>CM048592.1:47626939-48351939 GCA_026413675.1 Populus pruinosa
CAAAGAACATCCTCATTACTGGAGCTGCTGGGTTTATCGCGTCGCATGTTTGCAATCGGCTTATCCGTAACTACCCTGATTATAAAATAGTTGTGCTTGACAAGCTTGACTATTGTTCAAACCTGAAAAATCTCCTCCCTTCCAAGTCATCCCCTAACTTTAAGTTTGTCAAGGGTGATGTTGGAAGTGCTGACCTTGTCAACTTCCTTCTGATCACTGAGTCGATTGACACAATTATGCACTTCGCTGCCCAGACCCATGTGGACAACTCTTTTGGTAACAGCTTTGAGTTCACCAAGAACAACATATATGGAACTCACGTCCTTTTAGAAGCTTGCAAAGTCACTGGTCAGATCAGGAGGTTCATTCATGTGAGCACAGATGAAGTATATGGGGAGACTGATGAAGATGCTGTTGTAGGAAATCATGAGGCCTCTCAACTTCTCCCAACCAACCCTTACTCTGCAACCAAAGCTGGAGCAGAAATGCTTGTTATGGCATATGGAAGGTCATATGGGCTGCCTGTGATAACCACTCGTGGGAACAATGTTTATGGTCCCAATCAGTTCCCTGAAAAATTAATTCCAAAGTTTATTCTCTTAGCCATGCAAGGGAAGCATCTTCCCATCCATGGTGATGGTTCTAATGTGAGAAGTTATTTGTATTGTGAGGATGTCGCTGAGGCTTTTGAAGTCATTCTTCACAAGGGAGAGGTAGGCCATGTTTACAATATAGGGACAAAGAAGGAAAGGAGAGTGATTGATGTAGCCAAAGATATTTGCAACCTTTTCTCAAGGGACCCTGATACGAGCATCAAGTTTGTAGACAACAGGCCGTTCAATGACCAAAGGTACTTTTTGGATGATCAGAAGCTGAATAATTTGGGATGGTCAGAACACACTACATGGCAGGAGGGGTTGAGAAAGACTATGGAGTGGTACATTCAAAATCCTGATTGGTGGGGTGATGTCTCCGGAGCCCTGCTTCCTCATCCAAGAATGCTCATGATGCCTGGTGGGAGACACTTTGATGGGTCTGAAGAGAAAGATGCTTCTTATGTCTCAAGTAATTCAAATCAGACCCGGATGGTGATTCCAGTTTCAAAAGGAAGCAGCTCTGGCTCTCCTCGAAAACCTTCGCTTAAGTTCCTGATATATGGCAGGACTGGGTGGATTGGGGGTTTGCTTGGGAAGTTGTGTGAGAAACAAGGAATTTCCTATGAATATGGAAAGGGGCGCTTGGAAGATAGATCCTCACTTTTATCAGATATTCAGAATGTTAGGCCTACCCATGTTTTTAATGCTGCTGGGGTCACTGGCAGGCCTAATGTTGATTGGTGTGAATCCCATAAGACAGAAACTATACGCACCAATGTTACTGGAACTCTGACATTGGCAGATCTTTGCAGAGAGCACAACCTCCTGATGATGAATTTTGCGACAGGCTGCATATTTGAGTATAATGCTAGTCATCCAGAGGGTTCTGGCATTGGTTTCACCGAGGAAGACAAGCCCAATTTCATTGGTTCTTACTATTCAAAGACCAAGGCCATGGTAATTATTTTCTTTTAGATTCTCGCTCTCTGTCTGCATGTCTCCCTTTTGAAATTATATTTCTAACTTGCATGTATTTTCTGAAATTTTAACCAGGTCGAAGAGCTTTTGAAAGAGTATGACAATGTGTGCACCCTTAGAGTTAGAATGCCAATATCATCAGACCTAAACAACCCACGCAACTTCATTACAAAGATTTCTCGCTATAATAAGGTGGTGAACATTCCAAACAGCATGACTATCCTGGACGAACTTCTACCTATTTCAATTGAGATGGCAAAGAGGAACTTGAGAGGCATATGGAACTTCACGAACCCTGGTGTTGTGAGCCATAATGAGATTTTGGAGATGTACAAGAACTACATTAACCCGGACTTTACATGGGTTAACTTTGACCTAGAGGAGCAAGCCAAGGTGATAGTTGCCCCCCGGAGCAACAATGAGATGGATGCATCCAAGCTGAAGAACGAGTTCCCTGAGTTGCTGCCAATCAAAGAGTCATTAATCAAGTACGTGTTTGAACCCAACAAGAGAACCTAAGCCAAAGATTCAGGGGCAGACCCTATTTTGCATTGCTCTACCTCCGAGTGTCCTAATTATATTAAAAATTTTCTGGTCTACCTGCCATTCATTATTAGATTCATCTCATTGTTTCTGCTATGTTAGAGAGTAAGGAGGTTAATTCTATCGCTACTTTAGGAACACTTATCTCAGTAACTTATCTCGGTTTGTATTTTTATTTGCTTGTTATCATCCCTTTCCACAGGAAACTTTTAATAAGTTCTTAAAATTTGTGGTCATATGTTGTCTTGCATACTAGACAAATGTTTTGTGTTTTGATTCTTTATCGCTGAGCTTTTCAATATAAGATTGGTACCATGTTGTTGTTATGCTCTCGGGTTTCAAGAAATTTGACAGGATTCATTACTTTTCATCCAAGTGGGAGTAAGCAAGAAAACATGTGTAGAAGAATAGAATTCCCTGTTGGAATTGAGGGTAAACCTGTTTTCTTTATTAAAATTTAAATTCTTTTGTTTTAAATTATTTTTTAAGTGTTTTTGAATTGATTTGATGTCTTAATCTCGAAAATAAATAAAAATATTATTTTAATATGTTTGAATTAAAAAAATATTTTTAAAAAAACCTTTTATAACACTCTCGAAAATCTAGATTTCGGTTAATTGTAAGACTTTAGATCCCCAAATTAGTTCATGGACTAATTACACCGAGCACTTCAATCAAGGACTATAAATACTTAACCAAATAGTTAAAGGGCTATCTGTGCTTTGAGTTCGAAATTCCATTTCAGTAAAGGCTGCAAGGAGTACAGGAGGACCGTGTGGGGTCACGCGGAATGAGAGAGGCCTGTGGTTTCTAGGACCACACGTACAAGAGTCAAGATATTCTACCTTCTGCCCGGGATGTCTTTTTCTTTTTAGCAGCCGTCAGACAGTAGATATGATTTTTTGCTTCTTTTGGAAAATTAGTTTATAGAAAATGAATTCTTGAAAATGAGATTTTTTTTATATTTGATAGTAATATATAAAAATAAGTTGAAAAATATTTTCTAATATTTTAATATATTATAAAAAATAAACTAGAAAATAATTTATTAATATTTAAATGTTTATTTTTTAAAAAGTTTATTGAATAGATATAAAATATTTAGTATAAATATTTAATCATTTATAATAAAAGAATGAGATCTAAAAATATATAATTTTGATTTTTTTATTATATCATATATTTATATATAGTGTATTTTATAAAATATAACTCTCTCTCTCTCTATATATATATTAAATATATAACCTTGTGAAATATTTTTAAGTAAAATCTATTAATATTTTTTTTCATATTAAAAAAATCATATTAGTTAATGGTTCTATGTAAAAGTTAGATATTTTGATTTTTTTTTTGTATGAAGATTTGTGTTTTTGAGATAAATAGAAACAAAAATATTTTGATGGTTTTTTTTTAAAGGTATGGGCAATTATCCCTTTTAATATATATATATATGTGTGTGTGTTAATTAAGCATTTAAAAATTAATATAAATATCTTACATCAAATATAATAATAAATAAATGTTAAGTTTTGATGTTATACATATATACATATACATATTAATTTAAATTAACAAAATTAAACATTTCAGATCAAATAACAAACATAAATGTACTTGTTAAATAACAAACATAAAATTTCTTATTGTAATAAAATTATTTTACCAATTAGATCTATAATAAAGCTGATTCACAAAACTTTGAATCTAAATTTTTCTGAAATTAGTATTTTTTTTTCCGCCCCAAATACTTCAGCCAACTTTTCATTTTAGATTAAGTAATTAAAAGCATCATAAAGGGTGATATCATTAAAACTTTCAATTTTCATAACTTTTGCATATAGCTCGTTAATATCAAGTTTATTTTTATTTAGGTTTTGAATTACAGACACTACATCTTTAACCTTTTTCAATAACTTTTCAACAACATCATTATTTTTAAATACTTTTTTTCATTTTCATTTTCATTTTCAATTGAAATAGATTGCACTTAAATATTCTCTTCCAAGTTGATATCAATATATCATTTGACATAATTTCCAATTACTATGTCTTTTCAAACAACAATTATCATTGCTTCATACATATCAAGTATTTTATTGAAATATTTGTCATAATTAGGATGTGTATATTTATAAAGTTTAGACTATGAATTTTTTAGTTCCTTGTATAAAGTTTCGGAAACAAAAGTAAATGTAAAACTTATATAAATTATACTATTTATCATAACTTTATTTCTTTATTATATATATCTTTCAAAATTATAATCATTTTAAAACAATTATCCAAACTAAAATCACTTTTATTTTAAAATTTAGTTATTATTCCCTATTTTTTTGCACAATTTTAAGGTGATTGTCCACTAGCTTCGCTTCACATTGCATGTTAAACTTTTAATTAATTTCTGTAGTCATCTTAAAAGAAGATTTTACTGTAAAGGTGGAAGAAAACTTGTTTATTTTTTAAGTGCTTCTTTGACTAATTTTTGTGTTTTTTTTTTCAAAAACCTAACAAAACATGAAAAATACAAGAACAAGATCACAAGATTTATGCTATAATCACAACTAAAAAAATCCAAACAAAGAAGAGAAAAACATAAAATAGATAATAGAAAGACATTTGAGAAGAATGGTTACCTGAAATGAGAGGATTGAATGATATTCAATGAAGATTGTTGCAGATAACAAAGAAACAAAAGAGGAAATTATGATGATTTTGTCAGTAAAAAATTTTGAGAGAGAAAGATTTGCGATAACCACATTGTACTTGTATGAGATATTTTTTTGTAAAAAAAAGAAAATGTTTTTCAATGAAAAGAAAAGAAAAACATTTCCTGAAACAAAGGTTTAACTTCCTTTTTTTTTACTAGAATTCATTTTTTTTCTACTAACTTTCTATAAGTTTACCAATCATAAAAAAATGAGAAAAATAGTTTTCAAAAAGAGATTTTTCTGAAAACAAACAAAGTTTTAAAAAGATTTTAAATTTATTTTTATTTATTTGGAACCTTTGCTAGAATTTTTTATGTACCATGAAAAGTTATTTTTTCTGTCAATGAATTCATTAAACAAATAATATAAAAAGATTTAACTACTAAACTGATCAATTTTTTTTTTTAATTCAAGAAAGTCCCGTAAAACAAGACTTGGAATTTGTTCTTTAAGTTTGGTCCTTTAGGTTTCAGTTTTTTCATACATATACTTATTTTTAGGATTTTTAAGATTTGATTTTTAAGTTTAATTTTTTACATTTCAATCCCTGGATGTCTATAGATAAGAGAGAAAGTCATCTACAAAAACTAAAAATAAACTCTTAGATAACCAAGTTTCAATCATCAATAACTATAATTTTGATGTTTTTAATTTTTTTTAAAAATAAAAACTTAATGAATATAATTGTTATCTTAAATTATGTTCAAGATAAATCATGACTCATTTTTTAAAAAAATTTGGTTTGATTTTAAGTGTTTTTGTTCAAGTAAAATGTTTTGTGATTAGGAATGTGTTTTTAAATGTCCATATAATTTTTTCCCTCATGTTTTTGTTTTATTTAAAGGGTTTAAATTGAGGTTTTTAGAGTTTGTTGTCAGAGCCACCTCCAATAATAGAAAAATATTGCAAGTGAATGGCATACAGACAACTCGTTTTCTATGTGATATATATATATATATGTGTGTGTGTATAAACACGGATTACAATTTAAAAAAAAAAATAAACACCTACATCCAGCACTCCATGTTTAGGCTTAATTTTGGGCCAAGTGGGGGCCAAATCTCCACCTAAAATACACTAAGTTTTTTTATTTAACTTTTAAATGCTCTTATTTTTTTTTTACATTTTACAATTAGACTCATTTTAATTAAATTTGTTAGAATGATATTTAAATAATTATCTAATTATGTTATAGTTTTCAAATAATATTTGAGTTTTTTTATAATAATATTAACAATTATTTTCTTAATAATTATATATGAACTTAATATGTTTGGTTTTTTTAAATATGTTCTCGTCAACATTCAATTTCAATGTGAATAAAACATTAAACTCTTTATTTTAAATATTTTTAGATGGTTTTTCTTAGATTAACTATTCTTATATTTTTTTGATATATTTTTATAAAAATTATTCATTTATAATTTTTTTTATTGAAACTTGCTTTAAGACTGCAATAATTTTTAATTTTTTAAAAAATATTTATGACAAAAAAAAAACAAGTTTTAGACCTGTGTGCAACTTTGGGGACGAGGCAGAAACAATTTAAAAGCCTGAGATATTACAATCTTGGTTTATCTCGTATTCACACATAAAACATGCTATTTCAAAGAGAATTTTTATAGTATTTAGTAAATACTTTATTAATTATTTTTTTATGAAAATAATCTTATAATTTTTTTTTGTGATTCATTAATTAATTTATTTTAAAATAAATTTAAAAAATAACTAATAAAATAATATTCGATAAAACTCTCTCGCTGAAGGTTGATATCAACGAAAGTTGAGAGCCTCCTCGCACAAGTAGTCTTTACACATGCACGGGAGAAGAGTGTTCTCTTTAATGGATAAACTGATGGTGTGCCAGCTCTTGCACTGCACACGCTACATATATACACCAGGAGAAGCAAGCAAGCTTCATTTCCTACCATCACTGTTTGCGATTACTCATTCCAAAAGGGTAAAGTGTGTCTTGGTCTTGAACTATAGATAAAAACGCAAATAATCTCTTTCTGATTTATTCAAAGCAGAACATAACTAGTCTTTTTGTTACATTAGATTAGGTTTTCATTCAAACTGGAGTTGGTTTTGTAGCCTTGCTAGCACACGACACAGAAATCCACATGTGAATCACACATGTTAGGGGCCATTTTTAGTGTAATAAATACCAACTTCAATTTAGACTAAAATCTAACCTAACAGAAAAACTCCGTTTTGTTATTTTACCATTAGTTCTTCACATCAGCAACCATACATGCAAAAGAACGTAAATGAAGAAATCGAGGCTTTAAGAATTCACTTCCTCAATCTTTCAACAAAGGTCACTGCAATGGTTTGCTGCTCTCTCTTCTCGTCTCTCTCTCTGGTTATTGGTTTGATGCCTCTGGTAATGTTAGGCTCAGGTTTGATTCCATCACTGAATTCACTTCCTCAAGTATTCTAGGCTAACTAGTGATGTTACAACATTCACACCTTCAAAGTTGCCTCACCATGCTTGCCTTCAAAAACCAGAGCTGGTTCTTGAACTTTGAATATATGCATTGCAGTTTGCTGGAGCGAGGCATTTTATCGACTTCAACACTGTGTGTCTCACGTAGATGCATTGGCTAGTCTTTTTAGGAAGGACACGACATCATCTGATGATCCCAGTAGATAGCGAGCATTGGTACAAGTTCGACCAACGGCACAGGAGAAGTAGTTATCTCCCTTGAGATCAAGCACGTTCCATGAAATCTTTTCTGCTGATGGCCGTCGTGAATTCCCACAGCAGTGGTTAGGAGTTCCCTTGTCGGGATTTATTAATGCACGTTGTGCCTTACCTTGGGACGATTTTGGCCCGCTTCTACTGGCTGGAAGCTTCAAAGGAGGTCGTCTTTCATTGGGTAATTTTAGTCCATCGTTTTGCTTTGTTCTTGCAGCAACTAGGCCATCAGAAGGGAGCTCAGGCTCAAAGAAGGCGTACACATCTTCATCCTGGTGATCAAGTGCATGACAATGAGATTCCATCATTGAAGTACAAGCACGCCATTAGCTATTTAATCATTTCAGTTTTCCAACCTAATCAACTGCACAATAATTTCCATTTATTACACAATAAAATCCCATCAAAGCTAAATCATTGTGCAAAAACAAATCCAGCATTATCAAGATTTATCCAAGTACATGAGCCACGTCTTGAGAACCAACATCACATGTAAGATTTTGGTCTCACAAGGATTCTGCGTAGTATTGCAAGTGATATTAGAGTAGCTGAAATTACCTTTCCCAGAAAATGGCCAATGCATAGGACATAATCAATTGGTGTTGTCATGGATTTACTGTGGACAATCTCTCCCAGTATACGATCAATAGCAGCACCCTGAGTAAATATGAAGCCGTCATATAAAGAACAACCAGCTCTAGTACTAGTGCATTGAGAATTCAGTAATGTCAGTAATTTGAACTTTATTGGTCATGTAGCTACCTTTGTAACACCAACTGATCGAACCTCAACTGATCGACTCCCTTGGACCACATCAACAGAGGCATTTGAAATTGGGCCTGTCCAGAGGTGTTGCAACATATCCTTTGCTTGAAGCCTTCCAAATTCAATATCTGCAAGCATAATAGTATCAGCACAAAACATCAAGGAAGCAAGCAGAGATGCATAACTTCGTAAGATTAGCTGGTCCAAACTCCAAAATGACATGTACCTGCATACTTGTAATTCCATACAAGTGATGTTTCACGGAGTTCAAAATGTGACCGGGGTGTACGTTCTGTGAAGTACTCAAAAACATGCTGAAAAGAAGTGAAAAGTGTCATATAGCTATAGGCAAGAATGAATAAGTAAAAATGAATGCCATTATAACAGATGTACCTTCACACTGTCAACCCATTCCATATTTAAGTGTTCAGGCATTGTTGTCATCCAATCTCCCTTTGTAAGTCGCAAAAACATTCCATGTTCTGCTGCCAACCACATGTCATACTCTCCAAAGTTCTGAATATGAGAGAACATTTGGTTAAAACATTTTCATAACAGGGTCAACAGAAAATGAATGTGAAATAGAGAAAGTACTTTGTCTAATGCTTTTCTGTCACTCCCACTGAGAACAACAATGGTGGTATTTCGATCACTGCAAAGTGCTGTCAGTGCTTCTTTTAACTCTGGGTGCAATTTAAGTTCCATTTCCTTAATTTGATCAGCTCTTCTCCCAGGAGTGTCCACCGGCTCAGTCAATGTTGCATTGAATCCCTGTACATGAGGGAAGAAAGCAATCACCGAAACAATTTTAAGGCCGTTAGAAATCAGGTACTTAAAGCATCTATTACGAGATACTATATATTTCTAATCCCATTCAACTTTAAATTCTGATGACGAAAATTGTCCAAAATCATCATTTGGATTTCCATAGCATGGTTGAAAGAAGAAAAGCACGTGTTTAGAATGACAGGTAACTACCATTTAATATTTTCCAAGGTTAAGCTTTGATTCAGAAAAATAGCAGATTATTGATTTTATGGTTTCATTTTCTTACAAATTTATGGGAGGGAATGGGTGATGCCAAGATGATCACCATGTAAAACAGATGAGAAAGTTGACCCTATTCATCACTGCCAGCCTGCTTTGCCCACGGCATTCAGATGCAAATTTTAATATGGTGCTAGTAGACGTCAAAGCATGGAATGGAGGTAGAAATTGGTGCTTCTCCAGGATACAAAATATTTCAATTTCAGCTCAACCTAGAGTGATTTAATGTTTATTTAATTGCATTTAGCATTTGATGTGTGCGCACGCGCGCGAGTGTTGGCTCAGGGTACTCATTGATAAAATGGGACACAGACTACCACAAACTAGCTGGAAAAAAAAAATATTCAAGTTAAAGAAACAAAATTCCTTCATTAGAAACAGATTGACTAGCTTCATCAGAAGAACGTTGCACAAATTTTGGTTTGTATATAAAATATACTTGTAATAGGATTTCTCATTCTGAGCTGAGAGACATAATGACTTGTTCAAATTAAGAAGAGCAAACCAGTGTACATAAACATATGAAACAGGAGCATACCAGTATGAGCAACCGGTTAGTAGACTGCAAATAACATCTAATTGCATTATCTTCTGGAAGTGAAGGTGGCACTTGCCGGATCCTTAGCTGTGCCTCGATAACTGTATCATTTAGTTCGCTGGGAAGAAATTATTCAAAAATCGAAGTTTAGCACCACAAAAGGATAGTTGAAAAGCTATAATTTTCTATTCTTGTTGTCTTACAAAATGCAATATATCAAAAGAACCACATTTAGTATTGAAGTTTTCATACAACAGTACTACATATTTCGAAGGTGAATTATGACTACTAGCAATATAAGAGCTTGACCATCTTTGCTAAGCAAATACACTAGGAGATAATCATTTTAACATAATTAACTAGTCTATTTATAACGATTTAAATGTTACTGGTAATAACCGATTATTGCCAATTATACTTCATTCTACACACACGTGGTATGCCAGATGCAGTCATTTATTAACATGCACCAACATCATTGAAAAAACAAAATGATAAGAGACCATAATATTGAAATCAATGTTCCTCATCCAGACTTCAAAGGTTCCACAGAATAACCCTGCAAGGTCTCTGGAACAACCTTATGTACAGGGGAAAGGTTATGATTGCACAAGGGGATTGCATATAAAAGGTTTCCACGGTGCTAGAAACTCATAACCCCAGTAATCACAATAGAAAAACAATATCACCAACTTGTGTTTAAATAGGTTTTAAGACCTAAAGTACTTTTGATCCATTTCTCAAAGATAATCTATGCTTAAAACACTGTTATAAGTGTACCTCACAAAAGTTTCAGCCCATTCTTGAGCAGTGTGGGTTGTCACATGGAGAAAGTTGTGCCGGTGTCGTTTCTCTCTTTCTTCAGGTAACATAGTTAAAGCTTGGCGTATTGAATCAGCAACTTCAGTGATGTTCCAAGGGTTCACAAGGATTGCTCCAGCACCCATGGATTGGGCGGCACCTGCAAACTACAAAATACAAAAAGCCTATTTTTTAAGACTGGGAGACATATAATGCATAACATACATAAAATAGTAATTATTCAAATATATAGCTATTAACAATTTATAGTAAATATAATTGATTTTCATTCCAAATCAATGCAGAAAAACACACCATCATAGGGTTGGTGTTCATGCTCTGTGTGGAGCTTTATTTGGTCATTTTCACAATTGCAAGAGATGAACATCACCACAAATATTAGAGAAAATTCAAACATCACACAATTTAACTAATGTTTAATTACCTCACTAAGAATAAGCACACCTTTCTTTGAATCTTGGCATGCCACAAACTCATAACTGACAAGATTCATTCCATCCCTCAAAGAAGTTACAAGAGCAACATCTGGAAAGACAGAAAGAACATCATGGCGAATGACATCAGCTGAAAAACAGACCAGGTTTCTTGCACATTCATTAGGTTTCCAATAACAATACAATTAAATCAGTGAGAGTCACTTTTAGGAGAAAACATTGTGAATTTTCACTGTCATTAATACTGCCAACATTCGGAGACAACATTCTAGTTCTTGAAGTTTGTCCAAGGTCTAAAATGAAAGCATTTTCAGACCTCTACTGACAGATTGACATTAATACATTTACTGATTTCAAATTTTCTAACAACGTTAATTGAGTAGTTACTGCAGTAATTCTGACACCATCTGGCACCCTAGAACAGCTGGCATACTTTCATACTCACTTCTCGGAAAAATGCCATTTCACAAGTAACAAGAGTTAAACAATAGCGTAAAACCCTACTTGAAAGTATATCATTTTTAGTTGAACAAATAATACACAAGGAAAGGCACATATTCAAATAGTGACAATGAGAAGAGTACAATATGGACATGTGAATTTATTTCTGAACAAATAAGATTTCATACAAAAAGGATTCACTCATAAAAATATATACATACATATTGTTCGTGGGCGTACATAAATGTTTATGTCCACTCCATTTAGAAGAATATGCGCAACATGGCTGTTCAGATAGCATTGTCTTGAACAAACACCATATCTGTCCTAATAATGAGTTAACATCTAAGTGATATAAATGTGTTTGGAACAGTTTATAGGAACAAACACTTAAGTGATGTCAATTTTATTATCATCGTGTCATAGCCATTGTCTCGGGTTTTGATACTGTTTATGTAACAATTCTCAACACAATGGATATACACAGGGTGCACACACGCAAGTTGATGTCTCAAACTGATAATTTTCTAGTTGCATTCCACTTCATAAGTTTCAACTCATGATTTAGCTTTTCTGAAATTTGGCTTATGAACACATTCCCAACCTCTGCTTATATATATGCAACTATCTAGGAGATTTTTGCGCTTCCACTTGCATATCCGCTCCATTACATACAAATGCATGCTATGTAGCTTTTCAGATAAGTACAGTGACTTGCATATCCGCTCCATTACATACAAATGCATGCTATGTAGCTTTTCAGATAAGTACAGATTCAATCATGGATTATGTCCAACAAATAAGCTAACATGTAACTGATGCAGGAGTTTGAAACAGTTTAAGGCTGTAGTCTGAATAACCGGCAAGGATGTGAACTTTATGGGCTGTCATTTCCATCTCTACCTTGTCATTATTATATTCATTATTGATAATTTATACCGCAGTGCTTCTGAATGATGGTGATTTTCTTCTGTTTGATAACTTTATGGCCACACAGCAAATTTTACAGTGGCAATGTGTTAAGAAGGATTAAAAAGTTTACAAATAGTTGTTGAAGGAAAAAGGAAAATGAAATAAATTCGTAAGAGAAACTTAAAGCAAATTAAGGGAAATAAACATCCAGTTCCGAAGATTATAGCACATGATCAATCTATAGACATCCAACACATTTGTGTACTGCCCATATATACAAGAACATAGTTGCTGCCAAAATAGCAATGTTTATCTCTTGGAAGCTATATTTAAGAAGATACTTGTCAATTGTTGGTAAGAGCTTATTTTGAAGATTGGATTTTCTGTAAAATAGGTCTAGGAAGGTTAAACTAAGGATATCGTGACTAATAGTCTTTAGTGACCCATCTTTGACATTGGTAATAAGAGCTACTAATATTGGCTTGTCCATTGTTTCCAGTTGCAGGAAAAAAAGGTAAACCTTATCCAGAAAAAGAAAAAAAACGTAAAAGGATTCCAAAAAAAAAAGAGCTTGCAAACCCAAGCGCTAAACGACGGAAAAAATTACCAGTAACTGCATATAATGCACACAAGGCGTAGAAGTCGAGAGAGCGATCCTGCAAGCACAAAAGAAACTGCTTCAGAAATTCCACATTGAAGATACTCAGATGCAAGATTAAATCATTAGAAGATGACTCAGAAAAACTAGGCATTTTTCTGGGATTAGATTGAAATTCTTTAAAGAAGTTCTAATACTATGCTTGCTCAAATAAAATATCCCACAAGCAAAGCAGAAACCTAGCCAAGGTCTTCAGTTCTCTTAGTTATAAACCATCCAGCTCAAAAACTGGCATATCGTTATCCATTTTTTTCCATGCTGTTATGTTTTGTTGGGGCCTGAACAAAACTAAGTGCACAAAAACTGTTGTCTCCCAGAAGTTTTCTCAATGGCTTCCACTTTACTTGGACCTAGAATGTTAAAACATCCAATTATGTTTGGCTACAGCTTTGTATGCCAGGGTTTGCTTTTCAATATAAAGGCCAAATTGGAGTTCCTTCCCTGAATACATATTAATCTGACTGTGAGCTATAAGGAAAGGAGAAGAGAATGGAGCACTCAGCCTTACAACATTTGATTCATGTGCATGCCCAGGATCAAGGGCTATGCCACGAAGGTCAGACCTAAGAAAGGGAAATTAGGTGAGGCCTAAGATAGCAAGTCTGGCTAAGAACTATATTTCATGGAGGTAGGTCCTTAGGCTCTTCCTTTTCTTTTGAAACAGAGATCTGCATGAGAGTTCTTACTTCTACGTTTAAATGCTTGGATTAGACAGAAAAAAGTAGATTTTCTGAAATCTAGATGGATGGAACTGGTCATTATTCTTGCTGTACGTTGCTATCATCATGTTAATTAACAAACACAGCTAATATTGATCAACTGACAAGTCAAAAGAAGATACATATGCATGTAAAAACGTTCTGGTTGGCACTCTACTTGAACCAACAAGAACAGATTTGCAGCCCTAACACATCCCAACAAGTTTGGTTTCATAGATCCTATTCTTATGGATAGAACGTTACATTAAAATAATCTTTAAGGAAAAATATCAAGCTTGTTTCACATACTAGCATAAAATGTTACACTAAGGCTAATTACTCATATAACTACGGATATAATGGACTATTAAGGTACTAACTGCACATCATTTGAATTCTTGAAATGCGTCATTAATTTCTGGATAATATCATGGCACCAAAGTCTGATGTTATACAATTAAGTCAAGTTATAACAATATGGACTGTCCTAAGCTTTACTTGGTCCACACACTTCCTTCTCAGCTATAGAAACAGTAATCCTGCCATTCTCTTAAAATTTCCAGCAGATATACACATCTGAAAGTATCACAAGAAGCTAGAAACAAGATTAACATAAAGCCAAAGATAAATTTTACACGCTTCGAATATTATTTAATTTGTCAAGCCAACAAGCCATGTATAACAAACATCTCATAATCCAACATTGTGTTCTCAAATTAAAAACATACCAGGTGATGTATTGGAACAGCAGTTAATGTTCCAAATCTGCCGTTAATGCGTCCAACAATTTCATGAACCTGGCTCGTTAGCTTTTGATCTGTGAATATAAAAGCAAAACTTACTGAATTATCTTTTTTGTTAAGATACAAAACCCACATTTTGGTATGCAACACAAGGCTAAGAGTCAATAACCTATTTAGCATGGAAGCGACAAGATACAATGACATCAAAGTTGAGATCCAGCTTTCATGCTCACATCCCCATTTGCTTTTTGAGCACCAGCTCAAGGCTCAAGCTAAGTTCTACTTTTAAGGCCCGAGGTCAGGGTTTCCACAGAGACATAAGGTTCAATTTAGAGTGATCTCCACTATAGCTAAAGAAATTGAAAAAAGAAAAAGAGAACCTAGTGTAGCTTCTACCATTTAGGAACAATAGTAGCATACGCTATGCAATTTGGAACATTTTTGTACATACAGGGCATCACCAGTGCTTAAGAGCTCAGATCTAACTTTCATCCCCAGACCTATTCTTTCGTAGTTTATATTGTTTAGGCATATGGGACCATATAACTCTTTCAGACATAGATAAATTTCAGAGAATAGTCAGTTTAAAATGGCAACAACATGATGAGCAACCCTGTAAAAGGAACTGTATCAAGGGTGTCAGAAATCATACACTCAGGAACATCTGTTCTTGTTGGCACAGCAATTTGCAGTAGAACAACTTTATCACGCCAGTGAGAATTCTCCTCTAGAAATTTTTCAAAAGCAAGAATCTTCTGTGGAATTCCTTTAATCATATCAAGGCGGTCAACACCTAGCATCACCTGTTAATTATAAGAATGTCAGCAGTAATCAGATAGGAAAAAAATAATTGAAAGACATGGTTTGTGCAACAAATGGATGACAGTAAAAGTGACAGTGTGAGAGAATCTAAACCTTAAAAGTTAAATTACATAAGATAATTACATTAAAAGGGAAATTGAAAGATTCAATATGGGTGTCTTGGCATTGGATTTGGTGTTGTTCAATTTTTATGCTGTAAAGATCAGAACAAATAACCTTGAATAACAACCCAACCTTCAAGGACAATGAAGGTTCTTATGGAGAAGCGTTCATTTTCAGATTATGCAAGTCTTGGTGCTGGATCCTGGGCGTAGTTGATCATTTTAGAAAACAACATGGGTCAAAACAACTGACCATTCTTCTTCTTCTTTGTTTTTCTTTCCTTAAATACTTAAATAAGGAAACATGAAACAATATTCAAGGTCTGACTGCTAGAACTGTTCATGAGAAACAAAATTCAATTGACATGAAACAATACAGAAACTCAAATAGCACGACTTGGCAGCTAGAGCTGGAGTTGCTCCCAGTTTCCATGACCAACAAAAATCAGTGTTCCAATGTCATGCCAATTACATATGTTGCAAGTACTTCAAAACATATGCACTGCAAGTGCATTCAATGTCAAACTAGTGATACTTAAAGTTTCAACCACCATATTGCAGAAAATAGAGAACTTTATCAAGTAAAGATCGCATCTACCTTTCGGCCAGCAAATCTTTCCTTCAGTTCTTTAATGTGATCCTGGACTTGAGGGAGTTCAAGAGCTCTTATGAACCGATCTGAGTCTATCCCAATTGGAAACTGATCACAAGAACATAGAGCATAATTAGTATAACAAGAGTAGAATTTTGTTTGCTCATGAACAAATTAAAACTTTGACATGCTGTGCTGCCACAACAAAAAGAATGAATGGAGTGGCTTAGCGAAACAACACAAGGGGAATTCAAATGAATAATTCTACTCAAACATACCGCAGCAACTCGTGTCAGCCTCCCTTGATCCTCAACGCCTTCAGGTGTGCCCTCTAGCCCAAGAATGCGAGTACAAGCACTAACAAAATGTCTTGCATAGTCATAGGTGTGAAATCTAGAGGACAAAATTAATATGTTAAGTTATAGTGTTGGGAGTAGTGACACGAGTCTTAGCAGATACTGAAAGAATGCTCTTACATCTAAAGCAAAAGGCACAAAAGAAAAGGGGGTCCTATTCATGTTACAACAAGATTAATTTGCAGCAACAAAAGTTTATTTCTGAGTTTGAAAGCGACATTCCTTCTGTATTTCGATCAATAATGATAGATTTAAAGATCCTACATCAAAATTGTTTAGAGCAATGAATTCCATGTCTCAGTTATGTATGGAACCTATTTCTGAATCACTGATTTCCTCTAGCTTTCCCCATTAACTGTAACTACCAAAAATCAGATAAAGTTCAATCTAATGATTTCAAGCTTAAATGCAGTCATATATACACATCAGCTTTTTGTTTGTCTGCCATAACAGACAAACAAGTGAGATGAAGTTCATGGGATCATTCGTTGCACTTGACTCTAAACAGACAAGGGAGTTCCGCAAAGAGACAGAAATAAAGTCCCTTACATCAACCACATGAACAGTGAACATGAGATACTCAGGTGAAGGATGCAATATATGAAAATAAAAGAATAAACGAACCATTCTAATTTAAAGTGAAGTCCAAACAATTTACAAATCCAGCCATTTTCCCTTGCCAATGTTTTAACCGTACCAACCATACTTGCAAAGCTAAAATGGTATGCTATAAATGATTTAAGACACTTGCACTACATAAGTGAACTTACCCAACTAAATCGGCAGCAAGAACAGAACGTAATAGGTCTGATCGAGATGGCAGTGTCCTGTGGATTTCAGAAGAAGGAAAGGGTGTATGGAGAAACCAACCAACTTTCATATTATTGTTGTATTCCTTAAGGCATTTTGGGAGAAACATCAAATGGTAATCATGGCACCAGACAACATCACCCTCCTCATAATGCTGGTGAACCACATCAGCAAACATTTGATTTGCCTTCTTATATGCAGCAAACTGAGACTGGAAACTTCTGGTTGTGGCGAGTCGATCTTCTTGCGGAAGCCCTAGATAATGAAAGAGAGGCCACAGTATATTGTTGCAGTAGCCATTATAATATTGATGAACAATCTCTTCATCAAGGAATACCGGAATGCACCTCTGCAATAATTGAAGAGGAGAGAATCAGCAACTTTCGAGTTTTTAGTTATAATATGTGAGAATGCGCAAGGAAGAATTCAAGTTCGAAAGGTTTCTGGAGACAACCTTTTCAGCCAAAGCTTTAGTAAGCGACTTCTGGCCAACTTCATCTGGCACGTTAACCCCAGCCCAGCCAATCCATCTCGCCTCAAACTCCTTCACACCTTGTTTAACATTGTCCAAAACGCATTAGTTACGTGATCATAAGAGGAACGAGCAAACGCAATAAGGATAAAACTTCAAAAATGATGAAGTTTAATGAAATGGAGGACCAACCAGAGAGGATACAGAAGCCTGAACAGTAAGAATGAATAATTTAAAATAACAAACCCAACTCAACCAACTCTTAGTCTCAACTACTTTAGGGTCCATGAAATGAATTTTTATTCTCCATTCCATAAAATGTTTAGAACAACAATCAATGCATCAAATATGTTACTTGCTTACCTAGAAGAGCACTGACTAGGCCCCCAGCACTCATCTCCAAAGACCATGAGTCTTCACCTCTTCTAACAGCAGATACAGGCAGTCTGTTAGCTACCACCAATAGGCGTTGCCTAAAAGGCCTGGCATCTGGCTTTTCACATCCCTGCGCAATAGCCCCTTCTTGTTCGATATAGGAATTGTTCAAGCTGTCTCCTTCCCGCGCTCGTAAATCATATTCACATGGTTCAGTTCCTCTATGATTATCAGTTAAGTCATTTGAATGGGAAGACCTGAAGTTTCGCCTTTGCTCTCTTACTTTTAAGAGCCGTCCAACACGACCTGAGTTATGGATGGAATTACCGTTGTCCTGGTTTCCAGGCATACGCTCGCTTTAGTAACGCAACCTCTAATCACCAATTTTATGGGCTGCTGGTGTTTCTAGAGCAATTGAGCCTCCTACATTTTTGTTTGAAAAGTAAATTGAGTGTTCAATAGTCACTATAAGCCACACAAAAAACTTAAATCCTACTAAGTTGGACACTAAGAATACAGCATCATATGTCACATCTTAAAACAGTGAAGCACTTTTCCACTGCTGTATAAAATTCAATTCTCGGAGTGAATTTAATTAGCATGAGCATGTTAAGCATATTCATCAAAACAAGACAAGATGACAGAAGGGCAACGAGAAAGAGATAACACAGAGAATGGGATCCACAGAATTGCATGGAAGCAACAAAAATGGGGTCTACAAAAACTCCTGGCTATTTAAGCCCAAATATTTGAACCTTCTCATTTGAAAAATAAACCTCAAATATCCAAAAAAGCATCACCACCCTTTTTTCAAGTTCATGAAAACAAGATTGGCAGAGGACAGACAAGAAGAAACATAAGATCCACAGAAGCAATTTAATCCAACACACAAAAAGGGAGCTTTCTCTTCGTTTATTTTCACACAGATGAAAAAGTGAACACATTGCATGAAAAGAAACACAAAACACTTCCAACTTGAATATCAAGTTGAGCTCAAAAACACTGACACTAGTAAAAGAATTCCCTTGTAACCAGACACACAAAATGAAGTATATATAACTCACACAAGAAACACATCTAGAACCCACCTATGCAGCAGGCAATAAAAGAACTGATTTTGAGCAAAAGACTTTAAAGGGGAAAGGAAAAAAAAACACAGGATTCTGTCATGCACAAAAGCAGCCATGCAAGGATTTTGTAAAAGACATTGGATATTTTAAAAAAATTAAAAATATTTTTTAATATATTATTTTAAAAAAATACTTTAAAAAATAATACTCTCTTTCCTTAATTTAGGCAGAATGTCCAGACTTCTCGACTTCTCGTTAAAGCAATTAAGCAAGTGGGTCCATAATTCATTAATAATTTTTGGTTAGAATATTTAAATTTTATTTAGAAATGTAATAAGAATTATATTTTAAAATTTTTATTATTTAAAAATATATTAAAATAATTTTTTATTTTTAAAATTTATTTTAGATAATAGCACATTAAAATAATCTAAAAACATAAAAAAATAATTTTAAATAAAAATATTTAATTTAAACAAAAATATTTTAACCACATTACTAAACGCCTCTTTAATCACTTATCACTTTTTATTGATTAAAAAAAAAGCATAAAGAAATAGAAATACTAGCACAAGTGCACATGACAAATTTTATGCATGGAAGGACGCATGATTTTGACACGTAACATGTTTCTTGGTGACCTTTTCACCTGCAAGGTAATATAATCATTTTCGAATTAGTTTTTTCTCCCCGCCAGTATGGAAAACTTGCCACGTTTCATGCCTCTTTTTTTTTTGTGTTTGATATTTTAGTAATATTTATTTTTTTAATTTTTTTTAAAAACATTTTTTATATTACCATATTAAAACAATTTAAAACAAACAAATTAATTTAAAAAAATTAATTTTTTCCAAAAACTAAATAACAAGGAAAAACCCTCGAGTTTTCTGTTGATTACCCAAGTGGGTTTGCATTGCAAGATTCATTTTACAAGTATTTTATATGTGCAATTTCCGACTAGCGGGTGCCCATAAAATATTTCTTAGTAGTTATTTAATTATTTACTTCTTTAATTTTTTTTTAAAATATTACAAGCAATTAAAGATATTACCACTAAAATAACACTTACTTGATGTCTAATAAAGATAATGTTTAACTAAGATTTTTTTTTAATAAATATTGTGGTAATAAATAATTGATGATTCCTTAGTTAATACATAGTATAATTATCACTGCATTACTAGATATGATAAATTAACATTCTATACTTTAAGAATCTTTTCATTTAACAAATAATTACCTGGTAACAAAAGCTTTTGTAAAATATTTAAGTATCCTAGCATTGCTTTAATAATTTCATTTTCATTCAAATATTGATTGTTTTATATACATATATAACAATCCAATAAATAATAAATGCATCATAATAGGTAGTTAGATAATTTTCATCCTATGTTTTTGTTTTCGTCTAGGTTTTTTCTTCGTAGAATCCATCTCTACAGTCATGGTCAAGGATGGATCCATGTACAAGACTTGAGTAACCTATAGCTGAAGTTAAAATTTTATTAATATTTATTTTATACTAATATTATATTTAATTAAATTAGCTCAACAAAAACACGTTTTATCCATAAAATTAGTCATTTTTTTTTAATTAAAATCTTTATTTTTTTTAGTTAAGAGAGTCCAAGTTAAAAATCTTATTTTCCTTATGCTAGATTAGTTATTGTTTGTCTACATATTCAACTTATAAAATTTAACAAAAGTAACATATATATATATATATATATATATATATATATATATATATATATATTGTATTATACTATCTAGAAATGAGTAAAAAAACCAAAAAACCAATTAAATCAATTAAAAATTTAAAAAAATTGACCGGTTTGGTTCAATTTCAATTTTATAAGTCTAAAATTAAAAAAATCAAATCAAACCGTACCAAAAAAACTAGAAAAAATCAAGCTAAATTAGAAAAAACAAGGTCAAACTCGGAAAAAACCGAGTCAAAGCGGTTTGAACTGATTTTTTTCAAAATAACCGAATCAAACTGAAACCGACTGGTTTGAACCAATTTTGGTTCGATTTTAGTTTTTTTTAAAAAAAAACAGTTTTAGTTACCTTTTTTGATAAAAACTAAATCGAACAAAAAATGATTACCCCTAGTACTATTCATTACATAAATTCAACTTAATTTTTTTAAATACTAAAACACGACTTCAAACTTTAAAAGATGTCAGATTAGATATTCTCTTTGCACATATACAATCTGTTTGCACATAATATGAGATTGATGTATCTCATATAAATACTTCATATAAAAAGCTATAAGTTATACATATGAGCAACAAGAATCAGTGACAATTTACTAATATTATTATTATAATATATTTAACTTAAAAATAGATTTTCAATTAGAAGAGTTGAATTCTAGATTCAATAATGGGATAATAAAAATTCTTGTACTTAGCTATACTTTGAAATCTAAGAATAACTTTAAATCATTTAAAATTTATGATATTTGCAAGCTTATTAATAATTTTTATCCTGAAGATTTCAATGAATAAATAAATATATTATTTAAGATCTCAACTAAAATATTATAAAACTAATGTGATTCATCAAGAGAGCTTTCAGAATATATCTATTATTTTTAAATTATATCGAGAGTTAACCAAAATAAATAAATTGCAATACAATTATTTGATTAACAGGTTTTTTCATTTTCTTTTAACTTTGCATGTTTTTATTGCAATCAAAAAATAAATAACAGGTTGATTCGTCTTATTTTAAACAATAAAACATATTAAAAATATGTTTTATAATAAAATAAAAAGAAAATTCTTAGCATATTTTATGATGATTTACAGTGAACAAAAACTTCTTGAAAATATCTATTTAGATTTGATTATATATGATTTTTATTTCACAAAACATCAAATGGTATAATTTTAATAATAAATTTATTTTTATTTTTACTTTAATTTTATATATTTTTAAATTTATTTTTTAATATTTTGAGTATTATATTTGGATTAAGATTTTATTGTTAATTTTATAAATTTGTATTCATGTTTTAATGATATATATATATAGATAGAAAGATAGATAGATAGATAGATAGAGAGATAGCTGCGAAGAAATTCCTAGCTTCGCTCTTTTTCATGATAATTTGAAAATATAGCCCAGCCAAACAATCTTTACTAGGTTTTCGTGATGATTTTAAGCCTGTTCATGCTACCCCTCTTCATTAGGAACAACTTCTCAGACTTGAGGTCGTCTTGTTTGTAGCATCTCTATATATACAAGGTGTTCTTGCTACTTCATCATCGACGCCTTGAAGAAGATATTATATCCACTTATTCTACCCTTTCTGTTATCCAGAATAATTTTACCTCCTAGTTTCATGCTACAAAAATATGACCTCTAATTCTGTTTTATTTAGCAATAAGACCATTACATCTCACGCTCCTATTATTCCCACACTGATAATTCTCCATTGCATGTCAATCATGAAATAACTTTTTTTTTGTCGAATCTTTCACTTCATATTTCATTTTTAGTTCCAAAACTTACTTTAAATCTTATATCATCCATTAATTGGTTGCTTATTTGAGTTTGTTTCTTTTCATCTCTCCACTTCTTGTTCGTTTTTTGGTGTCTTGTGTTTCCTCATTCAATTCCAGAACTTGACATTCTAGATTGGATCATGTTTTGTTTTCAAAAACTCATCCTTTAATTTCTCATGGCTTGTCACTTCATGTTAAAGAGCGTTTGTTTTGGGTAAAGTATTTTACAAAAAAAGGAAAAAAGAAATTGCAAGTAAATTGTTTTTTCAAAGAACAAGTTTTTACAATAAGGGTATGAAAAGTTGATGATACTAAGATGTTGATGATGTGTTGTTATGATGGTTATAATAGTGGTGAAGCTAATGGTGCTGGCGGCAACGGCAAAAAGAAAGGGTTGGTGATAGAGTAATGGCCATAATGAAGGTGGTGGGAGAGCAATAACGGTGAAGGAGTTTGCCATCAGTGATAATGATGGGGGTGGGGTGGTAGTGGCTCACTGATGGGGGTGGGGTGGTAGTGGCGGTAGTATACATTCTACCATTACTAAATAACAATTTGGAACACCTTTAGTTTTCTTCCTAAAATCTTGCTTATAGGCGTTTACATGTATAAGATTAAAAGCCTACCTCCATTGTACTATTAAACATGAGATCGATTTACATTTGTGATGATAAAGAATGGAGATCTTAGTCGTCACAGCTATAGAGGGGTTGTACAAGCTTTTTCTACAGAGGACCTAATTTTTAAATAAAGTTTGTACCGTTACACTATTTGAACCTTTTTGACACCACCACTACCAAACAGAGTCTTGTCATGATGATGTGCCTATCCACTATTCGGATCTGATTCTATGATTATAAAACCCTAAACCATCCCACAGTTCCCCAACTGTGATTTCACTTCGCAATAAAGATTCTCTAATCAAAATGATGTCAAGTTCAACCAACCAGACCCACATGCCAAAGCTGGGGATTAAAAAGGGGAGGAATCATACTATAGCCAATAGCTTGGAGCACATGCAATGTAAGCGACCAATTAATGGCTAGGAATATCGCTATCCACTAGGGCCTTGGTTCAATCATGAACTTAAAATGGACCTAAGAAGAACACAATGCACTTTCCTGGCCAGCAACATGCTAAATACACTAAGTGAGTGGTATCCGACTGCCCCACCACCACGAATTACAGTTACCAGAAAAGACATGGCCCTTCAGTGAGGTAGCATTTGGGGAAAAAACATTTCTGTAGGAGACCAAGAAATATCTCTCATTGGCCATTTCTGAGAAAGAACTAATAAGGAGACGAAATGTTTGGTTGGATTTATTTCTCATCCAATCCCTACAGAGAGAAGGTTCACGATGACATTTTTGCTATTTTTTTTTTAAATCATTAGCAGCCAACTTATCTGACAAATAGAAACTGGCCTGTGCCCTACCACCTCCTCTATCGAAGACATGAAGACCAAAACTACCTCATAATTTCTTACCCATTTTATATTCTACTATATCAGTTTATCAAGACTGAACTATCATGCTACTCCTTTTTATATACCTATTTTTTATGGCAGCAGCACTACTGGACGCCAAATGCTATGGCACTATGGCTGCTGAAGCATTGGAGAGGAAAAAAAGACTCACATACCAGCACAGATTGATCACCTGAAAGCTAAGTGGACCACCCTAAGCTATGAGGCTATTGTTGCTATAATTTCCAATCGTTTGATCTCAGTGAGCTTTTTGTCTGTTCCATCACTAATTGGCATCATTAGTTTGATTTGTTTAAAGCATAGTGCATGTTGCCCATACACAAAGGCAGGCTTTAATTTTCCCTACTCTGGATTCCAGTCTTAGAATATAACATTTGAAAATTAGGCTGGGGTGTGCATGCGCATGCTCAGGGAAGATAAAATGCCTTGGCCTAAGAGAATTGTTCATGAGAATGTAAAGAACAGGACGCAATCAAGGTGATATCAACAATCCAGCAAGCAACGCATAAGCAAAGAAGCTTAGACCCCAAAATGTTAACAGAAAATACCATTTAATCTGTTGAAGAAGCACGTACCTTCATTGATATATTGATGCAGGGGAAGAACTCTTTCAGTCCTGAGAAGTGACAACAGAAATATCTCTGAATACAACACTTCTCCACCGCTTGTACTTAAAAGACAAGTACCGTAATACATGTGACTAAATGAATGAATAGGCCAAAGGAAGTGAAAACAAAATCAGATATTGACAGAAAAAGACTGGCATGCAGCTTGGTTTTTTCTCTGCTAAACGAAGGCAAGTGGACTTGAGTATCATTGCTGCTGTCAGTCACTTGGAATTCTAGAGGAGAGCCCGTGAAGACCAACAAACACCCAGGAATTTGTAGCAAAACCATAAATTTGTCAAGCATGCAAGAAGGTTTGGTGCCCAAATTTCTTGTGGATCCCACTAAGAAGATATCTTAAACCAAGGCTTTTGATCATCTGAGGAGATGATCTCAGCCATTCATTATTAAGTTGCCCTTGTCAACAGTCAGATTTTTAATCTCAGCTGCATAATTAACCAGATGGGGAAAAAGAAAAATTGCCCAAGGCCATAAAAGTCTTGCTAAACAGCGAGTGGGTGACGTGTATTAGCCAAAACTTCTTTAAAAAAAATGTCACTGGTGAGCTCATGAACAGGCGACAGTACATGGCCTAACATTTATTTCCCTTGAGGTCTGGGGAAGACTATCAAGACTCGTTATCTTATCCATGGTACAGAACGACCACGCAGCAGCGTGATAATCAAGTTTGCAAAAGAAGGAAAATTTTCTACTTACACCAATAATTTGTTTAAGTCATTTTAGCACGATCCCTTGGATCAATTATTAGGCAGACTTTGATGCATTATATATAAATCACATCATAAATAGATATTTTTTAATCATATATTTATATAAAAAATATTTGATAAAATAGCACACCACGCAAGTCAAGTCTACTTCGGTCAAGGATAAAAAAATAATAAAAAAAAGGAGATATATTCAACTTGAGTCTCTTAAAAGTAGGGTGAGTTCAACCTGCATCTCCCCTCAAATTGTGTTCTATTTTTACAATTAAATTCGGGGCTATGCTATTTTGCCAGATATTTTTGGTCACTTTGCTATTATTTTATTTAAAAAAAAAAAAAACAAATCTCAGAAATGAGTTGTGCTACTAGCTGCCAATTAAATCTTTCAGGACCGTTATATGACCTGGAAAGCTGCAGCAAATCACTTTAACAGACAAGTTGGAAAACATGCAAGGCGGAGCACCCACTGAGCAACTTGTGAGGAAACTTTATGGTCAATAAATACCTATTGGACTCGATGCAGGGAAATCTTTGGTGTAATCTAGAATGACAGAGCCAAAATCAGAAATGGACTCCTGGCTGATATGAGGCTCTTTTCTCTTCATATTCTGTTTAGCCATGACTGCTTTTTTTCCCCCCTTCCTTTTGATATCTGCAGGCGCACCTTGTCCTCCAGTGATTGGGACTCACTGTGCCATGTTACACCAACCCTCTGCCTACCATCCAGAATCATGACTACTCACTTTAACATCCCAACCCTCAAGATCGGACACGTCTTGCATAGCTTCGTATGCACATGGTAAAACTATAAAGAGTTGATCTTCAAAGCAGGAGACTAACAAGCAGGATTTAAGAGTAGAAGGGACAGAAAATTCGTGTTCTTTGTTCAAAGCCCGAAGGGCTATCATTACATAAACAGTCTAGAGGACTAATAGAGAAAAAAAGGACTGAAATGGGATGAATTACGAGGAACGGGATTTAAAATGTTTACACCTTAGAAAATAGACAAAGTGCGATATGTTAATGGTACTATTAACATTCTTTCAAATGTCTAAAGAATAGATGAGGACCGCCCATCCTGAACTCCATTATTGGCTTGCCCAAGCTTCTAGGTGGCAGACTTCGGAGGTAACAAATAGTAGCTACACGTTTTACATGACATATCTCCAAATAAGACAGTTTTAACTTTCTAAGATACGTGACACCCATGATAATAAATGCCATTTTCCAATATTAGGTGCATTATCTGGAGATATTTGACATCTCCAAATAGAATTTGAGGACAAAGGGATAGTCCTTTTCCATGATAATTATACTCGTGAGACTTGAATTTCGTTTTATTGTAGCAAATTCTACAATAAAACTAACTGAGGTAACGTTTAATAATTGTATGAGATTTTTATGATCAAAGGGAAAGGGAGGAGGACAAGGAGGAAGTGAAATTGTCTTGGAAATCAAACACCCCGAATTCGCAATCATTGCTGAAGTATTTAAGTATTCTTCGCATGAAACATTAATTATCAAGGGCTAGTTTTATTTCTCTTTGAAGGTTATGGGTTTATTTAATTTATTGATTTTTACGTTTCTTTCATACTATTAAAATTGAAGACATGAACCCTTTCTTTACTTTCAGTAGGCCATTTTAAAGAATCTATGAAATATTGTAGAAGAATCGCTCAAAACAAAATATTAATATGTTAAGTGACGACTCATGAATATATATATATACACACATACACACATAACTTTTTTAATATAAGAACTCTTTGAATTTTCTATAAACTCATAGATTTATTTAACAAGAGTATGGAGTTATAATAATTTAACTACTACCCACATAATTAATAAAACTTTGATACCAACTATCTAGATGGTGACCAAGTGGTAAGGATTTGGGATCAAGGGGTTTGCTCTCTCTGTGGTTTCAGGTTCGAGTTCTTGGTTGTTCATATGATGACCACTGGAGGCTTACATGATCGTTAACTTTAGGGCTCGTGGGATTAGTCGTGGTGCACGCAAGTTGACCTAAACACCCATGTTAATCTAAAAAAATAAAAATAAAACTTTGATACCACATGTTGAGTTTGATGATTGAGTAGAAAAATAAGTGAGGGTTGACGGTGGAGGGATGATAGTAGAAGAAGAGAATTTATTTTCCCTCTATTATATGTTTGAATAAGGTAAAATAGAAAGGAATGAAAACAGGGAGGAAGTTGTTCTAGGTAGAATTACGTTTACACCATCATGATTGTTGTTGGATTACAAGCCCAGAAGGTAAAACGGAACACAAAATAAAATTTTGCTTGAAAATGATTTGTTTGCTATCTTTCGAAGGGATTGGTTAAAGTGGGTAAAGGCAGAAAATTATATTCTCTCTGTTCCCAAACACGGGAATCTGCCCATCCCTTCGAGAATTCTTTCCACGTACCCACATTCTTTCCTCCCGAAATCCTCCCTTAATTTCCAAACATTATGACGGAGGTTGTGAAGTGGATAGGAGTCGGACTCTTTAATGAGCCGTCGGCTTTCGATGAAGCTTCACGGCTTTCGAAGAAGCTTCACTACTTTATAATATTTTGAGTTAGAAATTTAAAAACCTAAGTTAGATCTTTTATATTTATTTTTAAGTTAATTATTTTTTTAATTTTAATTTTTAATATTTAATTAATATAAAATTAAAATTTATAATTTTTTTATTTTTATAAAATTATTCTAATTTTATTACTCGACTCATGAGTTTTACGAGTTTATTAATATTAATTTAAATTATGTTTTATTTTTTTATTTTATTTTTTAATATTAAATTTGTTTGTCCAGAATCACTAATTAATACAAGATTTTATGTTCTTTTAAGTTAATTTTTTTAAAAAAATTTTCTTTAACATTTGATTAATTTGAAATTAAATTTTATATTTTTTTTATAAATTTATCATAGTCTCATTATTTAAGTCAAATACTTGACAAGTTAACTTGGATTGACATGAACTTTTTTAATATATTTTTTAAGCAATTTTTTTTTTAATTTCATCATTTAATATTAGATTGATTAAAAATTAAATTTTATAATTTATTTTATATGGAGTTATCACAGTTATATAACCCATATTATAACTTTGACAAGTTAAACTCAAGTTAACTCGAATTGTTTGTTTTTCTTATCATTTTAACATTTCAACATTGATTTAATTGACAATTAAGTTTCATATTTAATTTTGATTTATTTTTTACCGAACTATCACATTCTCATAATTTAAGTTGTGAATTTAGAATTTACATGGTGTTTATGGTAATGATAGCTTTTAAAAATATTTTTTGCTTGAAAATATATTTTTATTTTTTTACCTTTTAAAAAAATTATTTTAAACATCAATAAATTAAAAAATCTGAAAATAACAAAAAAATCTAAAATAAAGTGAAAAATAAAAAATAAAAAAATTAATTTTTTTAAAAAATATTTTTAAAACACAAAAACAAACATATTAACAAGTTAACTTGAGTTAATTTGAATTAATTCACTATATTTTCACTTTAATATTTTTTTAAAAATTATTATTTTTAATTTTTTTAATTAAACTATATTTTTAATTATTATTTAAGTTATTTTTACATCTCAATATTTTTCTAAAAACATATCACTTTTAATTTTTTTAATTAAACTATATTTTTAACTGTTATTTAAGTTATCTTCCCTGTTATAAACAACTAAAATCCAAAGTTGCAGTAGAAACTTAAGGGTCTTAAAGGGGAGCGCGATTATAGTGTTTAACGCCGCGCAAGTACAAGATACAAATAGTGTTCGTCAATTTCGCAGACTGCATATGTACTAGATACAGCTCAACAACCGTGACTTTCAATGAGGTTTGATAATAGGGATTGATTTTCAAAATATGGATATCTTATTTATTATTTATTAAATAAAATTTTAAATATTCATACTTCATTTATTTATTTATTTTTGAGAATTTTAAGTGTGTGTGTATGTGTGTGTGTGTATTGAATTGAGTTTAAATTAGGTTTTCCAATGAGATTTGGTAATATTAACAGCCTATCATTATTTTCATATAACTATAAAAAAAGAATCCACTTATTCAAATTGTATCTATCCAGTTTAGATTTATCATTCATACTTTCAAGCTTCACTCTCCGTTGTTAATAGTCATGAGTTTTAACTGTAACGAAGCAATCAACCAGTCAAAGAAGCAATCAGTACTGATTAATTACGCCTCAAACGAATCAGCATGAGTTGAAAATGCATAAATGTACGTTTGCTGTGCATATACGCAGACAGAGGCAAGTAGAGAAACTACAAGGCATACGCCCATGCTAAACTAAACTCGGATTCAAATCTGTTGTCTAATGAGCATTGAGAATTTTTCGAGCAAAATAAAAAAGCCAAACATCTTATAATTAAGAAAAAGCTAATAAAGTTTCGAGAATCCAAATAAAAATGTTTAATCCAATACTGAAACGAATGGACGAAGAAGAAGACGACGACGAACCTGGAGATACGATAAGCTGTTTGGAAGGAGTGGCTCTGAGTTGATCGAAGATCTTTTTGGTGATATAATGTATGCTTGCAGAGAGAGAGAGAGAGAGAGAGAGATTTGAGAGAAGAATGAGAAAAGAGGGAGAGAGATGGACACCGAAGGCCAAATGGTGAAAAATGATTTATATATGGGAGACATCTTTCCGCCAGTCGCTTTTTAGGCGGGCGACAGAGAGAGAGAGAGAGAGGCTTTCGCCAATGCCCAATCGTTTGGGGGGGGGGAGGAGATGTTCTTCTTTCATATGTTTTGAATTTACTATTTGCACATCTTGCGTAGACTACTGCTGTTTTTTCACTCCTGCTCTTCTACGAAACCAAAAGCCGTTCTTCCCCGCCGTCCCCCACTTTTCCTTTCTTCCATTGTGTCTTGAGGAATTTGTGCCTTCATCTTTTAAACTTTTATTTTTAAAAAATTTATCTTTTTAATTAAATTAATTTTTTATATTTTTATTATTTTCACGAGTTAATATAAAAATTAAATTTTTTTAAAAATATTTTAATATATTTTCAAATAAAATATATTTTAAAAAACGCTATTGAGCCTATTTCCTTGTCTCAACTTTTTGTTCCTTTTTACATTATCCTTTCATATTTAAAATTAATTTAAAAAAAAATTATTCTGCAAGAAAATTAAACAGAAGCTACATTACAATTTTATTTGATTAGTCTGTGATTTATATATAACAGAAGCTAAATTACAGATTTAATTATAATTGTAACATATATGATTTATATAACAGGCCAGGTACGTAGAACTAGTTTAAGTTTAGGTTTAAATTGGGCATAGGAATAAAAGAACCAATAATAATTGGATTTAGTTAGGTCTGAATTTTGAAAATCTAACCCACATCTTTAATTTTGGTCTTAATCGTTAGAATTTGGTCATAACTTGATGAATAATTTCCTTCTGTCACACTAGGTCTAAAAGAACCAATGATAATTGGATTTAGTTAGGTCTAAATCTTGAAAATCTAACCCACGTCGTTTTGGTCTAAATCGTTAGAATTTGGTCATAACTTGATGAACAATTTCCTTCCGTCACACTGGGTCTAAAAGAACCAATGACAATTTGATTTAAATATCAATTAAGCTATTCGGCCCTCGATTAATCAGTCAAATGCATAGAAGATTTTTTCTAGTTCAACTTAATTTGACTCGCAATGTAAGTTCATTCAACAGGGGGCTTCAGCAAGCCTCGCTAGCTAGCTACCTACTTTCTGTAAATGTAACCTTTTCTCCACCACCACTCCTTTTTGGACTCCCACGAAAAACCACAATATAATAAATCAAAGAAAGATTTTAGTGAAAGCAGCGGCTCTGATCATTTTTTCAGTGCGAAGAAATACATACATACATGTATATATATATGTATATATATTCTCTTCAACTGTCTAGTGAGATCTCCTTCAGATTTCTTTAACATCATGCATGGTGATCGTCAGGCCAACATGATCTCAACTTTATGCCTTCGTATCTCATCCTTTGTTTGCCTGTCAGTACTCAGTCTAATGCATCTACTTTTCTTTGAGCCCCCCCCTCCCCCCTTTTTTTTCTTCTTCTTTTTAATTATTTGAATATATAATAACATGCCTTTTGCAGGAAGCATGTTGATTCACTACTGTTGAGACTGCAATATTTTTATTTTTAAGATAAAAAAGAAATGAGAGTAAGCTTCCTGTAAAGGTTGCCTTTGATTCAGTAATCTTTATACAATCTTGAGAAAGAGGGTCCTTTCTGATCTTTACAAAACTGTTTCGAGGTCATCAACTTCTTTGTCAACATAAAGGGAAATGGAGCTGGGGGTCCATTTTGGAATTGTGACAGCACTTTTATTACCCTCTTTTTTCTCTTCACTAACGATCCTTTAGAACATTAAAGGGAAAATAAGAAAGGCGGACAGAAAAGAAAGAAAAACAAATTGAAAACAATTTTGGAATGGTCCCATGTTACATACTCCATCGAAGATAGTGTTTTTTTAGAAATTTTATGGTGTTTGCAGAGCAGTGAGTGAGTGATATTTTATTAGTTTTTTTTATCAATCTTCAAAAAAAAAAAAACACAAAGAAGATAGAAAAATACAAAATTCATTACCCACTAAAATTAAATAATAAAATTGCTCTAATAATAACCAATAAAATAGCCAGAGCACTCTAGACTGTGAGCACTATAGACTGTGATCTATTCAAACTTCCACGTTCAAGATTGGGATCGAATATTATAAGAAGAAGTATGAAAGAAACCTGAAGTTTAAATATGAAATTGATTAATAAAACAAAGGGAAATGAGCTTGCTATTCCATAACTAAAGCGTAGAGAAAACAACAATTTATCTCCAAGAATACACAGCAATATGGGGGGGAACACAATTATTTGTTTTGAGTTTGAGTGGGGGGAGAAAGGAGTCGACAGATGCATGGTATGTGAAAAGCCAATGAACCTAAACTGGGGTCCTGACGAGGGACATGATGAGAAGCTCTTGATTTGAAGAGATAATATTTGCATGCACGTATGATAGTCCTCCTGGTTTTTTCTCTTTTTTTCTCCTTTATAGTACAAAAAACAATGCATGCAAATGAAGAAGACAATTTATCTCATTGCTCTCCAATATCATCATTACGATTTTTATTGTCTGTGTTTTTTTTCTTGGCATCTTAATTAATGTGTCGTTTTCTAAAGCCACAAAAGGTGTCGTGCCCCACGTCGCGATACTGGATTCTTACATTTAAGTCCATTCCCTCCCTCCCTCCCTCCCTTAATAAATTGCGAAAGCATTGTTACGAAGTATATTAAGGGATATTCCAGGTAATAGTAAGTGTTTTATTTAAATATATTAAAATAATATTTTTTATTTTATAAAGATTATTTTTTATATAGCTCATCAAAATCATATATAATATATCAATTTAAAACTAGAAAAATATTTAAAAATTTTAATTTTTTTAAAATATAAAAATAAATAGGTTTTAATATTATTGAATATATTTATTTTATCTGATGTGTGCTAGTTTTTTAAATTAAATTAAATAATATTTATATTTAATTTAATTTAATTTAATTTAATTGATTTGATGAGCACCTCTACAATTTTTTTTTTAAAACAAGAACATGTAAACTTAATTTCAAGTCTCAAGACAATTAATATATATCATTATAATCAACCTATCAAGTCCATCACTTGAATTATTGGTGGTGCCGAGTTTGATAAATCGCTCCTCAAAGCAAGTAAAAGAAAATGAAAGGAGAATAATTAATTAGCCCAAACTCAGTCATTAAATCAAAAATTAAGAAAAGTTAATACATCGACTTATGTAGCCCTAACTTTATCATAACGATATCCATAACAAGGAATGAAAATAGTTTATTTTTGCTTTTTATGACGTGTTCTTTTTGTTCTTAGTCTCTTTAAATTTCCTGAACAATAAATTCCATTTGGGTTTCCTGCGCAGATAATGAAATCCATATTCTGACGCCCCTACAAAAACAATGATATTGTAGAAAATAGATATTTTTTTTGACAAATTAATAGATATTCATGTAAAACATGTTCGTTGAATCTAAATTTCTTACATGTTCGTTGAATCTAAAATCATAATTGATAACGACTTCCATTTTGTTATTCGAAAAGAAAGTTAGTTTACGTGGTATAGAATTCTAGCCCTTAATTTTGAACTCAATTGTCCATATTTAAAAAATATCAGTATATATACATTTTTATTTATTTATTTAATTTCTCATCTAGTAGCATCTTTGGGTGAGTGTTTTTTAAAGACATATCGTATCGTTTAACCATCAAATCAATATTTGATAATAAATGCATAAATTAAAAAGAAAAAAGAGAGCAATATTGAGAGACGAGCCAAAACCAAACAATTAATAACACCAGTATACGAGGATTATTGCCATAAACAAGCTAATTTCAAGCAAGTTTCCAGCGTCATTCAAAGGACATCATCGTCCACATCCCTTGAAGTAAGCTTCCTTGTCGCTCTTTATTTGTGGCTTGGATTAGGCTGAGTGGATTATCACTCGGAGATTTAGACTTGGCACTCTAGCGTCCTCCATCAAACCTAGCTAACTAGGGCTAGAACTTGGCAAAAGAAGGCAGATGAATCAGCGACTCCGTCGCTTCTTGTAGCCATACCAGGTTGTTAAATGGCACCGTTGTGCTCTTGCTGTTAGCCGAAAGAGCAGCTAGCTCGATGTACAGACAAGCACATAATTGAGTAGGGGGGATTATTAACATAGATGCTGATGCAGCCATACATGGATCTTTCAGTCCTTCGTTGTCTGCAAAGAATCTATTGCACAGTGCTGGAGTATCTATTCTTTTACCAATACGAGGACGGCTCAAGTTGGCAAGTGGATGAGTTTTATCTCCTTTTTTAAAAAAGTAACCGGTCAGTTGCGCCGCACACTCCTTTGCGTGGTAATATTATTAAACTCAATTAAACTATCATATATTTAACAGCGGATTAATAATAAAAAAAATATAAAATATAAAAAAAATAAGACGTATGAAGAGTATATTAAGTTTAAGGGGTGTAACCAAACTCAATAATATTGGATTTGATTGGGAAGCCGAATCAACTCTATTAAGTTTTACTGGAGTTTAAAAAATTATTAATCTATTTTTTTATGGTATAAAAAAATAAAAATAAAATTAAAAAAATTAAAAATAAAATTAAAAATATCTAGTAGCTCAATTAAATCTAAAAGAACCAGTCTTGCTATCAAGCCAGACTAGGTAATTTTTAACATAAAAATAAATAAAAAACATATAAATAATATTTTTAGCTATAATAAAACATATTTTTGAAGAATCAATTAAATTAATAGAACTCAATTTCTATTGCCTGACAAGAAATTATGATATCCGAAGTTTCGACTATTTTTTATAATAGACATTTTCTTCTCGTTTGTCTTCTTCGAATTTGCAATTCTTTTCTTCTTCATTTTTTCACTTTTTTTGTTTTTGGTTTTTGGATAAGTGAAATATAAAATTATGAATTATGTTTTAAACATTCAATTTATTGAGTTGTTTTTTTAAAATATAACAATTTTATAAAAAATAAATTAAAATTAAAATATTAAAAAAATTAAATCTTTCACTATTCATATAAACAATAAATCCCAGTTGAACCAGTATAATATAATATAATACAAATGAGGTATTTGCGGATCATTTGAGCTTCCCAAGCTTACTCTTTACGAGCTTGAGATGATAAATCAGATTAACTGTTTAATTGACAGGAACATTATTTTAAAATTCCTAATTCCAATAGGACTAAATACTTGATTTATACTTTGCTTTGGGTTATATATATATATATATATATATATATATATATATATATATATATTTTTAATAAAAATTGTTATACATGGGTTTTTTTAACATGTGTTTCATTATTTAAAATATTCTAAATGAAAATAAAAAAAATATACATATATTTAATTAAATCAATCAATAACTATATTTGTTAATAAATAAAAAAAACCATAAACAGTAACTAAAAAAATAAAGATCAAGTGTATATCAAGATATTTAATCTTACAAGAAAACATATTTACTATATGCTAAATTTATTAATTAAAATAAATTTTATTTAATCAAAAGATAATAGAAATAAATACACATATTAAATTGATTAAATAAAATAAAAGAGAAAAAATATTATGCAAGACTATACTATATATGCTAGAAATATTATAAGAAAATAAAAATATTTTATTTTAAAAAATAAAGTTAATCTATACTAAAAATTAAAAAAATTATAAATGGATAAAAAACCCTCATAAAAATTAAATGCATAACAAAAAAATAATTATTATTTAAAAGAGATTTTCTAAAAAAAATATTAATATAAATATAAATAATTTTTTTTAAAATACAGAATAAACATTAATTTAATAAAAATAAAAACAAAAAAAAGAGTCAAGCTTTGTTTGCCCTAGCAAGCTACGCCAGCCCACTGGTGAATTCATTCATCCCTACAAATGTTTTAAAAATAAAATTAAATGATGTATCATTTAATTTGTTTTTAGATTTCGGTTATTATGATAGTTAAAAAATTAAAATTAAAATTTTTTTGATATAAAAATTTATTTTTCAATCTACATATATATTTTTTTACTTAAAAGACCAATACAACACCTTAAAACTCATAATAAATCTATTTATAGTCTTATAAAAACTAAAAAATAGTCCCAAAAAGCAAAATTAACCTGAACAAAAAAATCTACCCGATCTAATATTTGATTTTTCACAAACTTTAAATATATAAAAAAATATCTAATATGAACTTTTCTCATCAAATAAAATTATTTGATATAAATATCGATTATTTTGATGATTTAAAATGGTGTCACGAGTATTTTTTTTATCACTAAAATCTAGCGGTTTCTTTCCTTTATCAACTAGGAACTAAAAAATAATAAAAATAAATTTGTATGTCAAAATTAAATTAAAAAATATAAAAATACTAAAATTATATAATATATATTATTTTTAAAGTTCAAAAACTAAAATATATTTTTCTTAACACACCTCATATGTTTGATATCTTTTTATTTTTAATTTTAATTTTTCCAACTTAGTCACTGATTAAGTAAGCTAAATTAAATTTTAAAAATCAAAATAAATTATTAAAAAGTAGAAAATGTGGGCCATAATGTTTGGTAAGTGTATGAAAGTGCGGCTCAATATGACCTTGCCTACACCTTTTAGATTTTTTTATTTAATAAATGACTTGTTTTAATTGAATGAAAGGGGTAATATGAGTTGACTTTAGATTACAAATTAATTGTTATATATAGAGTTAGCATTTGAGAAACAGGCTAAGATTTAATTTTATTTTTGTTTAAGATTAATTTTTTATATATTTTTAGATATTTTGATGTTTTAATATCAAAAATAAATTTTTAAAAATAAAAAATAATTTTAATATATTTATAAATGAAAAATAATTTACAAAATAACTACAGTTACAGTACCAAACTCAACCACAATTACTTTCGGTGGTTTTTAATTTACCATACGGTAATTTTTAAGTGGAAAAAAGTGTCCTCTTTTGTACCAATTATAGGTGACATCTCGTATGAGTGCCCTTGTATTTTGTACAACAGAGGAATCTCTATCTTTTTGTACCCTGATATGTAAGAAATATTCAAGTTAGTGAACCATATTGTATCAGATAATCAAGAAGGTGAAAGAAACGATAAAATAAGGAATGTTCATGAAATTTTTTAAATATATTTTTTAAATTATATATTTTTTATATCATTTTAATATATTGGTATTAAAAATAAATTGAAAAAAATTAATACATTTCAAAATAAAAGGACATTTTAAAAAATAATACCCAAAAATATTCCAAACAACACCAGAATCACCTGGCTATTTCCGAACAAGCAACATGGTAATAATTTCAGACATGATATGTCGATCTTGGACATAACCTTCAGGGCCATTGATCCTTTAATCAACGAATCTTGTTCAGTCAAGAGGGGAAATATATATATATATATATATATATATATATATATATATATATATATATATATATATTCATTCAATGATGTCCTTAATTGATCGTGTCTATTTTCAGTTCTCACGTATCATCTACAATACAAAGAGGTTTCTTCTACGGTATATTCTAGAGAGGATACTACTTGTCTCCGCACACGTGTTCATTGCTTTATTCAAACATTAAAGTGGCTATAACACGCTCATGCTGGCACACCAGGAGGCGAGTCACGCACAACAAAGCTGGACGGTTGATGAAGTGATGGGCTGGCCTCACTAATCCACAATAATCCTACACAGATGTTGATAAATATATAAAATACTATAAAGAATACGATGATTTCATAAATAAACTTTAGATAATACCTTTTTTTATATATAATCATAATAGACTCTTTAATATTTAAATAAGTAAATGTAAGATGATACAAGAAAGAGAAAAATTAAATGAAGTTATAAGAATTACATATTTCGGTGTAGGATGTGCATGCATGTGTTATCTAAAACAAATATAGCCTCGCTTTACTTTTGCTGTGAATGCTTTTTTTTTTAATTAAATTAATGTGGATATTAGACCAGTTTATATATTTTTTAATTAATTTTATAAATTTTAAAATTAACAACCATATATAATTTATAAAATTTAAAATAATAATTTTTAAAGAATAAATATAAAACTAATTTAGCTTCTAGGAATTTTTGAATGGCTTTAAGTAATGGAGCGTGGTGTGGTGGCCAATGACTCTAGCTTGTGGCCCAACTTCCTAGGAGTATCTATAGATGTGTGTAGCCAAGGACGAGATCAGAATTTCACGGTGAGGGAGTAGTGTATTTATTAACTTAGTTCTTAAGTTTTCTTCAAGGAGGAGAAGATATACCATTGCTGCAGAAATTAATGTTCACCATCGATGATTGCAAAGAAATCAATATATTAGAGAAAAAAAATAACGCTCGTAAATGCTATCCATGCTCTTAGCATGGGGAAAAAACAATGAGTATCCATGGTAACTTGTTAGTTATTGTGTTATATCATGATTGTATTATGCTTATTATTGATAAAAATATTAGTGATGGATAGTATTATTGATATATAAAATAATATTTGTATTATATAAAAAAATTTGTGTGTATATAAAAATCTGTGCATGGAAGATTTAAGTATTTATTCGTGAAAATTAAAAAAAAATAGAAATAGATATAAAATTGAGGTAAAGTGTTAGTTTGAATTAAGAGTCAAAACTTCAGTTATTTAGGCCAACAAAAATAGCTAGAAAAAACCAACCCTCACTATTTGAGCTTGGCTTAAATGTTTATAATTTTTATTGAAAAATTTAGTATCACAAAAAGGAAAGCAATAAGAAAACAATTATGGAATTATAAAGCATGGAAAGAAAAAGGTACATAAAGCCATAATAAATTTAACAAATTGAAAGATATGTTGATGGATTGGGGGATGACCCTGTTACAAGCTCAATTGTTTAGAAATATTGAAGCATTTTAAAGTGTTAAAACAAGAAGATATTCTATTGAATAATCTTGAATAAAAACAACTAATTAAATAAATATTATATTTGTTCAATCAAACTTGCAACACCAAGTAGGAGCTCCCAATGATGCCTCGCTTGGACTCTACTTGGTAGTCGATCCTCCTTATTTCTTGAGCATCAATTTCATTTGCAGTCCTAAATTTATAAAAAGGTGATTTGTTTTTGGTGTTAGCAAATGTTTGATTGAGTATATATTCTAGATCACAAAAATGACCTATAATTAAATGCATATTATTATAAGTGGATTTTCATATTAAAAAAATAATATTGGATGACGTCTTCGTTAATCCTATGTTGATTATAAAGTATTTAATTATTTTTTCAATGTTATTTTACGATTCTAAATAGATATTCAAATTAAAACTTATGAATAAAATACTTATTTATCATTGAAAATTGGTACTAGAACTTTTATGTGTCTACATGGTCCATTAACTTATGAATTACCTATTTGATGCTAAGAAATATAATTAAAAAAAAAACTAATTAGTGGGAGTGTGGGGTTTAGAGGTTATTTAAGAGATTTAATTAGTGGGAGTGTGGGGTTTAGTGGTTATTTAAGAGATTTTGAAAGTGTTATAAATATTATTTTTGAAAATAATTTTTACCTAAAAATTTATTAAAGGGTTGCTTCTATTATACCATTCATTAATTAATATTCAATAATTTAAAATAAAAATAATAATAACTGATAAAAAAAGGTTTTAAATACAAGTAAAAATAGAAGAATATATTTATTTTTTATTTACTAAAACACAATGGCCTTTTACTGTATTGAATAGTAAAAAACTATTGTGGTCCCCAAATGTTTCACTGAGCATCTTAATTTCAAGTTTTTTTAAATTTAACCCTTCAATTTTATATTTATAGTTCCCCTTAATATTTTATATTTTCTATTTTGATACCTAATTTTCTTTATTTTTATATTTAGTCCATTTAGTTTCAATTAAAGTCTATTTTGGTGCCTTGATTTTTTTTATATTTCCATTTATTTGGTCCCTATAGTTTTGAGTATTTATGTTTCATCCATAAACTGTAATTTTCATTAAGCCATTTTTATCCCTATCTTTTTCATATTTTTCATAAACTTCATCCATAAACATTATGGTCCCTAATATTTGATGTAGCTCATTTCAATCCAATAATTTTTTTATATTTTTTATTTTGGTCCCTATAATTTTAGTTAAAGTCTCCTTTTGCCTCTTGATTTTTGTATTTCTATTTATTCAGTCTCTATAGTTTTGGATATTTACATTTCAATCATTAACTTCATTTTTCTCCGGTCTTAATTATTGTGAGTTAAGAGAGGAGTGAGAAAATTATTGAAAAAAAAAAGAGATAAAGCTTTGAATCGATTATATTCCAATAGAAAAAAATGATTTTAACGTATTGGGTTTGTAATGGAGAGGGGAGTTTGATGTAAGTTGTCTTGACATTCGACATTGCTGAAAAAAATAGATTGTAATATGTAGTATAATTTTTGATTGAATTAATTTTGGTAGTTTATATTGATGAGGGTGCCTTTTTTTATTTGTATTTTTAGATGGAAACACGTTGAAAATTAGGTTTTATAATTCTAAAACCCAAACCCTGATTTTCATTAACTGGAATTTGTTGTCGTGAATAATGTATTATTTTTTCTATTTTTTTAAAAAACTTGAACAAATGACATAGTTCACTCATTAAAAAAAAGAAGAAAAGATACAATTGGTTTTTTTCTTCAAAGTTATACTTCGGGCAAGTCCTTCTAGGCCTAGATCTTTTTTAAATGACTTTTTGTTTTTAATTTTTTTATTTAGAACAAATCTTTAAAATAAAATTATTAAAAAAATCCAATCATGTCACCATTGAGCATGATGTTTATCAATTATTTTATGAATAACTATAAGTGAATCTAATATGTCGCTACACGACGTCGGACGACTGCTCCACTCCTTTTTTGTTTGTTTTTTTTAAATAAAAAAATAATAATTTAGTTTTTATTTGATTGGGGAAATAAAGATTTTTATTGGAGTCGCCATCTAATAATTTGAGGAAACTAAAAATCTAAAATTAGACACTGGTCCCAGAGATTCGGGTACTGGGTTAGTTATGATTAAGGGAAGGTAGACACCACCCTTAAAACATCCTTTCAGAGAAAGGTTACCTTTACTTGTGTGTTTTTCTTATTAGATTCAAATGTTATTATATTTTGAGCTTATTTGTAAATTTTTTTAATATGGTTAACGTCGGTCCCTAAAAATAAGATACGCGTTAAAAATGACATCAGTTCCTAAAATTAGGAGACTGTGTCTAAAATATCGATGTTTATCCCTAAAAAGGAGAGTTACGTCTGATTTACCAAAATAAATAATAACGGACATAATCCCTATTTGGTATTTAAATTTTTAATATCGGTCCTTTTCTATAAATAAAAGAGACGTGTCGACAAATAATATTTATTATATAAAATAAAAATTATTTTGATATCATTGACAAATAGATATATCAATTCTTGAAAATTGGGTTTTTGACCCATGAACAGTGATATGATAAAATAGGTGTTAAACCCGCATCGTTATTTATTTTCGTTTATTTTTGTTTTTTTCACATGCAAAAATTTACAAGTATTTATATATAAAAATATCAAAAAATACCATAAAATATCATAGAAATTACCTGAGTACCCTTGTATAGGCAAAAGACTGAAATACCCTTGGATTTATCGAAAATTTATGAAAATGCCATTGGCGGTGCTTGTGGCTCACGCGCGGTTACTGTTGACGGCGATGAAATTTTTCGATGAGATTCCGGCCAAACGATGGTCGATTCTGGTAGATCTGAGGACAAGGATTCTGATGGTGGTGGTCTCGTTGGCCGTTGATGGTTGAGGAGAGAGAATCGACGACTTGAAGGTTGATTGGCCGATGATGGTGGCGGCCATTTTTCGGCCAAAATCGCTAGTGAAAAAGTGTAAAACAACTGGGATTTTGCTTCAGAGGAGGCTATTCACGTTTTTGTGGTGGTTTCCCGACTTGAAACTGCCGGAAATGGGAGATCGGCGGAGAGAGAGAATCACTGGCGAGAGGAGAGAGAAGCTTTGGGTTGTGCTATGGTGTGGATGAGTGTATGGTGCGCTCATGCGTCTAAAGGCTGTGAACCGTTGTATCTCGGATGAATAGATCGTGCGGCTGTGATTCGTTTGATCTTCAAGTTGATCGGACGGTCAGGATTGAATGGGCTACGATCTGGTGTGTCGCGGTGTACCGAGTGCTTGGTACACCTGCTGACGTGGCGCAACAGAATCGAAGGGCAGATTATTTGAAAGGCTGAGATTGATTTGGGTTTTAATCTGATGTGGTAAAGCCTATTGTATCCTAAGAAATCAAAAGCTCAGATCTAAACACTATTAAATCTAACGGTTGGGATATTTTTGGTATTTTTCAATTTGTTAAAAAAAATAATTTAATATCTTACTAGGGTGTAGAAAAAGTATAAGAAAAATGAATAGTATCCAAATAGTAACAAAATAGTAATGAACGAATTTAGAATTCAAATTCAAAATGATTTTTTTATCTTTTCCTCCTACTCTGTCTTCATTTCATTGGCAATTTATAGCCAACGAAAGCAGACAACAAGTCACATGATTATGAAAATAATCACGAAATTGTTAAAATTTTCAACGTCCACCGATTACCATTTGTTTTATTATATATAATAATACTAAATAATAATAATAATATTTATTTATAGGGGTAAAAATTAAAAATTCAAATCAGTATTATAAAAAGTTTTTTATCCGCTAAAAATCAATTTTAAATTACAAAAAAAAAAATCTTTATACGTGTATCAAATCGGTGGACCGAGTTTTTTGACCAAAAATACCAGTTTTGACTAAAAATAGTCTGAAACTCATTTTTTTATCGCGGTCAACATGGTGGGACCCGTATTAACCCGGTGGACTCGGTTTTGATCGAAAATGACGGTTTTGACCCGAAACTCATTTTTCATCCCGGTCGACATGGTGGGACCCGTATTAACCCGGTGGACTCGGTTTGGACAAAAAATGATGGTTTTGACCCGAAATGGCCTGAAACTCATTTTTCATCCCGGTGAACATCGTTTAACCCGTATTGACCTGGTGGACTCGAGAAAATATATTTTAGACTCTTTTTTTCTTTTTATTTATATTTATTATATTTTTTGTCATGAATAATAAGATAAAATAACATTCAAAAAATTTTAGTGAATCCAAAATTGGGTTACAACATAATATATAGAATTGTTTTTATAAATTTGCTCATGAATATTCAATAAGAACAAAATATTTATTACTGTTAATTTTTTATATAATTTTATTAAATTATTATTTTTTCATACACAAGCTTGAAAATTGTTGATCCATGATATTTTTTTTATTAAAAATTTATTTTAAAATCATGATATGTTTTCATTTTTTAAGCAAGATGCCTCTAATATAAAAAATATTTTCAAGATAAAAGATAATTCTCATGAATATTTATTTTAATTACTTTTAGTTTTTATTAAAAAATTTCATATTGCTAATAGAAAAGATATGATTTGTTAAAACACAAAAAAAAAAGGAGAATTTTTACTAAAAAAAAAGTTTATTTTTCTCCGGATCTTAAATCATTACTTTTTCTAGGAATATTTATTTTCATTGTCATAAAATCGTATAAAAAAGCATTCAAAAAGTGTCCGGGTGTGTGCATGCATGGATTGCACATGGATTAAAGTGTGGACAGAGCATCGGGCGATGGTGGGAGGGCATTAATTAGGTTCCCTTGTTCCATCTCCTCACTCATGGCTATGAAGGGGCAAACTAAGTTTAGGAATATGATTCACCTGGTCTAGAATCTCCTAAACATATGGGTCCTTTGAACATGATGATGATACCTTGCTTTGTTCTTTCTTATAAAGTTTTGTCCAAAAATGTTCACAAACGAATATTGCAAAGCAGGGTGGGGAAGATATAGTGATTGCCATGTCTGATGGAATCTATGCATCATGTGACCACATATTAAGCTGTCCCGGCACTGTGTACTGCAGCTGGAGGACGGCAGCTCCCAATCCACAGTGGAAATAATAATAATAATAATATATGAAGAAAAAATTCAAATTAAAAAAAAAAAGAAAACACTATTTTAACCGCGTTTCCTTTCCTATAATGCATAAACTTGATTAGCTTGTATTTTATATCCTGGGATGGATTTGGTTTGGAACATCAACACTCGTTATATAATCTGTCGAAACTCAAAACCAACTTACCCTTTTCAAATTTACCTTGAATCTACCAGTGTTCTGCATTCATCCTCTTCAATATATCTTGTACCTTAATACTTGAAACCCTTAAAAATTAACATTTGGCAATAATGCAGCAACGGAATATACATTGTGAAAACAAGGGTTTTCACCGCGCCATCCATTAGGTTACATAATCTGTCGAAACTCAAAATCACTTAATTCATACAAGAGAACAAAATCTGTGAAGATGAAAAGTTGGAAAGTACTGTACCAATATCATCCAGTAAATGTAAATTTCCAAGAATCAGAGATCTGCACAACAGAGGCTTAAATACTTAAAATTCAAGCAGAGGATACCTTCAACATGTCCTTTAAACATTTTAGTCACTGTCCTCAAAATGTACATTTAAGCTCCTTGATGAAGTGATTGTACCCAAGAAGCAATCTAGTCACTGCAATATGAACATCGAGGAGAAACTTTTAACCATGCTCCAATCTCTGGAGGCAGAGGCATAGCAAAACAATCAGGTAACATCATATGGCACTTGAGTTCAAGATAGCCCTCCATTAACCTTGCATGGCAAGACCACATAATAAATAAATAGGTAATAAATAGTTATAAGCAGAAGCATGTATAAAAGTAATTGCAACTTAAGTAACTTGATAGCATACCATGGACAGACTAATTCGCTTCAACACAAAGCGCTAAAGCAGAAGATGGATTGTGATCTGGTACATTTACAACATAAAATTAGGAGTGGAGAAATAATGGTTCAATTAGAAATATCAAAGTAAAATTCAAAGACTATGCTCACACCTTCTGATTCCACTCGCAACCAATCCCATGTGCATATTAGAGCTTGTCGAGTGTCTGGATTAAGGGAACTGCGATAACTATCAAGAACCCTGCCTCCAACACCAAAAGCCAACTCTGGTGAAACAGTTGACATGGGAGTCCCCAGAATATCTCGTGCCATCATAGACAAGATAGGGTACCTTGGTGTGTGGACTTTCCACCAGTTTAATATGTTGAAATCACAATTGCGAGGAAAGACAGGTTCTTCCAAGTATTTGTCCAAATCAGATATTGCACTCTGACCTTGAGAAGATTCATGGAGGAACTTGTCAAAGCCCTTTAACCTGTCCCTACTATCAGTACTGGTACTAGGTAAACTGCTGCCAGGTAAAGCTGACCCTTGATCAACCAAAGTTGAGCAAATAGAGTATGCATTAAAAAGCTCCTTGATGCCATCAGAAACTTCCTTGATTCGATCCAGGGCAGTACTACCATAAATCTGGGAATAGTAATACTCCACCAATTTCATCTTGAATCGAGGATCTAAGATGGCTGCTACTGCCAAAGCCAAACTGCACTTGCTCCAATATTTATCAAACTTGGCTTTCATCTTTGATGCCATGGAACTAAGAAAATCATCTGGGTTCTTACACCATTCAATTAACTGGATATGAACATCACAAATTTCAGGAAAATATCTGTTTGCTGTTGGACATTTATCCCCAGAAAAGATATTGGTGATTTCAACAAAAAGTTTCAAATAACCAGTGATGGATCTGGCCCATTCCCACTCTATATCACTTAAAGCTGATGTGTAGGCTGGATCGTGCTCTTGCAAAAAACAAAATGCACTCTTGTATCCTATGACTGTTTCGAGCATGAAGTATGTTGAGTTCCACCGAGTTGACGAATCAAGAATCAAATTCCTCTGACTGCTGATTCCAATTTGCTGGGCAATGTCATTGAACTTCCCTTGTATTACCTGTGAACTTTTAACATAGCTAACACTTCCTCGAACCTTTTCAGTCACCTCTTGAAGTGTCTCCATGGCATCTTTAACAATCAAATTCAGAACATGCACAGCAGAGCGAACATCAAACAATTGACCATTACTCAGCAGAGGCCTGTTTTGAGAGATCCGATCCTTAATTCTGAGCACAATATCATCATCAGCAGAACAATCATCAAAGGTCATGGCAAATAACTTGTATTCAACATCCCATTCCATGAGACAATTTATAATCACTTCTGAAAGCACATCTTCAGTATGAGAAGAAACCAGTGTCACAAAATTTAGAATTTTCTGTTGTAATTTCCAATCCTCATCGATATAGTGTGCTATCAAACACATGTATTGAACATTTTCTGGAGAAGACCACATTTCAATAGCAAGGTTAATTCTTCCATGCAATCTATTTATCATCTCATACACTTTCTGCTTCTCTTTCATATAAAATTCCATACAAGAGAATTCAATGGAGCTATTTGGCACAAACTCAAACAAAGGCTGGAGATTCTTCACAAATCTTTTGAATCCAACATGCTCAACCATGGTCAATGGATAACCATGCAATATAATCATACGGGCAAGGTCGCGCTGACTCCGTTCTTGATCAAACCTACAACTTCCAAGGCTAATAACTTCATCTTTTCTCTGCTCAAGATCAGACTTCATAACCGTGGGCGTAATATATTCATCTTTTCTTTGTGCTTCATCATAACTAACATTGACACATGCAAGGCCAAGAGAAGTGTCCTTTTTCTTTTTCTTTGCCACAAGCAGTTGTGACACGTCATAATTAGATCTTTTAAGACATCGCAATAAGTGATTCCTTAGATGCGTAGTCCCACTATTACTTGACCCACTGAGTTTCTTGTCACAATGCACACAAACTGCATAACATACATCAGCCTTCCTAATCCTTTGAAAGTGATTCCATACCACAGACGTCAACCTCTTTGGTTTCTTCATAGCTAACTCATTCGATACCTCCATTGAATAGGTTTAAACTAGCCAAAGTCTGCATCTCACAAGAATCAACAGAAATTGTGACTCATATTACCAACATCTTACATGCAACAACCAGATATAGAAATAATGTTCAGGTCATCAAGTGTACACATCAAAAACATATTTTACAACCGATATAGCATAATTTATAATCCAACAGTGGACAAAATGCAGTTGCAAAAATTCAAGGAACTTGATCAAAATAGCCAAAGAAAATATCAAATGGGGAAAAGAGGAAAGAACTGCTAATTAACTGTGGTCAAACAATCTACGTTGAGGCATGCAAAACTAAAGTATACAGGGCCAATGAAGAACATGGCGTATGACAAATGTGAATCTACCTAACCAGAAAAATTTGCATTGGTCCAACAGAACTGGACAATCCAAGGAATATAACATTCAAATGATCGAACCGACACCAGTATAGATTAATCTAGATCCACCAAATTTCAATTATACTACTCACATCACACAAGCTACCATCCTAATTGACAAAAGGCTGTTATATACAAAATGCAAGGTCATAAAACAAAAATCTGAGATGATTATTCTCCCTCAAACGCACTTTTAAGGTTCCCTGCAGAATACCCAGAAATAGCTAACAAGATACAACCCGCACATCTTACCATCCAGTAAGAGATCGCACCATATCCATGCATTTAAGCTTCAACCTTCCTCATAGACCATAACTCAACAGATACATACATACAAACCAATCCATCATCTCAAAATCCATAATTCTTGCAAAAATTAAACAAAAGTACCAATAATTCCAGCTTCAATCAGCTCTATAACAATCAAGAGCACACACATCAACAAACACTATAAAACACAGATGGGCCAACGTCAAAATCCATGTTTCCCACCAACAAAAAACAGAAAAAAAAAACCTTTTAACTTCACTTTCCTCTTTAACATCAATGCAAATTCTAATCTTTCAGCCATTATAACCATCAACTAAACAGTAACAGAGAATGGGCCATCTCAAAATACAGAAAATAAATATAAAATCGCATTACAAAAGGAAAGTGAAAGGCTTGCATATACAAGAACGGACTCAAAAAAAAAGAGAGGATAAAAGCATTAAAAAAAGGTGAAAAATGGATGAGCAAAAGAGGGTCTTACATGGATTCTTCGATAAGCTTTGCCTTTTTGAAACCTACAGAGCCCGAACAGAGGATCCGGGAAGGTTTAAAATTTGGAAAAGATAGAGAGAAACGAGAAGATCCGACGCGGGGTTGTTGAAATTTGAGAGAAAACGGGTAAGGATCCGATTAGATATAGGGTGAAGATGGGTATGGGCTATGGGTTTATACCAAGATTATAATTTATTTTTTCAGAAAAAAAACCCGGAGCTGGTGAAGATGGTGGCCGTGTAAAGAAGAGGTATGTTTGGACCAAACTGAAAATGATAGTTTGGACCATATTGAAATTGAATTTGGAGCTAAACCCATTATAATGCTTGGGTCCCGTTTACTTGGGAGCGGGGCTAGGTTTTGGATTGTGCGGTGTGTGTGGGTTTTGCGCTTGGATCTAATCAAGTTTCTATATGGTTAAAGTTCTCAAGTCCAAGGGTCTTCTTTTCTTTTTCCATGTTTCATTTTTCCCTTTTCAAGATTTCCGATGATGTTATATATAGAAAAAAACAATTTCAAAAAATATTATACTTATTCTATATTATGTTTATTTTTTTAAAAAATATATATATTATTTTAAATTAATATTTTTTTTATTTTTAAATTTTGATGTACTGATATCAAATATGATTTTTAAAAAATAAAAAAATTATTTTAATATATTTTTGAGCAAAATATTTTTTAAAAATCAACCGTTATCATATCTTCAAACACTCCCTTGATATTTTAAAAAAAATCAACATGTTTTACTCTTGTTAAAAGTGTTAAAAACACATTTTTAACTTGAATTGAGAAATACAATGGAAAATTGAATTATAAAATCAGCAATGAATTTTTTTAATAAATTTCATGGCTTAATTATATATAAAAAAATTCTCAAACAAGTTGATATCAGTAAATTTCAACAAAAATATATAAAAAATCAAAATACTAAATATTTTTATGATTTTTTTTCCTAACACTCTTGTATCAAGTTCTAAGTTCAAAAAAGAATATAAAACTTAGTTGTACTTCAACATTACTTAAAACAGTTATGTCTTGACAGGGAAAAGATAAACCAATAAATAAAAACTAAAAAAACAACAAAATAAATATTTTATATGTTGCCTTTCATCTCCTACAAGCAAAAGAAGAAACTCCATATTTGATTATTGATTTCTAGTACTAATAATTACTAACATATATTTAAGAAAATAGTTAACACATAAGGTACAACATGGTATTAACTTAAAATTTTACGATGATAGTACCTCAATTGTGTAGTAATAATCTAAGTTTATCATCTTCACAAGTATTAGATTTAGACAAGAACACAATAAAATAATGATGGATTCAAATAATGCTTATTATGCATAATTAAATAAAAAGAATGAGCACAATCAAGTATAAATATAATAACAATAATTATTAGGGATCATTTTTAGATAAGGAACGATAAACCCACCCAGTTGATTTCATAAAAAACACAATTTAGACCATCACTACTATGAAAAGGATTGCTAATTACAAAAAAAAAAAAATCAACAACAAAGTATACAGAATTTAATAAAATACCTTTGTGGTAGAGCTATCCACTCGACTCTCTCTCTTTTCCCATATTATTTGCCATTAATTCATCTTCAAGTAACGAAAATCCCTTTAAGCCACTTTTGAAAATCTTCTTAACCCTATATTAATTTATTTTAAATAAATCATAAATTCTGCTATAATGAACAAACAAATGATGATATGAAAGGAAAATGTAAAAAAAGGATCATAGATATGTGAAATTTGAGAAATGAGTTTAGTTTATTTTAAACAATGCATAAGTCCTATTATAATGAACAAATAATGATATGAAAAGCAAATGTAAAAAAAGAATTATAGATATGTGAAATTTGAAAAATGGGTTTGAATGTATCATATGAAAAAAAGAGTGATTTTGGATTTTTTTGCTCAATCAACAATGGAGAAAAGGAGAGGCTACATAATAGTGGTTATTGTTACTGACATGGAGGTTGAGTTTGGTGGTGCAAGTCAGCGATAAAGGTTATCAATAACGATTGAAAAAAATAAAGAGGTTATTGTTTTGATTTTGTTTGAGGCTGGAAAAGTACGGCGGAGATGGGAAGAAAGGATGAAGGTGCTACTAGTTCAGCGTGGTGATTATGGAAGGTGAAGAAGAAATATACGGACTGCTGAAAGGTCAACGTTAATGAGTTATTTCAATGGAAAAAAATAAAAGACGAGGGGCGACCATTACCATGATTTTGGGTTGTTTATAGATTTATCTCAGTGAAAAAAATACTATGAATTTATAGGAGTGTTTCAAACTACTATGTTTAGTGGTCTAGGACGAGAACATCTCTAGGTTTTGGTGAAGAGATGCGTTATGGTTGGTTGCAGAATGACGAAAAGAAAAAAAGGCTTCTAGTCTGCTACAATATTTATATTTGTAATGAAAACGTAAACTTTATACTAAAATCATGATTTTACCCATTTTAGTACAAAGTTTATGTTTTTAGTATGATTTTATAGGATTCAAGTTTTTAAAGTATTTTTGTAAGCAAAGTATATTTTAACTTGTAAAATTATATGATTTTATGAGTCAATTTATAATTTTAACAATCATATTCTTGTTAGTGCTATCAAGAATAAATGTAAACCTCATCTTTAATAGTGTAAACCTCAAGTTTAATAGTGTAATTTTTCACACGACATACTAAATAAACATGAATAAAATATCTAATATTGATGGCCTAATAGAAAATAACAAGCTTTAGTACATAAATCTTAGGATTAATAGTGTAAATTTTGACAAAATATAACATAAAACATGAAGAAAATACCTATAATAACAAGCTTTAGTATGTAAATCTTAGGATTAATAGTGTAAATTTTGACAAAATATAATATAAAACATGAACAAAATACCTATAATCAAGGGCCTAATAAAAAATTACAATTCTAGCAACATGATAACAAGGGTAAAATGATAGTTTAACAAAAAATGCACTTTTTAAAACCATTGGTTAAAGAGAGAAGGAAAAGAAGAAGTTAGCAATTTTTTTCTTATTACATGTTTTTGCAAAGAGGAATTGTAAGGAGAGAGTTAAGGGGTGATTATGGATACAACATTAAATAAAAAGAAGCTTTTAAAATTAGTTAAAAGTAAGAGATTGTAATTAGTTAGAGAGGGGAAATAGAAAATTAAGGTTGTTAATGAAAAAGTAGTAGCATTTAAGGAAGAAAGGTAAAGTTCATCATCCAAAACACATTTATTTTAGTTGATTACAAGTGGTAAGAAGTGTGATTTTAATTGATTTTATACTTTTCTTTGTAATTAAAGATAGAAAGAAAATCTCTAGTTTGAGTTTTTTTAGGGTCAGTCGAGTTTGATTATGGAAATGTAAATTGATTGTATTCTTATGAATTTTATGTTAGAAATAGTATTAATTAGGTGAATAAAATGGATTGTGCATTAGTGTAGTGAAGTGGATTATATAATTATTAGTTTTGATGATATTATATAGCTTTGTGTTTTGAAATAGTGTTACTAGTAAACAAAAGGAAGAATTTGAGGCTAACCATGAATTGTTTGAACCATGGGTGACCTGACATGACTAAAAGGTTGATGTCTTCTCCCAAGTGTAGGAGTGTCGAAGTAATAAATAACCCGGCAAGACCGGGGTCGAACCACAGGGAGGTTAATTGTACAAATTATAGACAACAATTATAAACAACAATAACAACAACAACAATAGTAGTAGTAATAATAATAATAATAATAATAATAATAATAATAATAATAATAATAATAATAGTAGTAGTAGTAGTAGTAGTAGTAGTAGTAGTAAAGAAAGAGAAGAAGAAGAAGATGATGAGAACTTGAAGATGGAAAATTAATGTAAGGATTAAACAATAATAATAACAAATGTCAAGGTTAGAGGTTCCACTAATGGTATATCAAACAAGTATAGTATAAACTCTTATTATTGAATTGGAAACCACACACAAAGGAGGTTCCAATCAGATTATATATTGTTAACATGATTACATTAGTCATCTTATTCAATTAATGTTAATACTTGTAAATCTCGTCAAGCATTCATGATTATAACTTATGTTAACAACAAATCAAGTTCCTTTCATAGCTCAGGTGTCGGTTATACCATACATTATGGGCTATGAAAGTGCCAAGTATTTGTTGTACCAAGTGTTATACAACATAAATCAAGATTAGTCATTTAACAAGCAAAGTATTAAAGAGTGAACAAGATAACAAATATAAAACATGTTAGTATCAAACATTAAGGTCCATATTAAGTTTACACTATACTTATTCTTCCACCATTAGTGTAACCTTTTCACCTTGACATAATTAACTTAGCTAGACATAATGAAAGAAAGGAAAACAAATAAACAAAATAAGAACATAAAAGTTAACTAAGTAAAGGAAAGGAAATGAAAGGCATAAACTTGATATTAATGAAAGTAAAGCATAAACATTACAAAAAATACAAAGAGAGAAAAGAAGAGCATGATCTTGATCTGAATACCAAGATGCCTAAATGCATGGCAAATGCCTCCTTTTATAGGCCAAAATTGGGAACTATTGATTTGATGACTAATTGATAAGTGGGTGGCTAACTTTTGACTTGGTGACAATCCTTATCTTCTCTTGTCTGCCCAAAACATCATTGATAACGTCAAAATTGGAGCCAGTTGTAAACATGAAAGTTGTAGGCAATTGTCTTAGCTTTCTTGTGTAAAAACTTCAGCTCATTTGGACTTCTAGAACTCCAGATATGGCCAAAATACCGAATAGTGCTCGGGCTGGAAGACAGATTCGGGCTTTTTTGTTTTTGCTACAATTTGGACTTGATAATGGCCTTTTTAGATCTTAGGCTCCATATGAAAGTTGTAGGCCTATGTCTTACCTTTCCATCCATATAAATTGGACCTAAATCTGAGATCTGTAGCTCCAGATATGACCCAATTACCGAACAGTGTTCCGGTTTGGATTGCACCGACATCTCTTTTCTAAGTTTGGCCATCTCTTTGCCCTTGCAATTTAAGTTCTTAAAGTCATCAATCAATATTTTCATTTATGTGATAGGCCTGCATTAAAAATAGACATTTACCACAAATTATAGGTATCTTATATTATTAGATACATTATTATAAAACATCTTTTAGTTAAGGAGTTATTGATACTTCAGGTGCAAAATGATGATATAAAACCATGATAAAAATGCACTTTTAAGTACTAATCACACCCCCAACCAGCTTATTACTAGTCCCTAGTAATCAAAGCGTTAAAATAGAAAACAAATTTGCAAATTTCACAAAGCAAGGTATTCATCATTTAACTTCCATTAATCTATCTAGATAAACAAACTCTCATTAAATTTATATATCTGCTCAATACCTCTTAACAAGATATTAATAAACCTTTTTTTTGTGCTCAATGTATCAACACATAATTATGGGGCTTTTCTTGGAAGAAAACAAAATTTTTGTTCTAATGTTTAACGTTAACTTCCTTGGGTTGGGATTATTATTTTTGTCTTTTTTTTTAATATATACATATAATTTAAAAACATCATGCATCTTTAACCCATGTAACGAGCTTTCAGCTAATGACTCCCAAACCAGTTGGTCTTAGGGCATTAGGTGTTAAGACACCCCTACGAGCTTAGTAACTCGGGTCGCAGATACTGATATGTAGATAGTGCAATGTTTGATTCCCTTAAGCTTTTCTCCTCAACTCATGTAACAAGCGTTGGGCCAATAGCTCCCAAGTCAGTTGACTTTAGGATATTAGGTGTTAAAACACCCCTTCGGGCTTAATTGCTTAGGTTAGGGAGGCTACGAAACCAAACTTATCTACATTTTTATTATCATCATTTTTTTTCTTTTTTTTTTCTTTTTTTTATGTTTTTCTTTTTTTTTAATTATATACAATCCCTTTCCCTTAGTTGTTACCTTTAACAAAAGAACATAAATAATGTAATAATCCAATATGCAACCCACAATCATATGTTAAAGTGTGTGTGTGTAAATTAAGGTTTAAGAATACATGTTAAATAAGTATATGAGCAGAATTAAGTGGTAACAATACGAGAGTTTGTAAACCTGAATATTTCAGGAAGTATTATAATAGACCTTGTTAAGAATGGTTACTAAGATGCGTCTCAAGAGTCACTTTAACAAAAGAACTTCTTTACTCTGCCATCCTAGTAACAACAATTATGCACATGCTTTATGAAATGATTTTTTTTTTTATCAACTACTACCCTCTCCCCCCAACCAAAACGAGACATTGTCCTCAATGTTCTAAGGTAGAAAGATAGAGTATAGAAGATATCACCTAAAATAACGAACACTGACAAAACCTGAAACACACTAAAATAAAAATAAGAAATAACAAAACACAATAATAAAACCAAAAGACACAAGTTTTTACAAACAAAAAAAAATTCAAATCGCAGTTGTGAATGTGACTCACATCTTCCTTTGGTTTTACGTCCAAGAACAGCTTAAACGCCCTCAATGGGTCGGGGATAGGCTTCCCATCCAGTTTTCTTAAAAACTAGCAAACAGGGTCTTTTTTAGTCAGATTCCCAAGACTAAGTCAAGTATGTTCTTTATGAAAATGGGTTCATAAGTCATGAATTACACGATGCTTATCTCGACTATGATGAGACTTAAGAGTCAATAGAAGATTATCTAAAGACTCTCTGTGTTTTGAAATAAATCCCACCTTCTGACAATTTTCATAGTTTTTGCGGAATGCATCTGACTCCTTGAATATGATGGGCCAGTAAAATTCACTTTGTAAGATTTCTACAATCCTCTTTTTTGATGAGAAATGATCCCCACATGCCTTAGAGTAACAAAATTTAATGAAATTACTTACCTCATTGTCGAGAATGCATTTTTGAAATATTTGATCAGGACAATAATTGAATAAGTAAGGGTCATCCCAATAAAAATTTTGCTCGTTGCTCAAAAATTTTCTTTTGTCTTCAATACTCCAATGAGTTGGCAAAAATCCTGAAGCAAGAAAATTGATATTTTTAGCAAACCAAGGCATTGAATTAAGAGAAAGTAGAGATTCATCAGGAAAGTAATCATCGATTGGTGTGATGTCGGGTGTCGAATCTGTTGTCACTTTTGATAAAAGATTTGCATCAACCTTTTCGATGCCTTTTTCATCCTCGATTTCTTCCTGATTGGTCATGGCATGAGAAAATGGAAGTGCTGGCGGAGAATCAATCGTTTCTTTGCAATTTTCAGATTCAACCCCTTCCTTTCCCTTAGAAATTGACTCATCATCTTTCTCATAAGGTTGAAGAGAGGGTTTTTCAATAACCTTACCACTGCGTAGAGTAGTGACTGATTTGACTTGATCCATGTGTTGGCTTCTGGAACTACTTGCATTTGCATTGTATTGCCCCTTAGGATTTTGTTGTGGTTGAGATGGAAACTTACCTTTCTCTTGGAAACTGAGAGCAGATGTGAATTTTGTAAGAGTATCTTTAAAATCTGTTATGCTTTGAGCAAGTTGAGTGTTGATTGTCTCTTGCTTTTCAATGAATGCATACAAAGTTTCCTTAAAATTTCTTGTAGGAGGTGGAGCATAAGGAGGTGCATATCTATGATAATTTTGAAAATTATGGTGTGCTTGAAACTGTGGTTGTGTAGTTTGTGCATTGTCACTCTTCCAACTAAAATTTTGGTGATTTCTCCAACCAGGATTGTATGTTTGGGAGTATAGGTTGTGGTTGGCCCTTTGAAAACTGTTTAAAGCATGGGCTTGTTCATGGAGACATTCTTTAAAAGAAGGCAAGGTTGGACAATCGTTGGTTGAGTGTTCATTTGTTTCACAGATTTGACACACAATGTTTTCAACAGATTTTAATTGACCACTCTTTTTCAATTCTAGTGCCTCGACTTTTCTAGCTAAAGATGCAAACTTGGCTTGAAGGTTATGATCTTCCCTAAGGTTGTACATACCTCCATTAGATGTATGAGGTTGAGTTTTACTCGGTACCTCATATGTACCAACAGTGTCCCAATTTTGATCATTTTCAGCTAACAAGTCTAAGTACTCCATTGCTTCATCAGGGTCTTTATCTTCAAAAGTTCCATTGCACATCAATTCAACCATTTGCCTATCTTTAGGTGTTAACCCTTCATAGAAATGTGAAACCAATCTCCATGTTTCAAAACCATGATGAGGGCAAGTACTAAGCAAGTCTCGATACCTATCCCAACATTTGTAAAATGTTTCTCCTGGTTTTTTAGTGAAAATGGTGATTTGTCTCTTGAAAGAGTTTGTTTTATGGGATGGGAAAAACTTCTTTAAAAACTGTTGTTGCATTTCATCCCAAGCACGAATGGATCCTGGTCTTAAATTTTGTAGCCATGTTTTAGCTTTATCTTTTAATGAAAAAGGAAGAAGCTTTAATCTGATGGTGTTCATGCTACAATTTAAGTTATTATATGTGTTGCACACCTCCTCAAATTCCCTTAAATGCAAGTATGGATTTTCCAATTCGAAACCATGAAAAGATGGTAAAAGTTGAATAATACCTGGTTTAAAATTAAAATGAGATGCATCAGGAGGAAAAACTATGCATGATGGTGCACTTGTTCTTGTGGGATTCATGTGGTCTCTAAGTGTTCTAGCACGGTTATTCTCATTATTCTTATTTTAAAGTGATTGATTATCTTCTTCGGCCATATTTTCTGAAAATGATGAGGATATCCTACAAAGTCTACCACTTGATGTACGTGACCACACTCTCATGCACGTGTAGGAATAAAATAAAATAAAAAGAAGAAAGCAAAAGAAGGAGGAAGAAAACAAAATAAAAAGAAACAAAAGAAAAGAAACAAAGTTATATATAAGAAAAGTGAAAAATGAAAAGAGAAAATAAAATAAATACTATAATTTATACAAGAACTTACCTCCCCGGCAACGGCGCCAAAAACTTGACAGGACTAAAAGGTTGATGTCTTCTCCCAAGTGTAGGAGTGTCGAAGTAATAAATAACCCGGCAAGACCGGGGTCGAACCACAGGGAGGTTAATTGTACAAATTATAGACAACAATTATAAACAACAATAACAACAACAACAATAGTAGTAGTAGTAATAATAATAATAATAATAATAATAATAATAATAATAATAATAATAATAATAATAATAATAATAATAATAATAATAATAATAGTAGTAGTAGTAGTAGTAGTAGTAGTAGTAGTAAAGAAAGAGAAGAAGAAGAAGATGATGAGAACTTGAAGATGGAAAATTAATGTAAGGATTAAACAATAATAATAACAAATGTCAAGGTTAGAGGTTCCACTAATGGTATATCAAACAAGTATAGTATAAACTCTTATTATTGAATTGGAAACCACACACAAAGGAGGTTCCAATCAGATTATATATTGTTAACATGATTACATTAGTCATCTTATTCAATTAATGTTAATACTTGTAAATCTCGTCAAGCATTCATGATTATAACTTATGTTAACAACAAATCAAGTTCCTTTCATAGCTCAGGTGTCGGTTATACCATACATTATGGGCTATGAAAGTGCCAAGTATTTGTTGTACCAAGTGTTATACAACATAAATCAAGATTAGTCATTTAACAAGCAAAGTATTAAAGAGTGAACAAGATAACAAATATAAAACATGTTAGTATCAAACATTAAGGTCCATATTAAGTTTACACTATACTTATTCTTCCACCATTAGTGTAACCTTTTCACCTTGACATAATTAACTTAGCTAGACATAATGAAAGAAAGGAAAACAAATAAACAAAATAAGAACATAAAAGTTAACTAAGTAAAGGAAAGGAAATGAAAGGCATAAACTTGATATTAATGAAAGTAAAGCATAAACATTACAAAAAATACAAAGAGAGAAAAGAAGAGCATGATCTTGATTTGGAAACCAAGATGCCTAAATGCATGGCAAATGCCTCCTTTTATAGGCCAAAATTGGGAACTATTGATTTGATGACTAATTGATAAGTGGGTGGCCAACTTTTGACTTGGTGACAATCCTTATCTTCTCTTGTCTTCCCAAAACATCATTGATAACGTCAAAATTGGAGCCAGTTGTAAACATGAAAGTTGTAGGCAATTGTCTCAGCTTTCTTGTGTAAAAAAGTCAGCTCATTTGGACTTCTATAACTCCAGATATGGCCAAAATACCGAATAGTGCTCGGGCTGGAAGACAGATTCGGGCTTCTTTGTTGTTGCTACAATTTGGACTTGATAATGGCCTTTTTAGATCTTAGGCTCCATATGAAAGTTGTAGGCCTATGTCTTACCTTTCCATCCATATAAATTGGACCTAAATCCGAGATCTGTAGCTCCAGATATGACCCAATTACCGAACAGTGTTCCGGTTTGGATTGCACCGACATCTCTTTTCTAAGTTTGGCCATCTCTTTGCCCTTGCAATTTAAGTTCTTAAAGTCATCAATCAATATTTTCATTTATGTGATAGGCCTGGATTAAAAATAGACATTTACCACAAATTATAGGTATCTTATATTATTAGATACATTATTATAAAACATCTTTTAGTTAAGGAGTTATTGATACTTCAGGTGCAAAATGATGATATAAAACCATGATAAAAATGCACTTTTAAGTACTAATCATGACCGATCTTGAGTAATTTAGTTTAAAAAGTTTGAAACTTTGGACATAAGTGGTGTTAATATTATGTTTGAGTTGAAATTGTATTCCATGATGATGATTTACATAATTTAGATTTGAATATGTTTTTTGAAATTTAGTTATAAAGTGTAACTCATTGTTGATGAGTTTAAGGAGGTTGGCAATGTGAGATTCTTATATATATATATATATATATATATATATATATATATAAAGATTGATTAAAATGCACATAAAGTGTTTGATTAAATGTTTAAATGAATGAATGAATTAGTAACTAAATGACATGATGAATGTTTGAATGAAATGAAAAAATTAAAAGTAAAAAATAGCATATTAGATGTTAAAATAAAATGAATGAATGGGTTGCAAGAAAGGGCAATAAAGGTTGATTGAGATGGGTAAGTTAATAGATAAGTATTTGAATTAAATGCTTAAAAACAATGAAATTAGTAACTAAATGACACGATGAATGCTTGAATAAGATGTTTCGTGGCGTGAAATGCATTGAATGAAGAGTTTTCCTTTTAGATTGAGGGGTTTTGATTAGTACTTAAAAGTGCATTTTTATCAAGGTTTTATATCATCATTTTGCACTTGAAGTATCAATAACTCCTTAACTAAAGCATGTTTTATAATAATATATCTAATAATATAAGATACCTTTAATTTGTGGTAAATGTTCATTTTAAATGCAGGTCTATCACATAAATGAAAGGATTGATCGATGAATTTAAGAACTGAAATTGAAAGGATAAAGAGATGGCCAAACTTAGAAAAAGAGATGTCGGTGCAATCCAAACTAGAACACTGTTAGGTAATTGGGTCATATTTGAAGCTATAGATCTCATATTTAAGTCTACTTTATATGGATGGAAAGGTAAGACATAAGCCTACAACTTTCATATGGAGCCCAAGATCTAAAAAGGCCATTTTCAAGTCCAAATTGTAGTAACAATAAAGAAGCCCGAATCTGTCCTCCAACCCAAACATTGTTCAGTATTTTAGCCATATCTAGAGTTCTAGAAGTCAAAATAAGTTGAATTGTTTACACAAGAAAGCGGAGACAATTGTCTACAACTTTCATGTTTTTAAGTGGCTCCAATTTTGACGTTATTAATGACATTTTAGGTAGACAAAAGAAGATAAGGATTGTCACAAAGTCAAGAGTTGGTCATCCACTCATCAATTAGTTATCAAATCAATAGTTCCCAATTTTGGCCTATAAAAGCAGGCATTTGCCATGCATTTAGGTATCTTGGTGTCCAGATCAAGATCATGCTCTTCCTTTCTCTCTTTGTATTTTTTGTAATGTTTATGCTTTGCTTTCATTAATATCAAGTTTATGTCTTGCATTTCATTTAATTTACTTAGTTAACTTTTATCTTATTTATGTTCTTATTTTGTTTATCTATTTTTTTCTTTCTTTATGTTTAGCTAAGTTTATTATGTCAAGGTGAAAAGGTTACACTAATGGTGTAAGAATAAGTATAGTATAAACTTAATATGGACTTTAATGTTTGATACTAATATGTTTTATATTTGTTATCTTGTTCACTCTTTAATACTTTGCTTATTAAATGACTAATCTTGATTTATGTTGTATAACACTTGGTATAATAAATGCTTGACACTTTCATAGCCCATTGATTAGTACTTAAAAGTGCATTTTTATCATGGTTTTATATCATCATTTTGCACTTGAAGTATCAATAACTCCTTAACTAAAGCATGTTTTATAATAATATATCTAATAATATAAGATACCTTTAATTTATGATAAATGTTCATTTTAAATGCAGGCCTATCACATAAATGAAAATATTGATTGATGACTTTAAGAACTTAAATTGCAAAGGCAAAGAGATGGTCAAACTTAGAGAAGAGATGTCGGTGCAATCCAAACCGGAACACTGTTCGGTAATTGGGTCATATCTGGAGCTACAGATCTCAGATTTAGGTCCAATTTATATGGATGGAAAGGTAAGACATAGGCCTACAACTTTCATATAAGTCGAAGATCTAAAAAGGCCATTTGCAAGTCCAAATTGTAGCAACAACAAAGAAGCCCGAATCTGTCTTCCAGCCCGAGCACTGTTCGGTATTGTGGCCATATCTGGAGTTCTAGAAGTCCAAATAAGTTGAATGTTTTACACAAGAAAGATGAGACAATTGCCTACAACTTTCATGTTTACAACTGGCTCCAATTTTGACGTTATCAATGACGTTTTGGGCAGACAAGAGAAGATAAGGATTGTCACCAAGTCAAAAGTTGGCCACCCACTTATCAATTAGTCATCAAATCAATAGTTCCCAATTTTGGCCTATAAAAGGAGACATTTGTCATGCATTTAGGCATCTTGGTTTCCAGATCAAGATCATGCTCTTCCTTTCTCTCTTTGTATTTTTTGTAATGTTTATGCTTTACTTTCATTAATATCAAGTTTATGCCTTTCATTTCCTTTCCTTTACTTAGTTAACTTTTATGTTCTTATTTTGTTTATTTGTTTTCCTTTATTTCATTATGTCTAGCTAAGTTAATTATGTCAAGGTGAAAAGGTTACACTAATGGTGGAAGAATAAGTATAGTGTAAACTTAATATGGACCTTAATGTTTGATACTAACATGTTTTATATTTGTTATCTTGTTCACTCTTTAATACTTTGCTTGTTAAATGACTAATCTTGATTTATGTTGTATAACACTTGGTACAACAAATGCTTGGCACTTTCATGACTTATAATGTGTGGTATAACTGACACCTGAGCTATGAAAGGAACTTGATTTGTTGTTAACATAAGTTATAATCATGAATGCTTGACGAGATTTACAAATATTAGCATTAATTAAATTAGATGACTAATGTAATTATGTTAACAATATATAATCTGATTAGAACCTCCTTTGTGTGTGGTTTCCAATTCAATAATAAGAGTTTATACTATATTTGTTTGATATACCATTAGTGGAACCTCTAACCTTGACATTTGTTATTATTATTGTTTAATCCTTACATTAATTTTCCATCTTCAAGTTCTCATCATCTTCTTCTTCTTCTCTTTCTTTATTACTACTACTACTACTACTACTACTACTATTATTATTATTATTATTATTACTACTACTAATACTATTGTTGTTGTTGTTATTGTTGTTTATAATTGTTGTCTATAATTTGTACAATTAACCTCCCTGTGGTTCGACCCCGGTCTTGCTGGGTTATTTATTACTTCGACACTCCTGCACTTAGAAAAAGGCATCAACCTTTTAGTTGTGTCAAGTTTTTGGCGCCGTTACCAAGGAGGTAAGTTCTTGTGTAAATTATAGTATTTATTTTATTTTCTCTTTTCACCTTTCTTATATATAACTTTATTTCCTTTTATTTTGTTTTCTTCCTCCTTCTTTTGCTTTCTTCTTCTTTTTTATTTTATTCCTACACGTGCATGAGAGTGTGGTCACGTACATCAAGTGGTAGAATTTGTAGGATATCCTCATCATTTTCAGAAAATATGGCCGAAGAAGATAATCAATCACTTCATAATGACAATAATGAGAATAACCGTGCTAGAACACTTAGAGACCACATGAATCCCACAAGAACAAGTGCACCATCATGCATAGTTTTTCCTCCCGATGCATCTCATTTTAATTTTAAACCAGGTATTATTCAACTTTTACCTTCTTTTCATGGTTTGGAATTAGAAAATCCATACTTGCATTTAAGGGAATTTGAAGAGGTGTGCAACACATATAATAACTTAAATTGTAGCATGAACACCATCAGATTAAAGCTTTTTCCTTTTTCATTAAAAGATAAAGCTAAAACATGGTTACAAAATTTGAGACCAGGATCCATTCGTGCTTGGGATGAAATGCAACAACAGTTTTTAAAGAAGTTTTTCCCATCTCATAGAACAAACTCTTTCAAGAGACAAATCACCACTTTCACTAAAAAACCAGGAGAAACATTTTACAAATGTTGGGATAGGTATCGAGACTTGCTTAGTACTTGCCCTCATCATGGTTTTGAAACATGGAGATTGATTTCACATTTCTATGAAGGGTTAACACCTAAAGATAGGCAAATGGTTGAATTGATGTGCAATGGAACTTTTGAAGATAAAGACCCTGATGAAGCAATGGAGTACTTAGACTTGTTAGCTGAAAATGCTCAAAATTGGGACACCGCGGGTACTTATGAAGCACCGAGTAAAACTCAACCTCATACATCTAGTGGAGGTATGTACAACCTTAGGGAAGATCATGACCTTCAAGCCAAGTTTGCATATTTAGCTAAAAAAGTCGAGGCACTAGCATTAAAAAAGAGTGGTCAATTAAAATCTGTTGAAAACATTGTGTGTCAAATCTGTGAAACAAATGAACACTCAACCAACGATTGTCCAACCTTGCCTTCTTTTAAGGAATGTCTCCATGAACAAGCCCATGCTTTAAACAGTTTCCAAAGGGCCAACCACAACCCATACTCCCAAACATACAACCCTGGTTGGAGGAATCACCCAAATTTCAGTTGGAAGAGTGAGAACAACAATGCACAAACTTCACAACCACCATTTCAAGAACACCATAATTTCCAAAATTCTCATGGATATGCACCTCCTTATGCTCCACCTCCTTGAAGAAATCTTGAGCAAACATTGTATGCATTCATTGAAAAGCAAGAGACAATTAATACTCAACTTGCTCAAAACATGACAGATTTTAAAGATACTCTTGCAAAATTAACATCTGCTCTCAGTTTCCAAGAGAAAGGTAAGTTTCCATCTCAACCGCAATAAAATCCTAAGGGGAAATACAATGCAAATGCAAGTAGTTCCGGAAGCCAACATATGGATCAAGTCAAATCAGTCACTACTCTACGCAGTGGTAAGGTTATTGAAAAACCCTTTCTTGAACCTTATGAGAAAGATGATGAGTCAATCTCTGAGGGTAAGGAAGGGGATGAATCTAAAAATTGCAAAGAAACAACTGATTCACCGCCAGCACTTCCATTTTCTCAAGCCATGACCAAACAAAGGAAAGTTAATCACAACTCCGAAATCTTTGAAACTTTCAAACAGGTAAGGATCAATATACCTTTGCTGGATGCTATTAAACAGGTTCCTTCCTATGCTAAATTTTTGAAAGATCTCTGCACTGTGAAGAGGAAACTGAATGTGAAAAAGAAAGCCTTTTTAGCCGAACAAGTAAGTGCTATTCTTCAAAACAATAATGCTTTGAAATATAAAGACCCTGGTTGCCTACAATTTCTTGCTTTATTGGAAAGCATAAAATTGAAAGAGCCTTACTTGATCTTGGTGCTAGTGTGAATTTACTTCCATATTCAGTTTTTCAGAGTCTCAATCTAGGTGAGTTAAAACCAACTTCTATATCTCTTTTACTTGCCGATAGATCTGTAAAAGTGCCTAGAGGAATAATTGAAGATGTGTTAGTACAAGTCGATAAATTCATTTATCCTATAGACTTTATTGTCTTGGACACAGAACCTGTTGAAGCATGTAATTCATTTCCTGTTATTTTAGGACGTCCATTTCTTGCAACTTCTAACGCATTGATTAATTGTAGGAATGGACTGATGAAGCTGTCATTTGGAAACATGGCATTGGAGATGAATATTTTCAACATTTGCAAGCAACCTAGAGATGACAATGATTTACAAGAAGTAGATCATATTGATGAATTAGTTTATGATCAACTTGAATCTACTTTAAGTAAAAATGAATTGGATGAAACTGAAGATTTGCAAATGATTTATTCTGAGGAAGAAATCATGGATGAAACAAGCACCGAAAATGTTGATGCGAATCTTTTGTCAACAGTGACAACAGATTCGACATTTGACATCACACCAATCGATGATTACTTTCCTAACGAATCCTTACTTTCTCTTAGTCCAATGCCTTGGTATGATAAAAATATCAATTTTCTTGCTTTAGGAGATTTGCTAGTTGATTGGAGTACTCAAGAAAAAGAAAAGTTTTTGAATGAAGTGAAGAGCTTTTATTGTGATGACCCTAACTTATTCAAATATTGTCCTGATTAAATATTTCAAAGATTCATTCCCGACAATGAGGTAAGTAGTGTCATTAAACTTTGTCATTCTGAAGCATGTGGAAGTTATTTCTCGTCAAAAAAGACAACTGTAAAAATCTTACAAAGTGGATTTTATTGGTCCACCATGTTCAAGGACACGCATGCATTCTGCAAAGCTTGTGAAAATTGTCAAAAGATTGATACTGGTCAAAAAGTTTTGTTTTATAATTCTCAACTCTATGCAGTCCCTAGAGAGCTAAGACCAAGATGGAGCAATCCTTATGGGGCCTGTGATATTGAGAATTCAATGAATGACAATGATTTTAAGGAAAATGGACATCGTTTGAAAGCTTACTTTGATAATTTTCCTAGTGAAAATGAATCAACTGGTTGGAATGATCTTGTAGATAAAGGTTGATTATTTGTTTCTCACATTGTTTTTGTGTTTCTTTTTTAGTGATTTTTGCTAGTTTATCTCACCCCAGTCAAATGGCGGATAACGATAATCTGTGACTTAAGTCGGTTCTTTCAGTTTCCCACAATAACTGATATTTGTGTATATATTTGTGCAATTCTTTGAAGCTCTCTTCCAATTCTCATTTGAAAATGGACACTAATCTTGAAAAATTGAAAAAGTATTTTCCCGCTCTGCCTCAGAATGCGATTACAAAAATTTACCGTGCCAGATGTGCAAGATTGAGATTGTTAATAAATCATGGAATTCCTGAAGATATTCGCTGGTTGATTGAAGCAAAGGTCCGATTATCAGGTGAGTCCTTTAACTTCATTTCACACATGCCTGGAACAGGTAAAAACACTTTTGCAAAGAAGCGTCGTGCAAAACGACTAGATGTCTGTCATCGATGTGCTAGATGGACTTGTAATACACAATGTCGTTCTTTAGGAATGGTATCTATAAACTGTGAAGATAAAATACAATTCATTAAGGATGGCCTGAGTAAGGAGTCTTTAGATAATCTTCTATTGACTCTTGAGACGCATCCTAGTGGAGATGTGCATCGTGTACTTCATGATTTATGGCCACTATTTCATAAAGAACATGATCGACTTAGTCTTGGCAATCTGACTAAAAAAGACCCTGTTTGCCAGTTTTTAAGAAAACTGGATGGGAAGCCTATCCCTGACCCATAGAGGGCGTTTAAGCCGTTCTTGGACGTAAAACCAAGGGAAGATGTGAGCCACAATCACAACTACCTATACATACACATGTTTTTTTCAAAAGTAAATAAATAAATAAATAAATAAAAAGAGAGAGAGTGTGTGTGAGACTCTAGCTGGCCTACATATAGATGTTATGATTGCCTTTCTACTTTCTCATCTATAAAATCCTCTTTTCCTTTCATTACTACTCAACCCATACATTCAACAAATACAGAAGTGTGTAGAAATGGCAAGTTCCTCAAGTCATCAAATAAGAAATATTTATGTTTTTGGTGGATCTAGTCTTGGGAAAGAAAAGGAGTTTTTAGAATCAGCAAACCATCTTGGTCAGGTGCTAGCTGAGAGAAAGATTCATTTAGTGTATGGGGGAGGCAGTCTTGGGTTAATGGGAGGTGTGTCAATGGCTGTATTTTTAGGAGGTAGTCAAGTTTTAGGAATTGTCCCTGAAGCTTTGGCACAAGGGGACATCATTGGAAAAACAATTGGAGAGGAACTTCAGGTCTCCACAATATCGGCTCGAATGAATGCAATGTTTAACCATGTTAATGCTTTCATTGCTTTACCAGGTGGTCTAGGCACATTGGAAGAGATCTTTCATATTTCCTCTTGGGCTCAATTGCACATTCACCATAAACCCATTGGTTTGTTAAATGTTAATGGTTATTATGATAAGTTGTTGTCTTTTCTTGATCATGCTGTGGAATAGGAATTTCTAACATCTTCTGCACGATAAATTATAATCTCTGCTACTACTGTTGAACAATTGATTGACCAACTACAATCTTTCATTCCTGTGATTGATCCTTCCATGAGTCGCATAAATTGGTCATCTACGGGAAGCCGTAAAAAGCTTAGATTGGATTTGAGCCTTCATTTGTGAATTTTTGTGTCTTTTGGTTTTATTATTGTGTTTTGTTATTTCTTATTTTTGTTTTAGTGTGTTTCTGGTTTTGTCAGTGTTCGTTATTTCAGGTGATATCTTCTATACTCTATCTTTCTACCTTAGAACATTGAGGACAATGTCTCGTTTTGGTTGGGGGGAGAGGGTAGTAGTTGATTAAAAAAAAAATTGTTTTTCATTTCATAAAGCATGTGCATAATTGTTATTACTAGGATGGCAGAGTAAAGGAGTTCTTTTGTTAAAGTGACTCTTGAGACGCATCTTAGTAACCATTCTAAACAAGGTCTATTATAATACTTCTTGAAATATTCAGGTTTACAAACTCTCGTATTGTTACCACTTAATTCTGCTCATATACTTATTTAACATGTATTCTTAAACCTTAATTTACACACACACACACTTTAACATATGATTGTGGGTTGCATATTGGATTATTACATTATTTATGTTCTTTTGTTAAAGGTAACAACTAAGGGAAAGGGATTGTATGTATTTAAAAAAAAAAGAAAAACATTAAAAAAAAAGAAAAAAAAGAAAAAAAATGATGATAATAAAAATGTAGATAAATTTGGTTTCGTAGCCTCCTTAACCTAAGCAATTAAGCCCGAAGGGGTGTTTTAACACCTAATACCCTAAAGTCAACTGACTTGGGAGCTATTGGCCCAACGCTTGTTACATGGGTTGAGGAGAAAAGCTTAAGGGAATCAAACATTGCACTATCTACATATCAGTATCTGCGACCCGAGTTACTAAGCTCGTAGGGGTGTCTTAACACCTAATGCCCTAAGACCAACTGGTCTGGGAGTCATTAGCTGAAAGCTCGTTACATGGGTTAAAGATGCATGATGTTTTTAAATTATATGTATATAGATTTTTTTTTAAAAGAAAGAAAGACAAAAAAGACAAATAATAATCCCAACCCAAGGAAGTTAACCTTAAACATTAGAACAAAAATTTTGTTTTCTTCCAAGAAAAGCCCCATAATTATGTGTTGATACATTGAGCACAAAAGAAAGGTTTATTAATATCTTGTTAAGTGGTATTGAGTAGATATATAAATTTAATGAGAGTTTGTTTATCTGGATAGATTAATGGAAGTTAAATGATTAATACCTTGCTTTGTGAAATTTACAAATTGTTTTAACGCTTAGTAATAAGCTGGTTGAGGGGTGTGATTAGTACCTAAAAGTGCATTTTTATCATGGTTTTATATCATCATTTTGCACTTGAAGTATCAATAATTCCTTAACTAAAGCATGTTTTATAATAATATATCTAATAATATAAGATACCTTTAATTTATGATAAATGTTCATTTTAAATGCAGGCCTATCACATAAATGAAAATATTGATTGATGACTTTAAGAACTTAAATTACAAAGGCAAAGAGATGGTCAAACTTAGAGAAGAGATGTCGGTGCAATCCAAACCGGAACACTGTTCGGTAATTGGGTCATATCTGGAGCTACAGATCTCAGATTTAGGTCCAATTTATATGGATAGAAAGGTAAGACATAGGCCTACAACTTTTATATGGAGTCGAAGATCTAAAAAGGCCATTTGCAAGTCCAAATTGTAGCAACAACAAAGAAGCCCGAATCTGTCTTCCAGCCCGAGCACTTTTCGGTATTTTGGCCATATCTGGAGTTCTAGAAGTCCAAATAAGCTGAAGTTTTTACACAAGAAAGCTGAGACAATTGGCTACAACTTTCATGTTTACAACTGGCTCCAATTTTGACGTTATCAATGACGTTTTGGGCAGACAAGAGAAGATAAGGATTGTCACCAAGTCAAAAGTTGGCCACCCACTTATCAATTAGTCATCAAATCAATAGTTCCCAATTTTGGCCTATAAAAGGAGACATTTGCCATGCATTTAGGCATCTTGGTTTCTAGATCAAGATCATGCTCTTCCTTTCTCTCTTTGTATTTTTTGTAATGTTTATGCTTTACTTTCATTAATATCAAGTTTATGCCTTTCATTTCCTTTCCTTTACTTAGTTAACTTTTATGTTCTTATTTTGTTTATTTGTTTTCCTTTTTTTCATTATGTCTAGCTAAGTTAATTATGTCAAGGTGAAAAGGTTACACTAATGGTGGAAGAATAAGTATAGTGTAAACTTAATATGGACCTTAATGTTTGATACTAACATGTTTTATATTTGTTATCTTGTTCACTCTTTAATACTTTGCTTGTTAAATGACTAATCTTGATTTATGTTGTATAACACTTGGTACAACAAATGCTTGGCACTTTCATGACCCATAATGTATGGTATAACCGACACCTGAGCTATGGAAGGAACTTGATTTGTTGTTAACATAAGTTATAATCATGAATGCTTGATGAGATTTACAAATATTAGCATTAATTAAATAAGATGACTAATGTAATTATGTTAACAATATATAATCTGATTAGAACCTCCTTTGTGTGTTGTTTCCAATTCAATAATAAGAGTTTATACTATATTTGTTTGATATACCATTAGTGGAACCTCTAACCTTGACATTTGTTATTATTATTGTTTAATCCTTACATTAATTTTCCATCTTCAAGTTCTCATCATCTTCTTCTTCTTCTCTTTCTTTATTACTACTACTACTACTACTACTACTACTACTACTACTACTACTACTACTACTACTACTATTATTATTATTATTACTACTACTAATACTATTGTTGTTGTTGTTATTGTTGTTTATAATTGTTGTCTATAATTTGTACAATTAACCTCCCTATGGTTCGACCCCGGTCTTGCGGGTTATTTATTACTTCGACACTCCTGCACTTGGGAGAAGACATCAACCTTTTAGTCGTGTCACCCATACTGTATGGTATAACCGACACGTGAGCTATGAAAGGAACTTGATTTGTTGTTAACATAAGTTATAATCATAAATGCTTGATGAGATTTACAAGTATTAGCATTAATCGAATAAGATGACTAATGTAATCATGTTAACAATCTATAATCTGATTGGAACCTCTTTTATGTGTGGTTTCCAATTGAATAATAAGAGTTTATATTATACTTGTTTGACATACCATTAGTGAATCCTCTAACCTTGACATTTGTTATTATCATTATTTAATCATTACATTAATATTTCATCTCAAAGTTCTCATCCTCCTCCTCTTCTTCTCCTTCTTTTTCTTTATTATTATTATTAGTAGTAGTAGTAGTACTATTACTACTACTATTGTTGTTGTTGTTATTGTTATTATCATTATTGTTATTACTATTGTTGTTGTTGTTGTTGTTGTTGTTGTTGTTATTGTTATTATCATTATTGTTATTACTATTATTGTTGTTGTTGTTGTTGTTGTTATTGTTGTATTCTTGTTATTTATAATTTGTACAATTAACCTCCCTATGGTTCGACCCCGCTCTTGCCGGGTTATTTATTACTTCGACACTCCTACACTTGGGAGAAGACATCAATCTTTTAGTCGTGTCAAGTTTTTGGTGCCGTTGCCGGGGAGATAAGTTTTGTATAAATTATAATATTTATTTTATTTTCACTTTTCACTTTTCTTGTATATAACTTTGTTTCTTTTCTCTTGTTTTTTATTCTTTTCTTTTTTTTTTCCTTTTATTCTATTCCTACACATGCATGGAAGTGTGGTCACGTACATTAAGTGGTAGACTTTGTAGGGTATCCTTATCATTTTCAAAAAATATGGCCAAAGAAGATAATCAATCACTTTATAATGAGAATAATGAGAATAACCGTGCTAGAACACTTAGAGACCACATGAATCCCACAAGAAAAAGTGTACCATTATGCATAGTTTTTCCTCTCGATGCATCTCATTTTAATTTTAATTCAAGCATTATTCAACTTTTACCTTCTTTTTATGGCTTAGAATTAAAAAATCTATACTTGCATTTAAGGGAATTTGAGGAAGTCTGCAACACATATAATAATTTAAATTGTAGCATGAACACCATCAGATTAAAGCTTTTTCCTTTTTCATTAAAAGATAAAGCTAAAACATGGCTACAAAATTTAAGTCCAGGATCCATTAGTGCTTGGGATGAAATGCAACAACAGTTTTTGAAGAAGTTTTTCCCATCTTATAGAACAAACTCTTTCAAAAGACAAATCACCACTTTCACTCAAAAATTAGGAGAAACATTTTACCAATGTTAGGATAGGTATCGAGACTTGCTTAGTACTTATCCTCATCATGGTTTTGAAATATGAAGATTGGTTTCACATTTCTATGAAAGGTTAACACCTAAAGATAGGCAAATGGTTGAATTGATGTGCAATGAAACTTTTGAAGATAAAGATCCTGATAAAGCAATGGAGTACTTAGACTTGTTAGCTAAAAATGCTCAAAATTAGGACACCGCGGGTACTTATAAGGCACCGAGTAAAACTCAATCTCATACATCTAGTGGAGGTATGTATAACCTTAGGGAAGATCATGACCTTCAAGCCAAGTTTGCATCTTTAGCTAGAAAAGTCGAGGCACTAGAATTGAAAAAGAGTGGTCAATTAAAATCTGTTGAAAACATTGTATGTCAAATCTGTGAAACAAATGAATACTCAACCAACGATTGTCCAACCTTGCCTTTTTTTAAGAAATATTTTCATGAACAAATCTATGCTTTAAATAGTTTCCAAAAAGCCAACCACAACCCATACTCCCAAACATACAACCTTGGTTGGAGAAATCATCCAAATTTCAGTTGGAAGAGTGAGAACAACAATGCACAAACTTCACAACCACCATTTCAAGCACACCATAATTTTTAAAATTATCATGGATATGCACCTCCTTATGCTCTACCTCCTAGAAGAAATCTTGAGGAAACATTGCATGTATTCATTGAAAAGCAAGAGACAATCAATACTCAACTTGCTCAAAACATGACAGATTTTAAAGATACTCTTACAAAATTAACATCTGCTCTCAGATTTCAAGAGAAAGGTAAGTTTCCATCTTAACCACAACAAAATTCTAATGGGCAATACAATGCAAATGCAAGTAGTTCCGGAAGCCAACACATGGATCAAGTCAAATCAATCACTACTCTGCGTAGTGATAATAAGGTTATTGAAAAACACACTCTTGAACCGTATGAGCAAGGTTGTCAAAATCGCGATTTTGACACCGCACGGAACATGTAAACTAAACTCAGATTGTAAAAACGGATCGTAACATCGTAAAGAATTTTAAAATAATTTTTTTTAAAAAATTATTTTTCAAATAAAAATTCATAGCACCTTAAAATATATGCTTCAAATAAAAATCCATACATAGTTTAAGCACCTTAAAATACATGCTTCAAATGAAAATCCATAATGCATGGTTAATACACGCTTCAATTAAAAATCCATAATGCATGGTTAATACATTCTTCAAATAAAAATTCATATATAATTTAAACACTTTAAAATACATTGTTCAAATAAAAATTCATACATAATTTAAATAACTATTCATTAGCTAATAATTAACAAACTTAAAACAAATATTCTGTTGGTGTTATGTAAACTAAAACCAGCTTCCTTGCCTTCATCTTCCTCATTATTTCTCAGACATTCATCAATAGCATTAGCATCAAGAGGATTATTAGTGTCACTACTAATACCAACACCAATATTATGAACATTAGTGCTACTACTAGTACCAACACCAATATCATCAATTTGAATTTCCAAATCATCTTTAGTACCATGACTCTCTATTTCAACATCATTAAGAATTTCTTCTTCATCACTTTCATCTTCATTACCATTTTTTCTTTGTGTTGCATTGTCAATAGCACCAAGCAAATCAATGTTTGAATGTTTTTCTCCCTTGGTTATCCAATCATCATCAGATGAAAGACCATCTTCTACACCAAAATCATCTGCTTGTTTTTTTACTTGATTATTATTCAATTTCAGATTGCACATAACAAATACCAAGTCATTCATTTTTCTCTGGTGCAAACGATTTCTTAATTTTGTATGAACCTAAATAAATAATTCAATTCAAATTTATAAGATTTTTATCAAATATTTCAACATTTAAAATAAAAAAAAAAACTCACCATTTCATATGCACTCCAATTATACTTACATCCAGATGAAGTACAAGTCAAGCTTAGAACTCGGATTGCAAACCTTTATAATTCTGGACATTCATCTCCATAAGAATCCCACCATTGAGTTGGAGTTTTTTTTATCTCTTGCTGTCTTGGTAGCCTCAATACCAAACAACCCTTTTGCATCTTTGAATGATTCAAGTTGTAAGTCAATTTTGCACCTTTCACTTGTATTAGGCACCATCCTTTCTAAGCATTGATATAATCCAATTTTAATGTTAGCATTAACCTTAAAATTAGGATTATAATGATAATGAGATTCAAATAATAAGCTGGTGCATGTAAGGGCCTGTGGAGTTGAAGTTCCCATCTTGCATCAACAATATTCCATATAGGTATATAACAATATAAAAAAATAAAAATATCATTACACTTAAGGAATATCTCAATTGAAAGTATCTCTAAAGACATTCATATTAATAGATGACAACATTTAAAATAGAAATTAGCAAGATATATACTTTTTTTTTTCATAGAACCAAAATTCACTTGTATCTTGTCTTTTGCTTCATCCATTGCTTTATATATAAAACCCATAGCTGGTTTCTCATCAGAATCAACTAATCGAAGAACTTTAATTAGAGGATACGTTGTCTTAATACATATAGTAACATCATGCCAAAACCTGTTGACACGACTAAAAGATTGATGTCTTCTCCCAAGTGCAGGAGTGTCGAAGTAATAAATAACCCGGCAAGACTGGGATCGAACCACAGGGAGGTTAATTGTACAAATTATAAACAACAATTATAAACAACAATAATAGTAATAACGATAACAATAACAATAATAACAATAACAATAATAATAATAATAATAATAATAATAATAATAATAATAATAATAATAATAATAATAATAATAATAATAATAATAACACTACTAGTAGTAGTAGTAGTAGTAGTAGTAGTAGTAGTAATAATAATAATAATAATAATAATAATAAAGAAAGATAAGAAGAAGATGATGATGATGATGAGAACTTAGAGATGAAATATTAATGTAAGGATTAAACAATAATAATAACAAATGTCAAGGTTAGAGGTTCCACTAATGGTATATGAAACAAGTATAGTATAAACTCTTATTATTGAATTGGAAACCACACACAAAGGAGGTTCCAATCAGATTATATATTGTTAACATGATTACATTAGTCATCTTATTCAATTAATGCTAATACTTGTAAATCTCGTCAAGCATTCATGATTATAACTTATGTTAACAACAAATCAAGTTCCTTTCATAGCTCAGGTGTCGGCTATACCATACATTATGGGCTATGAAAGTGGCAAGCATTTATTGTACCAAGTGTTATACAACATAAATCAAGATTAGTCATTTAACAAGCAAAGTATTAAAGAGTGAACAAGATAACAAATATAAAACATGTTAGTATCAAACATTAAGGTCCATATTAAGTTTACACTATACTTATTCTTCCACTATTAGTGTAACCTTGTCACCTTGACATAATTAACTTAGCTAGACATAATGAAAGAAAGGAAAATAAATAAACAAAATAAGAACATAAAAGTTAACTAAGTAAAGGAAAGGAAATGAAAGGCATAAACTTGATATTAATGAAAGTAAAACATAAACATTACAAAAAATACAAAGAGAGAAAGGAAGAGCATGATCTTGATCTGAACACCAAGATGCCTAAATGCATGGCAAATGCCTCCTTTTATAGGCCAAAATTGGGAACTATTGATTTGATGACTAGTTGATAAGTGGGTGGCCAACTTTTGACTTGGTGACAATCCTTATCTTCTCTTGTCTGCCCAAAACGTCATTGATAACGTCAAAATTGGAGCCAGTTGTAAACATGAAAGTTGTAGGCAATTGTCTCAGCTTTCTTGTGTAAAAACTTTAGCTCATTTGGACTTCTAGAACTCCAGATATGGCCAAAATACCGAACAGTGCTCGGGCTAGAAGACAGATTCGGGCTTCTTTGTTGTTGCTACAATTTGGACTTGATAATGGCCTTTTTAGATCTTGGGCTCCATAGGAAAGTTGTAGGTCTATGTCTTACCTTTCCATCCATATAAATTGGACCTAAATATGAGATCTGTAGCTCCAGATATGACCCAATTACCGAACAGTGTTCCTGTTTGGATTGCACCGACATCTCTTCTCTAAGTTTGACCATCTCTTTATCCTTGCAATTTAAGTTCTTCAAGTCATCAATCAATCCTTTCATTTATGTGATAGGCCTGCATTAAAAATAGACATTTACAACAAATTATAGGTATCTTATATTATTAGATACATTATTATAAAACATATTTTAGTTAAGGAGTTATTGATACTTCAAGTGCAAAATGATGATATAAAACCATGATAAAAATGCACTTTTAAGTACTAATCACACCCCTCAACCAGCTTATTACTAGTCCCTAGTAATCAAAGCGTTATAATAATTTGCAAATTTCACAAAGCAAGGCATTCATCATTTAACTTCCATTAATCTATCCAGATAAACAAACTCTCATTAAATTTATATATCTGCTCAATACCTCTTAACAAGATATTAATAAACTTTTTTTTTGTGCTCAATGTATCAACACATAATTATGGGGCTTTTCTTGGAAGAAAACAAAATTTTTGTTCTAATGTTTAAGGTTAACTTCCTTGGGTTGAGATTATTATTTTTGTCTTTTTTTTTTAATATATACATATAATTTAAAAACATCATGCGTCTTTAACCCATGTAACGAGCTTTCAGCTAATGACTCCCAGACCAGTTGGTCTTAGGGCATTAGGTGTTAAGACACCCCTACGAGCTTAGTAACTCGGGTCGCAGATACTGATATGTAGATAGTGCAATGTTTGATTCCCTTAAGCTTTTCTCCTCAACCCATGTAACAAGCGTTAGGCCAATAGCTCCCAAGTCAGTTGACTTTAGGGTATTAGGTGTTAAAACACCCCTTCGGGCTTAATTACTTAGGTTAGGGAGGCTACGAAACCAAACTTATCTACATTTTTATTATCATCATTTTTTTTTCTTTTTTTTTCTTTTTTTTTCATGTTTTTCTTCTCTTTTTTTTTTAATTATATACAATCCCTTTCCCTTAGTTGTTACCTTTAACAAAAGAACATAAATAATGTAATAATCCAATATGCAACCCACAATCATATGTTAAAGTGTGTGTGTGTAAATTAAGGTTTAAGAATACATCTTAAATAAGTATATGAGCAGAATTAAGCGGTAACAATACGAGAGTTTGTAAACCTGAATATTTCAGGAAGTATTATAATAGACCTTGTTAAGAATGGTTACTAAGATGCGTCTCAAGAATCACTTTAACAAAAGAACTCTTTTACTCTGCCATCCCAGTAACAACAATTATGCACATGCTTTATGAAATGAAAAATAATTTTTTTTTATCAACTACCACCCTCTCCCCCCAACCAAAACGAGACATTGTCCTCAATGTTCTAAGGTAGAAAGATAGAGTATAGAAGATATCACCTGAAATAACGAACACTGATAAAACCTGAAACACACTGAAACAAAAATAAGAAATAACAAAACACAATAATAAAACCAAAAGACACAAGTTTTTACAAACAAAAAAAATTCAAATCACAATTGTGAATGTGGCTCACATCTTCCCATGGTTTTACGTCCAAGAACAGCTTAAACGCCCTCAATGGGTCGGGGATAGGCTTCCCATCCAGTTTTCTTAAAAACTGGCAAACAGGGTCTTTTTTAGTCAGATTGCCAAGACTAAGTCAAGTATGTTCTTTATGAAAATGGGTTCATAAGTCATGAATTACACGATACTTATCTCGACTATGATGAGACTTAAGAGTCAATAGAAGATTATCTATAGACTCTCTGTGTTTTGAAATAAATCCCACCTTTTGACAATTTTCACAGTTTTTGCGGAATGCATCTGACTCCTTGAATATGATGGGCCAGTAAAATTCACTTTGTAAGATTTCTACAATCCTCTTTTTTGATGAGAAATGATCCCCACATGCCTTAGAGTAACAAAATTTAATGAAATTACTTACCTCATTGTCGAGAATGCATTTTTGAAATATTTGATCAGGACAATAATTGAATAAGTAAAGGTCATCCCAATAAAAATTTTGCTCGTTACTCAAAAATTTTCTTTTGTCTTCAATACTTCAATGAGTTGGCAAAAATCCTGAAGCAAGAAAATTGATATTTTTAGCAAACCAAGGCATTGAATTAAGAGAAAGTAGAGATTCATCAGGAAAGTAATCATCGATTGGTGTGATGTCGGGTGTCGAATCTGTTGTCACTTTTGATAAAAGATTCGCATCAACCTTTTCGATGCCTTTTTCATCCTCGATTTCTTCCTGATTGGTCATGGCATGAGAAAATGGAAGTGCTGGCAGAGAATCAGTCGTTTCTTTGCAATTTTCAGATTCAACCCCTTCCTTTCCCTTAGAAATTGACTCATCATCTTTCTCATAAGGTTGAAGAGAGGGTTTTTCAATAACCTTACCACTGCGTAGAGTAGTGACTGATTTGACTTGATCCATGTGTTGGCTTCTGGAACTACTTGCATTTGCATTGTATTGCCCCTTAGGATTTTGTTGTGGTTGAGATGGAAACTTACCTTTCTCTTGGAAACTGAGAGCAGGTGTTAATTTTGCAAGAGTATCTTTAAAATCTGTCATGTTTTGAGCAAGTTGAGTGTTGATTGTTTCTTGCTTTTCAATGAATGAATACAAAGTTTCCTCAAGCTTTCTTGTAGGAGATAGAGCATAAGGAGGTGCATATCCATGATAATTTTGGAAATTATGGTGTGCTTGAAATGGTGGTTGTGAAGTTTGTGCATTGTTGTTCTCACTCTTCCAATTGAAATTTGGGTGATTTCTCCAACCACGATTGTATGTTTGGGATTATGGGTTGTGGTTGGCCCTTTGGAAACTGTTTAAAGCATGGGCTTGTTCATGGAGACATTCCTTAAAAGAAGGCAAGGTTGGACAATCGTTGGTTGAGTGTTCATTTGTTTCACAGATTTGACACACAATGTTTTCAACAGATTTTAATTGACCACTCTTTTTTAATTCTAGTGCCTCGACTTTTCTAGCTAAAGATGCAAACTTGACTTGAAGGTCATGATCTTTCCTAAGGTTGTACATACCTCCACTAGATGTATGAGGTTGAGTTTTACTCGATGCCTCATATGTACCCGCAGTGTCCTAATTTTGAGCATTTTCAGCTAACAAGTCTAAGTACTCCATTGCTTCATCAGGGTCTTTATCTTCAAAAGTTCCATTGCACATCAATTCAACCATTTGCCTATCTTTAGGTGTTAACCCTTCATAGAAATGTGAAACCAATCTCCATATTTCAAAACCATGATGAGGGCAAGTACTAAGCAAGTCTCGATACCTATCCCAACATTGGTAAAATGTTTCTCCTGGTTTTTGAATGAAAGTGGTGATTTGTCTCTTGAAAGAGTTTGTTCTATGAGATGGGAAAAACTTCTTTAAAAACTGTTGTTGCATTTCATCCCAAGCACGAATGGATCCAGGTCTTAAATTTTGTAGCCATGTTTTAGCTTTATCTTTTAATGAAAAAGGAAAAATTTTTAATTTGATGGTGTTCATGCTACAATTTAAGTTATTATATGTGTTGCACACCTCCTCAAATTCCCTTAAATGCAAGTATGGATTTTCCAATTCTAAACCATGAAAAGAAGGTAAAAGTTGAATAATATCTGGTTTAAAATTAAAATGAGATGCATCGGGAGGAAAAACTATGCATGATGGTGCACTTGTTCTTGTGGGATTCATGTGGTCTCTAAGTGTTCTAGCACGATTATTCTCATTATTGTCATTATGAAGTGATTGATTATCTTCTTCGGCCATATTTTCTGAAAATGATGAGGATATCCTACAAAGTCTACCACTTGATGTACGTGACCACACTCTCATGCACGTGTAGGAATAAAATAAAATGAAGAAGAAAACAAAAGAAGAAGGAAGAAAACAAAATAAGGAGAAACAAAATAAAAGAGACAAAGTTATATACAAGAAAAGTGAAAAAAGAAAATAAAATAAATACTATAATTTATACAAGAACTTACCTCCCCGGCAACGGCGCCAAAAACTTGACACGACTAAAAGATTGATGTCTTCTCCCAAGTGCAGGAGTGTCGAGTAATAAATAACCCGGCAAGACCGGGGTCGAACCACAGGGAGGTTAATTGTACAAATTATAAACAACAATTATAAACAACAATAATAGTAATAACGTTAACAACAACAACAACAACAACAACAACAACAACAACAACAACAACAACAACAACAATAATAATAATAATAATAATAATAATAATAATAATAACAACACTAGTAGTAGTAGTAGTAGTAGTAGTAATAGTAATAATAATAATAATAAAGAAAGAGAAGAAGAAGAAGATGATGATGATGAGAACTTAGAGATGAAATATTAATGTAAGGATTAAACAATAATAATAACAAATGTCAAGGTTAGAGGTTCCACTAATGGTATATGAAACAAGTATAGTATAAACTCTTATTATTGAATTGGAAACCACACACAAAGGAGGTTCCAATCAGATTATATATTGTTAACATGATTACATTAGTCATCTTATTTAATTAATGCTAATACTTGTAAATCTCGTCAAGCATTCATGATTATAACTTATGTTAACAACAAATCAAGTTCCTTTCATAGCTCAGGTGTCGGTTATACCATACATTATGGGCTATGAAAGTGCCAAGCATTTGTTGTACCAAGTGTTATACAACATAAATCAAGATTAGTCATTTAACAAGCAAAGTATTAAAGAGTGAACAAGATAACAAATATAAAACATGTTAGTATCAAACATTAAGGTCCATATTAAGTTTACACTATACTTATTCTTCCACCATTAGTGTAACCTTTTCACCTTGACATAATTAACTTAGCTAGACATAATGAAAGAAAGGAAAACAAATAAACAAAATAAGAACATAAAAGTTAACTAAGTAAAGGAAAGGAAATGAAAGGCATAAACTTGATATTAATGAAAGTAAAGCATAAACATTACAAAAAATACAAAGAGAGAAAGGAAGAGCATGATCTTGATCTGAACACCAAGATGCCTAAATGCATGGCAAATGCCTCCTTTTATAGGCCAAAATTGGGAACTATTGATTTGATGACTAATTGATAAGTGGGTGGCCAACTTTTGACTTGGTGACAATCCTTATCTTCTCTTGTCTGCCTAAAACGTCATTGATAACGTCAAAATTGGAGCCAATTGTAAACATGAAAGTTGTAGGCAATTGTCTCAGCTTTCTTGTGTAAACAATTGAGCTCATTTGAACTTCTAGAACTCCAGATATGGCCAAAATACCGACCAGTGCTCGGGCTGGAAGACAGATTCGGGCTTCTTTGTTGTTGCTACAATTTGGACTTGATAATGGTCTTTTTAGATCTTGGGCTTCATATGAAAGTTGTAGGTCTATGTCTTACCTTTCCATCCATAGAAATTGGAGCTAAATCTGAGATCTGTAGCTCCAGATATGACCTAATTACCGAACAATGTTCCGGTTTGGATTGCACCGACATCTCTTCTCTAAGTTTAACCATCTCTTTATCCTTGCAATTTAAGTTTTTCAAGTCATCAATCAATCCTTTGATTTATGTGATAGGCCTGCATTAAAAATAGACATTTACAACAAATTATAGGTATCTTATATTATTAGATACATTATTATAAAACATATTTTAGTTAAGGAGTTATTGATACTTCAAGTGCAAAATGATGATATAAAACCATGATAAAAATGCACTTTTAAGTACTAATCACCTGTTGTCCAAAACACAATTTTGAATTCGTTTCCCTTCTTTTATTCTTGCAAACCTACATGAACTCCACTGATTGGAAGTAAACATGGTTATCAACTATATTTTATGATCATTCAAACATCCCAAAATCAATTATGCAGTAGCAAACCGTGTGGCAGCAGGCCTAATCAAATCCCTTCCTTTCGTAAAGTGCCTTAACATGGAAATAAGAATAGTTCTTGAATAAATATATGAGGTGATTCTCTTCCCCTTAGCAATAGTTACTTGATGAATCTCTAACTTCTTCTTAAAATCCTCTAATATCAAGTCAATACAATGGGCAGCACATGATATCCAAAACAAACTCTTTCGTTTTTCCATCAATAATTGTCCCGCTGCCTTATAATTTGCAGCATTATCAGTGATTACATGGACAACATTTTCCTCTCCAATCCTCTCCACAATGGCATCTAACATCTCAAATACCTTATCAGCAGTTTTGGACATATTAGAAGTATCCACTAATGATAAAAAAAAAACTGTCCCTTTAGGACTATTAACCAAAAAATTACAAATACAACGTCTTTTTTTATCTGTCCATCCATTAGACATTATTGAACAACCGGTTTTTTTCCATTGTAGCTTGTAATCCTCAAGCAAATTCATTGTTTGGTCCACTTCTTGCTTCAAATACTTCTCTCTAATATCATGGTAGGATATAGGCTTGAAACCTGGCCCATACTTTGCAACCAATTCAAGTGCCTTAAGAAACTCAGGGTTTTTTACACAATTAAATGGAATTGCACTAATATAAAAAAACCTTGCAATTTGTCGACATGTTTCTTCTCTGATATCATTTTTTAGCAATTGATTTAGAGTTGTTTGTGTATTTTTACTCCCACTAGCTACTCTCTTTCCTTTGTCCTTAGAGCTAATTTCTTTTATTTCATCATCATCATCATCATTTACACTATATTGATAGACCTTTCTTTTCTTTTCAGTTGCTTCTATATTTTTCACCAAAACACCTAAAATCATTTGCTTAACATTTTCTGGTACTTATTGACATGGTTCAACATCCTTACGAGTGCAAGCCAAATGCTGTTTAAAACAAAAAATACCTCCACTGATAATTTTTTGACAATACTTGCACTGAACTTTTCCAGAATTTTTATCAATATCTATACCATGTTGCCATCCCACGTCAAGCCTATTACCAAAAGAATTTTTCCTAGATGCCATAAGTTCAACACTTCAAGAATCAATTCAAATCAACTTTGTAATCAATCTAAACATTTTATGCGTATAAGGTAACCATTACAGCTTTAAAAAAAAATAGAAATAAAAGCCAGGAAAAGGCAAGAAACAAAAACATTAAACACCCAATACATGATAGCAAATGCATGTTGGGTGCCGGTGCATAGGCACATAGAAGAAACATGTATTTTCAACATAATCACAGGCTTCACAACTCAATTCACTAGCTAATCATAGGCATTGCAGCTTTGCAGATGAGGTAACAACTAGCAACTAACAAGGACTAAACAGATTGTTTAGTAACTGAACCAAAACTACTAAACTAAGGTTTCTAATGAAATCAGCACATGGATTATGCTCAACTAACAAGGACTAATGAAATTGCACATGGATTACTAACCTGACTCCAACTTGTTTAGATCAAGAAATAGAGACAATGGATTTATGTGAAAAAACAAAGTCATAGTCTCACACATACACCGCATAGTTAAACTTGAATCTAAAATTCACAGGCAATATCTCAATAATAAACAATCATAAAAACTTTAAATCAAAATCTCAATCTTTAACATCATTAAAGTGTAAAGATTAAAGCACCTAATGGTCCTAATTAACAGTCATGACAGATTACAAACAAGGTAAAAAATGGACATGGTAAGAGACTCTTACCTCTGTTCTGAGTAGTGAGCACCGAGGAGATCAATATTGCAATCAAACTTAGAGCCTATAAATCCAATCAAACAAATATTAGCATTACTGCATTAGAGTAAGAAATGGACAGGGGAAAAAAAACACCTCTAGCCGCTGGTAGTTACCAACAAAGAAGAGAGAACTAGAGAAACAAGATAAACAGAGTAACTTCCTGGTGGGAACTGGAGAGATGCTGTTGTTGTTAGGTGGACTCTGGTTCTCACGGTGACTGGTGAAAAGAACGTTGTCGATGAGGGGCTAGGGCTGTTGTGGAGTATACATTAAGATTATCTATTAATATTTTTTAAAGGTAAAAAGCAATTTTAAAAATATTTTAAAAAGAACAAGGTACAACGATACCGAAATAGCAATTGCAGTATCAGAGAAGGAACGTGGCCGTGTTTTGCTTATTGGTTAGTAAAAGTCTTTGTCCTGCGTGGGACAAGTCGTTTGGGCTCCACACGGTGCAGACATGACAATTGATAAGTTATGCTCAATTGCTCATCTCTCGTAAGCAAACTGTGTATTTTTCTCCCATCAATTATGACAATGGGCTTTTAAGTAATCTTTTAAAGTATTGTCAACTAGAGATTGAGTCACTAAGGAATCCTCAGTTTAAAGACGACTGCAATTTTGGGATTACAATTTAGGGATTTCTTTTAACGTCAATAGGTGGTCGACACCTGGCAAATTCATGGCCTCTTTTTTTCTAGTGGGTAAAATCGTTAAATTGGTGGTCAAAATGTGATTTTATACGATTTCACCCGATTTTAACGATTTTATCCGATTTTGACTTGATTTTACTCATTTTCGAGTTTTACAAGCGATTTAGCACGAAAAACCTATATCAACTCGTAAAAACTTACGATTTTACGAGTTGAATTGCGATTCTAACAATAATGTGTATGAGAAAGATGATGAGTCAATCTCTGAGGGTAAGGAAGGGGTTGAATCTGAAAATTGCAAAGAAATGATCGATTCACCGCCAGCACTTTGATTAGTACTTAAAAGTGTATTTTTATCATGGTTTTATATCATCATTTTGCACTTGAAGTATCAATAACTCCTTAACTAAAGCATGTTTTATAATAATATATCTAATAATATAAGATACCTTTAATTTATAGTACATATTCATTTTAAATACAGGCCTATCACATAAATGAAAGGATTGATTGATGACTTTAAGAACTTAAATTGCAAGGATAAAGAGATGGCCAAACTTAGAAAAGAGATGTCGGTGCAATCCAAACCGGAACACTATTTGGTAATTGGGTCATATCTGGAGCTATAGATCTCAGATTTAGGTCTAATCTATATAGATGGAAAGGTAAGACATAGGCCTACAACTTTCATATGGAGCCCAAGATCTAAAAAGGCCATTTTCAAGTCCACATTGTAGCAACAACAAAGAAGCCCGAATCTATCCTCCAACCCGAACACTATTCAGTATTTTAGCCATATCTGGAGTTCTAGAAGTCTAAATGAGCTGAATTTGTTACACAAGAAAGCTGAGACAATTGCCTACAACTTTCATGTTTTTGACTGGCTCTAATTATGACGTTATCAATAATGTTTTGGGAAGACAAGAGAAGATAAGGATTGTCATCAAGTCAAGAGTTGGCCACCCACTTATCAATTAGTCATCAAATCAATAGTTCCCAATTTTGGCCTATAAAAGGAGGCATTTACCATGCATTTAGGCATCTTGGTTTCCAAATCAAGATCATGCTCTTCCTTTCTCTCTTTGTATTTTTGTAATGTTTATGCTTTGCTTTCATTAATATCAAGTTTATGCCTTTCATTTCCTTTCCTTTACTTAGTTAACTTTTATGTTCTTATTTTGTTTATCTATTTTTCTTTTTTTCATTATGTCTAGCTAAGTTAATTATGTCAAGGTGAAAAGGTTACACTAATGGTGTAAGAATAAGTATAATGTAAACTTAATATGGACTTTAATGTTTGATATTAACATGTTTTATATTTGTTATCTTATTCACTCTTTAATACTTTGCTTGTTAAATAACTAATCTTGATTTATGTTGTATAACACGTGGTACAACAAATGCTTGGCACTTTTATAGTTCATATTGTATGGTATAACCGACATTTGAGCTATGAAAGAAACTTGATTTGTTGTTAACATAAGTTATAATCATGAATGCTTGACGAGATTTACAAGTATTAGCATTAATCGAATAAGATAACTAATGTAATCATGTTAACAATCTATAATCAGATTGGAACCTCATTTGGTGTGGTTTCTAATTGTTTATACTATACTTGTTTGACATACCATTAGTGGAACCTCTAACCTTGGCATTTGTTCTTATCATTATTTAATCTTTATATTAATATTCCATCTCGAAATTCTCATCATCATCTTCTCCTTCTCCTTCTCCTTCTCCTTCTTTATTATTACTATACTATTATTATTATTATTATTATTATTATTATTATTATTATTATTATTATTATTATTGCTACTATTATTATTGTTGTTGTTATTGTTACTATTGTTGTTATTTATAGTTGTTGTTTATAATTTGTGCAATTAACCTCCCTGTGGTTCGACCCTAGTCTTGCTAGGTTATTTATTACTTCAACACTCCTGCACTTGGGAGAAGACATCAATCTTTTCGTCGTGTCAAGTTTTTAGCGCCGTTGCCGGGGAGGTAAGTTTTGTATAAATTGTAATATTTATTTTATTTTCTCTTTTTACTTTTCTTGTATATAAATTTGTTTCTTTGTTCTTGTTTCTTCTTCTTTTATTTTCTTCTTCTTTTTATTTTATTCATGCACGTGCATGAGAGTGTGGTCACGTACATCAAGTGGTAGACTTTGTAGGGTATCCTCATCATTTTCAGAAAATATAGCCGAAGAAGATAATCAATCACATCATAATGAAAATAATGAGAACAACCGTGTTAGAACACTTAGAGACCACATGAATCCCACAAGAATAAGTGCACCATCATACATAGTTTTCCCTCCTGATGCATCTCATTTTAATTTTAAACCAGACATTATTCAACTTTTGCCATCTTTTCATGGCTTGGAATTGGAAAATCCATACTTGTATTGAAAGGAATTTGAAGAGGTCTGCAACACATATAATAATTTAAATTGTAGCATGAACACCATCAGATTAAAGCTTTTTCCTTTTTCATTAAAAGATAAAGCTAAAACATAGCTACAAAATTTGAGACCAGGATCCATTCATGCTTGGGATGAAATGCAACAACAGTTTTTAAAGAAGTTTTTCCCATCTCATAGAATAAACTCTTTCAAAAGACAAATCACCACTTTCACTCAAAAACTAGGAGAAATATTTTACCAATGTTGTGATAGGTATCGAGACTTGCTTAGTACTTGCCCTCATCATGGTTTTGAAACATGGAGATTGGTTTCATATTTTTATGAAGGGTTAACACCTAAAGATAGGCAAATGGTTGAATTCATGTGCAATGGAACTTTTAAAGATAAAGACCCTGATGAAGCAATGGAGTACTTAGACTTGTTAGATAAAAATGCTCAAAATTAGGACACTACAGGTACTTATGAGGCACCGAGTAAAACTTAACCTCATACATCTAATGGAGGTATGTACAACCTTAGGAAAGATCATGACCTTCAAGCCAAGTTTGCATCTTTAGTTAGAAAACTCGAGGCACTAGAATTGAAAAAGAGTGGTCAATTAAAATCTGTTGAAAACATTGTGTGTCAAATCTGTGAAATAAATGAACATTCAACCAACGATTGTCCAACCTTGCCTTCTTTTAAGGAATGTTTCCATGAACAAGCTCATGCTTTAAACAGTTTCCAAAGGGACAACTACAACCCATACTCCTAAACATACAACCCTGGTTGGAGAAATCACCCAAATTTTAGTTGGAAGAATGAGAACAACAATGCACAAACTTCACAACTATCGTTTCAAGCACACCACAATTTCCAAAATTCTCCTGGATATGCACCTCTTTATGCTCCACCTTCTAGAAGAAATCTTGAGGAAATATTGCATGCATTCATTGAAAAGCAGGAGACAATCAATACTCAAATTGCTCCAAACATGATAGATTTTAAAGATACTCTTGCAAAATTAACATCTGCTCTCAGTTTCCAAGAGAAAGGTAAGTTTTCATCTCAACCACAACAAAATCCCAAGGGGCAATACAATGCAAATGCAAGTAGTTCCGGAAGCCAACACATGGATCAAGTCAAATCAGTCACTACTCTGCGCAGTGGTAAGGTTATTGAAAAACCCTCTCTTGAACCTTATGAGAAAGATGATGAGTCAATCTCTGAGGGTAAGGAAGGGGTTGAATCTGAAAATTGCAAAGAAACGACTGATTCACCGCCAGCACTTCCATTTCCTCATGGCATGACTAAACAAAGGAAAGTCAATCACAACTATGAAATCTTTGAAATTTTCAAACAGGTAAGAATCAATATACCTTTGCTGGATGCTATTAAACAGGTTCCTTCCTATGCTAAAATTTTGAAAGATCTATGCATTGTGAAGAGGAAACTGAATGTGAAAAAGAAAGCCTTTCTAGCTGAACAAGTAAGTGTCATTCTTCAAAACAATAATGCTTTGAAATATAAAGACCCTGGTTGTTCTACAATTTCTTGCTTTATTGGAGAACATAAAGTTGAAAAAGCCTTACTTGATCTTGGTGCTAGTGTGAATTTACTTCTATATTCAGTTTTACTTGCCGATAGATCTATAAAAGTGCCTAGAGGAATAATTGAAGGTGTTAGTACAAGTCGATAAATTCATTTATCCTGTGGATTTTATTGTCTTGGACACACAACCTGTTCAAGTATGTAATTCATTTCCTGTTATTTTAGGACGTCCATTTCTTGCAACTTCTAATGCATTGATTAATTGTAGGAATGGACTGATGAAACTATCACTTGGAAACATGACATTGGAGATGAATATTTTCAACATTTGCAAGCAACCTAGAGATGATAATGATTTACAGGAAGTGGACTTTACTAAAAAATTAATTCATGATCAATTTCCAACCACTTCCAATGAAATTGAGATTGATGAATCTGATGATTTGCAAATGATTTATTTTTAGAAAGAATCAAATACAAGTAATTGGAGGCCACAAATTGAGGAATTGCCACCACGATCAATTAAGTCCATACCTTCAAATGTTCAACCACCAAAACCTAATTTGAAGCCATTGCCATCCAATCTCAAATACTTATTTTTGGGAGAAAATGAAACTTTTCCAGTAATAATCTCTTCCAAACTTAATGCACATCAAGAAGGTAAGTTATTACAAACTCTGAAAATGCACAAAAATGCATTAAGATGGACCATAGCTAATATAAAAGGAATTAGTCCTTTGATTTGTACACATAGAATTTATTTAGAGGAAAATGCTAAACCCTCTAGAGAAATGCAACGAAGGCTAAATCCTAATATGAAGGAAGTGGTGAAAAATGAAGTCATTAAGCTTCTAGATAATGAAATCATTTATCCTATTTCTGACAGCAAATGGGTAAGTCCTACCCAAGTTGTACCTAAGAAGTCTGGAGTAATTGTGATAACAAATGAGAACAATGAGTTAATTCCCACTAGAATTGTTACTGGTTGATGCATGTGCATTGACTATAGGAAACTTAATTCAATGACTAGAAAAGATCATTTTCCTTTACCTTTCATGGATCAAATCCTAAAAAGAGTTGCAGGTCATGAATTTTATTGTTTCCTAGATGGCTATTCGGGTTACAACCAAATTGAAATTGCATTGGAAGATCAAGAGAAGACTACTTTCACATGTCCATTTGGTACTTTTACATATCGAAGGATGCCTTTTGGATTATGTAATGCACCAGCCACATTTCAAAGATGCATCCTTAGTATATTTAGTGATATGGTTGAACATTTTCTTGAGATTTTCATGGATGATTTTTCTGTTTTTTGTGATTCATTTGATGATTGTTTGACTAACTTAGGAAAGGTTTTGACCAGGTGTGAAGAGAATAATCTTGTGCTGAATTGGGAAAAATGTCATTTTATGGTAACAAACGACATTGTACTTGGTCACATTGTTTCATCAAAAGGAATTGAGGTTGACAAATCTAAAATCGAGTTAATTGCAAACTTGCCAACACCAAAATCTCTTAAAGATGTTAGATCATTCCTGGGACATACTGGTTTTTATAGAAGGTTCATCAAAGATTTTAGTGTAATATCTAAGCCTTTAAGTAACCTTCTAACAAAGGATACTATTTTTGAATGGACTGAACATTATGAAGAAGCCTTTGTTAAACTTAAAAACTTGCTTGTGTTCCTATCATTCAACCTCCTGATTGGTCATTACCTTTTGAAATAATGTATGATGCTAGTGATTATGCCATAGGTGCTGTTTTGGGACAAAGAAAAGATAAGAAACCTTATGTAATTTACTATGCAAGTAAAACTTTAAATAGTGCTCAAATGAATTATACCACCACTGAAAAAGAATTACTTGCAGTAGTATTTGCATGTGAAAAAATCAGATCTTATCTTGTTGGCTCACCTGTTGTTGTTTTTAGTGATCATGCAGCATTGAAATATCTTCTTTCTAAGAAAGATTCTAAAGCTAGATTGATGTGGTGGATTTTATTACTTTAAGAATTTGATATCACAATCAAAGATAAGAAAGGCAGTGAAAATGTTGTCGCAGATCACTTGTCAAGATTGACAACAAATTCGAAAACTGACATCACACCAATCGATGACTACTTTCCCGATGAATCTTTACTTTCTGTCTCCACAATGCCTTGGTTTGCTAATATTATCAATTTTCTTGTTTTAGGATAATTGCTAGCTCATTGGAGTACCCAAGATAAAAGAAAGTTCTTAAATGAAGTGAAGAACTTTTATTGGGATGATCCTTATTTATTCAAATATTGTCCTGATCAAATATTTCGAAGATGCATTCCTGATAATGAGGTAAGTAATGTCATTAAATTTTGTCATTTTGAGGCATGTGGGGGCCATTTCTCGTCAAGAAAGACAACTGCAAAAATCTTACAAAGTGGATTTTACTAGCCCACCATGTTCAAAGACTCACATGCATTCTGCAAGTCTTGTGAAAATTATCAAAAGTTAGGATCTATTTCAAAACGTCACATGATGCCTTTAAATCCTATTATTGTCATTAACATCTTTGATTGTTGGGGTATAGATTTCATGGGTCCATTCCCTCCATCATTTGGTTTCTTATACATATTAGTCGCAGTAGATTATGTTTTAAAATGGATAGAGGCAATTCCAAGTCGAAACAATGATCACAAAATAGTGATAAAGTTTTTAAAAGAAAATATTTTGAGTCGATTTGGAGATCCTCGAGCCATAATAAGTGATGGTGGAACACATTTCTGTAACAAGCCATTTGAGTCTTTAATGAAGAAATATGGAATTACACACAAAGTTGCCACCCCTTATCACCCTCAAACAAGTGGACAAGTAGAGCTTGCTAATAGGGAGATCAAATATATTTTAGAGAAAACAGTGAACCCTAATAGGAAAGACTGGTCTTTAAGACTTAATGATGCACTTTGTGCTTATCGAACTGCTTATAAAACATCATTAGGTATGTCACCTTATAGACTAGTCTATGAAAAACCTTGTTACTTGCATGTGGAACTTGAACATAAAGCTTATTGGGCTATTAAAGCTTTCAATTCAAATCTGGATGATGCTAATCAACTGCGAAAATTACAAATAAATAAACTTGAGGAAATAAGAAATGATGCATAGGAAAATTCAAGAATTCATAAAGCAAGAATTAAAGAGTTTCATGACAAGAAAATACTAAGAAAAACATTCAATGTTGGTCAAAAAGTCTTGCTTTATAATTCTTGACTGCATTTATTTCCTGGAAAATTAAGATCAAGATGGAGCGGTCCTTTTATTGTGAAACATGTATATCCATATGGGGCCTATGACATTGAGAATCCAAAGAATGACAATATTTTCAAGGTAAATGGACATCGTTTGAAAGTTTACTTCGATAATTTTTCAGTTGAACATGACTCTATTGAATTGGGTGATCCTGTATATAAAGATTGATTTTTATTTTTTTTATTTCTTTTTTTAGTGATTTTTGCTAGTTTCTCTCACCCCGGTCAAATGGCGGATAACGGTACTTCGTGACTTAAGTCGGTTCTTTCAGTTTCCCACAATAACTGATATCTGTGTATATATTTGTGCAATTATTTGAATCCCTCTTCCAATTCTCATTTGAAAATGGACACTAATCTTGAAAAATTAAAAAAGTATTTTCTTGCTCTGCCTTAGAATGCGATTATGAAAATTTATCGTGCTAAATGTGCAAGATTGAGATTGTTAATGAATCATGGAATTCCTGAAGATATTCGTTGGTTGATTGAAGCAAAGGTTCGATTATCAGGTGAGTCCTCTAACTCCCTCATTTCATACATGTCTAGAACAGGTAAAAGCACTTTTGCAAAGAAGCGTCATGCAAAACGACTGAAAGTTTGTCATCGATGTGCTAGATGGACTTGTAATACACAATGTCATTCTTTAGGAATGGTATCTATAAACCGTGAAGATAAAATACAATTCATTAGGGATGGCCTGAGTAAGGAGTCTTTAGATAATCTTCTATTGACTCTTGAGACGCATCCTAGTGGAGATGTGCATCGTGGAATTCATGATTTATGGCCGCTATTTCATAAAGAACATGATCGACTTAGTCTTGGGAATCTGACTAAAAAAGACCCTGTTTGCCAATTTTTAAGAAAACTGGATGGGAAGCCTATCCCTGACCATAGAGGGCGTTTAAGCCGTTCTTGGACGTAAAACCAAGGAAAGATGTAAGCCATAATCATAACTACCTGTACATACACATGCTTTTTCAAAAGTAAATAAATAAACAAATAAAAAGAGAGAGAGAGTGTGTGAGACTCTAGCTGGTCTACATATAGGTGTTATGATTGCCTTTCTAATTTCTCATCTATAAAACCCTCTCTTCCTTCCTTTCATTTCTACTCAACCCATACATTCAACAAATACAGAAGTGTGTAGAAATGGCAAGTTCCTCAAGTCATCAAATAAGAAATATTTGTGTTTTCAGTGGCTCTAGTCCTGGGAAAGAAAATGAGTTTTTAGAATCGGCAAATCATCTTGGTCAAGTGCTAGCTGAGAGAAAGATTCATTTAGTGTATGGGGGAGGCAGTCTTGGGTTAATGGGAGGTGTGTCAATAGCTGTATTTTTAGGCATCTTGGTTTCCAAATCAAGATCATGCTCTTTCTTTCTCTCTTTGTATTCTTTGTAATGTTTATGCTTTGCTTTCATTAATATCAAGTTTATGCCTTTCATTTCCTTTCCTTTACTTAGTTAACTTTTATGTTCTTATTTTGTTTATCTATTTTTCTTTCTTTCATTATGTCTAGCTAAGTTAATTATGTCAAGGTGAAAATGTTACACTAATGGTGTAAGAATAAGTATAATGTAAACTTAATATGGACTTTAATGTTTGATATTAACATGTTTTATATTTGTTATCTTGTTCACTCTTTAATACTTTGCTTGTTAAATAACTAATCTTGATTTCTGTTGTATAACACTTGGTACAACAAATGCTTGGCACTTTCATAGTTCATATTGTATGGTATAACCGACACCTGAGCTATGAAACGAACTTGATTTGTTATTAACATAAGTTATAATCATGAATGCTTGACGAGATTTACAAGTATTAGCATTAATTGAATAAGATGACTAATGTAATCATGTTAACAATCTATAATCAGATTGGAACCTCATTTGGTGTGGTTTCCAATTGTTTATACTATACTTGTTTGACATACCATTAGTGGAATCTCTAACCTTGGCATTTGTTCTTATCATTGTTTAATCTTTATATTAATATTCCATCTCGAAGTTCTCATCATCTTCTTGTTCTCCTTCTCCTTCTCCTTCTTTATTACTACTACTACTACTACTACTACTACTACTACTACTACTACTACTACTAGTATTATTATTATTATTATTATTATTATTATTATTATTATTATTATTATTATTATTATTATTATTGCTACTATTATTATTGTTGTTGTTATTGTTACTATTGTTGTTATTTATAGTTGTTGTTTATAATTTGAGCAATTAACCTCCCTGTGGTTCGACCCCGGTCTTGCCGGGTTATTTATTACTTCGACACTCTTGCACTTGGGAGAAGACATCAATCTTTTCATCGTGTCACACTTTCATTTCCTCATGCCATGACCAAACAAAGAAAAGTCAATCACAACTCTGAAATTTTTCAAATTTTCATACAGGTAAGAATCAATATACCTTTACTGGATGCTATTAAACAGGTTTCTTCCTGTGCTAAATTTTTAAAAGATCTATGTACTGTAAAGAGAAAACTGAATGTGAAAAAGAAAGCCTTTTTAGCAGAACAAGTAAGTGTCATTCTTCAGAACAATAATGCTTTAAAATATAAAGACCCTGGTTGTCCTACAATTTCTTACTTCATTGGAGAACAAAAAATTGAAAGAGCCTTACTTGATCTTGGTGCTAGTGTGAATTTACTTCCATATTCAGTTTTTCAGAGTTTCAATCTAGGTGAGTTAAAACCAACTTCTATATCTTTTTTACTTGCCGATAGATTTGTAAAAGTGCCTAGAGGAATAATTGAAGATGTGTTAGTACAAGTCGATTAATTCATTTATCATGTGGATTTTATTGTCTTGGACACAAAACCTGTTGAGTTTGTTCTGTGAGATGGGAAAAATTTCTTCAAAAACTGTTGTTGCATTTCATCCCAAACACGAATGGATCCTGGTCTTAAATTTTATAGTCATGTTTTAGCTTTATCTTTTAATGAAAAAGGCAAAAGCTTTAATCTGATGGTGTTCATGTTACAATTTAAATTATTATATGTGTTGTAGACCTCCTCGAATTCCCTTAAATGCAAGTATGGATTTTTCAATTCTAAGCCATGAAAAGAAGGTAAAAGTTGAATAATACATGGTTTAAAATTAAAATGAGATGCATCGGGAGGAAAAACTATGCATGATGGTACACTTGTTCTTGTGGGATTCATGTGGTCTCTAAGTGTTCTAGCACGGTTATTCTTATTATTTTCATTATGAAGTGATTGATTATCTTTTTCGGCCATATTTTCTAAAAATGATGAGGATATCCTATAAAGTCTACCACTTCATGTACATGACCACACTCTCATGCACGTGTAAGAATATAATAAAAGGAAGAAGAAAACAAAAGAAGAAGAAACAAGAGAAAAGAAACAAAGTGATATACAAGAAAAGTGAAAAGAAAAAATAATCTAACTACTATAATTTATACAAGAACTTACCTCCCCAGCAACGGTGCCAAAAACTTGACACGACAAAAAGATTGATGTCTGCTTGACCGCTTTTTATGATCGGCTTGTTTTAACTCGCAAGTGCACGAGTGTGCGATATAGCAATTAACTTGGTAAGATCGAGGTCATATCCACAGAGAGCTAGATCTGGAAATTAAGCTAAGTAACAAAAAAACTCAAGAGAAATTAAATTAACAATAACTTGGTTGAAAATAATTGATGGATTTGTTTTTAAAGATGAAAAAGTGTAAATAGATTTTAAATGACAAAAAAAAAGTAAGTCTTGGTCCAAATCAATTTTAATGGTGATGTATTGATGATTTCTTCAACATATATAAGATAACTCAACCTAATATCAACGATAGTGATATTAGATCAGAAGATATTACAATGAAGTTTAGAAAGATGAAGATTGATTATTGCTTAAGAATGAACAAGTACTTTCATATTAAGTAAGGCATTGAATCAAGCAATCGCTATAGCAAAACTAAAGTTTGTGCATAAAAATTCAAGATTATAACATTACCTAAATGATTTCTAAAATTTCTTTGCAATAATACATCATTCATGAAGAAAATGAAAAGATAAACATTAAGATTCATTCATATCCTAAAGAACTCACCTCAATCACCATTATCCTTGATTTGGATCCAAGAAAGAGTTTAGTCAACCATAATTATATATAAGAACACTTTAATAAACATTAAATAACTTGAATCAAACTAAAATAATAAGTTTTACAAACTAAAGAACCGAAATCTATAAAGAAGAACACAACACAATTTCAGAAAAAATTCAGACACAAATCTGACTTTAACTTTTGACAGCAATTTGACCCTCTTAGAAGCTTTTTTTCGAGATGTCTATTAGAGACATATTTATAGGAAATTTTTTCACCTTTCCAGATCATTAAAGAACAGCTCATTTGGACATATCAGTCAAAAGTTACGGAAAAAACACCGAAATATGTTCTGAAAAATCAAATCAGGATAGCTTTGCAACCACTTTGGTGCATGTTTTTCTTCCTCATTTATGAGTTGTCTCCTTCTTCTTTTTTACCCAAAATAATGTAAAAATATCCCCTCTAGCTTTCCATCCATGTGTTTTCCTTCTTGGATCAATGGATTACCCAAAATAAATCAATTGTTATTTGTTGTGTGGACATGTAAGATCATGGATTGTGTTTGGGCTGATTTGAAGCTTGATTTGAGGTTGATTTAGGGCTGAATTTGAGCATCAAATAAGTATACAAATATACTTATTATTTGGGCTAAGATTGACAATGAAACCTTGAGTGCTTAATGGTTGAAGTTTCCACACAACATAAGGCAAGTTTGGGCTTAAAATAAATCATATGATATTCTTTTCTAAAATTGGAATAAAATTGATTTTTGGGACAAATTTGGAGCACTTATTTGAACCAAGATTTGCTTCAATCTTCAACTAAATGTCTCTTCAATTCTTTGTTCTGAATTCCGACGTTGAATTTTTTGAATTAATTCATTTAAGCTCCAAAAACCTATCGAAACATTAAAACAAACTTCATTACTAAAAAACATATCAATTATTATAAAAACAATAAATACATATGTAAAATAAGAGACTTAACGACACTTTTGATGCACAATCAATGTCTTCTCCCAAGTGCAGGAGTGTCGAAGTAATAAATAACCCGACAAAACCGGAGTCGAACTACAAGGAGGTTAAATGTAAAAATTATAAATAATAATAATAATACAACAACAAGAATAATAACAACAAGAATAATAATAATAATAATAATAAAAAAGAAGAAGAAGAAAAAGACGAGAACTTGGAGATAGAATATTAGTGTAAAAATTAAACAATAATAATAATAAATGTCAAGGTTAGAGATTCCATTAATGGTATGTCAAACAAGTATAGTGATTAGTACTTAAAAGTGCATTTTTATCATGGTTTTATATCATCATTTTGCACTTGAAGTATCAATAACTCCTTAACTAAAATATGTTTTATAATAATGTATGTAATAATATAAGATACCTATAATTTATGATAAATGTCTATTTTTAATGCAGGCCTATCCCATAAATGAAAGGATTGATTGATGACTTGAAGAACTTAAATTGCAAGGATAAAGAGATGGCCAAACTTAGAAAAGAGATGTCGGTGCAATCCAAACCGGAATACTGTTCTGTAATTGGGTCATATCTGGAGCTACAGATCTCAAATTTAGGTCCAATTTATATGGATGAAAAGGTAAGACATAGGCCTAAAACTTTTATATGGAGCCCAAGATCTAAAAAGGTCATTATCAAGTCCAAATTGTAGCAACAACAAAGAAGCCCGAATCTGTCTTCCAGCCCGAGCACTGTTCGGTATTTTGGCCATATCTGGAGTTCTAGAAGTCCAAATGAGCTGAATGTTTTACAAAAGAAAGCTGAGACAATTGCCTACAACTTTCATGTTTACAACTGGCTCCAATTTTGACGTTATCAATGACGTTTTGGGTAGACAAGAGAAGATAAGAATTGTCACCAAGTCAAAAGTTGGCCACCCACTTATCAATTAGTCATCAAATCAATAGTTTCTAATTTTGGCCTATAAAAGGAGGCATTTGCCATGCATTTAGGCATCTTGGTTTCCAAATCAAGATCATGCTCTTTCTTTCTCTCTTTGTATTCTTTGTAATGTTTATGCTTTGCTTTCATTAATATCAAGTTTATGCCTTTTATTTCCTTTCCTTTACTTAGTTAACTTTTATTTTCTTATTTTGTTTATCTATTTTTCTTTCTTTCATTATGTCTAGCTAAGTTAATTATGTCAAGGTGAAAAGGTTACACTAATGGTGTGAGAATAAGTATAATGTAAACTTAATATGGACTTTAATGTTTGATACTAACATGTTTTATATTTGTTATCTTGTTCACTCTTTAATACTTTGCTTGTTAAATGACTAATCTTGATTTATGTTGTATAACACTTGGTACAACAAATGCTTGGCACTTTCATAGCCCATCATGTATGGTATAACCGACACCTGAGCTATGAAAGGAACTTGATTTGTTGTTAACATAAGTTATAATCATGAATGCTTGACGAGATTTACAAGTATTAGCATTAATTGAATAAGATGACTAATGTAATCATGTTAACAATATATAATCTGATTGGAACCTCCTTTGTGTGTGGTTTCCAATTCAATAATAAGAGTTTATACTATACTTGTTTCATATACCATTAGTGGAACCTCTAACCTTGACATTTGTTATTATCATTGTTTAATTGTTACATTAATATTTCATCCCTAAGTTCTCATCATCATCATCTTCTTCTTCTTCTCTTTCTTTATTATTATTATTATTATTATTATTATTATTATTATTATTATTATTATTATTATTATTATTATTATTATTACTACTACTACTACTACTATTATTATTACTATTATTGTTGTTGTTATTGTTGTTTTATAATTATTGTTTATAATTTGTACAATTAACCTCCCTGTAGTTCGACCCCGGTCTTGCCGGGTTATTTATTACTTCGACACTCCTGCACTTGGGAGAAGACATCAACCTTTTAATCGTGTCATATAGTATAAACTCTTATTATTTAATTGGAAACCACACATAAAGGAGGTTCCAATCAGATTATAGATTGTTAACATGATTACATTAGTCATCTTATTCGATTAATGTTAATACTTGTAAATCTCGTCAAGCATTCATGATTATAATTTATGTTAACAACAAATCAAGTTCCTTTCATAGCTTAGGTGTCGGTTATACCATACAATATGAACTATAAAAGTGTCAAGCATTTGTTGTACCAAGTGTTATATAACATAAATCAAAATTAGTTATTTAACAAGCAAAGTATTAAATAGTGAACAAGATAACAAATATAAAACATGTTAGTATTAAATATTAAAGTCCATATTAAGTTTACATTATACTTATTCTTACACCATTAGTGTAACCTTTTCACCTTGACATAATTAACTTAGCTAGACATAATGAAAGAAAGAAAAATAGATAAACAAAATAAGAATATAAAAGTGAACTAAATAAAGGAAAAGAAATGAAAGGCATAAACTTGATATTAATGAAAGTAAAGCATAAACATTACAAAAAATACAAAGAGAGAAAGGAAGAGCATGATCTTGATCTGGACACCAAGATGCCTAAATGTATGGCAAATGCCTCCTTTTATAGGCCAAAATTGGAAACTATTGATTTGATGACTAATTGATGAGTGTATAGCCAACTCTTGACTTGGTGACAATCATTATCTTCTCTTGTCTGCCCAAAACGTCATTGATAACATCACAATTGGAGCCACTCTAAAACATGAAAGTTGTAGGCAATTGTCTTAGTTGTCTTGTGTAAAACATTCAGCTCATTTGGACTTCTACAACTCCAAATATAGCCAAATTACTGAACAGTGCTCGGGCTAGAGGACAGATTCAGGCTTCTTTGTTGTTGCTACAATTTGGACTTGAAAATGACCTTTTTAGATCTTGGGCCCCATATGAAAGTTGTAGGCCTATATCTTACCTTTCCATACATATAAAGTGGACCTAAATCTAAGATCTATAGCTCCAGATATGACCCAATTACCGAACAGTATTTTGATTTGGATTGCACCAACATCTCTTGTCTAAGTTTGACCATCTCTTTATCCTTGCAATTTAAGTTCTTAAAGTCATCAATCAATCCTTTCATTTATGTGATAGGCCTGCATTTAAAATGAACATTTACCATAAATTAAAGGTATCTTATATTATTAGATATATTATTATAAAACATACGTTAGTTAAAGAGTTATTGATACTTCAAGTGCAAAATGATGACATAAAACCATGATAAAAATACACTTTTAAGTATTAATCATCAAACATCAAATCTTATTAATTTAACAAATTATATTCAAACCATATACTAATTTAAGTGAATCAACACTAACTTAAACATAATTCATACATTAACATTTAATGTTCAAATATCAATCACAACCCTAAAAATAAACTTACTAATCAACACAAATTACTGAATCATCTCAAATTAAAAACACACATCAATCCAAACCAATTATATCTAAGCAATCTAAAAATATACCCAACAACAAGCAATTTATCCTAAAAGTCACAACATTTTAGCAATTTATTAGAAAAATAATTTGAGGTGATGAATTGACCTTTCAAGGTATTTGGTATGTCTTAAAATTTCTATAATCATGTTGAAAGGGCTATTAAAATGGCAGTGACATGTGTACCATATAACACCACCACCATTATAGGCTTAATGAATTACATGTTGTCGTTATTGGTGAAGGAGCACTAGGTGAATTTGAAACTCCTATGTCTTATATTTAATTACTCACTAATGGTGTAGGAAAAAGACACCTGTAAAGAGAGCTTTACTTGGTTGAAGTTGCATGTCTGCTCTTTTTTTTCATTTACGGTTTGTTTCTTCTTCCTACTACCAAATGTTATTCCTACTGCTTCCGGGATAAAAAAATATTACTAGGTTTATAACTAATACATCCTCTCTTCAATTTTCCACTAGTTAAGCCATGAATAGATTTATTTAAAAGAGGATTTGCTATATTTAAAATTCAATATTTACTCTTGTTTTCAACTCATATTTGTCTTTTCACTTTACTGCTGTGTTTTAATGTTGTTATTGGTATGAAAATACTACATCCTCTCTTGGATTCTCTACTAGAAATGACATAAATGGATTTCTTTAAAGGGAGCTTTGCTATATTGAAGTTCAATACTTGTTCTTTTTTTTTTTCCTTTACAGTTGTTTGCTATTGTAACTGCTTGTAAGGATTGTTTTATGATGACTTGAGGGTTGACTTAGGGTAACTTGAAAATAAAATTTTTTGGTATGGAAAATGGTTTTTGAATGGTGTTTTGGTGGTTGAAACTTTTTATGGTTTGGGGTATATTTATGGTGTTTTAGTTAGACTTTTCATGAATGCTATAGTTTTGGCTAGGAGGCAATATTCATGGCAATGTTTCTCTCTCTCTAAGTTGTTTGAGTTAGGGTTTAATAGGATTTTTATAGGAGAAATGACATATATGGAAAAAGCACTAGATGTGTGCTCTTAATCTTATACTTGTTATTGAAAGAGAATTTACATAACTATATTGTCCATCAAAGAGCAAAAATGCAAGTATATTATGGTAATAAGTTGGATGTAATGGTGGAGACTGATACATTAAAGAAGTCGGCTACACTGACAAGGACTATTTCATTAAATAAGTTGTAATGGCAAGGACTATAATGCATAAATAAGTCAATTGCAATGGTTGAACTATTACATTAAATAAGTTGTCTGCAATGACGGAGACTATAATATGGTAATAAGTCGGCTACAATGCTAGGGATTATAATGTAGTAATAAGTCAACTTCAATAATAAGAACTATAATGTGATAATAAGTCGGTCATAACAACGATGACTATTACATTAAAAAGTTTCCTGTAATAGTGGAGATTAATAAGTGAAAAACATGTCAATTACAATAACGAAGATCAAGTTATAAAGATGCAACGATCGAATTGATATAAATTCAAAAATGTTTTGGGAAAGACAAGTTAGGTTATTAAATAGGGTAAATGGTTACGCAAGTAATAACTTCAAATTTATATATCAAAAGAATGATACAATTCATATGATTAAATTAAAGGGATAATAAATTTTCATTATAAAAAATGAAAGGTATTGAAGTATTATATAGCATTTGTAGTTTTACCTATAGTTCAAGATGAATTATAAAAATGATGTTTGTTTTTAAATTTAATTAAGGAAATATTTATAATATTAGATAATTATAAACATTAACACACACATTAAAATTCCAGATGTTTTTGCAAGTATCTTATGTCCATCTTCGATATTTTGATACTATATTTTCATTTTTTCTAGTTTTTTATTAGGTAGACTTTTATAAAGAATAATGCATGTTATCTAAACAAAGTTACTATTGTATTGAAGTAAATAAATATTATATGGATTATAAGAATGAACTTATTTTGGTAAGTTTATAATTTATATATGTGATATGAAGATCTTATTTTGTATCCAAACATTATGTATGTGTATGTAAATTAATAAATACGATGAATTGTGAGACTCAAATCATTTTTGTGATGATAAACAAGTAATTGATTTTATTTTTGGTAGAGCCTATATAAGGGGAAACTTTATTGAAATTTTAAAAAAAACCTAGTTTACATGATTATGATTACAAGATATATTTTAAATGATGTGAATTGTTACGTCATTACAATAAATAATTGAATAAACTTGAAAACTATAAACATCTTAGGACAACACATAATCTAGATCTTCAATTTCTTACCGGAGGAATTATAATCTTAAAATGATTTAATTATTCTTCTATTTTTATATAAGTATATGATTTGGTTATATATTTAATAGACAAATTTTTTTATAATAATTTCATTTTCTATTTATATATAATAGACAAATTGTTTTGACATATTTTCTATTATATATATATATAGTTAACAGAAATAGATCATATTTAATTAGCAAATGCATTCATCAAATTTGTGTGTTACACAATTGGTGTGTCATATATTTTGTAATTCAATTTTGATTAATTTTTTTTATCAAGTGTCATATTTTTATATTATATAAGTGTGATTACCAAAAAAAACTAAGAAAGAATTATTTTACTATTTTTAGGATTCCCTATAAATATAAAAGTATACCTCTTATTTTTAATGAGGTTGTCTATTAGATATTAAAAACTATGTAAGTTATAGAATAAATAAAGAGGTATCACTTTAGGTATAACAATCATTATCTTCTAAATAGGGGTTTAATGGTTCATGCGTATTATCGTTGGAGGCTGGTTAATTAAACGACTTGTAATTTGTGATAACCCGATTTATAAAAAATTATTTAAAGGTAAAAAAGATCAGATCTTCAGGTAATAAATTTCTAAACAACTCTAAATTTTTTTAACAATTCTTAAATAATTTTATTTTATTATTTTCGCTACATGATATTCAAGAAACAATATTTAAAACTAGATAATCTTCACCAATGTTTTTTTTTGTTATTTGCTTTGTTCGATTTTTTACCTGAATGATTGTTTTTTAATCTTCTGTTTATTTGTTGCCTCTAACCCTGCCATATTTGGGCATTCTCGGGCTGGGGCACCTCGTTTCATTCTAGTCTTTCTCACGAAAGCCAATATAAAGTTTTCTTTGGAGAGAGTTTTGTGTTTTTTTCTTGTTTGTTAAATTAGTTTGAGCTATGTGTAGTTTTTGATTTATTTGTTAGCAATTATGTCTATTCTTTATCATAGCTTCTCGGTTTGTCATTCTCAATCAATAAATTCTTTATTGTTTGGTGATGATTTCTTTCCTACTTTTTTAAGGTTTTTAAATTATTTTTATTGACAGGTGTGGATGTTGTTCAGGAGTTCCTTTCAAATCTCTCCGCTGCTATAATTATTGAGTCTTTGCTACGACTTTTCCTTTTGTTGTTTCTTTTTACTTTTGTTTCTTGCTGAGACTTTCAGTGATTTTGCTATGTTGTTATCTTTTGGTCCCAGTTTGTCTCTAATAATTCTGACTATCCTTTCTTTTCTTTTTGAACTCTGCTTGCGAATGTGTTTATTGCAAGCTCCAGTCTTTTGCTGGTTTATGCATGCTTTTCTGGTCCTTCACTATCACTTATTTAAAAAAAAAAAAAAATTGTTATAGGTTTGGTTTTTCCTCTTTGTTCTGCCTTGCTTCTTTTAAGATTTGGGACACTCTTGCAACTTCTCATTAGATTTTGAAGAGAGGAGTGCATGTTGTTGATTGCCCTTGTTTCTTTGCGATTCTATGAAACTGTCCAATTTTCATTCATTGTGTGCTTGTGTTGTTGCATTGCTTATTACTATTTATTTTTTCTATTGTTCTTCTTTTTTAAAAAAAATTGTTTTGTTGTGATGTGAGGATCCATAGATGCCCAAGCGTTCTTTGCTAGAACTATAACACTCAGGAAAGGAGACCTCTTTTTTTGTCTTTTTTTCCCAAACTGAAATTATGTGTCTAAGTTTTCTACATTCTCTCTCTCTCTCTCTCTCTCTCTCTCTCTCTCTCGTTTCCTTGTGATTCTGGTGATCAGCTTGCCTCTTGCTAACTATTCTTCGTTATCTTGCTAACTATTCTTTATTATGTTAATCATGCTTTATTATGGTAAACTAAACATCCCTTCTCACTAGTCTAGTATTCTAATTTATGTTTACAAACTTTGATACTGCAGAGGATGCTACTCTTACAAGTGCAAGGAAAAACAAAACATTATCCCAAGGGTTTTAAGAACCAAGAGTTGCTGAGGTTCTAGTATTGAAACACGTGCCTCTTTATAGCTGTGCATCACACTTTGACTACTTCTATGAACCCTCTTTAATTATATCACCGCAAAATCCAACATCTACACTTGCACGATGTCTTATGCTAGTCACTAAACCTGAGGTAGATCACAAGTAAGCAAAGGAACCTAAAATCTACACTTGCATGATATCAGGATTACGCTTTCTTGTTTGTGCTGCATCATCCCTTTTCTCCTATCCTTTTTTTTTTAAAAACTGAAAAACATGAAAGAAAAAAAAAAGAAAAAAGCATAGGAATCTCACAGCTATACCAGAACCAACTATACCAGACTAGTCCGGGTAAACTGCACGCCTGGCCTTGTAGGCTACAAACTGGAAAAGCAAATATCAAAGGTAGAATACTCAGAACTATAAAAAAATATCTAGCAAACTGAATCAGAATACCAATATTGAGCTAGGCTACTATCAAGACTGGTTAGTGCAACCTAAGTCCAGCACTTACGTGAACATTTGAGGGCGGCTACGAGAAAGCTGAGGGCGCTTTATCGGGGATAGAATCAAGTTCCTTAACGTCATTGAGGGGTTGCCAGATCCAGCTCCAAAGGCATGGACAGCACCAGGTCTTCTATTTCCAAAATCAACTGGCATGGCTGCTTGTTTTGCTGGTGAGCCATCAGAGATGTCAAAAGGACAAGAATTAGGGCTGTTCTGTCTTGCAGGCCATATATCCTCCCGAGGCCCTGGAGTTGGAGGAGTGGAAACCGTCCAATCTGCAGGAATTAGGTCAACTGCATTTGGAGCTTTTTATGCAAAAAGCATTATAAAACCATAGTGTGACAATATCATTGCAAAGCACACATTTTCCGCTGCTGTAAGCTTAACAACGACTCTAATGCTGAAGAAACAATAACTTTCTATTGCACCAAATAGAGCCTATGCTGTCCTATTGTCATTTTAAAATGGAAATCTTTACCTTTCCAGATAGGGTTTCTGTTATCCATCATGGTAGCAGCATGGTTTGAGAACAAATCAGGCTCATTTCTTGAAAAGAAATTGTTTGCTGGTTGGATGGCTGATCTTTTCATTGAATCATACTCATTCCTCAACTGATCGTACATTTCATCAAGTTTCCTCTTCTGCCTGGGAAAGCACTGGTGTTTATTAGAGGATCCAGACTCACAATATAAGCTCATAAAGTGAATAAAGGCTTCGAACAATATATTCACTGACCTGGATTTCTCTGAGAATTTTTCCTCAAGCTCTTGTTTATCCTTTGACAAACTATCAATCTCTTGTTCCATCATCTGACACCTTTTGGCTACTTTCTGATATGCAGTATGCAGCTGCTCCAGTTTTTCTGTGAACTTTTCTTGCATAGATTCACATTTCTGCCGGCACTGAGCTACAACTCTATTCATCTTGTATTGCATCTCAATTTCCCTTTGCCCAATATAAAACATCACGCTTCTGTATGAACTTTTCATCACTGAATTGATTTGAGGAAGATGCATGGATTAAAATACTGTTTTGCATGTTTCCCAGGGAATGCTAAGAACCATTCTGTTTATTCAGTTTGGTATCTCTCTCAAATGAACTAGAAGAAGTATTGAGTACCACCAAATTATCTTATCGTTTCAAATTTTCTAGTTCTATTCAAACTAGTGGATGGATTTAAGGAAAAAATGGTATTAACTTATAGAGGATACATATTTGTGGAGATATTCCAGCCATTGCCATCTGCAAAAAAAATGCATTGCAAATAAAAGGAAAAAGGCAACCAGAAAAATAAGAAATTATCAATGTTTGACCAAATAATGAAAGCTTTGTCGGATTTAACCATGATAAGGTGTAAAAGAAGAAGCAAACTATTTATAATATTCCAAGCTAAGTCCCTACTTACGTTTATCCATTCGTCATTTGGATTGATCTCCACAGGTTTCATAAGGCTGTCAAGCGGAAACCAAAGTTTAAACTCAAATCAGAATTCCATGAGCAAGAAACATTTGTAAAGATTACCCTAATCATTAGTTCGTATTAAAGGAGTTCAATAAAATTGGCTGATATATTCACAGCTGCATGATCTTGAGGGCATTCAACAAAATATACAATCAAGGATGAAATCAAAGATCAGTCAATAATTTCAAATAAATTCTTTTTGTCAAGAAACAATTCCTTACTATGCAAAATTAGAATACATTATCTTTATTCACTAATCATGATTCCTAGAACTTCCATGTGATTTAGCAACCATTTTTTACAGAACACAGCCACAAGCATTTCAAAGACTGAGCATTCTCATAAAGTACTGACCTCTCAGAAAGCACTTGATCACAGATTGGACATGCTGCATCACTATTAATGATCTTGCTTGCATCTTCAGTACCTGTTTACTCCGTTAAGGTACTCTATGCTAATGCAATAATAATCCAGAAATCATAGAACTAAAAAGGCATAATTATAATCTGCACTAGGATACATAAGAGGTGTCCACAAGTAGTAGAAACAGCTCGCCCTTCCAATTCTCGCCAGCACGCATTGCATCTCATTTTGACCTTCAATATAAGACTTCTATCCAAATATAATATGCATAATCTGAACCTATTAAAAGAAGGTTCATAGCGTTAGCATAAACTGCAATAACACATGCAGACACATAGATTCAGACCGATCTGCATCACTGTAGCAAGCAGCCACATGTGTCTGAAAGACATTATTGGCAGAAAATCATCAGCTGTAAATATATAGAATTTCCGATATCCAGTAAATTCTTCAAATTGATTGAGATGCATAATTTGTGAAATAAAGAAGCATCTTATGAACCACATAACACTTTTCCATCACATCATTAAAAGATACAAAGTTGTCAAATTCCCATAGTTACTTATCAGATTTTCAAGTGTAAAAATATTGATTAAGGTAGTGGTTAGCCAATAATCAAGAAAAAATCAGTCAACATTTCCAAAATGTCCAAAAACACCCTCAGTATGGTACTGAGCAAAAGAGTCCGCACAGCCCTCAAATGTCCATCAAAATCACCAATTTTTCTTGCGTTCCAAACAGCGAAGCCTTATTATTCAAATTTATGAAACTCCTTTCCATTTCTCAATTTTTCCTTATCAACAGAACAGAAAACGCATAAACAAAATCTTGTAAAATTAGGGTTTATCTGCGAATCGAATTGATAAAAATCCGCGCAAGAAGTTTAGAATTACTCGCCTTCGCGTTCTCCTTAATCAGAATCACAAATCAATCCCTAAAATCGTAACATGCTCAATCTTCGCTCACTTGGACGAATAAAGTGACTATCAAAAAAAGAGAAGCAAATTGTATTGTGAAATCAAATTTATATATTACTTTGGAAAAAATCCGTAACAGTGAAACTTGAATTGAAAGAGAGAAATGTGAATCCATAACCTGAAAGAGTTGTGGCTTCAAATGTTTTTATTCTCTTCTTGGCTGTGTGTGAAAGATTTGAAGAAGAGAAATGGCGGCAAGAGGCAACTTGATTTTTTTTTCAAGTAATATAATTTTAGAAGATGGATATGGCATGGTCGGTTCTGATCATAATTATAACCAAACTGATTTTTGATATTTTACCGATTATAAAGTTAAAATTTTTAATTTGTTTTCAGAATATATATATATATATATATAATGTTTTTTAATTGCAATAGTGATAATAATAATAATAATAATAATAATAATAATAATAATAATAATAATAATAATAATAATAATAATAATAATAAATGATCTCCATGATAATGAGATTATGATGATAATAATTAAAAAATAATCATGATGATAAAAAAAAAGAAGATAATAGTTAGATGATTATAATGACAATAATATAATAATGGTATTAAAAAAATAAAAATGATAGTAACATTACAATGATTAATGTTAAAATAATATTTTTTATTAAAGAGTGTGAAATAATCTGGTTGTCTTAAAAATACAACTACTAAATTTTAGAAGCTTTATATAAATGCTTATATTAATAAAAATAAAAAAATTTAAGCCTCCTTATTCGGGGATGCAATATAAACAAAAGTAAACTAACATTCAAATTTTTTTAAAATTTTATTTTTTTATGTTTTCAAATTGTTTTGATATATTAATCTTAAAAATAAATTTTAAAAAATAAAAAATATATTATTTTAATATATTTATAAATAAAAAAAATACTATAAAAAAATCTAGTACCACATTCTTAAATACTCTCAAATTCCTCTGTTACTTTTTCAAGATACCTTCATGTTTTGTATATAAAACTACAAATATAATTTAAATATCCTCAGCTTCAAAAACCTTTAATCTAACCCATCTATTTTACATTTCTTTTGTGGAATTAATTTTAAATTTTAAAATAAAATTTAAATACCACAATATTCATTTTTTATGTAGAAAGTTTGGTTTTAAATAAAAAATAAGAAATATACTTTAAGGTTACTGGTATCTTTTTGAGACAAAAAAGAAAGGGTATTTAGATAACTATTTCTAAGGAAAAAAAAAGGACGCTTGGGGAGTTTGGCTTGGGACATCTACTCTAAGATCTGCCACGTGGAATTTAAAAGTATATTAGAAAATTTAGATTTATATTTAGAAGAATTGCTATTATTATAAAAAATAAACTAAAATATTTGGGGTAGGGTTACTGTTTATACGAATTTTAACTGAAGTTTTTTTTTTATTTTAGTCCTCTAACTTTTTAATTATAATTTTATACTTCCAAGTTACATTGATATAGTTTTATATGCTAAGATATCTTTTAATTTGTATTTTTCATAGATATAAAGTGTTGATGGGTATTTTGGTGATGTGCTGAAGAGCAAACTTAACAAGGATTTATTTGTTGCTGCACATAAAAATTAATAGAAAGACCAAACTAAACAAAAAAAAAATAAAATCAAACAAACCGCATTTTGAATTTGGCATTAAAAACTTTAATCTGCTCCCTATAATTTTTAATGTATATGTTGTGTAGTCCCTGTTATTTTAGAATTTCATATTTCGGTTCAAAATATCATTCGTTTTCCATCTCAATTTGTAGAAATTGAGGGAGGAGAATGAAAGTTATTGGAAAATATTGGAAAGAGAAATACAATCAGATGTTGACATTCAAGCCACTAAGATTGTGATATTAGTTCGAATAAAATAAAAGTGGATTTTCCATCTAAAAATACTAGAAAAAATAGTCATTAAAGTTTTTTTTTAAATTTGATTATTTTTTAAATAATTCTCTCTTTTTATGTATTGTTTACGTTGTGTTAATATATTTTTATATATTTATATCTTAGTTAATGCATTTTATCTTATTTTTTAACTTGTTTAGTTAATTTTTTTAAAAATAATTTTTTTTAATAATTTTATAAGATTTCAAAGAGATATTGTAATTTACATTTAATTTTTTTCTTTTATATTTTATATACATACACTATATTTCCATGATGTGTTTTTAAAATAAAAATAATTTGCTGTCGGCAAGAAAGAAGACCCTTTAAGATAAAAATAAAAAAATATTTAAATTAAAAAGAAAAATCAGCATTAAATATTTGGATACTCATCAATCACTTTCAAGAGTGATTACATTTCTATCTTAGTATTTAATTAGCAATAACAAATCTTTATTAGTTTATAAGTTTACGTATTTTTTAATTTATTTTATTAAGTTCAAACAACTTTGTATTTTTCAATTAAAAAATCATTATACTTGAAAATAAATTTATAACGCTGACATGTTTTTTTTAATCATCTTAAAAATTAATTTGGAATACTAATCGTGGTGATGTGCGGCTTATAAAGCTAGTAAAAACTATAATAGATTTATCGACAGGCTTTTCTCATTTTATAAAATCCAGTGGTTTCTCTTTATTATAATACAGCTCAAACAAAATAATTTAAATGATATTAAAATTATAACCTATAGTATCTTATTAAGCAAGACATGATGTCATCATCCAGCAAACAAGAGAGAGAATTGGAAAGTCTGAGGGAAGAAAAGAGAGAAATAAATTTGTCTTTGGAAACACGGACATGGATGATGACATGGCATTCTAGTTCCATCTTATATTTAAAAATTCTCCACGAGGCAAGGTCTCCTTAAATCAAGACATAATCGAAACCTGCCACGTGTACAACAAAAAAACAAAAACGACGGGCGCCGCTAAAAAATATCGCCCAACACGAAGAAAGATTCAAACTTCGGAAAGGAATGAATGAATGGATCGCTTTTTTTTTTTTCTTTTCTTTTCTGGAAGTCCAAACTCCAAACTGTTACTATAAATCAAATCAGCTCTTGTGGCTCCATTTCATCCTCTTCTTTTTTCCCTTCAAAAGATCTCTGCCCTTCTTCCTTTATTGGACTCTCTCCCTACACTCACAAACTATTCTTTCTTCTTCTTCTTTTTTCGGGATTTTTTTTTTATCCTTGTAGGAAGAGTGATTAGGGAACACGAACTGGGTTTTCGTTATAAGGGAGGAGAAAGCCAGATTCAAGGAGTGGAAGGAAAAAAAAGAAAGAGGTAGAGGAGTTTAAGGTTGTAGAACAATAGAAACTACTGTGTTTTCTTTTTATGTGGAGATAGTGAAACAGAGGATTTGAGGGAGAACCAAAAAAGAAGACTGAGAGTCCTTAGAGAGAAAGAGAGGGGAGATGAAGATACAGTGCAACGTTTGTGAGGCAGCGGAGGCGAACGTGCTGTGTTGTGCGGACGAGGCGGCGTTGTGCCGGGCATGTGACGAGACGGTTCATGCAGCTAACAAGCTTGCTAGTAAACACCAGAGGGTTCCTCTTTCTACTTCTTCCCCTCAGATACCTAAATGTGATATTTGTCAGGTAATTATTTTTTATTTTTAAATTAGATGGTTTATTTAAGATTTTGGATTTGACGTCTCTGGTGTTGCTTGTGGTTATGGACTTCTGGGAGGTGTTTTAAGCATACTTGGAGTGGAAGGGTTTAGAATTTTGATTTTGAGTTTGTTAAAGTAATAGGAAGGGAAAAAAATTGTAAAGTGTGCTTACTTTATCGGAAATGTACGCCTAGATTTCACTCTTATATTTTTAATTAATTGCAAAACCAATATGATTCTGGGTTTAGGGTTTAGTGGAATGGTCTCTGACGACTTCTTAAGACCAAGTTCATAAGGTTATTGCCTGATATCCGACCTAAGAGTTGAGGGTATTGGAGTTTTTGCTTGATACTCCAAAATAAGGGTAATTTTAGTTTCTTTTTCCTTCGAATTCTGCGAACACTCCCCTCCCAAACAAGTTAATAAATAAACAACTCCCTCTGCTAATATATTGAACTAACTTGGTTTTTTGATTTCTTATACAAGTTTATGTCTAAACATTCTCAGTTTCTTTTGTGCCCTGTGGAATTTAATAAAGTCTCAATCCCAAATAGGCAGACTAGGATAGTTAGATGTGAACTAGTGTGATAACTGCTGGCTTTTCAAGGCGACGTTCTGAAGTAAATTAATGTTATGGAAGACTAGATCAAACACATATTCTGAGGGAAAAGATGAAGCAAAACAATTGGAAAGAAAGAAGAAGAAGAATCATTCCCTGGGTTTGGCAACAAGCTTTCACATATCAACTAGTTATGCTTCATGCAGGCAGCTTGCGTAGCATTTTCCCACATGAAAGAGTCTATAAGGTTCAGAGCTAAGTAGCTTGCTACCAGTATGTTTCATTACTTAAGGGCCTGAAGATGACCCATTGATTTGCTTGTCTGGGTTACTTACCATCAAAGAGCAACTTTATTCTTTTTCATGGATTAGGTTGTTCTAAACATATCATTTCCTTTCAGAAAATCTAATTCTTTAGAACTTTCAAGTTCTGTTTTTGAAATCTAAATTTTGCTCTCTGGGGGCAGTTGTCCGGTTGTACTTTCATCTATTCTTGAACAGGAAAAGGGTTAGCAACTTAAAAAATTCCATATGCATAATTCTAAATTTCTGTCATTTTCATAACTAGTTTTTCTGATTCTCCATATTGACATATGCTCATTTTTGTCAGAATTCATGCTCTGTAGCTTCTAGCTTTTCAGTTTCCTATAGCAGGATGTTCTTTTCAATGGGTTTAAAAAAGTGAGGAGTTAGTGCTCAACTTGCGATAGGCTTGTCTCCTGCCCCCCCTTTTTAATCATAAATTATATCTTTTCTTGTGCTTTGCATCTCGGTCGGAACCATATTGAGTTTATTGATATATGATTTATGAATTTTTTTTCTTGTTTATTAACTAGTTAACCTGTCGCTTATTACAGGAGGCTGCAGGTTTTTTCTTTTGTCTAGAAGATCGAGCATTACTCTGCGGGAAATGTGATGTTGCCATACACACAGCAAATACCCACGTGTCTGCTCATCAGAGGTTTCTGCTCACTGGAGTAAAGGTAGGTCTAGAATCGACTGATCCCAGTGCCTCCTCTTCCCCAGGGAAGTTGCCTTCAGGGGTAAAAACAACCTTGGAAATGAAATCATGTCCTGTTTCTAGAAGAGGCACGTCAATGCCCTCGGCTAGTCCATCGAATCAAGTTTTTCCTGCAAATGTTTGTGGAGTTGGAGAATTTGGGCCTGCAAAACTGCCCTATTCTGGAGATTCAGCGGCTTCCAGCATTTCACAGTGGCAAATAGATGAATTTCTCGAACTGGCTGAGTTTAATCAACATTATGGCTATATGGATAATGGATCATCCAAGGTACGCATGCAGATTCACAAGGCAAACACAGGCTGATTGTGATCTAATTCATGTTCAGCCGGTTGAGATTTACGTTACATCACAACTAGCAGAACATGAATTAAATCATACCTACATTATACATATTATTGTTAGATGAATTTCTTGAACTGGCTGGGTTATGAGAATTATGGTTATATGCTGCATAATGGATCATCTAAGGTACGGTTGTAGTTTAATCAAACACAGATGTACTGCTTGAGAGTGAAGATCTTAACCAAACTGGATCCAGTGGTATTACAATGAAGTTTAAGCTAATTCTTGTTTAGGTGGTTGGGATTGACATACTTCTAAAGGTTCTTCCTATCCAAAAATCATTAAAGGAAAATATGACTACATATTTTCACATGAATAATTGTACAGTATTTGATAATTGTAACTTGTTTTAGTACAATTGTAACATCATGGGCCCTTCCTCCCAAGGTTCTCACAAAAGTTGGTTTACCAAGAACCAGGGATCTTAGGCTTGCCTTGTACCAAAAATTTCCAGCCCTTGTAATACTATTGATTTTCGATGTATTGTTGCTGTTAGAAGTAAGGTCATTTTTCAAGAAGTTGATTTCTTTGAGGCTCTGAGCTTTTTTTCTTTTTTCATTTTTTATCCTCGTATGCCCTTTTTTATTGCGTGCCAAGTTATTATCCACTGTTTCATGGAGATTATAGAATTATGATTAAGAAAAAGGAACTGATGTGATGGAAAGACTGAATCAGATAACGAAGTCCTCGAACCCCCTCCTTCCTGTCATCCACAGACGCTTGCATCCAATGTTAAAATTGGATTCTATATTCCTTGGTGTCTGATTGAGAAAAAGGAACTGATGTGATGCAAAGACTGAATCAGATAACTAAGTCCTTGAACCTCCTCCTTCCTCCCTGTCATCCACAGACGCTTGCATCCAATGTTAAAATTCGATTCCTTATCCCTTGGTGTCTGTTGTTGTGTATTTTCAAAACTTTGGATTCGTTGCATTTGTCACAAAAGAGCGGGCACACCCAAGGTTGTTCTGTACATACTGAGCTGGTGTTTTTTACTCGTTTTTCAGAATTACTTCCTAATGATTTTGTTGTTAGCAACTTCTTTTGACTTTTTCCCTTCTTGGTGTCCTATACTGTTTGTAATTTTGGCTTCTTTCTTGCTAGTTAGGCTGATAGTGGCAAACACGGGGATTCTGACAGCTCTGCAATTTTAAGATCTGCCGAAGAAGAGGTAGACGATGAAGAATGCTTGGGTCAGGTGCCAGATAGCTCCTGGGCAGTGCCCCAAATCCCTTCCCCACCTACGGCTTCAGGGCTCTACTGGCCAAAAAGTATTCATCATTCTGATACAGCAATTTTTGTGCCTGATATATGTGGCACAGCTGTGCAAAACCATCGTCACTGTCAGCAGCGTGGCACTGTTTCCAAATGGCGGCAGCAACTCTAGAATTGTCTCTGTCAACTTCATCATCAAGTGGGAGTTTGATGGTATGCTTTCAATGAAATCTTCCTGCTATTCAGAACTTGGTTTAGAGGATTTACTGGTTTGATTCGTGTAGCTTTCTCCTGTGACATTAGAGCTACTCCATTCCACCGCGGCTGCTGGGGAGCTTGTAAGAGAAAAGGGCATATGTACTTGACTCTATAATTCATTCACCCAAGACATTTGATATCTGTACGAGTTAGAAAGTTTGATCAAGAAATAATTCGATAGCGTGATGAAATTCTATGTTTCACAAAACTGTGAATCCAAAGATGGGAGCACGCTGGGTGTATTTTTATTAAATCTTCTGTAAGACTTGTTTGACCTGTGTGGTTGAAAGCGTTTTCGGTTTCTTTTCCATGTCAGTACGGCGACGCTGGTGAGGTGGGCGGTGATTTTTTCTCTTTTTCTTTTTTTTTCCTTCATATCCATTTGAAAATTACTATTTGGTCATTTCTATTGTTGATGTAAACTGTATAATATTTTGATTTTTAATTTTTTTCTCTTAGTTATTTTAATTTTTTTATTAGTTTTTTAATTTTTGTATTCAATTTAAATTTATGGTATGTATTTTTTTGTAATATGATTTTTATTGTTTTAATGTTTTTTGTTTATTTGAAAAAATTTTATTTGTTTTTAATTTTATTATTTTTATGGTAAATTATTTTTATCAATTTTTATTTATTTTTCTTTTCAATTTTATTATGTGATTAAAAATTATTTTTATTTTTTATGTCAATTTTGATTTTAATTTTATGATTTTTTTATTTTTTACTAAAATAATTTTTCTTTCTAATTTTATATTTTAATTAAATATAAATTTTATTTTATATTTTATTTTTATTTTTTAATTACTATTTTGTTATATTTTGAATCCTTTTAGTTAATAATTTTTTTTAAAAAAATTAATTAATTAAAATTTAAAAAAAATTAATTAAATATATTTAAAAATTGAAAAAAAGAAAGATATAAGGGTTAGGGGCTGCTGTGATAGACCTTAAACGCACCTAGATCTAAAATGCAATGCTTGCTCGCCTTGTTTTTTTTTTTTTTTTTCATTTTTAAATTGGTAGATAACACGTCCTTCATCTAATTACTTCTTCAATTGATAAGATGACAAATGTTTCTTATTCACACCACAAGAAAAAGTCGGTAAAAACTACCTTTTACCAAACACAAACACAAAAGCCATCATTTTTTCAAACGCACTTTACACTGTTACCTTCTCTAATTACCGGGGGTTATCCAAGTTTGCAATTCAAAAATTTAAATCCCTAGTTATTAAACATAGTATAATTTGATATGAGATTCACTAATTAGACTAATTTGAATATAATAAAAGATTGGTTAGGATAATAATTTGGTAAAATATTTTACTTGGTAAAACCCGATTAATCCAGTAGATCAACTCATAACCCGAACGAGATCTAATGTTTTTATTTTTTATAACGTGAGATTTAAAATCTATTAGTATATATATTTTTTTAATATAAAATAAAATTTTTTTTAGTTTAAATACTTTAACTTAAGAAGATAACATAATATCTTTTTAATATAGTATTCGAAACTCTTTTGTATATATATTCTATATTTCCATGGAAAAAATTATATTTTTTTTATTGTGAGATTTCAAACCCATTAGTATATTTACTCTATGTTTTTAAGAAAAAAAATTATATTTTTTTTAATGTGAAATTTTAAAATTCATTAGTATATATCCTTTATATTTTCAAGAAAAAAATTATATTTGTTCAATGTAGAATAAAAAATATTTTGGTTTAAATACTTCAACTTAGAAGGATAACATAGTAACTTTTCAATGTAGGACTTGAAGTCCTTTTGTATATATACTTTATGTTTCCATAAAAAAACTTATATATTTTCAATATAGAATTTGAAACCTATTAATATATATATATTTTATATTTCCAAAAAAAAATTATATTTTTTCAATGTGAAATTTGAAATTTATTAATATATACATATTCTATGTTTTGAAGAAAAAAGTTATGTTTTATCAAGATGGGATAAAAAAACCTTTTGGTTTAAATACTTCAACTTAAAAAAATAACATAGTATTATTTTAATGTGGGATTTGAAGCCCTTTCATATATATATATATATATATATATATATATATATATATTATGTTTCCAAGAAAAAAAATATATGTTTTTTTAATGTGGGATTTGAAACCTATAATATACATACTCTATGTTCCTATAAAGAAAGTTATTTTTTTCAATGTAGAATAATTTTTTTTGTTTAAATATTTCAACTTAAAAAATTAATATAATATCTTTTTAATATGGGATAATTTTTTTAAAAAAATATTCTTTTAAACTTCATTATTTAGAATATGTATAACCTATATTTACATGGATTTTTCTTGATTTTTTCATATGAAATATTAAAGCTTATTTTTTTTTAATTTTTCCGGATTAACTCATAAAACTTAAAATTTGGCCCCGTAACCGGGTCGATCCCAGACCAAATTTAATAACTATGCTCAAAACATAATAAATAAATAAATATTAAAAACATAAATACACACACGCACACTTTGGGAACCTCAATAATTCCATTTCTAGCCTCTCGAAAACTCTTTATGATCACTCTAAAATAAAAAATTAAATTGAAACAAAAATTAAAACAATTTTATGTGCCTTCTACTTTTTTCAGCATATTCAAGAGAAACAATTATAATTTTAAAACTCAGACCAACCTAACGAGTTGATCTAGAACCCAACTAACCTGGGCTTGGAATCGGTTCTGGTCTTAGTAAAAATCTACTGGGAAATTGACTCGATGAAACCCAAAACCTGAATAACATAAACCCGTTTGAGACCCAACCTTTTTTTTTTTTTTTTAATATACATGAACATGAAACCATGTTGTTTTGGACTGTCATTTCCTATTTCTATATTTTCTCATAAACCAGACTAAGGATATCAAAGATCAGAGGATTTCCCATCCACTTGCCAATTCTTTTCCCTAATATTTTCTCAAGAAACAAACGGAACCCAGATGAGAATACCAATTTAACTTTAAATCCAGGCACTTTTCTCATCCACTTGACACTTGCAGATCAAGGTCCAATTCTTGAGATTCGCTCTCTACAAAATCACCACAACATTCCTATCATCCGTGTATCCACTCAAAAGCCTTATCAAAAAGCTCATCTTAGCTGCCATATTCACACAAAAAAAAAGAGCTCCTTTTCTTCTTCTTCACAACAGCAACAGCAGGGCACTATTGTCTAAAAACACGATCTAGCAACCTCTCCATTAAATGTGCCCTAATCTCGACTCTTATCCTTTCTTGGGGCTTGGGGTCCTTTGAATTCTTGTGGAGGATTTTGTCAAGGCTTCCATTAGAGTTAGAGAGACAAAGGGAGAGTGGGTGATTTGTGTTAAAATTTAACACTTGTTAATGGAGATAAGAGAGGAGTTAGAATATAAATAGAGGAAAAAAGCATCTCTGTCTTTGACTCTTTTTGGCTTTCTTTTTTTTAATTAACCCGAGTCAAACCATCTGATCCGTGACCTGGTTTTTAGATCGGATCGATCATAGAATCAGATTTCAAAACTATGAAAACAACACTTTCATTGAACTCTCATTTTAAAAACAAACCCATAGACATGAATATTGATTGAATGTAAAAGAATGAAGTTTAGAAACAAAACATAGTATATTGAAATATAAAAAATTAAAAATCAAGAGATCAAAGTGTAATTTTTCATGCCTTTTAAACATTAGAGATGGATAGGAAAAAGCTTGGGTGTTTTTTGTTCTTTTTAATTTATGTACTTATTCTTTTACTTATTCTTTTAATTATCTCGCAACAACTAAAAATTCTATTATGCAAAATTGACCTCTTATTTAATGTTAGAATGTTTTTTTACATCACGGTGATGGTATGAAAACATTAGAGATAGAATGTTTTTCATCTAAAACAAATATAAAAAAATATAAAACCATGACAACATAACTAGGACTAAATTAAAAAAAAATCAATTAGAAAAAAAAGATTAACAATTTGAGGGATTTAGAAGGAAATTAATCCAATAAACAGAGCTATGAATGAGAGAATGAAGAGGAGACGCACAGTGAGGTTAATGTTAACGTTAATAGTTAATAATTAATATTCCTAATCTCCAGGAGAAGGCAAATGATGTCCTTTGTGCTGCAGCATGCAGGCTCAGGTGCATATCAGCTTCTTAATCTGATTTCTGAGAGAAGATTATTTAACCTTCTTTAGCCTGTTATAGCCTGCAACTCCAAATTCTCGTCATCCGCGAGAGTTGAAAGATTGGAGGCCAAAAGTCCCACCATTCACTGTCTGCTAGCATTCATGGATGACAACAAGCATGATGTTACTACAGCACAGCTATTTCTAACCTATCAATGATAACGATAATAATGCTACAACTAGAACTGGTCTGTCCCATGAAGCTTAAATCGAAATTCAAGCGGAAGAATTTTGATATTTTTTTTATACTTTAGTACCTTTCATGAAACTATTGTTTTCAAGATTTTAACCAGTCCCATGTAAATCAGTTTGCCTTTTCCATTAAATAATAAAATGGTCCCCAGTTCATCGAACCAACAATTCTTCCATGAAAATCTTGAAGCCCATCACGGATATCTAAAACTGTCCTTGTGTTCGTTCGGCTTGGGAATGGCCCAGATGACTCGAGCTGTTTCCAAACTCTACCTAATGGAGACCACATCTATGGACAGACAAGGAAGAAAGCTCCAGATGCTTCCTCATGGGGCATTCTCCAGCTTGCTCCAACTTTTCATGACAGTCAATATTGTCTGGGATGTTTCTCTTCATGATGATAGGTTCCCCAGTCCCCACCCTTGAAAATGCATCATGAGTCGCACGGAATGCGTTAGAAAAACAGGAATGCCAACTTTTCATGACAGTCAATATTGTCTGGGATGTTTCTTCTGCTACATAACATCATCAATGAACCTATCTCCGCTTGCAGAAAGTAGGTCATGTCGTAAAAGCAATACAGGTGTTCAATTACTAGTCTTGACAAAAAAATTTCAAGGATGCGCCATTTGCAGCACAATTCTTCACCAACTACAAACACACAAGATGCAATCAAATCAATCCGGCCATCTTTTTGCACCCCAGTATAATACCTCGTGATAGACCGACCAGCAAGTGGTATAAATTTGCTATCTATCTTTCACCAAAGAATTCTCATGCAGGCTTGAGAACCTAAGAATTCCCAGCAGGCTTAGGATGTAAAACGGCAATGATGCCTCAAACAAAGGAGTGGTATCACATGCTAAGTGGCTACAGATAACCAATCAACTTAAATCACCATACTGGCATACTCTCTTTAACTAGGAGTTACAGAATTTGCTAGCCAGAAGGTGGGTCAATTATCAGATTATTAGCGAGGGCAGTTGCCATGAGAATTATAATATAACTCTACAAGGACTCACCAACTCTACAGTAGATAATTATATAACAATATGAATTGGAATGTAGTTCTATAATAGCATCTTGTTCGGAATTGTCACTGTGTACTAGTAAGAGCTTCTTTGTCGGATAACACGATAAATAATACATTGGAAAATCTCATTGTAACTTTCTTGTTTCCCAGATGCTAGTTTGTCCCCAAAAGAGAGCTTCAGTGCCACAGTGATTGCATTGTATCTCATATTTTTGTTTCACCTGTCAGCTGGTCCAATTGGCAGGAAGGCGATCAGACATAACAGCAGGCAAGGCACGAACATTGATGTCAAGAGGAAGCAAGCGATATTGAATGTCAAGCTCCCTGAAAATCTTCATCATCTCATCCAGCAAGAGAGATCTTCTTATAAACCTCTCTCCCATGTCTTGGTGGTTCATCCTATGTGTCAACCAAACTGCTATCCGCACCCTGGTCAAGTCTTCTGCATCCTTGAATATAATCAAAGGGGAAGGATACCAGTGGTCCTTTTTGCTTTCAATATAACTGCAGTGACAGATGCAAGGTTATTCTTAGCGTAGATAATCAATTAAAAGAAAATATCTATTGAACCAAGAATCTTAACAGAAAAGAAAATTAAAAACAAAGATTCTTACTATATGAACATGAAATCATGCATATATGTAACAGTACTTGTGTGTATCTGCTGTTTACCAAGTTTCTAGGTTCCAGTCAGTCAATCAACAACAACTAAAATTTTCATAGATAATATCCAGCTGTACAATAATCTCCAACTCATTCAAAAGACAAGTATATTGGATTTAATCTTCCATAAGGCATAAATTTACGAGGGAAAAGTGCTTTCCAAACAAAACCACAACCTGAAAGAATCGCAGCTATTGAATCTGTGGGCTCCACATGTGGATCCCAGAAAGCAAGGGATGTGATTATTATTTGCCAAGGTTTTCATGTTGCATAGCATGATTTATTTTTTAATGTAACTTTATTAACGTGTTCGGATTTAAGAGAACAAGCTGTTGTCCAATCAAATGTTAAAATATCATTATCACTTCAGTAAATAAAACTTGACAGGGAAAAAAATGCCCTCCCATTTATGTGCTTACCTGCTGATTCTTTGTTTCACAATGGCGATCTTTTCAGCTGGAGTAGCTAGGTGGATGAGGAACTCAACTGCATCCCCCATATCAGGGCTACGGTAGTAGTTGCCAATGGCTTTGGTAGCGAGAACACTGTTTGTGATTATTATCTTCTGGTTGTCAAATCTTAAAAAGACAGTAGTTAAAATGTTCATCTCTTCTACCACCATCTGAAATTTGTTGACAAACAAATTAGGCCCATAATATATAGAAGTCAAAATTTCTGTCATGGTAAATCCATGAAATTGGGATTCAGTTCACATGTTAGCTTGCATACCTGAACTCCATCTATTTCACAGCGATCCCCCACATCAAATGGATGGATCACAAACAAGAAAATAATAGATTCAAACACGGTTTTGCAGGTGTTTCCAAATATGAAAGCCACGAGAAGGAGTTGTGAACTTAGAAAGAGGAGAAACTTGCTTGTAGCAATTCCTAGTATAAGAAGCCAAATAATTGCTATTATAATCCCAACCAGAAAGTTCACCATACGATGCAGTTTGTTCACAGCTGTTTTTGTGTCATTGAGTGTCAGAGCAAGTGCTCTCCGTTCTCTGAAAGCATTGACCTGACAGAATCATACAGCGCCTTGTCATATGACCATAAAATAAAAATCATGCAAGAATATGCCTACACATGACAGTAGTACAATTGCAATCCCATGCCAAGAAATTTGGAAGCAGACAAACTTCATAATTATCCAATCATATATGAGTCTACAAAGCAGGCTTCCTTTTTGCATAATCCATGACAAGAAAATCCTCATTTAAGAGAGGAGATCATCCAACTGAAAAGAAAGTGGTGGTGTATACATGGAAGATAAATAAAGTTATGCACCCAGGAAATCACAATCTTAGTTTAATGTGAAAAGTGCATAGAACCGTCAAAAATTTACATTATTTCAAAGACAAACATCTAAAAATCATGGAGATTTCAAAATTTGGAGCTCAGACTTTAATGTCCAAACTTTGATGTTCTTATAGACCTATGAATTGTTGAAAGGTTCCCAGTCTAATCCCATAAATTTACGAGTTCAGGTGCACTTACTACACAATTAGATACCTTGAGATATTTGAAAACTCTACAAGCAAAAGATAATTCTAGAACCTAAGAAGGAATACAAATTAAAAGGAAAAAAAAGGAAAAATAAGAGTATATTATTACTTTGTTCTTACCACCCAATTTTTCAAACATTTTTTGCTGATTTTGTTGCTTTCAGATGCTCCCTCAAAGAGGCTCATGGCTTTTGAAGCCTCATCTTCTTGCATGAAACGCATGATGTCATCCAGGTAGATATACCTGCATCGTAAAAGTAATGACAGAGGATCAACACAGGATGAAAATGGTACCACAGAGAAGAACTACATCATAGAAAAACTCAAACAGTTTCTTTATAATTATCAAGCACCTGTCATCAGAAACCCCGATCAAGTATCTCTAGTGTTCCTTGTCCTAGAAAACATTCTATGATCCGTAGATAAAAAAAAATTACATAGATTTTTTCAAGCAAAACTGTACAGAACAATACATATCGCATCATTCACATCAAAATGACTACTTTCATATCAAAGATAAATCCGATCAAAACTTGGAAATCAGTTAAATCTCATATGGCAATGCCCAAATTATCCAACAAAAGCTGAGACTCGTAGAGCAAGTCAGATACTAGAATAGAGTGAAAGTATATTAAATCAAACACACTAACTATATTGTAAATGCAGAAAAAAGCAAGACCAGACTAGACAAAATTTAAGAAAGGACTCAAAATATGAAAATTTGGGTGGAAATAATGACTTACCGAGACCCTTGCCTAGCAACATTTGTGAATATATTCCTTGCTGCAGCTTTTGCCTCAAATTCGCTTCTAATCTTTGTAGCTGACTCTTCATCACCGTGATTAGAATTTTGTATCTGCTCATCTAGTGTGGACAGAGCACCATGTCGAATTATATTCACTAGCCTCTTCATATTCCAAGCAGAAACATTCTTAGGATTCAATTTGTGCAAGTGGTTGATTGTTATCCCCTCATCTTCCTCATCAACCTTGTTGGAAAGTGCACGAGAAAGCTTGGGGGTACCAATTCGAGGGCTTTTCTGGAAACTACTACTTCCTATCACCTTTGCATTCTGTGGTGGTGACGGGCTCGCTGTTGCCTTAAGGCCAGGGGGCACAGTGGCACCTGCATTCTGCAACTTTTTTACCTCTGCAAGAAGTTTCTCTTCCTCCTCTTCATTTCTTTTCATTTCAACCAATGGGGGGCCAGATAAAGTTTCGATCACATACTGATTAAACAGCGACTCCTGAATCCGATCAAAGTAAGTGCTCACATGAAATGAAGATGCAAGTACTTTAACCACTAAGGTCTTCACCAACCACAGCAAGGTACCCACCACTAGACACACCAAAACCTTAGTCACAAACCTAAGTGTCGTACTCCTAGTTTCCCTCTCAACTCTTTTGTCAAATAAGTAGTGCCAAGCAATCAAAACAAGCCCTAACCACAAACAATTCTGCACAGCATTCCTAATTCCATAAACAAAATATAAAACCCTTTTTCGCAAAAGAAAATTTCTCTCGATAAAAAACACAATAATCTTAATAACCCAACCAGAAACCAGTCTCCCACAAATCAAAACCAGAACCAAAACCTCCCATTTCCACAACCTAAGTCTCCACAAATTCTTAGTTCTCAAATATGGAATTGCAAGATTACAAACTAAAGCAGCAATAATAACAATCAAACTCAACCATTCAAGTAAAATCCAAATATCAAGCTTATCTTTTTTATACTCATCAGGCAAATCCTCTTCCAATAAAGGGTCATCTTCCTCTTCATCAACAACACTCCCTTTCCCTAAAAATCCAGACTTCAACTGCCCTGACCTCCCAACAACCACTCTCCCTGACTTCTCCGGTGGATGCGGCGGTAGGTCCATCAATCTAGACTTTGTCTTCTCCTTCAACAAACTAGACTTCCTCTTAAACGAGGAATTTCTACAAAACGATCCGTCGTTGCTAGAGCTACACTTCAAAATCTCACCATCACCATTATTTTGATTACGTGGAGAAGAATTCTTGAAGTCCCTTCTCCTCCTCAATGACTCACTTGAGCCGGGTGGGTTTGGGTCAAAAGAAACCCGATTCGTATTAGTGGTAGGAGACTCAGAAACAGGAGCTAAATTCTTATGAGGAACAACAGTATCGTTTTGAAGATGAGTCATCATCTCTAAGTCCATATCTAAACAAAACTCACCTGATGCTTTCTGTCTGTGCAAGAAATGACCAATCAGCTTCGAGGGTGGATCTTCCTCCTCCATTACTGAACCGCTATCACTAGCACTAGCAGTGACACCACTGTTACTGTTCTGATGACCATTAAAATCAAGTTTGTAGCATCTACTTCCATTAGTAATGGTACTGTTGTTGTCGCCATTCATGAGAGGTCGCTTGTCCTTGTTATTTGCATTGTTCAAGAAATCATAGCTTGACTCTCTCCAAATTCTCCCTCCTCCTCCTCCTCCTCCTCCTCCAGTGTTATTGTTATTTGACCCCACGTTAACACCTTCATCACATAACTCGTCCATACTCAAAATCACATCTTTCTGATCAGTTGAATTGATGGCCATGATGGGTTATTATTACTCAACAGTGAGAATATAAATAATATACAGTGGTAATGTGGAGCTAAGGAGGTGGTGTTTGGAACGTAAGAAATTGTGAGAAAGGAATTTTGTTTTATAGGATTCTTAGCAGTGAGGACGCGTGTATTCATAGGGTGAATAAAGAAAGCATTCTAGTTAACTACTGCTGTTGAATTCTGCAAAGAGAAATAATAAAATTATTAAGACAGGGAGAAGTGGAGGGAGGAAGAAGGAAGTGTAACAGGTGGCCCCTTGGGTTTTGAGCTTTCGAAGACTGAAAGCGATTGTATGTGGGGGGGGGGGGATTGATTTTGTGTTTTTGGGGTTCTTAAACAAAAACCCTAGTTTCCTCCTAAATTATGAGGTTGCCATTAGGTTTTAAAAAAGGAAATTATGAAAGTTTTCTCTTCTCTTTCGGTTTTGGGAGAATTAACTCTATAATTTATGCCTAAACTAGAGCTGTGAATCTTTAGTTTATATTTGATGAAGAACGCATTAAATCTGCTTATAAAAGTATATATTCTCGTGAAATTCAAAATGCAATTACACGTGAAATCCTAGAAATTATTTGAAAAACCAAACAATTTTCTCTCCATAGAAACAAAAAAGAAGAAGAAACTGCAGCAATCCCAAACCAACCTGCAGCCATGTTTATTAGCTTACGCGGGAAGAGAAAGCAAATTACAAGGGAGTTATTGGAAGTTCATCAAACCGCACGCAATATGGTGACACTCATTATTATCTACAGAAACGTATTCAATGTCTTTAAGATCACTAGAAACGCATTTTGTGTCGCGCAAGAGATGGTCACAATCACATGGTGACACAATCCACGCAGATGGGCAGTTATGATATGCTTTTAAAGTCGCCCACCACAATTCGCAATCTCGGCGACGGCAATAAGAGGACAAAACAAAAGAACAAATGATTTGGACTTGGTGTCGAGTTGGCAATGGTTGCTGCTTTGCTTGGTGTGAAACCATGATGCTTCGGGCATGGATGTGTTCTGTTCTGTTTTTTTTTTTTTAAAAAAATGTTTTTAGTAAAAAGTTGATTCTTTTTTTAATTTTAGATGATTTTAATATTTTAATGTTAAAAATAATTTTTTAAAAATAATTATTTTAGTAGAAATTTAACTCTGATAGCATGTAAGTGGATCCAAGAATACTTTTATTGTTGAATTAAAAATAATTCTATAAGACTAAAAAAAATATTATTGATGATTTTAGCTATCAATGATGGTTTTGATTTCTAATATGTTTTTTTATTATTATATTTGAATTAAATTTTTAAATAACAAAATGGAATCTATCCTTTTGATAGAGTGTATAGTATGAATAATAATTAAAGTAGCTTAATCCCTAAAATTTTAGGATCCTAAGTTGTACAGAAAAAAAAAACTATAAAGAAAACCATGTTATATTTATATATATAAAAAAATTCTAATTACACAATGGGTTAAAAAAAACTAGGCACCTTTATTTATATCAATCTACACCAAAAATCTTTACAAAAAAATGATTTTTATTAAAAGTTACATAGCTAATAGGATCCTATCAGAATTAGAATTCCTAAACTGAACATATCCTGATAAATTAATTATTAATTATAAGAAAGATAATTATGCTATAAAATTAAAAAAAAATCTGGTTTCTGTGTTGAGCTTTTTGTACTGCCTCTTGAGATTTTATAGTATCCTATATAAACTCTAGTTTTACATTGCAGAATGAGTTATTATCATCTCTAACCATCAAATAAAACAACCCTTTTTTAGTATCAATAACTTAGTGTGCATAGAAACTATGATTCATCAATTTAATAAAAAAAATTAAAGTTATGAAACCCTAAAGTTACAACCTGTAATTATAAAGAAAACCATAATATATGTAAAAAACTTTAATTCAATAATATTCAATGAGAAAAAAAAAGTTATACATCACTATTTATATTAATCTAAACCTCAAATCTTTATAAGAAAATTATTTTTCATTAAAAGTTACATGGCTAGATAATAGAATCCAAACTAAACCCTTATAATTTTTAATACAATAAAAATACTTAATACCATAAAAATTAGCATTCCACTTCACTATTCACTCCTAGCGAATACACGAGAGATCTATTTTTCACACCAGCTACATAAAAAAAATCAAGTGAAGATAACAATTTTTATTTTATTTTTTTCAAGAAGAGATAATCAAATCCAAGCTCAATTTCAGTTAGCAGGGCATCCAATCCAGAAAAAAAATGTGTAATTAAAGAGAAGTCCGTTTAGAGTCTTAACCCATTACTAAAGGAGCCCACCCATAAACATTCAGATACCCCACCCTCTTGCAATGCTGTGACCCTCCCCGGTTAATTAGGCAATTAATTTGTAGATAAGGAAGGTAATCAACATGGTAAGATTGTAGTACTGTTCGGTGAATAATTCCTCCAATCTTGACGGGTTATGGAATGCAGCATGTATGCATGCATATATGGTGAAAAAGATCACCTTGAGAAACAAAAATCTCAAGCTAGCTCCTCTCTTGCAGCCTGTAAGAAACCCAGAAGGGAGATTTCCTATGAAACACATGGACAGTAAACAATGATGCTAGCTCCTCTCTTGCAGCCTGTAAGAAACCCAGAAGGGAGATTTCCTATGAAACACATGGACAGTAAACAATGATGCAGCCTTTAGATTATTCTCTGTATCATAAACTTTTGCCTATATGATCATAATATAACTCCAGTAGGTGGAAATACTAGTTACCACTCGATGATACTCCTCGAAATCGTTTTTGGATACAGAATGGGGTGTATACTGCAGATTTGGTAAAAAAATATTGTGATTTTCTTAGCAGGAATAAAGCTTAAGGTTCTCCTTTGATGATGAACAGGATTAGTCTGTGAAACTTGAAACCTAACAAGAAAATGGTCTTGTTCTTGTTCTTGCCACGTGAACCAACCCTCCTTCCTAGTTTAACAGGTGTTTAAGGAAAGCGAATTGCTGATGATATTAGCAACCTCGTTTTCAACGCCCAAGACCAAAAATCCAACCTTAACATGGAATCCACGTTTACCCCAAGTAAAATCACAAGACATCCTTTATATTATTCATTGCATGCCCAGTAGCCAGTAGCCCCTCCTGAAGATAATGTCTTCTCCTCGTGAGATTGTCCTCACTAGCTCTCCTGATGGCCCCATTACTGCTTACGACATCTTCTCAGGCACCACCCTAGCTCGCTTCTCTGGCAGCAGGTCACCACGCCATGGCCTTGTCCTTGCAGGGAAGGCTTATATTGCTGCCTCTCATATCTCCTCAGCCACTGCCTCAGGCTCAATTCACCTGTACAATTGGTGGTCCTCGACAGCTTTTCACCATCTGCCTGTCCCTGAACCTGTGGCTCCACTTGCTGCCACTCCTGATGGGTCATTTTTATTTGCTGGTGGCGTTTCTGGGAATGTCCATGCTCTTTCCATCCCTTCAGGTAACATTCTGAAATCATTTCCCGCCCACACCAAACCTGTATCCTGCCTCACAATTAGCAATGACGGGTCACTTCTAATTTCTGGTGGTGATGATGGTACCATACTTGTTGTGCCAATCTTTCAACTTGTTGAGCAAACAACGGATGGGAATTGCAGCGACTTGATGTTGCATGGCTTTGTTGCACATGATGGTCCAGTTACGGCTATTACTAGTATTGGGTTATGCCACTATACTGTAATTTCATGCTCAACAGATTGCACATGCAAGTTGTGGAGCCTTTTGGATGGAACAAACCTGCGCAAAATTACATTTCCATATGCAATTTCAAGGATTGCTTTGGACCCAACAGGGACAGAATTCTATGCTGCAGGGGCAGATGGTTTGATTTACAAGGGATCTTTGAAAGTCGGGAGCAGAAAACAAGCGAGCCGCATGCTTGAATTGGCGATCTTGGCTGACAAACATGGTGGACCTATCATATCTGTGGTGATGATGAATGCGGGGAAGAATCTGGTATCTGCTGCAGAAGATGGGAGGGTGTATTTGTGGGAAGTTGAAAGAAGGCAGGTGATTAATGTTCTTGGCAATAACATGGAAAGTATAAGCGATCTCGTTGTCGCCAGTGGGATTGGTGATGCTAGAAGACATGGTGTTAGAGTTGGCGATAACATGAATAAATCTGTTGGTGGAGGTATTGTGCTATCTGGAAAAGAGCTTACCAGATCAGTAAAGGATACAATAGAGATAGAGGATGCCTTATCTGTGGCAGCAAAAGATAGGAGCAAAGCCATTGATATGTTGGAGTCAGCGATTGGAGTGTACGAGAGACTACTGGAACTCATTCTCAAGGAAGCCAAAGGAGGCACTAGCAGGAATAGCCATGAGGACAACGGTGACGTGTGAACAGATTAGAAATTACACAAACCTAAATGGAGTAGGGAAATCCATAGGCCATAGCACTTGTCATGTGTGCGCAGCGCTAAATTAGGTATATTAGCTGCTTAATAAAAGCCTAGTGTGTAAAACGTTCACATAAATTATTTGTCACTGTTTCAGCTATTCGGAGGTTATGAATTCAAAATTACATCGTGTCCATCAGAAAATTGCCACAGAAGAAGATTAAAAAACCACATTGTCCAGTTGTCAGTCTGATCTCTTAACAAAGGACTAATGCATCAGCTAATAAGAATAAATATACAAATAAAAATGGAAACATTTTGTATCTAACCATACAAAGAATATTATCCCAAACAGATCCATAATTGCTTGTAAATACCTCCTTGTTTGGCACTCTGTTGTAAAGTAGCAGAGAGCTTTGTATGCAGATCACCAAACAGTCAGCAATCTCACAGCTTGAAGTGAAACAGGGCATTAAACTTTATCAGCACCTGATCATGCTTTGTTTATCAATAGAACTTGCGGGTGGCTGGAATGATTTTAATGCTAATATCCAAAATGCTCAGGCATTTGTATTCCGGTGATTCATAGATTTAAGCACCCCATTTTTGGAGAATCACTACCTGCATCAATATTGCTATAATGCTGCCCACGGATATGTTGATGACATTGACAGCATCATTGTTGAGCTGTGGAAAAGGAGCAGAAGCATCAAACTATATAATGTACGAGGCTGAAGTTTATTGGTGAACACAGACTCAAACATCCTATCAAATGATTGATGAGATCCTGAACCTAAGCAACATCAAGCCAGGTACACACTGGCTGCAATAGAGTTTTCAATACTCGACAGGGTGATGAATTATTCCAATAATATGTAGAAACTCAGAGAAGTGGAATATTCTTTCTTAACATGCCCATTTCATAGTGGAGGGTCCGGACAAGCTAGGAGCCAAACAATGGCCTCATTTTTTTATTACTCTCTGGTTAAAAGAGGTTCCACAATACAGCATGTATATCCATGAAGTAAATACAAAACCAACTAGATGCTTAATCTCAACTCAGGTGATAATCCTCTATCCCAAACTAGTCAGGTAAGCTACATGAATCCAAATTTCAATTCAAACCTAACCACAATCTAACACAAATAATTAATTTAAGGTTCAAGCTGGTTAATGGTCTCCAAATAGTCACTGACAATCATGTGCAACCCACTCTTCCACACAACTGATAAGAATTCAGAACATATATTAAAAATAGCAGAGAAACATAAAAAGTACAACTGCTGGCTGTATTCCACAACGTGGTACACCAGTGACTGCTGAGTCTGAGCCTTCTACGGCTGCTGGAACAGGGAAAAGGGGGTGATTTATGGGTAAGTGGTCCTTTAAACTCTCCAATCCTCCCTCATGTGAGACAAAAAAAAGGTGCAATATGAGAAATTAAGTTATCTGTTTTTTGATTGCTTACCCATTGAAACCCTTCTTTATCCTGGAAGGCTGCACCTATTATGCTCTCACCAACATTGGCAATTTGGGAAGCTATCACACATATAACTACTTCAGGTACATTTATCTGATCCATAGAAAGGAAAAGGAGAAAGATCAGCAATATGTCAAAGCAGTTACACAATAAAATAGTGTGGCATGATCTGATCGAGATTAATAAATAATCTGAAGAAACAGCATGCAAATGTTGTCAAAATGGTTGCACCTACCTGTTAAAAGTCTCCTTGAATCCTGTTCAGACAGAGGATGCTCAGTTTAGAAGATGAAGAGGCTGCCCCTATTTGGCAGCCCATCATTAGACCAAGGGTTCTCTGCTGACGCACCAAAAACATCTTTTCATGTTGATAAATGCACAATGCTTCTTTCAAAATCAAGTAACTTCCTAATTCTTAGAAGGGAAGTTTTTCACTAAAAAATACCTTTTGTTCATTCTTTAAATTTTAATTGTTTATGTCAAATATAGGGAGAAGGAAGGTTTAACTAAGGGATAAGTTGGACCATGAGTATCATAAAAGCCCAATTCAAACCTTCCATAATGAAGAAATATATCTAAAAGAACTACAAAAAAAAAAAAGCGGGGGTAATCGTCCTCTGCAGATAACAGGAGTGACTCCATAATACTAAGTTCCTTCCAAATCTCTTTTGGCAAGGTTTCCACCAAGTTAATCTTTTTGGGCAAGGCTTCAGAAATAAAATGGCGATCATAACAAAGAGCTAACTTTCTCATAGCAATCTGTGGGATTGGGGGCAGAAATTAAATGGAGAATATAAAGATCTACGGATCAAGCTAAGCTGTGTTTTTAGATTTTACATTTGACAGTAACTATCAGGCACTAACCTTGCTATAACAACATAATCTGCGAATATGAAACTATGATAATGCTACTAGCATAAGGTCACGAAACACTCTGTTGATCTCCAAAGCAATGTGAGAAAGAAAAAGAAAGAGGCAGGAAAGAAAAGCTCACAGTGCTAACAGCCATTTGGTTGTACGTGCAACAATTATTTTCTTATGCTTATAAAGAATACAAGTCAACCTTAAGAAGAATAAATTATACATATAAAGAGTCATTTAAACAATAAAAAAAGGTAGTGCATAATTAAAGACAAGATGATAAACAATACCTCACCCATGAGACAACCAACGGAGGCAAGAAGTATAGAGGCCAACAATCCAGCTAGTGTTCCCTCAGCACTGACAGCCCCTTCTGTTCCCCTTGGAACTACCTTAAATGTTGTAACAAGGTACCTACTCAAGCCACATAAAAGTGAAATTATAGACTTCTTACAGTCCATAGACAAAACAAAAGATTGAGAAAGGCATCAAAGAATTTCATTAAAATCAATTTTTTTTCCTATAAAATATGAGCTTCACTAAACACTGAAACCCTTGAAAGTGCAATGATCAAATAACAAGAAATAATTCCAACCAGCATTTCTAGATTATCAAGTTAGGCTCTCATAAAAATTCTAACCCTCATAAACTAGTGTAACTACAGGATGTAAAGAATTACTCAACTTGAGCATGCAATTGTGTTTGGGTGTGCAAGAACATGTTGCCTCATAGGAAGGTTTCTATTTATTTTTTTCCTTTTTTTTCTATCAGTTATAAATTGGATAATAAAAAATGAAAACATTGGATATGAGTCATATATAACAAAGCACTAAACACATTTTACAGGTAAATGATGCAATACTGCTGATTGTCTTTGGGATGGCATAATACCACATGCTTTCTTTTCAAATGAATGAGAAGAAACATAAACATATGATCTGATTATGCTTATTGTACATGTCTCCAATATTCCATAAAAAGAATTTAGAATTAGGTACATGTGCAAAGTGCACAGGCTTGACGTCATAATTACCTAGATAACATATAGAAAACCTACCCATTTGAAAGCTTGCTTTGACCATTGGATGAGAAAAGAATTAAGCTTACAAAAGCTTTGAGAAAGCCTACTTCATAATATCTTTATTTACACTTCCTCTATCATTCATGCTTTGTTATCTAAATTTTATACATTTTCTTTTCAAAATTCCTGCTGTTAAAAAATGTAAATCATAATGGGAACATAGCACACATTCTTTTGAAAACCATCTAAAAATAAGAAACGCAAACCTCAAACATAAAATTATTATCAAAATAAGGTAGTTAATCACTGAAAAGTTTAGTCAATCAACCATATCTCGAAAATAACCAGTCTATTTCTTATGTAGTTTCGTTGCATCAACAGCCCTCCTTGAAAAGGTTAGCACATCAATCTCAAGTGTACCCAAGCAATGCACACTACATACGCAAATCTTCTATTCCATCTTTTACTTCTAAGTCAAACCTTAGTTTCTTAAATCAGCCCTAGTTTTCTTATCCCAGCTACCTTCTTAAGCAGGATAGTCCTTGTCTCAAGGCTTACAAGACTACCATTAGTGCAACTGCTACCAATGGTCCAAATTCAGATCCGACTAGATGATCAAACTTCTAAATCATCTACAAGTACTGCTTCTAAGTTATTTCTGGAGAAGCTATCGCCTATAAAATAATGAAATACTAAATAAAACTGGCTGATGACTGATGCTATAAGTAGCAATAGGTTAATGCCATTTAAAGCCACTGAATTCAAAATCCTTCTTAATCATGAGTGACAGAATTAAAGTCTAAAAATTCAGAATGGACTGCCAAATCCTCACCAAAGAGAAAAGCAATACTTACGTAGTTTTGCCATATGCCTTCCCTATCTCACTTGAGACTGTATCACTCAGCTTGGTACAGAAACTGGCAATAAACCCAAGTCGCCAAAGTGCAAGAAATGCCTCATCCCCTAATCGAAATATTGACAGAAAAGCGCACACACAACCAGCAGCACTTGAACCAATCACACTGCCTGGTCCTCTTCTTCCCTTCCTCTTCTCAGCCACTCCTTGAGCTTCCTTCTGTGCCATTTTCACTTTTGTAGCTGCAGTTCCCTAACAGCATAAATTAACTGAATCCTATTAAGAACAAGGTCTTACATAACAAAAAAAAAAAAATTGCAATTACTGATAAACCACCCTCTAAATCAGGCATTTTGTTTAGTAAACAATCGGTTTCTAAAAGTAATCTCTAACTTTTACTCTTCAGATCTTGCACATTAGAAATACAAAATAATATATAAGATTGGAGAGAGAGAAAAGAAAATCAAAATCCCACAGAATATTTTTAAACCATTTAAAAGAAATGAAAGGAATTACAAATTAAACCCAGAAAGGACCGAAATTTAGAACAAAATAACTAAAAAAATCCAACACAATGGCAGACTGGAAAATTAATTCTTACACAAAAAATGAACCAAAATTAAATACACAAACTCTAAATTGAATAGAGTCAGAAAAAAAGCTCAAGCAACATAAACATGCATAAATATTATACAAATAACTAGAACAGACAAAAAGGGCATAAAATGTAATGCCTGAATCACTAAAACAAAAGGAATTCAATTACTTTAGCCATTAAAAAAAAAACCAAAAAAACGAATCACCAAAACCCAACAAAAACAACCCATAACATAAATCAATTTACATGCAAGTAAAGATTCAGTCCTTTTCTTTTCCAACTCACAATAATAAAGTAAGAGGCAACAAGGAGGAACCCAGAAGGACCAAAAGCGCGCCATGTGAGAGTACCCAACAAAAAAGCAGCAAAAATCCCAGAAAGAGAGAGCCCAGATACCAAAATTGGAGACCCAACAAGAAAAATAGAGAGATTACTGAAAAGCGCTGATTTCCAAGTGGGGGGTGCTGATTGGATCAATCTCATAGCCTCTGATAGAACTCCTTGCGTCGAGATTGCATTTGGTCTGTGAGGGAGCATTTTGTTGTGGGATTTAAGTGTTGGGATTGAAGTGGGGATTGAAGGTTTTCTGGGGTGGATTTGAGATTTGGAGAAATGGAGAGGAGCGAAGAGAATTGGGTGTTTGATGTGGAGGAGTGTCGAAAGTGCCATATTTGTGTGTTCTGCTTGACTTTAGTTGGAAATTAGTGAAGCGAGAAGCGTGAGTATTTGAATATCCAAACAAAACTGGGTTAGAGCTCCGATTTAAGTCAGGCTCACCCGAATCCCGATTACTCCATTTCTCGGTTAAACTCGGTTAGGGTTAGAGGTAATTATTTTTTATTTAGTTTAGTTTTTATAAAAGAAAAAGTAAAAAAACCAAATTTTATAAAAAAAACTAAAATTGGTTCAAACTGATCGGTTTTAATTTGGTTATTAGGATAAAAATTAGTTCAAACAAGTTTGGTTTGGTTTTAACTCGGTTTTTTTGGTTTTTTTAGGTTTTTTTTGTTAGGTTTGGTTTGATTTATTTTTTTGATTTTAGATTTATAAAACTAAAATCGAATCGAACCGGTCAGTTTTTTTAAATTTCAATTAATTTTTTTTTATTTTTTTTTAATTTAATTAATTTTTTAATTTTTTTTCCCTCACTTTTAGTTAGGGTTAAGGCTTCAATCCCAGTAATAACCGATAAGTAAGTAATATCTACTGTTTATATGAAAAAAATAATTCTTATAGCAATTAAAGCTCAATCTAAAACTTGTCCTTATCTTTTAAGTTTTGGGCCGGCTCCTTAAGTTTTTTTAAATTAGATTTTGTTTTTCTTTGTATCTTATATTTTAAAAAAATATTATTTTTTTAATATTATTAGATCATTTTAATATATTAATATCAATAATAAATTTTAAAAAATAAAAAAATTATTTTAATATATTTTCAATTAAAAAATAATTTGAATAGAAATCATTATCTCTATGTCAAACATTATCTTAACATATTAAAAAAAATGATGTGGTTGTTGTTGGTGGAGTGTTGGGAAGAAGAGCTAAAAACATTCTTCTCGTATGAAACATGGTCAAACAATTTTCCTATAGAAGGTTGTGTATGCATTCCCTTTTCATGATACAAACTTAAACCTTGGTTAAAAATCATAAAGTAAGTTATTAGTTCCCCACTTAACTTGAAGTATTTTCAATGTAACTTGTACCAAAATGTGAATGATGCAAGAACTTAGGAACTTAGTCTTATGCAATGTATGTACATAAATTGAAGCTAGTAAATAAAATCAAATGCAGTAAGAGAAAAAACATTCAAAACAAACACAACACAAAAACAATTATCAAACAAAAACAAAGCTCAGTCTACTAAATAGTCCTCAGTAGAGTTGTCATTCTCTCGCACGTGTACAGCGTCGCGACGAACCATCTACCCTCTAGAAAAATGTAAAGGTCTATCTGGCAAATGTGAAGAGACAATTAGTAAAAATGAAATGAGAGTTGCCACATAGTATTTTGATAACTAGAAACCCTAGCTGGTCTCAAAGATTGGGCATGAAGACTGGTTGTATAAAGAAAAGGTATTAGCACCTCAAATATGCTCTTTCTAAGGTAAGTTGCATTGTTTTATTTGTCTGATCAAAATATGAGGTTTGGTCGCGTTTTCTAATTGTTGGTCGTGTCTGTCTAAGATTCAAGAAAAACCTTTCTCAATAAAGAGATTTTTATCTTAATGTAGTAAAACCTAATCGTTCAGCATCTGAAAAAAAAAAGAATTTAATATCTGAAATACGTGTTACCTGTAATGTCGTATCTCGAATGATAAAAGACAAATAAAATATTTTTTTTTTTAAATTTTGATCAATGTTCTCTTGACTTTAATAAATTGGTTATTAAAGCCACAATACATTCTAAAACATTGTTTTTTGATGGATGAAAAATACAATAAGATTTTTTAGCTTTGAAACATGTGGCCATATGCACAAAAACATTTCTTTTTCTTTTTTTTTAAATTTTTTTTGTATTTTTCAAAAGTTGACGCAAAACCTGGTATTTTCATATCGGATTTGCACTTTTACAATGTAAAATGCAAATTGCTATTAAGCAAAAAAACATAAATCAAAAGGTAAGGAAATCATAAATTTTGAAAAATATTTTTTTATTTTTTGTTGAAATGGGCCGAACCCGGCCCAAATGAATGGGCTGGGCCAAACCCAACCCAACTAGGTGGGTTGGGCTCAACCCAGCTCATGTGACTAGTGCTATCCATTATTCATATGCTACATAAATAGTGGAGGCGTGGCAGGGATAGCGACGATTGTAGAGAAGGCTGGCTTGTGGTGGCGTCAAGGCGATGTTGCTGACAATGATGGTTACAACGGTGCTGCTAGTGGCGGTTGAGGGCATGATGGCACGTTGTTGGCTTCTTTTTCTTCACTATGCAGAGGTAAGAGCCTCTTTTTTTTTTCTTTTCTTCTTATGCTCAACAAGCTACTGCTGGTGGTGGTGATGGAAAGGAGGTGCAATGGTAGCGTTGTTGGGCTGAAGGTGGTTGTCCTCCCCCTCTGCCCCTGCCTCTGTCTTTTTTTTTTTATCTCTATTTTTTTTCTTTTTTATGGTTCTCCCCTTCTGCCCTTTTCCTTCTTTTTTCTTTCCTTCCTTCTCCCCTTTTTTTTCCTCCCTCGTCTCTCCTGTATTTATAAGTGAAAAACAGGGGAGAGAGAGGCTGAGGCGGCCATTATGCTACCACCCCTCCACCGCCTAAAGGACACATCTCCTACCTTTTCTTCAACACGTGAAAAGTTTTAGGCAAGTGGGGGTCTTTGGTCAGTGTCTTGTTGAAAGAGAAAACGGTGAAAAACAAGGGGAAAAAAATCTTTTTCTTCGTCTGCTTTACACGTCCAAGGGAATAAGAAAACCCATAGTGTGATTCAAAACTGCACCGTTTCAGGATTCTTTTTTTTTTGTTTAATGAACAATGGATGAAACAACATTAATTTAGGCAAAATACGCATTTTCATTTAAAAGAAAATGACAGCAAAAACATGTCAAAGTCTAAATCAGTCTTCAATTTGAAATTTTTTCAATCAAGTCCTAAATTACAATTTTAATTTTAAAAATCAATTTAATTGAATCCATGCTAAATTCAATCACCGGCTCTGAAGTTGGGTGCCTTTTCCAAATTGATTCTTGGTTTTTAATTTATGAAATTTGATCCTCAATTTATCAATAAGTTCTAATTTTTTCAATTTAGCCCCTAATTCTGTTTAATTACAACCATTTTATTCATATGTTTTTTTTAGTTTAGTCCTTGGTTTTAAATGTCTTCAATTAAATCCTTAATTGGCTATTAAACTTTAATATTTATGCAATTAAGCCCCTAATTTGATGAAATTAACTTCTAAAAATTTTAATTTTATCCCAAAACTTTAATTTCTTCTTATTAAAGCCCAAATTGACTTCAAAATCCAATTTTCTTTTAATCAAACTCTTCATAAACTCAATAAAACCTTTAATAAATTTAATTAAGTCCAATAAACATATGATTTTGGATATTTATTCCTCAAATTAAATTTTCTTTGTCAGTCAGGCTCTCATCAATCAACGATATATTGTTAAATTTCAATCCTTGTATTTTCACCGAAAATCAAACACTCAAGAAAAAAAATAATCCTAGCTATAAAGCAAAACTGTTGGTATCTATGGTAAAAGTCTCAAATGTCTTTAAAATGATCTAGATTAGTTATTCATTAAGAAAATAAATTATGACCCATGTTAAAGACTTATGATTTTATCCTTAACATGACTTTATATCATTCTTCTATAAAAACAATAAGAGAAAGAGATTGATGAATAATTGATGTTGATCCTAGATTTTTGAAACCCTTAAACACATTTTGAGCCGGTTAAATCGCTTTTCTTTTATAGTCTGGAACCATAGCTTGCATTGCGTGATTTTAAAAGTCCTTTTTGATCAAGTAAGCAATTTAAACTAATAAATGGTGGTTTTGAAAACTTGAAAAGCCTTTCAATAAGAGCCGTGACTTCATGAATTAAGATACTAGTTATTATATATGTTGATAAAATAGGTGCTAAAAAAGAAAAACACCCTTCTTTGATAAAGCCTTGAGTTTTCATTTAAGCATCCTACCTCTTAAAATTCATAGAAGGTCACCTCATCACGTACCACAAACGATATACCGAAGATTAAAGATTAAATATTAAAAATGACATAAAAAACCATAGAAAATGCAATTTTTATCTTATAACGAGTCAATTTCTATTTTTAAAATATAAAACAATCGAAGGACTACATTAATTGAATGATGTGTGTTGGGCCTTAGCAAAAAAAACTTAATTTTCAAAACCAAAATAAACATCTCTTTAATTTCATTTTAACAATTAGACTTTGAATATACATGATCTTTGAAATATGAGAGTTAATTCCAAAACAAGAAAGATTATCAAACAAGAATATTGATCGAATTTGTAAAATCCTTAATAGAAAGGACATCACCACTTCTCAATACTTCTTGAAAAGTTGAGCAGATAGAGGCAATATAGTGGACCTTGATAATGAAAACAAGCAGTATTTAAATCAATTGGAGGTAACTGACGATTTAAAAAATGAGTTAATAAAAAAATAAAGAGTTAACAAAGTCCATCAAAGTTATGATTAGCATTAGGTAATGACAAAAACCTCCAGCGAGCATGTTCTTATCAACTGGCTATGAAAGTGTCAAGTATTTGTTGTACCAAGTGTCATACAACATAAAATCTAGATTAGTCATTTAACAAGCGAAGTATTAAAGAGTGAACAAGATAACAAATACAAAACATGTTAGTATCAAACATTAAAATCCATATTGAGTTTACACTATAATTATTCTTACACCATTAATGTAATCTTTTCACCTTAACACAATAAACTTAACTAAACATAATGAAAGAAAGAAAAATAAATAAACAAGATAAGAACATAAATAAGATAAAAGTTAACTACGTAAAGGAAAAGAAATGAAAGACATAAACAAGATATTAATGAAAATAAAACTTAAGCAATGCAAAGAGAGAAATAAAAAGCATGATATTGATTTATAGACCCAGATGCCTAAATGCATGGCAATTACCTCCTTTTATAGGCCAAAATTGAGAACTATTGATTTGATGACTAATTGATGAGTGGGTGGCCAACTCTTGACTTGGTGACAATCCTTATCTTCTCTTGTCTACCCAAAATGTTATTGATAACATCATAATTGGAACATTTGAAAATATAAACATTATAGGAAATTGTCTCAACTTTCCAGAAAAAAAGAATTGAGGTCATTTGGACATTTAGAACTCCAGATATGGGCCAAATACTGAACAGTGCTCAGGCTGCAAAACAGATTCAGACTTCTTTATTGTTGCTATAATTTGGACTTGAAAATAGCCTTTTTAAATCTTGGGCTCCATACGAAAGTTGTAGGTCTATGTCTTACCTTTTCATCCATATAAAGTAGATCTAAATATAAGAGCTACAGCTTTAGATATGACCCAATTACCAAACAGTATTTTGGTTTGTACTACACCAATATCTTTTTTTTTTTAAGTTTGGCCATCTCTTTGTCATTTCAATTTCAGTTCTTAAACTCATTGATTAGTACTTAAAAGTGCATTTTTATCATGGTTTTATATCATCATTTTGCACTTGAAGTATCAATAACTCCTTAACTAAAATATGTTTTATAATAATGTATCTAATAATATAAGATACCTATAATTTGTGGTAAATGTCTATTTTTAATGCAGGCCTATCACATAAATGAAAGGATTGATTGATGACTTGAAGAACTTAAATTGCAAGGATAAAGAGATGGCCAAACTTAGAAAAGAGATGTTGGTGCAATTCAAACCGGAACACTGTTCGGTAATTGGGTCATATCTAGAGCTACAGATCTCAGATTTAGGTCCAATTTATATGGATGGGAAGGCAAGACATAGGCCTACAACTTTCATATGGAGCTCAAGATCTAAAAAGGCCATTATCAAGTCCAAATTGTAGCAACAACAAAGAAGCCCGAATCTGTCTTCCAGCCCGAGCACTGTTCGGTATTTTGGCCATATCTGGAGTTCTAGAAGTCCAAATGAGCTGAATGTTTTACACAAGAAAGATGAGACAATTGCCTACAACTTTCATGTTTACAACTGGCTCCAGTTTTGACGTTATCAATGACGTTTTGGGCAGACAAGAGAAGATAAGGATTGTCACCAAGTCAAAAGTTGGCCACCCACTTATCAATTAGTCATCAAATCAATAGTTCCCAAATTTGGCCTATAAAAGGAGGCATTTGCCATGCATTTAGGCATCTTGGTGTTCAGATCAAGATCATGCTCTTCCTTTCTCTCTTTGTATTTTTTGTAATGTTTATGCTTTGCTTTCATTAATATTAAGTTTATGCCTTTCATTTCCTTTCCTTTACTTAGTTAACTTTTATGTTCTTATTTTGTTTATCTATTTTGCTTTTTTTCATTATGTCTAGCTAAGTTAATTATGTCAAGGTGAAAAGGTTACACTAATGGTGTAAGAATAAGTATAATGTAAACTTAATATGGACTTTAATGTTTGATACTAACATGTTTTATATTTGTTATCTTGTTCACTCTTTAATACTTTGCTTGTTAAATGACTAATCTTGATTTATGTTGTATAACACTTGGTACAACAAATGCTTGGCACTTTCATAGCCCATAATGTATGGTATAACCGACACCTGAGCTATGAAAGGAACTTGATTTGTTGTTAACATAAGTTATAATCATGAATGCTTGACGAGATTTACAAGTATTAGCATTAATTGAATAAGATGACTAATGTAATCATGTTAACAATATATAATCTGATTGGAACCTCCTTTGTGTGTGGTTTCCAATTCAATAATAAGAGTTTATACTATACTTGTTTGATATACCATTAGTGGAATCTCTAACCTTGACATTTGTTATTATTATTGCTTAATCCTTATATTAATATTTGATCTCCAAGTTCTCATCATCATCATCTTCTTCTTCTTCTCTTTCTTTATTATTATTATTATTATTATTATTATTATTATTATTATTATTATTATTATTACTATTATTGTTGTTGTTATTGTTGTTTTATAATTGTTGTTTATAATTTGTACAATTAACCTCCCTGTGGTTCGACCCCGGTCTTGCCGGGTTATTTATTACTTCGACACTCCTGCACTTGGGAGAAGACATCAACCTTTTAGTCGTGTCAAGTTTTTGGCGCCGTTGCCGGGGAGGTAAGTTCTTGTATAAATTATAGTATTTATTTTATTTTCTCTTTTCACCTTTCTTGTATATAACTTTGTTTCTTTTCTTTTGTTTCTTTTTATTTTGTTTTCTTCCTCCTTCTTTTGCTTTCTTCTTCTTTTTTATTTTATTCCTACACGTGCATGAGAGTGTGGTCACGTACATCAAGTGGTAGACTTTGTAGGATATCCTCATCATTTTCAGAAAATATGGCCGAAGAAGATAATCAATCACTTCATAATGAGAATAATGAGAATAACCGTGCTAGAACACTTAAAGACCACATGAATCCCACAAGAACAAGTGCACCATCATGCATAGTTTTTCCTCCTGATGCATCTCATTTTAATTTTAAACCAGGTATTATTCAACTTTTACCTTCTTTTCATGGTTTAGAATTGGAAAATCCATACTTGCATTTAAGGGAATTTGAAGAGGTCTGCAACACATATAATAATTTAAATTGTAGCATGAACACCATCAGATTAAAGTTTTTCCCTTTTTCATTAAAAGATAAAGCTAAAACATGGCTACAAAATTTGAGACCAGGATCCATTCGTGCTTGGGATGAAATGCAACAACAATTTTTAAAGAAGTTTTTCCCATCTCATAGAACAAACTCTTTCAAAAGACAAATCACCACTTTCACTCAAAAACCAGGAGAAACATTTTATAAATGTTGGGATAGGTATCGAGACTTGCTTAGTACTTGCCCTCATCATGGTTTTGAAACATGGAGATTGGTTTCACATTTCTATGAAGGGTTAACACCTAAAGATAGACAAATGGTTGAATTGATGTGCAATGGAACTTTTGAAGATAAAGACCCTGATGAAGCAATGGAGTACTTAGACTTGTTAGCTGAAAATGCTCAAAATTGGGACACCACGGGTACTTATGAGGCACCGAGTAAAACTCAACCTCATACATCTAGTGGAGGTATGTACAACCTTAGGGAAGATCATGACCTTCAAGCTAAATTTGCATCTTTAGCTAGAAAAGTTGAGGCACTAGAATTGAAAAAGAGTGGTCAATTAAAATCTGTTGAAAACATTGTGTGTCAAATCTGTGAAACAAATGAACACTCAACCAACGATTGTCCAACCTTGCCTTCTTTTAAGGAATGTCTCCATGAACAAGCTCATGCTTTAAATAGTTTTCAAAGGGCCAACCACAACCCATACTCCCAAACATACAACCCTGGTTGGAGAAATCACCCAAATTTTAGTTGGAAGAGTGAGAACAACAATGCACAAACTTCACAACCACCGTTTCAAGCACACCACAATTTCCAAAATTCTCATGGATATGCACCTCCTTATGCTCCACCTCCTAGAAGAAATCTTGAGGAAACATTGCATGCATTCATTGAAAAGCAAGAGACAATCAATACTCAATTTGCTCAAAACATGACAGATTTTAAAGATACTGTTGCTAAATTAACATCTGCTCTTAGTTTCCAAGAGAAAGGTAAGTTTCCATCTCAACCACAACAAAATCCCAAGGGGCAATACAATGCAAATGCAAGTAGTTCCGGAAGCCAACACATGGATGAAGTCAAATCAGTCACTATTCTGCGCAGTGGTAAGGTTATTGAAAAACCCTCTCTTGAACCTTATGAGAAAGATGACGAGTCAATCTCTGAGGGTAAGGAAGGGGTTGAATCTGAAAATTGCAAAGAAACGACTGATTCACCGCCAGCACTTCCATTTCCTCAAGCCATGACCAAACAAAGGAAAGTTAATCACAACTCCGAAATCTTTGAAACTTTCAAACAGGTAAGGATCAATATACCTTTGCTGGATGCTATTAAACAGGTTCCTTCCTATGCTAAATTTTTGAAAGATCTCTGCACTGTGAAGAGGAAACTGAATGTGAAAAAGAAAGCCTTTCTAGCCGAACAAGTAAGTGCTATTCTTCAAAACAATAATGCTTTGAAATATAAAGACCCTGGTTGTCCTACAATTTCCTGCTTTATTGGAGAGCATAAAATTGAAAGAGCCTTACTTGATCTTGGTGCTAGTGTGAATTTACTTCCATATTCAGTTTTTCAAAGTCTCAATCTAGGTGAGTTAAAACCAACTTCTATATCTCTTTTACTTGCCGATAGATCTGTAAAAGTGCCTAGAGGAATAATTGAAGATGTGTTAGTACAAGTCGATAAATTCATTTATCCTGTGGATTTTATTGTCTTGGACACAGAACCTGTTGAAGCATGTAATTCATTTCCTGTTATTTTAGGACGTCCATTTCTTGCAACGTCTAACGCATTGATTAATTGTAGGAATGGACTGATGAAGCTATCATTTGGAAACATGACATTGGAGATGAATATTTTCAACATTTGCAAGCAACCTGGAGATGATAATGATTTACAAGAAGTAGATCATATTGATGAATTAGTTTATGATCAACTTGAATCTACTTTAAGTAAAAATGAATTGGATGAAACTGAAGATTTGCAAATGATTTATTCTGAGGAAGAAATCACGGATGAAACAAGCACCGAAAATGTTGATGCGAATCTTTTGTTAACAGTGACAACAGATTTGACATCTGACATCACACCAATGGATGATTACTTTCCTAACGAATCCTTACTTTCTCTTAGTCCAATGCCTTGGTATGATAAAAATATCAATTTTCTTGCTTTAGGAGATTTGCCAGCTGATTGGAGTACCCAAGATAAAGAAAAGTTTTTGAACGAAGTGAAGAACTTTTATTGTGATGACCCTAACTTATTCAAATATTGTCCTGATCAAATATTTCAAAGATTCATTCCCGACAATGAGGTAAGTAGTGTCATTAAATATTGTCATTCTGAAGCATGTGGAAGTTATTTCTCATCAAAAAAGACAGCTGCAAAAATCTTTCAAAATGGATTTTATTGGCCCACCATGTTCAAGGACACGCATGCATTCTGCAAAACTTGTGAAAATTGTCAAAAGATTGATACTGGTCAAAAAGTTTTGTTTTATGATTCTCAACTCTATGCAGTCCCTAGAGAGCTAAGACCAAGATGGACCAATCCTTATGGGGCCTGTGATATTGAGAATTCAATGAATGACAATGATTTTAAGGAAAATGGACATCGTTTGAAAGCTCACTTTGATAATTTTCCTAATGAAAATGAATCAACTGGTTTGAATGATCTTGTAGATAAAGGTTGATTATTTTGTTTTTCTCACATTTTCTTTTTTTTTGTTTCTTTTTGAGTGATTTTTGCAAGTTTCTTTCACCCCGGTCAAATGGCGGACAACGGTACTCCGTGACTTAAGTCGGTTCTTTCAGTTTCCCACAATTACTGATATTTGTGTATATATTTGTGTCATTCTTTGAATCTCTCTTCCAATTCTCATTTGAAAATGGACACTAATCTTGAAAAATTGAAGAAGTATTTTCCCGCTCTGCCTCAGAATGCAATTACAAAAATTTACCTTGCTAGATGTGCAAGATTGAGATTGTTAATGAATCATGGAATTCCTGAGGATATTCGTTGGATGATTGAAGCAAAGGTCCGATTATCAGGTGAGTCCTCTAATTTCTTTATTTCACACATGCCTGGAACAGGTAAAAGCACTTTTGCAAAGAAGCGTCGTGCAAAACGACTAGAAGTCTGTCATCGATGTGCTAGATGGACTTGTAATACACAATGTCGTTCTTTAGGAATGGTATCTATAAACCGTGAAGATAAAATACAATTCATTAAGAATGGCCTGAGTAAGGAGTCTTTAGATAATCTTCTATTGACTCTTGAGACACATACTAGTGGAGATGTGCATCGTGCAATTCATGATTTATGGCCACTATTTCATAAAGAACATGATCGACTTAGTCTTGGGAATCTGACTAAAAAAGACCCTATTTGCCAGTTTTTAAGAAAACTAGATGGGAAGCCTATCCCCGACCCATAGAGGGCGTTTAAGCCGTTCTTGGACGTAAAACCAAGGGAAGATGTGAGCCACAATCACAACTACCTGTACATACACATGCTTTTTCAAAAAGTAAATAAATAAATAAATAAAAAGAGAAAGAGAGAGTGTGAGACTCCAGCTGGCCTACATATAGGTGTTATGATTGCCTTTCTAATTTCTCATCTATAAAACCCTCTTTTCCTTCCTTTCATTTCTACTCAACCCATACATTCAACAAATAGAGAAGTGTGTAGAAATGGCAAGTTCCTCAAGTCATCAAATAAGAAATATTTGTGTTTTCGGTGGATCTAGTCCCGGGAAAGAAAAGGAGTTTTTAGAATTAGCAAATCATCTTGGTCAGGTGCTAGCTGAGAGAAAGATTAATTTAGTATATGGGGGAGGCAGTCTTGGGTTAATGGGAGGTGTGTCAATAGCTGCATTTTTAGGAGGTAGTCAAGTTTTGGGGGTCGTCCCGGAAGCTTTGGCACAAGGGGACATCATTGGAAAAACAATTGGAGAGGAACTTCAGGTCTCCACAATGTCGGCTCGAATGAATGCAATGTTTAACCATGCTGATGCTTTCATTGCTTTACCAGGTGGTCTAGGCACATTGGAAGAGATCTTTCATATTTCCTCTTGGGCTCAATTGCACATTCACCATAAACCCATAGGTTTGTTAAATGTTAATGGTTATTATGATAAGTTGTTGTCTTTTCTTGATCATGCTGTGGAACAGGAATTTTTAACATCTTCTACACGACTAATCATAATCTCTGCTACTACTGCTGAACAATTGATTGACCAACTACAATCTTTCATTCCTGTGATTGATCCTTCCATGAGTCGCATAAATTGGTCATCTACAGGAAGCCGTAAAAAGCTTAGATTAGATTTGAGCCTTCATTTGTGAATTTTTTTTGTCTTTTGGTTTCATTATTGTGTTTTGTTATTTCTTATTTTTGTTTCAGTGTGTTTCAGGTTTTGTTAGTGTTCGTTATTTCAGGTGATATCTTCTATACTCTATCTTTCTACCTTAGAACATTGAGGACAATGTCTCATTTTGGTTGGGAGGAGAGGGTAGTAGTTGATAAAAAAAAAATTCATTTCATAAAGCATGTGCATAATTGTTGTTACTAGGATGGCAGGGTAAAAGAGTTCTTTTGTTAAAGTGACTCTTGAGACGCATCTTAGTAACCATTCTTAACAAGGTCTATTATAATACTTCTTGAAATATTCAGGTTTACAAACTCTCGTATTGTTACCACTTAATTCTGCTAATATACTTATTTAACATGTATTCTTAAACCTTAATTTACACACACACACTTTAACATATGATTGTGGGTTGCATATTGGATTATTACATTATTTATGTTCTTTTGTTAAAGGTAACAACTAAGGGAAAGGGATTGTATATAATAAAAAAAAAAGAAAAACATGAAAAAAAAAAGAAAAAAGAAAAAAAAATGATGATAATAAAAATGTAGATAAGTTTGGTTTCGTAGCCTCCCTAACCTAAGCAATTAAGCCCGAAGGGGTGTTTTAACACCTAATACCCTAAAGTCAACTGACTTGGGAGCTATTGGCCCAACGCTTGTTACATGGGTTGAGGAGAAAAGCTTAAGGGAATCAAACATTGCACTATCTACATATCAGTATCTGCGACCCGAGTTACTAAGCTCGTAGGGGTGTCTTAACACCTAATGCCCTAAGATCAACTGGTCTGGGAGTCATTAGCTGAAAGCTCGTTACATGGGTTAAAGATGCATGATGTTTTTAAATTATATCTATATAGATTTTTTTTAAAAAAAAAGAAAGAAAGAAAAAAGACAAAAATAATAATCTCAACCCAAGGAAGTTAACCTTAAACATTAGAACAAAAATTTTGTTTTCTTCCAAGAAAAGCCCTATAATTATGTGTTGATACATTGAGCACAAAAGAAAGGTTTATTAATATCTTGTTAAGTGGTATTGAGTAGATATATAAATTTAATGAGAGTTTGTTTATCTGGATAGATTAATGGAAGTTAAATGATGAATACCTTGCTTTGTGAAATTTGCAAATTGTTTTAACGCTTTGATTACTAGGGACTAGTAATAAGCTGGTTGGGGGGTGTGATTAGTACTTAAAAGTGCATTTTTATCATGGTTTTATATCATCATTTTGCACTTGAAGTATCAATAACTCCTTAACTAAAATATGTTTTATAATAATGTATCTAATAATATAAGATACCTATAATTTGTGGTAAATGTCTATTTTTAATGCAGGCCTATCACATAAATGAAAGGATTGATTGATGACTTGAAGAACTTAAATTGCAAGGATAAAGAGATGGCCAAACTTAGAAAAGAGATGTTGGTGCAATTCAAACCGGAACACTGTTCGGTAATTGGGTCATATCTAGAGCTACAGATCTCAGATTTAGGTCCAATTTATATGGATGGGAAGGCAAGACATAGGCCTACAACTTTCATATGGAGCTCAAGATCTAAAAAGGCCATTATCAAGTCCAAATTGTAGCAACAACAAAGAAGCCCGAATCTGTCTTCCAGCCCGAGCACTGTTCGGTATTTTGGCCATATCTGGAGTTCTAGAAGTCCAAATGAGCTGAATGTTTTATACAAGAAAGATGAGACAATTGCCTACAACTTTCATGTTTACAACTGGCTCCAGTTTTGACGTTATCAATGACGTTTTGGGCAGACAAGAGAAGATAAGGATTGTCACCAAGTCAAAAGTTGGCCACCCACTTATCAATTAGTCATCAAATCAATAGTTCCCAATTTTGGCCTATAAAAGGAGGCATTTGCCATGCATTTAGGCATCTTGGTGTTCAGATCAAGATCATGCTCTTCCTTTCTCTCTTTGTATTTTTTGTAATGTTTATGCTTTGCTTTCATTAATATTAAGTTTATGCCTTTCATTTCCTTTCCTTTACTTAGTTAACTTTTATGTTCTTATTTTGTTTATCTATTTTGCTTTTTTTCATTATGTCTAGCTAAGTTAATTATGTCAAGGTGAAAAGGTTACACTAATGGTGTAAGAATAAGTATAATGTAAACTTAATATGGACTTTAATGTTTGATACTAACATGTTTTATATTTGTTATCTTGTTCACTCTTTAATACTTTGCTTGTTAAATGACTAATCTTGATTTATGTTGTATAACACTTGGTACAACAAATGCTTGGCACTTTCATAGCCCATAATGTATGGTATAACCGACACCTGAGCTATGAAAGGAACTTGATTTGTTGTTAACATAAGTTATAATCATGAATGCTTGACGAGATTTACAAGTATTAGCATTAATTGAATAAGATGACTAATGTAATCATGTTAACAATATATAATCTGATTGGAACCTCCTTTGTGTGCGGTTTCCAATTCAATAATAAGAGTTTATACTATACTTGTTTGATATACCATTAGTGGAATCTCTAACCTTGACATTTGTTATTATTATTGCTTAATCCTTATATTAATATTTGATCTCCAAGTTCTCATCATCATCATCTTCTTCTTCTTCTCTTTCTTTATTATTATTATTATTATTATTATTATTATTATTATTATTATTATTATTATTATTATTACTATTATTGTTGTTGTTATTGTTGTTTTATAATTGTTGTTTATAATTTGTACAATTAACCTCCCTGTGGTTCGACCCCGGTCTTGCCGGGTTATTTATTACTTCGACACTCCTGCACTTGGGAGAAGACATCAATCTTTTAGTCGTGTCACTCATCAATCAATCCTTTTATTTATATGATAGGTCTGCATTTAAAATGAACATTTATCATAAATTAAAGGTATCTTGTATTATTAGATATGTTATTATAAAACATGTTTTAGTGAAGGAGTTATTGATACTTCAAGCCCAAAATAATGATATAAAACCTTGATAAAAATGCACTTTTAAGTACTAATCAACAATATTTATCTTCTTATTTAAATAAAATATCATTGATAACATCAAAATTTGAACCAGACCTTCACGTGAAAGTTTTAGGAAATTGTCTCAACTTCTATGAAAAAATAATTGAGGTCATTTCGACTTCTAGAACTCAAGATATGGGCTAAACACTGAACAGTATTTGGGCTGCAAGATAGATTTAGACTTCTTCTTTGTTGCTATAATTTGAACTTCAAAACGGTCTTTTTAAATCTTGGACTCTCATGAAAGTTGTAGGCCTATGTTTTACTTTTTCAGCCATATAAAGTAGACATAAATCTAAGATTTACAGCTCTATATATGATATAATTACTGAACAGTGTTCCAGTTTGGACTACGCTAGTATCTCTTTTCTATCTTTAGCCATCTCTTTGTCCTTTTAATTTCAGTACTTAAACTTATCAATTAATCTTTTCATTTATGTAATAGGCTTGTATTTAAGATGAATATTTACCATAAATTAAAGGTATCTTATATTATTAGATATATTATTATAAAACATGCTTTAGTTAAGGAGTTATTGATACTTCAAGTGCAATATGATGATACAAAACCTTGATAAAAATACATTTTTAAGTCTTAATCAATGTTACAACTAGAGGCATATTTGTGGGTAATTGATAATCTAGGATGAGATCGGTTGGAAAATCTTTGGATGAGTGTTAGTAGGATACAAACAAATGATCAAAAAATGATTAGTACTTAAAAGTGCATTTTTGTCATGGTTTTATATCATCATTTTGCACTTGAAGTATCAATAACTCCTTAACTAAAGCATGTTTTATAATAATATATCTAATAATATAAAATACCTTTAATTTATGGTAAATGTCTATTTTTAATGCAGGCCTATCACATAAATGAAAGGATTGATTGATGACTTGAAGAACTTAAATTGCAAGGATAAAGAGATGGTCAAACTTAGAGAAGAGATGTCGGTGCAATCCAAACCGGAACACTGTTCGGTAATTGGGTCATATCTGGAGCTACAGATCTCAGATTTAGGTCCAATTTATATGGATGGAAAGGTAAGACATAGGCCTACAACTTTCATATGGAGCCCAAGATCTAAAAAGGCCATTATCAAGTCCAAATTGTAGCAACAACAAAGAAGCCCGAATCTGTCTTTCAGCCCGAGCACTGTTCAGTATTTTGGCCATATCTGAAGTTCTAGAAGTCCAAATGAGCTGAAGTTTATACACAAGAAAGCTGAGACAATTGCCTACAACTTTCATGTTTACAACTGGCTCCAATTGTGACGTTATCAATGACTTTTGGGGCAGACAAGTGAAGATAAGGATTGTCACCAAGTCAAAAGTTGGCCACCCACTTATCAATTAGTCATCAAATCAATAGTTCCCAATTTTGGCCTATAAAAGGAGGTATTTGCCATGCATTTAGGCATCTTGGTTTCCACATCAAGATCATGCTCTTCCTTTCTCTCTTTGTATTCTTTGTAATGTTTATGCTTTGCTTTCATTAATATCAAGTTTATGCCTTTCATTTTCTTTCCTTTACTTAGTTAGCTTTTATGTTCTTATCTTGTTTATTTATTTTTCTTTCTTTCATTATGTCTAGCTAAGTTAATTATGTCAAGGTGAAAAGGTTACACTAATGGTGTAAGAATAAGTATAATGTAAACTTAATATGGACTTTAATGTTTGATACTAACATGTTTTATATTTGTTATCTTGTTCACTCTTTAATACTTTGCTTGTTAAATGACTAATCTTGATTTATGTTGTATAACACTTGGTACAACAAATGCTTGGTACTTTCATAGCCCATAATGTATGGTATAACCGACACCTGAGCTATGAAAGGAACTTGATTTGTTGTTAACATAAGTTATAATCATGAATGCTTGACGAGATTTACAAGTATTAGCATTAATTGAATAAGATGACTAATGTAATCATGTTAACAATATATAATCTGATTGGAACCTCCTTTGTGTGTGGTTTCCAATTCAATAATAAGAGTTTATACTATACTTGTTTGATATACCATTAGTGGAACCTCTAACCTTGACATTTGTTATTATTATTGTTTAATCCTTACATTAATTTTTCATCTCTAAGTTCTCATCATCTTCTTCTTCTTCTCTTTCTTTATTATTATTATTATTATTATTATTATTATTATTATTATTATTATTATTATTATTATTATTATTATTATTATTGTTATTATTGTTGTTATTGTTGTTGTTGTTGTTGTTGTTGTTGTTGTTGTTGTTGTTATTGTTATTGTTATTGTTATTGTTGTTGTATTATTATTATTTATAATTTGTACAATTAACCTCCCTGTGGTTCGACCCCGGTCTTGCCGGGTTATTTATTACTTCGACACTCCTGCACTTGGGAGAAGACATCAACCTTTTAGTCGTGTCAAAAAACAGTTACCGAGAGAATCTAGGAGATGAATGGCTTATTATATGACATGATGAATCAAATAACATTATACTTTGGGGTATGATTAAGCTAGGGGGCAATCCAAAAACATATGGTTGGGGATGGTTTCATGATTCCCTTCATAAGAAAACAAAATGTATGGCAAAGTTGACAGCTGATTAGTACTTAAAAGTGCATTTTTATCATGGTTTTATATCATCATTTTGCACTTGAAGTATCAATAACTCCTTAACTAAAATATGTTTTATAATAATGTATGTAATAATATAAGATACCTATAATTTGTGGTAAATGTCTGTTTTTAATGCAGGCCTATCCCATAAATGAAAGGATTGATTGATGACTTGAAGAACTTAAATTGCAAGGATAAAGAGATGGCCAAACTTAGAAAAGAGATGTCGGTGGAATCCAAACCGGAACACTGTTCGGTAATTGGGTCATATCTGGAGTTACAGATCTCAGATTTAGGTCCAATTTATATGGATGGAAAGGTAAGACATAGGCCTACAACTTTCATATGGAGCCCAAGATCTAAAAAGGCCATTATCAAGTCCAAATTGTAGCAACAACAAAGAAGCCCGAATCTGTCTTCCAGCCCGAGCACTATTCGGTATTTTGTCCATATCTGGAGTTTTAGAAGTCGAAATGAGCTGAATTGTTTACACAAGAAAGCTGAGACAATTGCCTACAACTTTCATGTTTACAACTGGCTCCAGTTTTGACGTTATCAATGACGTTTTGGGCAGACAAGAGAAGATAAGGATTATCACCAAGTCAAAAGTTGGCCACCCACTTATCAATTAGTCATCAAATCAATAGTTTCCAATTTTGGCCTATAAAAGGAGGCATTTGCCATGCATTTAGGCATCTTGGTTTCCAGATCAAGATCATGCTCTTCCTTTCTCTCTTTGTATTTTTTATGCTTTGTTTTCATTAATATTAAGTTTATGCCTTTCATTTCCTTTCTTTTACTTAGTTAACTTTTATGTTCTTATTTTGTTTATCTATTTTGCTTTCTTTCATTATGTCTAGCTAAATTAATTATGTCAAGGTGAAAAGGTTACACTAATGGTGTAAGAATAAGTATAATGTAAACTTAATATGGACTTTAATGTTTGATACTAACATGTTTTATATTTGTTATCTTATTTACTCTTTAATACTTTGCTTGTTAAATGACTAATCTTAATTTATGTTGTATAACACTTGGTACAACAAATGCTTGGCACTTTCATAGCCCATAATGTATGGTATAACCGACACCTGAGCTATGGAAGGAACTTGATTTGTTGTTAACATAAGTTATAATCATGAATGCTTGACGAGATTTACAAGTATTAGCATTAATTGAATAAGATGACTAATGTAATCATGTTAACAATATATAATCTGATTGGAACCTCCTTTGTGTGCGGTTTCCAATTCAATAATAAGAGTTTATACTATACTTGTTTGATATACCATTAGTGGAACCTCTAACCTTGACATTTGTTATTATTATTGTTTAATCCTTACATTAATTATCCATTTCCAAGTTATCATCATCTTCTTCTTCTTCTCTTTCTTTATTATTATTATTATTATTATTATTACTACTATTATTATTATTATTATTATTATTATTATTATTATTATTATTATTATTATTATTATTCTTGTTGTTGTTGTTGTTGTTATTATTATTGTTGTTTTATAATTGTTGTTTATAATTTGTACAATTAACCTTCCTGTGGTTCGACCCCGGTCTTGCCGGGTTATTTATTACTTCGACACTCCTGCACTTGGGAGAAGACATCAACCTTTTAGTCGTGTCAAGTTTTTGGCGCCGTTGCCGGGGAGGTAAGTCCTTGTATAAATTATAATATTTATTTTATTTTCTTTTTTCACTTTTCTTGTATATAACTTTGTTTCTTTTCTCTTGTTTCTTTTTTTTTTATTTTCTTCTTCCTTTTATTTTATTACTACACGTGCATGAGAGTGTGGTCACGTACATCAAGTGGTAGACTTTGTAGGGTATCCTCATCATTTTCAGAAAATATGGCCGAAGAAGATAATCAATCACTTCATAATGAGAATAATGAGAATAACCGTGCTAGAACACTTAGAGACCACATGAATCCCACAAGAACAAGTGCACCATCATGCATAGTTTTTCCTCCCGATGCATCTCATTTTAATTTTAAACCAGGCATTATTCAACTTTTACCTTCTTTTCATGGTTTAGAATTGGAAAATCCATACTTGCATTTAAGGGAATTTGAGGAGGTGTGCAACACATATAATAACTTAAATTGTAGCATGAACACCATCAGATTAAAGCTTTTTACTTTTTCATTAAAAGATAAAGCTAAAACATGGCTACAAAATTTGAGACCAGGATCCATTCGTGCTTGGGATGAAATGCAACAACAGTTTTTAAAGAAGTTTTTCCCATCTCATATAACAAACTCTTTCAAGAGACAAATCACCACTTTCACTCAAAAACCAGGAGAAACATTTTACAAATGTTGGGATAGGTATCGAGATTTGCTTAGTACTTGCCCCCATCATGGTTTTGAAACATGGAGATTGGTTTCACATTTCTATGAAGGGTTAACACCTAAAGATAGGCAAATGGTTGAATTGATGTGCAATGGAACTTTTGAAGATAAAGACCCTAATGAAGCAATGGAGTACTTAGACTTGTTAGCTGAAAATGCTCAAAATTAGGACACCGCGGGTACTTATGAGGCACCGAGTAAAACTCAACCTCATACATCTAGTGGAGGTATGTACAACCTTAGGGAAGATCATGACCTTCAAGCCAAGTTTGCATCTTTAGCTAGAAAAGTCGAGGCACTAGAATTGAAAAAGAGTGGTCAATTTAAATCTATTGAAAACATTGTGTGTCAAATCTGTGAAACAAATGAACACTTAACCAATGATTGTCCAACCTTGCCTTCTTTTAAGGAATGTCTCCATGAACAAGCCCATGCTTTAAACACTTTCCAAAGGGCCAACCACAACCCATACTCCCAAACATACAATCCTGGTTGGAGAAATCACCAAAATTTTAGTTGGAAGAGTGACAATGCACAAATTTCACAACCACAGTTTCAAGCACACCATAATTTCCAAAATTATCATGGATATGCACCTCCTTATGCTCCACCTCCTACAAGAAATTTTGAGGAAACATTGCATGCATTCATTGAAAAGCAAGAGATAATCAACACTCAACTTGTTCAAAACATGACAGATTTGAAACATACTCTTGCTATATTAACATCTGCTCTCAGTTTCCAAGAGAAAGGTAAGTTTCCATCTCAACCACAACAAAATCCTAAAGGGCAATACAATGCAAATGCAAGTAGTTCCAGAAGCCAACACATGGATCAAGTCAAATCAGTCACTACTCTATGCAGTGGTAAGGTTATTGAAAAACCCTCTCTTGAACCTTATGAGAAAGATGATGAGTCAATTTCTAAGGGTAAGGAAGGGGATGAATCTGAAAATTGTAAAGAAACGACTGATTCACCACCAGCACTTCCATTTTCTCATGCCATGACCAATCAGGAAGAAATCAAGGATGAAAAAGGCATCGAAAAGGTTGATGCGAATCTTTTATCACTAGTGACAATAGATTCGACACCCGACATCACACCAATCGATGATTACTTCTTGATAAATCTCTACTTTCTCTTAATTCAGTGCCTTGGTTTGCTAAAAATATCAATTTTCTTGCTTCAGGATTTTTGCCAACTCATTGGAGTATTGAAGACAAAAGAAAATTTTTGAGCAATGAGCAAAATTTTTATTGGGATGACCCTTACTTATTCAATTATTGTCCTGATCAAATATTTCAAAAATGCATTCTCGATAATGAGGTAAGTAATTTCATTAAATTTTGTTACTCTAAGGCATGTGGGGATCATTTCTCATCAAAAAAGAGGATTGTAGAAATCTTACAAAGTAAATTTTACTGGCCCATCATATTCAAGGAGTCAGATACATTCCGTAAAAACTGTGAAAATTGTCAGAAGGTGGGATTTATTTCAAAACACAGAGAGTCTATAGATAATCTTCTATTGACTCTTAAGTCTCATCATAGTCGAGATAAGCATCGTGTAATTCATGACTTATGAACCCATTTTCATAAAGAACATACTTGACTTAGTCTTGGGAATCTGACTAAAAAAGACCCTGTTTGCCAGTTTTTAAGAAAACTGGATGGGAAGCCTATCCCCGACCCATTGAGGGCGTTTAAGCTGTTCTTGGACGTAAAACCAAGGGAAGATGTGAGCCACATTCACAACTGTGATTTGAATTTTTTTTGTTTGTAAAAACTTGTGTCTTTTGGTTTTATTATTGCGTTTTATTATTTCTTATTTTTGTTTTAGTGTGTTTCAGGTTTTGTCAGTGTTCGTTATTTCAGGTGATATCTTCTATACTCTATCTTTCTACCTTAGAACATTGAGGACAATGTCTCATTTTGCTTGGGAGGAGAGGGTAGTAGTTGATAAAAAAAAAATTCATTTCATAAAGCATGTGCATAATTGTTGTTACTAGGATGGCAGGGTAAAAGAGTTCTTTTGTTAAAGTGACTCTTGAGACGCATCTTAGTAACCATTCTTAACAAGGTCTATTATAATACTTCTTGAAATATTCAGGTTTACAAACTCTCGTATTGTTACCACTTAATTCTGCTCACATATTTATTTAACATGTATTCTTAAACCTTAATTTACACACACACACTTTAACATATGATTGTGGGTTGCATATTGGATTATTACATTATTTATGTTCTTTTGTTAAAGGTAACAACTAAGGGAAAGGGATTGTATATAATTAAAAAAAAAAGAAAAACATGAAAAAAAAAGAAAAAAGAAAAGAAAAGAAAATGATGATAATAAAAATGTAGATAAGTTTGGTTTCGTAGCCTCCCTAACCTAAGTAATTAAGCCCGAAGGGGTGTTTTAACACCTAATACCCTAAAGTCAACTGACTTGGGAGCTATTGGCCCAACGCTTGTTACATGGGTTGAGGAGAAAAGCTTAAGGGAATCAAACATTGCACTATCTACATATCAGTATCTGTGACCCGAGTTACTAAGCTCGTAGGGGTGTCTTAACACCTAATGCCCTGAGACCAACTGGTCTGGGAGTCATTAGCTGAAAGCTCGTTACATGGGTTAAAGATGCATGATGTTTTTAAATTATATGTATATAGATTTTTTTTAAAAGAAAGAAAGAAAAAAAAAGACAAAAATAATAATCCCAACCCAAGGAAGTTAACCTTAAACATTAGAACAAAAATTTTGTTTTCTTCCAAGAAAAGCCCCATAATTATGTGTTGATAAATTGAGCACAAAAGAAAGGTTTATTAATATCTTGTTAAGAGGTATTGAGCAGATATATAAATTTAATGAGAGTTTGTTTATCTGGATAGAGTAATGGAAGTTAAATGATGAATACCTTGCTTTGTGAAATTTGAAAATTGTTTTAACGCTTTGATTACTAGGGACTAGTAATAAGCTGGTTGGGGGGGTGTGATTAGTACTTAAAAGTGCATTTTTATCATGGTTTTATATCATCATTTTGCACTTGAAGTATCAATAACTCCTTAACTAAAATATTTTTTATAATAATGTATGTAATAATATAAGATACCTATAATTTGTGGTAAATGTCTGTTTTTAATGCAGGCCTATCCCATAAATGAAAGGATTGATTGATGACTTGAAGAACTTAAATTGCAAGGATAAAGAGATGGCCAAACTTAGAAAAGAGATGTCGGTGCAATCCAAACCGGAACACTGTTTGGTAATTAGGTCATATCTGGAGTTACAGATCTCAGATTTAGGTCCAATTTATATGGATGGAAAGGTAAGACATAGGCCTACAACTTTCATATGGAGCCCAAGATCTAAAAAGGCCATTATCAAGTCCAAATTGTAGCAACAACAAAGAAGCCTGAATCTGTCTTCCAGCCCGAGCACTGTTCGGTATTTTGTCCATATCTGGAGTTTTAGAAGTCGAAATGAGCTGAATTGTTTACACAAGAAAGCTGAGACAATTGCCTACAACTTTCATGTTTACAACTGGCTCCAATTGTGACGTTATCAATGACGTTTTGGGCAGACAAGAGAAGATAAGGATTATCACCAAGTCAAAAGTTGGCCACCCACTTATCAATTAGTCATCAAATCAATAGTTTCCAATTTTGGCCTATAAAAGGAGGCATTTGCCATGCATTTAGGCATCTTGGTTTCCAGATCAAGATCATGCTCTTCCTTTCTCTCTTTGTATTTTTTATGCTTTGTTTTCATTAATATTAAGTTTATGCCTTTCATTTCCTTTCTTTTACTTAGTTAACTTTTATGTTCTTATTTTGTTTATCTATTTTGCTTTCTTTCATTATGTCTAGCTAAATTAATTATGTCAAGGTGAAAAGGTTACACTAATGGTGTAAGAATAAGTATAATGTAAACTTAATATGGACTTTAATGTTTGATACTAACATGTTTTATATTTGTTATCTTATTTACTCTTTAATACTTTGCTTGTTAAATGACTAATCTTGATTTATGTTGTATAACACTTGGTACAACAAATGCTTGGCACTTTCATAGCCCATAATGTATGGTATAACCGACACCTGAGCTATGGAAGGAACTTGATTTGTTGTTAACATAAGTTATAATCATGAATGCTTGACGAGATTTACAAGTATTAGCATTAATTGAATAAGATGACTAATGTAATCATGTTAACAATATATAATCTGATTGGAACCTCCTTTGTGTGCGGTTTCCAATTCAATAATAAGAGTTTATACTATACTTGTTTGATATACCATTAGTGGAACCTCTAACCTTGACATTTGTTATTATTATTGTTTAATCCTTACATTAATTATCCATTTCCAAGTTATCATCATCTTCTTCTTCTTCTCTTTCTTTATTATTATTATTATTATTATTACTACTACTATTATTATTATTATTATTATTATTATTATTATTATTATTATTATTCTTGTTGTTGTTGTTGTTATTATTATTGTTGTTTTATAATTGTTGTTTATAATTTGTACAATTAACCTTCCTGTGGTTCGACCCCGGTCTTGCCGGGTTATTTATTACTTCGACACTCCTGCACTTGGGAGAAGACATCAACCTTTTAGTCGTGTCAACAGCCCTTGAGATAAAGGTTGGAGGACAAAGAAGAATGAGCAGCAAATCCTTTCTAGAGTTCAAAATCATAAAATGTGACATGAGTAAGTAAGAGCAAAAAGGTCAACAAAGTTTGCTACCAAGATTCAACCTTTTGAGAAAAGAAGGATTCTATGAAGAAAAAGGGACCTATATTTCTCGGGTAAGTACATATGCATGTTAATCAAAATACATTTGTTTTCAATATTTTAGTAGATCATTACTCCACCATCTCTTAGATAGTGCGTTTTCAAACCTCACTTTCTTTTTAAGTGTGACTTTGAGCCTTTACCTCTTATTGAGTGCACCTTCAAGCCTTTGCTATTTTTAGGTAGGTCACCCATTACAATGAGACCATTCTTCATATTTTTATCCGGGTAGGTCACCTATTATAATAAGACCATTCCTTCACCTGGGTAGGTCACCCATTATAATAAGACACTCTTTCATTTTTTTAGGTAAGTCATCCATTACAATGAGACCATTCTCCATGTTTTTTATCTGGGTAGGTGACCCATTACAATGAGACCATTCCTTCACCTAAGTAGGTCGCTCATTATAATAAAACCACTCTTTTTTTTTTATTAGGTAGGTCACCCATTACAATGAGACTATTTTTTTGCTTAGGTAGGTCACCTATCATAATGAAACCACACTTTCATCTTCACTCTTCACTTTTTTATTTTTCTATTTGGATAGATCACCCAATCCAATAAGACCACTACATACTTTTTACACACCAGATTTTGGTTCTAGTTAAAGAGGATTGGTGAAAGGAATCTTAGTTTAGTCTAACTACGTAACAGATTTTGGTTTTGGTTAACAAAGATTGGCAAAAGGAATCTTAGTTTAGCCTAACCATGCTGGATTTTTATTTTGGTTAAAGGGGATTGGCGAAAGGAATCTCAGTTTAGCCTAACCACAAAGGATTTTGGTTATGGTTAAGGGGATTAGCGAAAGAAATCTCAATTTAGCCCAACCACATTGGATTTGGGTTCTGGTTAAAGGGGATTGACAAAAGAAAGCTTAGTTTAGCCCACCTACACCAGATTTTGGTTCTGGTTAAAAAGAATTGGTGAAAGAAATCTTAGTCTAGCCTAAGCACATACAAGATTTTGGTTTTGGTTAAAAGAGATTGACAAAAGGAGTCTCAATTTAGCCCAACCACACGCCAGATTTTGATTCAAGTTAAAAGAGATTAGCGAAAGAAATCTCAGTTTAGCCCAACCACACACTAGATTTTAGTTCAGGTTAAAAGAGATTGGCAAAATGAATCTTCATTTAGCCCAACCACACACAGGATTTTAGTTCTGATTAAAGGGGATTGACGAAAGGAATCTCAATTTAGCCTAACCACATGTAGAATTTTGATTCTAGCTAAAGGAGACTGACGAAAGGAATCTTAATTTAGCCTAACTACACAGGAATTTGGTTCTGGTTAAAGGGTATTGATGAAAAGGATTTTAGTTTAACCCAAACGCACATAACCTTTTATCTTTGATACAAAAGAGTCGTCGAATGGGTTTTCAAATCAACCTAAATTTTGAGAAGATCATCTTTAAAAGATCGGGTTTGTTTATCTTGACAAAACTTACTACGCAAAGTCTTTATTACATAAGTATTATAAAAAGGAAGAATTTGTTGTCACCAAGTTTTAGGTCCCCGCGTAAAAAAAGAAAGAACATATATATGTATTTTTAAACCTCCTCAACCACATTTTAGTCTTTTTTTAGCGCTTTATCATCCTTTTTTCACGTTATTATTTTTTGGTTTTTCTCATATATATATATATATATATATATATATATATATATATATATATATATATATGAGAAAAACCAAAAAATAATAACGTGAAAAAAGGATGATAAAGCGCTAAAAAAAGACTAAAATGTGGTTGAGGAGGTTTAAAAATACAAGGATTGAAATTTGATAATAAATTTAATTTAAGGAAGAAATGTCAAAAATCAGGTGTTTATTGGACTAAATTAAATTTATTAAAGGTTTAATTGAGTTTAAGCATGGGTGTGATCGAGAGAACATTGATAAAATAATGTTTTAGTATTCATTTTGACTTTACTAACCAGTTTATTAAAGTCAATAAAACATTGGTTAATTTAAAAAAAAAAACAACAATTTTATTTTCTTTGTCTTTTCGTATCTGGGGTATGATATTACATGTAATATGTATTCCAGATATTAATTTTTTTATGCTAGAATGGTTGGGTTTTATCCAATTAAGATAAAAACCTCATTATTGAGGAGAGCTTTTCTTGAATCTTAGACATATACTACCAATAATTAGAAAACATGACCAAATCTTAGATTTTAATAAGATAAATAAAATAATATAGCTTACCTTAGATATGGTATATTTGGGGTGCTAATACCTTTCCTTTACGCAATTAATCTCTATGTCCAATCTTTGAGACCAATTAGGGTTTTTATTGATCAAAATACTAGGTGACAACTCCTATTCTATTTTTATTAATAAGAAACAAGAATTCCTAGCCTCTCCATATTTTCTAGATAGATATTTACATTTTCCTGAAGGGTGGATGGTTCGCCACAACGTTGCATATGTGCAACAAGAGGTGTACTATTCCAAAAGCAAAGACCTATGTCATTTTTTTGTGAGAAGTTAAGTTATGTTAGATTGAAATGGTAACCTTATAATAAGGATTTACATGCTTTTTTTAGAGTATAAAAAAATAAAGGCACTACCTAATAGGTAAATAGTTTATTTTGTGATATCATCATAAAATGCTAAAAATTTTACGTAGTTAGAAAAGGATTGATAATGACATATATACAAGATAGGTAACTTGTTTGCAATAGTTTTTAACTAGAATTGTGTATAAGGTAACTTGTTTGCAATAGTTCTTAACTAGAATTGTGTATAATTGTAACACCCTCAAATTATAATGTCATGAAATCTCTAACATTTCTTTACAAATGTCAAGTATTGGATAATTTATTTAAAATCATGGGATTTTTTTGTGAAAATTTTAGCAGAGTTTCCTTTATTTTTATTGGTACCAAGTTATCAATAACACTTTTATTATATGTCATTTCAACTTTCACCCTGATCCAATCATCCTGGATCACATTCTATTCATCAAACAATAACTCAATACACATACTTATCAATATATTCAAGTTTCATAATATCAATTAGTAAATCAACATAAAAATACTACTGAAAAAAATCTAAAAGATAAACAAATTCATCACTAAAAGTAATAAATGCTAACTAATTATATGTATGCCTTTAAACTATGTAAATACAACATTAAGATTAAGAGTCATATTATATTTATATTAAAATTCTTATCTTATCATTTTAAAAATGTTTTGGTCATACTAACAATTACATTTTTACAACACAAAAGTAATACATCTATTACAAACTACACATCTTCTGTTTGATTTTTTTTTACAACACAAGAGGATTTATACTGAAAGTAAAGACATGAATATTACATTCCAAAATGGTAATTCATAAACAGGAGAAGTCCTATATCTAACGATCTGCATCACCTTGCGGTGTACCTGTTTCAATAATAACCATATTAATTAACTTACTCACTATATTAGTTTAACATTAATTATTTACTCTTAACCTTTGAAATTTAATACTTCTACTTCAATCTAACTCAATCCCTTAATTTACATAATCTTTTTAAAACTTAAAAAATTCAGCCAACTCATCTTAATTATCAAATAAATCCAATGCCTCCATATAATTACTTAGAAATTTGGTTTTTCTTCCTCTATTACTAATAGATCCGGTAATTCCATTCAAATTACCCATCATCCAACTAATCTCTTTTGTTAGTCAATCAATCCAGTATTTCTACATGAATTATTCATTTGGTTAACCTCTTTGTTAACCAATAAACCCGGTAATTCTCTTGATTACCTAAAAATCCAGCTAACCCATTTCGGTTACCAAAATTAATCTGGTAATTCCATTCGAATTAATCAGCATCCGGCTAATCCCTTTTGTTAGCTAAATAATCTGGTAATTTCATATGAATTACCCTATATTCGGTTAATCTCTTTGTTAACTAATAAACCCGGTAATTTCATATACTTTACTTATAATTCACATAATCATAACTCAAATTATTTATTTGCTTCATTCTTTTAACATTTTAATTAAATAAACAACATAGATAGTTAGAAAAATTAAAATTTCAAAATAAGGTGACAAATCACCTACCTTCAACTTAAGATGACCTAACTCCTCCTGTTTGATAATCAGCTCCAGACACAACTCCTGAATCAATCAAGTATCATTATATCATTAGTCCATCAATATTTTTCTTACATGCCGTAACACAAAGTGATTAGTACTTAAAAGTGCATTTTTATCATGGTTTTATATCATCATTTTGCACTTGAAGTATCAATAACTCCTTAACTAAAATATGTTTTATAATAATGTATCTAATAATATAAGATACCTATAATTTGTGATAAATGTCTATTTTTAATGCAGACCTATCATATAAATGAAAGGATTGATTGATGACTTGAAGAACTTAAATTGCAAGGATAAAGAGATGGCCAAACTTAGAAAAGAGATGTCGGTGCAATCCAAACCGGAATACTGTTCGGTAATTGGGTCATATCTAGAGTTATATATCTCATATTTAGGTCCAATTTATATGGATGGAAAGGTAAGACATAGGCCTACAACTTTCATATGGAGCCCAAGATCTAAAAAGGCCATTATCAAGTCCAAATTGTAGCAACAACAAAGAAGCCCGAATCTGCCTTCCAGCCCGAGCACTGTTCAGTATTTTGGCCATATCTGGAGTTTTAGAAGTCCAAATGAGCTGAAGTTTTTACACAAGAAAGCTGAGACAATTGCCTACAACTTTCATGTTTACAACTGGCTCCAATTGTGACGTTATCAATGACTTTTGGGGCAGATAAGTGAAGATAAGGATTGTCACCAAGTCAAAAGTTGGCCACCCACTTATCAATTAGTCATCAAATCAATAGTTCCCAATTTTGGCCTATAAAAGGAGGTATTTACCATGCATTTAGGCATCTTGGTTTCCAGATCAAGATCATGCTCTTCTTTTCTCTCTTTGTATTTTTTGTAATGTTTATGCTTTGCTTTCATTAATATTAAGTTTATGCTTTTCATTTCCTTTCCTTTACTTAGTTAACTTTTATGTTCTTATTTTGTTTATCTATTTTGCTTTCTTTCTTTATGTCTAGCTAAGTTAATTATGTCAAGGTGAAAAGGTTACACTAATGGTGTAAGAATAAGTATAATGTAAACTTAATATGGACTTTAATGTTTGATACTAACATGTTTTATATTTGTTATCTTGTTCACTCTTTAATACTTTGCTTGTTAAATGACTAATCTTGATTTATGTTGTATAACACTTGGTACAACAAATGCTTGGCACTTTCATAGCCCATAATGTATGGTATAACCGACACCTGAGCTATGAAAGGAACTTGATTTGTTGTTAACATAAGTTATAATCATGAATGCTTGACGAGATTTACAAGTATTAGCATTAATTGAATAAGACGATTAATGTAATCATGTTAACAATATATAATCTGATTGGAACCTCCTTTGTGTGCGGTTTCCAATTCAATAATAAGAGTTTATACTATACTTGTTTGATATACCATTAGTGGAACCTCTAACCTTGACATTTGTTATTATTATTGTTTAATTCTTACATTAATTTTCCATCTCCAAGTTCTCATCATCTTCTTCTTCTTCTCTTTTTTTATTATTATTATTATTATTACTACTACTACTACTACTACTACTACTACTACTATTATTATTATTATTATTATTATTGTTATTATTGTTGTTGTTATTGTTATTGTTATTGTTGTTGTATTATTGTTATTTATAATTTGTACAATTAACCTCCCTGTGGATCGACCCCGGTCTTGCCGGGTTATTTATTACTTCGACACTCCTGCACTTGGGAGAAGACATCAACCTTTTCGTCGTGTCAAGTTTTTGGCGCCGTTGCCGGGGAGGTAAGTTTTTGTATAAATTATAATATTGATTTTATTTTCTCTTTTCACTTTTCTTGTATATAACTTTGTTTCTTTTCTTTGGTTTCTTTTTTATTTTGTTTTTTTCCTCCTTCTTTTGCTTTCTTCTATTTTATTTTATTTTATTCCTACACGTGCATGAGAGTGTGGTCACGTACATCAAGTGGTAGACTTTGTAGGGTATCCTCATCATTTTCAGAAAATATGGCCGAAGAAGATAATCAATCACTTCATAATGAAAATAATGAGAATAACCGTGCTAGAACACTTAGAGACCACATGAATCCCACAAGAACAAGTGCACCGTCATGCATAGTTTTTGCTCCTGATGTATCTCATTTTAATTTTAAACCAGGCATTATTCAACTTTTACCTTCTTTTCATGGTTTAGATTTGGAAAATCCATACTTGCATTTAAGGGAATTTGAGGAGGTCTGCAACACATATAATAATTTAAATTGTAGCATGAACACCATCAGATTAAAGCTTTTTCCTTTTTCATTAAAAGATAAAGCTAAAACATGGCTACAAAATTTAAGACCAGGATCCATTCGTGCTTGGGATGAAATGCAACAAGAGTTTTTAAAGAAGTTTTTCCCATCTCATAGAACAAACTCTTTCAAGAGACAAATCACCACTTTCACTCAAAAACCAGGAGAAACATTTTACAAATGTTGGGATAGGTATCGAGACTTGCTTAGTACTTGCCCTCATCATGGTTTTGAAACATGGAGATTGGTTTCATATTTCTATGAAGGGTTAACACCTAAAGATAGGCAAATGGTTGAATTGATGTGCAATGGAACTTTTGAAGATAAAGACCCTGATGAAGCAATGGAGTACTTAGACTTGTTAGCTGAAAATGCTCAAAATTGGGACACCGCGGGTACTTATGAGGCACCGAGTAAAACTCAACCACATACATCTAGTGAAGGTATGTACAACCTTAGGGAAGATCATAACCTTCAAGCCAAGTTTGCATCTTTAGCTAGAAAAGTCGAGGCACTAGAATTAAAAAAGAGTGGTCAATTAAAATCTGTTGAAAACAATGTGTGTCAAATTTGTGAAACAAATGAACACTCAACCAACAATTGTCCAACCTTGCCTTCTTTTAAGGAATGTCTCCATGAACAATCCCATGCTTTAAACAGTTTTCAAATGCCCAACCACAACCCATACTCCCAAACATACAACCCTGGTTGGAGAAATCACCCAAATTTCAGTTGGAAGAGTGAGAACAACAATGCACAAACTTCACAACCATCGTTTCAATCACACCATAATTTCCAAAATTATCATGGATATGCACCTTCTTATGCTCCACCGCCTAGAAGAAATCTTGAGGAAACATTGCATGCATTCATTGAAAAGCAAGAGATAATCAACACTCAACTTGCTCAAAACATGACAGATTTTAAAGATACTCTTGCAAAATTAACATCTGCTCTCAGTTTCCAAGAGAAAGGTAAGTTTCCATCTCAATCACAACAAAATCCCAAGGGGCAATACAATGCAAATGCAAGTAGTTCCGGAAGCCAACATATGGATCAACTCAAATCAATCACTACTCTACGCAGTGGTAAGGTTATTGAAAAACCCTCTCTTGAACCTTATGAGAAAGATGATGAGTCAATCTCTGAGGGTAAGGAAGGGGATGAATCTGAAAATTGCAAAGAAACGACTGATTCACCGCCAGCACTTCCATTTCCTCATGCCATGACTAAACAAAGGAAAGTCAACCATAACTCTAAAATTTATGAAATTTTCAAACAGGTAAGGATCAATATACCTTTGCTGGATGCTATTAAACAGGTTCCTTCCTATGCTAAATTTTTGAAAGATCTATGCACTGTGAAGAGGAAACTGAATGTGAAAAAGAAAGCATTTCTAGCTGAACAAGTAAGTGCTATTCTTCAAAACAATAATGCTTTGAAATATAAAGACCCTGGTTGTCCTACAATTTCTTGCTTTATTGGAGAGCATAAAATTGAAAGAGCCTTACTTGATCTTGGAGCTAGTGTGAATTTACTTCCATATTCAGTTTTTCAAAGTCTCAATCTAGGTGAGTTAAAACCAACTTCTATATCTCTTTTACTTGCCGATAGATCTGTAAAAGTGCCTAGAGGAATAATTGAAGATGTGTTAGTACAAGTCGATAAATTCATTTATCCTGTGGATTTTATTGTCTTGGACACAGAACCTGTTGAAGCATGTAATTCATTTCCTGTTATTTTAGGACGTCCGTTTCTTGCAACCTCTAACGCATTGATTAATTGTAGAAATGGACTGATGAAGCTATCATTTGGAAACATGACATTGGAGATGAATATTTTCAACATTTGCAAGCAACCTGGAGATGATAATGATTTACAAGAAGTAGATCATATTGACGAATTAGTTTATGATCAACTTGAATCTACTTTAAGTAAAAATAAATTGGATGAAACTGAAGATTTGCAAATGGTTTATTTTGAGGAAGAAATCACGGATGAAACAAGCACCGAAAATGTTGATGCGAATTTTTTGTCAACAGTGACAACAAATTCGATACCTGACATCACACCAATGGATGATTACTTTCCTAACGAATCCTTACTTTCTCTTAGTCCAATGCCTTGGTATAATAAAAATATCAATTTTCTTTCTTTAGGAGATTTGCCAGCTGATTGGAGTACGCAAGACAAAGAAAAGTTTTTGAACGAAGTGAAGAGCTTTTACTGTGATGACCCTAACTTATTCAAATATTGTCCTGATCAAATATTTCAAAGATTCATTCCCGACAATGAGGTAAGTTGTGTCATTAAACTTTGTCATTCTGAAGCATGTGGAAGTTATTTCTCGTCAAAAAAGACAGTTGTAAAAATCTTTCAAAATGGATTTTATTGGCCCACCATGTTCAAGGACACGAATGCATTCTGCAAAACTTGTGAAAATTGTCAAAAAATTGATACTGGTCAAAAAGTTTTGTTTTATAATTCTCAACTTTATGCATTCCCTAGAGAGCTAAGACCAAGATGGACCAATCCTTATGGGGCCTGTGATATTGAGAATTCAATGAATGACAATGATTTTAAAGAAAATGGACATCGTTTGAAAACTTACTTTGATAATTTTCCTAGTAAAAATGAATCAACTGGTTTGAATGATCTTGTAGATAAAGGTTGATTATTTTGTTTTTCTCACATTGTTTTTTTTTTGAGTGATTTTTGCAAGTTTCTTTCACCCCGGTCAAATGGCGGATAACGGTACTCCGTGACTTAAGTCGGTTCTTTCAGTTTCCCATAATTACTGATATCTGTGTATATATCTGTGCAATTCTTTGAATCTCTCTTCCAATTCTCATTTGAAAATGGACACTAATCTTGAAAAATTGAAAAAGTATTTTCCCGCTCTGCCTCAGAATGCGATTACAAAAATTTACCGTGCTAGATGTGCAAGATTGAGATTGTTAATGAATCATGGAATTCCTGAAGATATTCGTTGGTTGATTGAAGCAAAGGTCCGATTATCAGGTGAGTCCTCTAACTCCTTCATTTCACACATGCCTGGAACAGGTAAAAGCACTTTTGCAAAGAAGCGTCGTGCAAAACGACTGGATGTCTGTCATCGATGTGCTAGATGGACTTGTAATACACAATGTCATTCTTTAGGAATGGTATCTATAAACCGTGAAGATAAAATACAATTCATTAAGGATGGCTTGAGTAAGGAGTCTTTAGATAATCTTCTATTGACTCTTGAGACGCATCCTAGTGGAGATGTGCATCGTGCAATTCATGATTTATGGCCACTATTTCATAAAGAACATGATCGAATTAGTCTTGGGAATCTGACTAAAAAAGACCCTGTTTGCCAGTTTTTAAGAAAACTGGATGGGAAGCCTATCCCCGACCTATAGAGGGCGTTTAAGCCGTTCTTGGACGTAAAACCAAGGGAAGATGTGCGCCACAATCACAACTACCTGTATATACACATGTTTTTTTCAAAAGTAAATAAATAAATAAATAAAAAGAGAGAGAGAGAGTGTGAGACTCCAGCTAGCCTACATATAGATGTTATGATTGCCTTTCTAATTTCTCATCTATAAAACCCTCTTTTCCTTCCTTTCATTTCTACTCAACCCATACATTCAACAAATACAGAAGTGTGTAGAAATGGCAAGTTCCTCAAGTCATCAAATAAGAAATATTTGTGTTTTCGGTGGATCTTGTCCTGGGAAAGAAAAGGAGTTTTTAGAATCAGCAAATCATCTTGGTCAGGTGCTAGCTAAGAGAAAGATTCATTTAGTATATGGGGGAGGCAGTCTTGGGTTAATGGGAGGTGTGTCAATAACTGCATTTTTAGGAGGTAGTCAAGTTTTAGGAGTCGTCCCTGAAGCTTTGGCACAAGGGGACATCATTGGAAAAACAATTGGAGAGGAACTTCAGGTCTCTACAATGTCAGCTCGAATGAATGCAATGTTTAACCATGCTGATGCTTTCATTGCTTTACCAGGTGGTCTAGGCACATTGGAAGAGATCTTTCATATTTCCTCTTGGGCTCAATTGCACATTCACCATAAACCCATTGGTTTGTTAAATGTTAATGGTTATTATGATAAGTTGTTGTCTTTTCTTGATCATGCTGTGGAACAAGAATTTCTAACATCTTCTGCACGCCAAATCATAATCTCTGCTACTACAGCTGAACAATTGATTGACCAACTACAATCTTTCACTCCTGTGATTGATCCTTCCATGAGTCGCATAAATTGGTCATCTACGGGAAGCCGTAAAAAGCTTAGATTGGATTTGAGCCTTCATTTGTGAATTTTTGTGTATTTTGGTTTTATTATTGTGTTTTGTTATTTCTTATTTTTGTTTCAGTGTGTTTCAGGTTTTGTCAGTGTTCGTTATTTCAGGTGATATCTTCTGTACTCTATCTTTCTACCTTAGAACATTGAGGACAATGTCTCGTTTTGGTTGGGGGGAGAGGGTAGTAGTTGATAAAAAAAAAATTGTTTTTCATTTCATAAAGCATGTGCATAATTGTTGTTACTAGGATGGCAGAGTAAAGAAGTTCTTTTGTTAAAGTGATTCTTGAGACGCATCTTAGTAACCATTCTTAACAAGGTCTATTATAATACTTCCTGAAATATTCAGGTTTACAAACTCTCGTATTGTTACCGCTTAATTCTGCTCATATACTTATTTAACATGTATTCTTAAACCTTAATTTACACACACACACTTTAACATATGATTGTGGGTTGCATATTGGATTATTACATTATTTATGTTCTTTTGTTAAAGGTAACAACTAAGGGAAAGGGATTGTATATAATTAAAAAAAAAGAAGAAAAACATGAAAAAAAAAGAAAATAAATAAAAAAATGATGATAATAAAAATGTAGATAAGTTTGGTTTCGTAGCCTCCCTAACCTAAGCAATTAAGCCCGAAGGGGTGTTTTAACACCTAATACCCTAAAGTCAACTGACTTGGGAGCTATTGGCCCAACACTTGTTACATGGGTTGAGGAGAAAAGCTTAAGGGAATCAAACATTGCACTATCTACATATCAGTATCTGCGACCCGAGTTACTAAGCTCGTAGGGGTGTCTTAACACCTAATGCCCTAAGACCAACTGGTCTGGGAGTCATTAGCTGAAAGCTCGTTACATGGGTTAAAGATGCATGATGTTTTTAAATTATATGTATATAGATTTTTTTTAAAAAAAAGAAAGACAAAAAAAAAGACAAATAATAATCCCAACCCAAGGAAGTTAACCTTAAACATTAGAACAAAAATTTTGTTTTCTTCCAAGAAAAGCCCCATAATTATGTGTTGATATATTGAGCACAAAAGAAAGGTTTATTAATATCTTGTTAAGTGGTATTGAGCAGATATATAAATTTAATGAGAGTTTGTTTATCTGGATGGATTAATGGAAGTTAAATGATGAATACCTTGCTTTGTGAAATTTGCAAATTTGTTTTCTACTTTAACGCTTTGATTACTAGGGACTAGTAATAAGCTGGTTGGGGGGTGTGATTAGTACTTAAAAGTGCATTTTTATCATGGTTTTATATCATCATTTTGCACTTGAAGTATCAATAACTCCTTAACTAAAATATGTTTTATAATAATGTATCTAATAATATAAGATACCTATAATTTGTGATAAATGTCTATTTTTAATGCAGGCCTATCATATAAATGAAAGGATTGATTGATGACTTGAAGAACTTAAATTGCAAGGATAAAGAGATGGCCAAACTTAGAAAAGAGATGTCGATGCAATCCAAACCGGAACACTGTTCGGTAATTGGGTCATATCTAGAGTTATATATCTCAGATTTAGGTCCAATTTATATGGATGGAAAGGTAAGACATAGGCCTACAACTTTCATATGGAGCCCAAGATCTAAAAAGGCCATTATCAAGTCCAAATTGTAGCAACAACAAAGAAGCCCGAATCTGTCTTCCAGCCCGAGCACTGTTCAGTATTTTGGCCATATCTGAAGTTTTAGAAGTCCAAATGAGCTGAAGTTTTTACACAAGAAAGCTGAGACAATTGCCTACAACTTTCATGTTTACAACTGGCTCCAATTGTGACGTTATCAATGACTTTTGGGGCAGACAAGTGAAGATAAGGATTGTCACCAAGTCAAAAGTTGGCCACCCACTTATCAATTAGTCATCAAATCAATAGTTCCCAATTTTGGCCTATAAAAGGAGGTATTTGCCATGCATTTAGGCATCTTGGTTTCCAGATCAAGATCATGCTCTTCTTTTCTCTCTTTGTATTTTTTGTAATGTTTATGCTTTGCTTTCATTAATATTAAGTTTATGCTTTTCATTTCCTTTCCTTTACTTAGTTAACTTTTATGTTCTTATTTTGTTTATCTATTTTGCTTTCTTTCTTTATGTCTAGCTAAGTTAATTATGTCAAGGTGAAAAGGTTACACTAATGGTGTAAGAATAAGTATAATGTAAACTTAATATGGACTTTAATGTTTGATACTAACATGTTTTATATTTGTTATCTTGTTCACTCTTTAATACTTTGCTTGTTAAATGACTAATCTTGATTTATGTTGTATAACACTTGGTACAACAAATGCTTGGCACTTTCATAGCCCATAATGTATGGTATAACCGACACTTGAGCTATGAAAAGAACTTGATTTGTTGTTAACATACGTTATAATCATGAATGCTTGACGAGATTTACAAGTATTAGCATTAATTGAATAAGACGACTAATGTAATCATGTTAACAATATATAATCTGATTGGAACCTCCTTTGTGTGCGGTTTCCAATTCAATAATAAGAGTTTATACTATACTTGTTTGATATACCATTAGTGGAACCTCTAACCTTGACATTTGTTATTATTATTGTTTAATCCTTACATTAATTTTCCATCTCCAAGTTCTCATCATCTTCTTCTTCTTCTCTTTCTTTATTATTATTATTATTATTACTACTACTACTACTACTACTACTACTAGTATTATTATTATTATTATTATTATTATTGTTATTATTATTGTTGTTATTGTTATTGTTATTGTTATTGTTGTTGTATTATTGTTATTTATAATTTGTACAATTAACCTCCCTGTGGATCGACCCCGGTCTTGCCGGGTTATTTATTACTTCGACACTCCTGCACTTGGGAGAAGACATCAACCTTTTCGTCGTGTCACAAAGCACGTAATATTTTTATTTGTAATTTGTTGTAATAAAATTCATTCTTAAATATAACATCATTATTTTACATACAACCTCATATTTAACTCAAGTTACTTCTTTTCTTACTTTATATTCATAATTCTTTCATCAAATAATTCTTCTATTATTTATGTCCTCACCTTATATTATTTATTTTATCTAAATATATGTAATAACTATACTCAAACACAATCTAGACATCTTGTCTTTATATTTTCTTTTAACTACTTTATTTCTCTTTTAATTTGAATTTACTTATTAGTTTTCCCTTTTTTTCCCCTCAACTTAAATGTTATTTCTTCATTTAGTCTTTTTTTTTTATATATTTTCAAATATCATGATTAAACATGGTTTTTTCTAAACATTAACATCAAAACTCATTCTCCCACTTTTTCCTTCACTTGGCCAAATGTGATGTTTCCTTTCCTCCCCCAAATTCTTTCTTCATTTACTTGTTATTCTAACTTGTTTTCATTCTATTTCATTTCAATTTCATTATTTTTTCTTCCCTTCCTAATTCCCCTAAATTCACATAAAAACCCTAAGTTTAAAAATCAAGGATTTAAGGGAAACTAAGGTAAAATTTCACGAAATTACTTCCCAACTTAATCAAGTAAGCTTGAGAAAACATCTAAATCAAATATTAAATCCAAACTTCTCATGCTTACCTATTTCTTTTCTTCCAATTTCTCTTCTCTTCCAAAGTTAGTCGAATTCTCCTTTTCAATTCTTCTTTCCTTCACTTGATTTCGTGTTTTATAAGATGAACTTGCAAGTTTATATAGTTACTCTCTCAATTTTCTTATTATTTTTCCTTACTTTTCTCTCTTTCTCTCACTTTAGTTTCTATTCTTTCTTTTCACATTATTGTTTCTGCCCAGTCAGTAGTTAATAAAAGAGAAAGAGAGTTTATTTATTTTCTTTTCAATTGTAAACAACCATTTTACCCTTAATGAGTATTTTTGCCTTTATTTGACGATACTTATTTTTTTCCTAACACTACCAAGATCCGTTGATCTTAAATTTCAATAAGATTTTATTCAATATATTTTAATATTTCTCATAAAATTTCAGCTCAATTTGATGGTCGAATTGAAAATTACGTCCAATAATGTAAAACTAGTCAAATTGTGATTTTTCATCAAATTTCTGAATTTCTCTAAAATTTTTGAAATTTTAACCCAAGCTAAGACATCATATTAAAAGGCTCATCGTAAAATTTTAAAATTTTCTGATAACCTGATCGAGAGTTATAATTTTTTTTATTTTACAAGAAACTAGTCAATTTATAATTTTATGCCCAGAGGTTTTACAATAATGTTATGGTCATTATAGAGTTGCTAATGCCTTGGTTAGAAAAGCATTGTTGTTGGTCACTTTAAGAAAAAAGATCATTGTGTTCAACCATTTGATAAAATTGTATCAGCATGATGAGAACTAAGCTAGTTATAGGGAAAAAAGACAAAGTTAAATTGTCATTAACGACTTTCACATTCATAATGAGTTCTTGATAAGAGGTAATTAGTTTTACATTCCTACTTCATGATAAGAGAATGTGATTTCGAATGTATATGGAGAAGGATTACCATGTTACTTAGGATAAAATAAGATTATTAATGCTATCATTGAGAGGTATTATTGGCTTTATTAGGAATGAGATATTGACAAGTTTATGAAAAAATACTATATTTTTTAAATTGTCAAAAGGTAAGCTTAAAATACATGTTTATATATGTCGTTGTCTATTCTTAAAAATATATGAGAGGACTTATGGCACCCTTGCGACGACCCTTCCTGGTTCAGGAGATTGATGTCGGGTCTTTATTTTGTGAATAAAGGAGTCGCCACCTGATATTATGGTCACTAGGAACCCTAACTAGTCTTTCAGAGATTCTGTGATAAGGGATTATTTGCGTAAAGGGAAGGTATTAATACCTTTAGTACGCCCTACTTAAAGTGATGTTTGGTTTGCCTTATAATTGGTATGGTATTGGTGTTCTCTTAATTAGTTTTCATAGGATATGTTTGCTATAATGAATCGATTTAGGTTCAAAGTCTAAAAGCAAGAACCCTTTGTCAATATGGATCATACATTTAGATATGTCTACAAAGTGCCAAGGAGTACCAATGCAGATCTCTTAAAATCTGTGGTTGATTCAAACTAAATTTATTAAGATAGCAATCCAAGAAAATTTCATGTGCTTTAAAAGCTCATTTTTCCCTTAACATTTTAAGAGTTTGCGACTTGTAAATCACAAGGAATAAGGACAAAAATTTAGAAATATAAGGAAATTCAGGGCACTTTAAAAGTCTATTTTTACCTTAGTGTTTTATATTTTCACGGCTCGTAAACTATTGAGTTAAAAATTAAAATGTTTTCAATTATAATCAAGGCTTCTTTCAAGGATGTGTTATGACTTATTATTTCTAGAAAATTATTTTGGATATTTACCATTTAGAGTTTCTTTATCCAAATATTAACAGTGAATAATAACAAGTTATTCCCAATAATATTTTGAATATTCACCTTTTTGGGATTTCTTTATCCAAACATTAACGACAAATAATAGATGAATTCTCCCTGAAATAATTTTTTTTAAATATTGGCTAATACTTTTTAGAGTTTTACAAACATGTTGTAAAATACAGAATGCAAGAACATAATTTTTTTTGTTATGTTTAAGAAATCCATATGAAAACACTTTTACTATGCTCCACTCACATATTATTTTTACATGATACAAAATACCATAAATTCAAAAAAAATCTAACACCATAATATATAATTTAGAAATTGCAAAATAGACCCCTAAACATTCAAGAATTGTAGAGGAAGACTTTTAGCATTGCAATAACAGTGGTGGCACGTGGTTCTCATGCACAACCGTCATTGGCAATGCATGGGTTCACGTGCTGCTATAAGAAACCACGCGGGATGGGAAAAATTAAGCTGAGATTAATATGGCCAATAATGAAAGGAAAAAGATCTATATAAGAAAAATAAGGACCTAACATAAGACATGACAAGAACAAATTGCTACTAGCTAGCTGGGCAAGGAAAAAAAAAAGGAAAATAAACATGAAGAAAATCAACATCTACAATAACAACAATATACATCAATTAGAAAGGAACCAAATAAAATAAAAATCCCAATAAACAGAACTAATACATTAAAGGAAAGATTTAGATAATATTAGTTATAATAAAAACTATTAAGAGCTTATCATGGAAAAGAGATAGGTAAATTTGCATAAGTTCTCTGCACCAATCTTTTACAAGAAAACATAATATACATCACCTTGTCGTTGATGAATTAAAATTGAGAATAATTTGAAACCTAAATAAAAGTCAAGATCAATAAAGGGTGTGTTTAGAAATATGGTAATAATTGCGATTTAAAATATTTTTTATTTAAAATATATTAAAATAATATTTTTTTTAAAAAATATTTTTTGAAATTATTACATTAAAATAATCTAAAAATATAAAAAATTAATTTTAAATATATATCTTTAATTTTTAAGAAACAAGGTTTGAACCATATTCCAAACACACCCGAAAAAATAGAAAAGCAAATCAAATAAACACCAAGAAAATATAGACAACAATGAGACATGTGGAGGCATTAAGAGGGGCAACAAACAAAGACAATTAAGAGAGTAGAGTATGTGTATAGAAAATAGCGATTTAGTTTATTTTTGTAATTTATAATTTTTAATCATCGTGTAATTTATAAAGGGGTCAGTAAAATGCGGGGTTGGATAATCTCTCTCAAACTCAAATCCGTCTTCCATGGGCTCATCCAAGCCCAAACCACACAACTCCAATGAAAAAACCAACCCCATCTTATCCAGTCGCGTGACCAGAGGAGGACAGCAGCATAGACTCGGCAGGGAGAGGAAGTGAGTGAGAGAGAGATACGAGAATGGCAATGCTTTGTGCCTCATCTTCTTTTACTTCAACAAAACCCTCTTGTTCTTACTCAGCAAGGAACGGCACTAGTATTTGTACTACCCCTTTTGTTGCTGGGTTCTCATTTTCACAATCAAAATTAAAACCATGTGTCAAAACGTCTTTATTTCCTTTGAATAATGGCAGCCGTAGTTTTGAGGTTCGGTGCGAGAAGAAAGAGAAAAACGTAGTCACTCGCGTTCCTCTTGACCAACGCTGGTTGTTTGAAGAATCTGAACTTAATGGCCCTGTAATTTCCTCTCTTTCTTTCTCAAGTTTCTTTAATTTAATTGTTAGAATTCCTGATGTATAAATATCTTTTTTCTTCTGGTTATCTGGGATTTTTGTCCTTTCTGATATTTGCCAGGCTTTGAGTCCCTTTTTAAGATTCTTATGGCGGTGCGTGATGTTCACTTTTGCTTTATTTCAATTTTTCGTTTTGTTGTGGTTTTATTTTGAATAGGATATTTGGAATACGACATGGTATCCTAAAGCTGCAGATCATATTAACACGGAGAAAACTTGGTATGTTGTTGATGCAACTGACAAGATTCTTGGAAGACTGGCATCTACAATTGCCATTTACATTCGTGGAAAGAATTTGGCGACTTACACTCCTAGTGTGGACATGGGGGCTTTTGTGATCGTGGTATGTGGATAGAATAAGGACGCATGTTCCATACCTTTCTTTAACCGTTTGCAATGAATGTTGAATGCGTAACGTTTCACTTTATTTCATTTTATTTTCATCAGCTAAATATTTCTGAAATTGGGGGCTTTTGTTGTTTTCAAGTAGATAAAACTGTTATATTTTCTTATTGTGTCACATTACATTGCATTTGATTAGTTTCTAGTAGATGTTATCCTTAATGCTCCTGGTATGGTTTCAAACCTAAAATAGCTTTGTGTCTAATGCACTTTTTGCATCAGTCAAAGTGAATCTGACAAATATGGATCATGATATATTATTTGTTTCACCTGCTTTTACTTGTTTCTATCTTAATTGTGTAACTTGCAAGCTCATTGCTGCATAATTGGAGTTGAATGGCTCATCAAATCTTATCAAATGCATTAAGGCTTGATTACAGTGTATTTGGAGTTGAATGGTTCACAAAATCTTATCAAATGCATTAAGGCTTGATTACAGTGTATTTGGAGTTGAATGGTTCACAAAATCTTATCAAATGCATTAGAAGAATGTTCTGATGAGCATAGATAGAGAGTTATAAAATTACTTAAAGAATTAGTATTCCCAATTAACAAAAGCAATTAGCAAGTGTACTGATCTTTATGTATAGGTTTTGAGGTTGTTTTCCTCTAGGAAACCAATTATCTTCCAGTCAGTTTAGTACCATAAGCATCAATTGGTGGAATTGGGTTGATACTGAAGGCTTCATGCAGCGCACTTGGGTTGCTGAGTGTTTATCCTCCATAAGAAAAATCTTGTTACATTATGGATTATTTACTAATTTTATCATTATGGTGGCATAATAAAATGTATCTCTTAACACTCTTATTGATAAGATCATCGATCACTCAAAGTGCTTAGTATGAATTACCGATGTGGTTTGGATCAGGAAGAGAGTAGGTGTTAGTTGTTCTGTGACCATGTTTTGTACCAGAATCTTAATACATATAGAGGCTTGTCTGACTTCATCAGGTATTTTCAGACATGAGAGAACTTCTTGAAAATTTGAAATTGAAATTCCGCCAGCAGTTTATCCACATGTTTGTTGATTTGATCTAGAAAAAGTATGATGAAGGATTAGAATTCATAATGTCTTATTGCAGGATTTCGCTGACTGAATGATATCTGTTTTGATTTCCAAAACATTAATCTCTATATCTTTTCCTTAGTTTGTGTACCAATCATTTTTTCTCAAAATATTGTCATCTAGAGATTCACTTGATATAATTTGCTCACAACTCTACTCAGATTTAATGGATTATTGGTATTGTAATTGTTTCCATGCAATTATACCTGTTTGTTGAGGTTCTGATGCGAGGATTAGTGGGACATTTCTACTTCATCCCTGAATGTCAATTGCTGTACAGTGCTTCGTATAGTATCAATTACATTTAACTTAAGTGCCAAAGTTCTGAAAGTTAATGCTTTATCTGATGTCAAAAGGTAAATGCTGAGAAAGTTGCTGTATCTGGTAAGAAGAGGACCCAAAAGTTATACAGAAGGCATTCAGGAAGACCAGGTGGAATGAAAGTGGAGACATTTGATCAGCTACAACAGAGGATTCCAGAAAGAATTATTGAACATGCTGTTCGTGGTATGCTTCCTAAAGGAAGGGTGAGTGCTTATGTTCCGACTCAGAATGAGTATAAGTAATTTATTTATTTATTTACAAGCTTTCTCATTCCTTAAGGATGTCTTATCCAGCTATCCTCTTAGCTGTACTGAATTCTTTTCCCATTCTCAATAAAATTGCTTATAAAATGAAGTACACATATTGGACCTTTATATATTTTAGGATTTTTGTTTTCATGTCACTATATAACAGATTTTGGATGAATCAATTTGTTACGCTTCTCAAAACAATCTTGCTTTTCCCGAGTTCATTGGCAGGCCTGAAAAAGCTCTTGCTTCGCCCCTGGCTAGCCTTTTTGCCTATGCTGCCATTGTTTGTTTACTTTTGTTTTGTTTGTAACTGATGTAAGTTTATATGCCATTAGATGATACTTAAGTCAGATGAGAGCTTTTATGTTTTGGGTAGTTAGTAGGATAGGGGAGTCTGGCATCAAGTAGTTCTGTGAGTGATGGCCTGATGGATTGCAGGACAGTTGATTTGGCATTAGTCTTTGTAAAATATGAGAGGATAATTACAGAGTCCAATTAGAAATCAAAAGAGAGACTGACAAATATTTTTTTCTCTGAAACAATTAAATGCATGTGAAATTTACATGTGCTGGTATGCTTGTGATACACTGTGTTAACTTTATGATTTTTAGTTAAATAGATCTATTTCATTTCTTTTCTGAATGATTTTCCCCTTTAACATCTAATTGATGTCTAGTCTGAAATGCTTCTACTTCATGCTGACTGCATTATTGGGTATCTGCTTGTTTCCCAATTATGTGGCTTCAACGTCTGTTTCCTGCAGCTTGGCAGAGCATTATTCAACCACCTTAAGGTTTACACGGGCCCAACTCATCCACACGAGGCTCAGAAGCCGATTGACTTGCCGATAAGGGACAAGAGAATACAAATTGAGAGATAGATTTGCTTCGTAACCCGGGCTTTAGATATGGCTATCAATCTATCTTTGCCACAATGTTTCCCATGTTTGTGGCATCAGATTTTAGCTTCGTGCATAGCCTTCCTATGAAGAAAAGCTTTCTGTTCACGTTTCTCTTGGATAATAGAGGTAATGGGAATTGGTCTTGCCTGTCTTTTGCCAAGGTTCATCGGGCAATCAAGGAAGTTCATTTTGTAGGTTTCCGTTGTTTCAAATGTACTTTACCTGAATCTACAATGTTTTTTGTGTCACGATTTATTATTTGCTTAAATGAAAGGAGTAGACTGCTTCTTTATTATAGCTGGAGACTAGCTTAAATGTAATTTTCCAAGCCTTTACATGCTGTCTTTTCTTTGAAAACATCATAAATGTCAACAATATGCTCATCATTTTTGGTAGCGAAATCAATCTTAATGTTATGTTAAAGACCACACACAATTCATGTAGCAACTTTCTCAAGCTCTAACTCTACTAGAGACTTGGCACTATACATACTGAACAATCCCTCTCATGTATTTTTGTTTTTTGTTATCCTTGATTTATCTGACAATTTTATCACGCACCTTAAATTATACAATAAAAATAAAATCCAAAAAACTCACAGTTATGATTTTTTACAGCAAATCACCACATCTTCTAGACAAGAGATGAACAAAAACATCAATTTTCAAGCCGGATGAAACAAAAGCTTTGTTAGAATATAAAAAACATGATAATTTTAAACCCTGTTTAATAGGTTCGATCACGTAGTTCAAATGTTGATGGCACGAGTAGAAATTAGACTATGCATACTTATCTTCCTTCATCTTGTAATAGTAATGATAATCATTTAAACATAAAGGCAGGTTTAAAGAGAAAACAACACCCAAATGTAATAAAAAACTAGTTCAAGGTAGTAGATTAAACACTGATAAAAATAAAAATCTATGAAAATGATGAGCCTTCAATCGAAGAAATGACTAGAACAAACAGGCAGTCAATTCTACGCAAGGAAAGCAACATCATGGAGAGAGGAAATTCGTAAGGAAAAAAACAAAACAGCACACAATCATACAGTAGATTGAGTGATTCATAGGGAGTGCGACGAAACTTTATGAAAAAAGCAATTCCAATTCTAGAGTAATTCATCAAAGAAAGGCTTGAGGTGTGTAAACCATTAGCAACGAAAACCTACAAGGATCAATTATTGTGTACAAGAGAAAACTGAAATCAAATTTCCCCTTTAACCAAAGCTTAAGAAACGAAAAACAAGTTAAAATGAACAAGAAAATAAAAGAAGGATCAAATAAATTGAGAAAAACTTAAACAATTGTGCTTTAAAAGAAAATGTAGCCACAAATAAAGCTGGAGAGAGCCAAGAAAAAAGCCTATAAATAAATAGTTTTAAAAGAGAAGCATAATTAAGGCAAGGCAGGACTAGCGTAGTGCAACTTGAAACGAAAAGGAACTCAAAGCATAACTGAATTAAGCACAGAAATGGAAAATATTCAATGAAAAAGGAAACAAAGAGAAGGGAAAATAAGGAAAAAGTAGGATAAAAACATCATATTAAATTCGGAGGGCAGTTGCAAGAGGTCACAAACTATGTACAGGACAACATAAGAAAGGGAAAGTATTACATCATATCGAAAGCCATCACATCAGAGCTAGTTGGTTTGGCAAGGAGATTAAAAATCTAGGGAAGAATGAGAGGCAGCACATGAGAAAATAGGGGAAAACATTGGGGAAGAATGCTTGAAATCCTTAACATGTAGCAAGATAGGGAAAGAATATATATATAAAAAAAGAAAGATAGGGCAAAAATCTAGAAAAATCGGTGTTATGAACTACATCATCGAGAAGAAGAACTATGTATTAGAAACAGGTCAGAAACCAACAACCAACTCGAGAAACAAAGATAGGATCCTAGACAACATACATAATGGGTCAGAAATAGCTCTAAAGATAAGAAAATAACACGAAAAATTAGAAAAAAAAGGAATAAATGCATTATTAGGACATCAACTTTGTACCTTTTCTCAATCAAGTACATATATTTTAATTTTTTGATATCAATTTCTTTCTTTTTAAAAATATTTATTATAATTTAAAATATTTTAATCCATTAAATATAAAATTATTTAGAAGGGTACTTTTATCAAGAAAGAAACACATTAAAAAAAATGAGATATTGATATGAGTACTAGATTAACATAATAAAAAATGTTGGTGCACTATTTTTTTTTTAAAAATAAATCAAATGTACGTACTCGATCATGCAAAACCTAAGTTGGTGTACCAAAAATGGATCAAGGTTAAAGGACACGTCATCAAATTATTGAGTAACTTACAGAAAGTGGAAGGAAAAATTTGATTGGAAGTTTTGAAAAAGTTATAATATGCCCTCAAATAAGTAAACAAATATGAACAGAAATGATGATAACAAGGCAAAGAAATATGCTTAAAAACAAACGTAAGAAGATGATGATGGATGGACAGTTGATGAGGCAAATTGGAGCAAACTTCTCTAATCTCTCCCCTTCCAATAGTCAGAATCCAAAGAGACTGGATAAAGATCACCAGCAGATGTAGAAGCAGCAGTCCACGGTCCATCCATTGACAGGGTACGAGTCTCACTTATTTCCTGTTCGTTGATAACTTGAAAATGCCTCCTCATTTGCTCAATCTTCTTCTCATCCGTTGACAAGCTTCTTTCTGGAATGTCAATATCTTGAACAACAGCACTTCCTTCGAGCATGCTTACAACTGAAGACATCGCAGGCCTAACTTCTGCAGAGACATTGCTGCAGAGGAGAGCCACATTAATCATTGTCATCACCTCTTCTTTGTTGTAGTCTTGGCCTAGTTTTGGATCAACAAGCTCCAGCAAAGTCCCTTTCTCCTTCAAAACCAATGCCTAGAAAACAAGATGGATATATATAATTAAGTACAATGATAATAATAAAAATAAATCAATCAAGACGCCGAGAAACTGTTTCTACCCAATCAAGAAGATAAACAGTGTCCTCCTTTGTTCGATGACTAGTATTGCTCTTCCCACTGACAATTTCCAAGGCAACGATTCCAAAACTATAGACATCTGCTTTGTCAGTCAAATGACCCCGCATTGCATATTCAGGAGCCATATACCCCCTGCAAAAATAACCAATATCAAACAGCTTAGACTGAGTTCTATTCAAAAGACTTAAATCTTATGGTGGATGGCTCTTTTTCAGTTTTTTATATATATTATTGGACGGGGGATAAGTTCTGGTTGCTGACCAAATCTTTTTGAAGCTCTAGGATGGACTCTTTTTTTTTTTTTTTCTTTCATTGTATTCAACTTAAAATATAAGAACTAAAAAGTATTAACAAGATACAATAGTAGAGAGCAGGCTCACAGGGTTCCGGCAACTCGGGTGCTTATGTGGGTGTTTTCCTCTTCGTCAAGTTTGGCTAGCCCAAAGTCAGATATCTTTGGGTCTAGATTCTTGTCAAGCAACACATTGGTGGCCTTGATGTCTCTATGCACGATCTTCAATCTTGATTCTTCATGAAGATAAGCTAAACCTTTTGCTATACCAACACAAATCTTGTGCCTTGTTGCCCAATCCAAATTCACCTGGTATTCTTCAGGACCTTTGAGACAAGATCAACAGTGATGCTAAGTATAAGGTGAGTATTTTGTCCCTTCCCATACAGGCATGCATACCTTTACATGTATGGAAACATCTAAGAGCCAAGAGCTTGAAATCAATTAAATTATGTTCTTTGAATTTACCAAACAAAGCACGAGCAAGGCTGTTATTTTCCATGTACTCATACACCAACAATAATTGATTGCCTTCAATGCAACATCCGTGAAGCTTTACAAGATGAGGATGTTGCAGAGCAGAAATCATGCCAATCTCATTCACAAACTCACGGTTTCCTTGTTTTGATTTGGAGGAAAGCTGCTTTACAGCAATTGCGGTTCCATCTGATAGAACACCCTGCATCAAGGAAATAATGTAAAAACTTTCGCAAGACAAGTATTGCATCAAGCTAAGAATCTTAAAAATGTTACAAAGGCCATGCATTAAGAAACCAAGTAAAGTTCATGTTGAATACCTTGTAAACAGGACCAAAACCACCTTCTCCAATTTTATTAGCAGGATCGAAGTTGTTTGTAGCAGCTTTAATTTGCCTCAATGTAAATGAACCTGTTTTTAATTCTAGGCCCTTCAAATCTGTTGGAGAGGCGAATTTGTTTCAGAAAAAAACCCGTTTCTTGGAATTAATTTCACTTCTCTTTCTCTCTCTCTTTTGACTTCTCATTGTCAATCAGTTTCGCCATAGCAGCCTTCTTTTTTCCAGTTTCAGCTTAACAGATTTGATTTATATATATATATGGTGTTGATATGGACAAATCGTATGCAGAAATAGGAAAATAAAGATAAATCTTAGAAAATACCATGACGCATGCTGATCTTCTGTCCTAAACAACCTTTCCACCAGAGAATTCCTAGAATCAGGAAGATGACAACCACTACTGCAGCCACAATGCCAACCACAGTGCCAGCAGATGTACCATTACTACTGCTATTTTCTGAAGGAGGTACAAAATCTGCAGGAAGCAAAGAGTTTATAACAGAAAGACGAATAACATCACATTGTAAATCAAATTGGCTGGACAATACATTATTCTTATGTAAGTGCAGAAACTGTACCTTCAGACTAGCTTCAAATAGCAGTATAAGGAAACATTATCAGTTTTTATTGCTTTCATCTTTTTCAGAGATAAAGCAATTTATTTTTGCATTAAATCTTGTAATAAATCAGTACGAAAAGGTATAGTACGTACGAAAGCTTTCCATTTGGTCTCATGAAAATTGCTAAATGCACCTCCCAAATTCCAATAATAAATAAAAATGGAAAATTTGTATGATGACCCCCAGATTTATTGGTCATTTGGATGGAGAGGGTACACAAATTGGACTGCATTGATGGTTTTGTACAGTACGAACAGAATCCTGATGAATAAGTTCATAAAATTTCCTCAACTTACCAGGTGTCACAGAAATAGCCGATATGAGAGGTCCATAAACTCCTCTAACAGGCAGCCCAGTTGTCCCTTTTCCAGCCCAATAAAAGCGTATCTCCAATGCATTTCCAGTTACGTTGGCAGTAAAATTTTTGACAATTGCCTTACCAATACCGCCTGCTTCTTCCTGGATACTGAAATCCTTTTGTACAAGCTTTCCCTACATTTTTGTTGTCAGATTGCTATTAATAAAACTGAAAGAAAAATGAAATTTTGTATGTTCATTCAAACCCTTAATACTGAATGACAGAATAAAACTCTGATCGAGTCACCTGAATATAGATATCAAAAAATCGCCTGCCAAGGCTGCTGTATGTCTTGTCATCAGTAAACATTATCTCTGCGAAGTGAAGGGTAACTGTGTAGCTCCCACTTCCCATACAGAAACCATAATAAGTCAGAGAGGTTGGAGAAAGGCGTGCATCCATGTAAAGTGCTGAAGTATTTGCGGAGAGTTTGGTTGCATTCGTCCATGTGTAGGAATCTGAGGAACGGGCATCGTCCATGAAGTGACCAGTTGTACTAACTGCCCAGTTAGTTCTGCTCTGGTAGAATCTTGATGGTCCGGCTGGATCTGTATCATCTTCGTATATGTTCCCTTCAATAGTTGCTCCTTTTCCTCCACAATTTATGTGGAGGGAATAGAATTCTGTTGCCACAGCAACAACATATCAATCACCATGGAATAGGAACATGCGCAAATCAAACTACAATGGAAAAGAACAACTTATGTATGCTGAAAATATTCTTGTTACCTTGTAGAAGCTTAATTTTGTTAAGCTACTATGTGAATACTTCATTTACAATTGATCGTATTCTTATGCAATTCTATTCCTTCATAATGAAAAGAAACATGACATCATGGTACACTTGATCTTTAACTTCCAGAACAAGACTGCTGATTTATAGATATTTGGCACGCAAAAGGAGCAAATAATTTTCTATAACACAATCATAAGCTTGACTTACGTTTTGGACAATGAAAGCTTCTTAAGCATGGAACAGTACTTCCGCTGAGATACAAAAAGAAAAAAAAAAAATTCAACGGCAACATATCTGATTAAAATTTAGAATAGGAAAGGCCTAGACCAAATTATCAAACATCTCTCTGGAAATAGATAGGATTGAGTTTTCAGGAGTCTATAAACACTTACGAGACGTTGCCCATTGAAGCACTGCCAAACAAGTTACTGTAGGGAATCAGAGAAGTGGGAAAAATTAGCTCTTGAGCAAATTGCAATTGAATGTAGTGGGATGAGGGAATGATGGATAGGAAAGAAGTGGAGAGCATAAAACTTCACTTTCTTACACATTGCGCTGTAGACATGAGCTTTCATTTCTGAAATTGTTGTAGGAAAGATCACTGCCAGAAGAAAGGTAGACGTTCAGTTCAAAATGTAAATCAATCAAACAATTTGTTGATCGCATATTTGGTTAGGGGTGCCTAATTAGTCTTAGTGGTTATGAATCCTTCTGCTGTTCTCATTATCTCTTAATGCATTGAAATTTTAGTTTTAGGCATCAAATCTAGAAAAAGTCGCTAGATGACTTGGTTTTCCAATTGCAATAGATCATCAGTGAGCTGCAATCGAAACCCCAAACCAAGTTTATTATCTTCTGAACACAATCTAGGGATTTTATGGAATTGTGTTCCTCAAATGGCTGCTGTATCAAGAGAACAATAGGTAAATTCTGTAGCATATTTGTAAAATTAAATAAATAACTTTTAGACGTATCAGAAATAAATCTAGACATGAAAAGAAATCTTACACAGATTCTCCATCGTTAATTATCCAGTCCGGTACGGTTCCGTTTAGCTGATTCCCCGTTAAATATCTAGAAAGAAGTAGCGCATCAATGAAAGTGGATTTCAAGCAAAGGTGACAAAACCGTATAGAACAATTGTTCCCGTAGCTTATAGAACAGCTGCAAGACTTGGTTTGAAATATGAGAACTGCTCGGGATCTTCAAGCTGAATGCAAGAAGGAACAAATATAAAGCCATTTGCTTACATGTAATCAACTTTTCTTAGAGCACTATAGCTGCTTGGAATTTCTCCGATAAGTTTGTTAAAGCTGAGGTCTCTGCAAAGAAACCATAAGGAGAACTCAGCATATGATTACAGAAGGAAGAAAAATGGTCAAATAACTAAGAGAACATCAGTGTATCATCGCCAAGTATGCAAATACAAGACAGGGTAAATGCTAACAAAGTCCAAAACGGTATATAAAGAAGCTGACAGAAGGAACTGACAAGGTTGTCAATTTGGGCAATTCTCCAACAAAGTCAGGTAGTGGTCCAATAATATTGCAACTCCTCAGTATACTGCAACATAAAAATTAATTTTAAGAATCATATAAAGAAGAAACAACAACGCAAAACAATAATCACATGATGATTGATAAGAAAGCATCTAGCTCACAGTGTCTTTAGTTTTTTCATATTAGTTAATGGTGGAAATGGGGCTTCAGTTCCATTTCCCTGCAGATCACTGATTCTCCTGCATATATGCACGGTTAAGGATAAGAGCTTTTATTATTGTTCTTATGAAAGTTATCAAACAACAGAGCTTTACTCACAGATCAGCCATCATTTCCAGAAGAGCAATGCCTGATGGAATCGGCCCGCTTAGACCACTGCCTTGTATCACTCTATCATGCAGTCAAATATTGGTTCAAATAAATAATCTCATAGGCTACACAAACTGTAAAATAATTCATACAATTACGAACCATAGAAAATCTTACAGTTTTTCCAGGTTGGTCCATTTCTGAATAAGATTCGGTATCTGACCTGTGAAGTTGTTATCACCAATTCGGCTGCAAAAAATAATAAAATCATGCCGTTTGATTCAAAACTGAACATTTAGTTTGTGTCATAATTATAATAATACTTCAAAAACTTACAAATCCTTCATTGTGGTAAGCTTTTCAAATGTTTCTGGCAACTGTCCAGTAAAGTTGTTAGAGGATAGATGCCTATAACATCAGAGCAAAAACAATTATAGCTAAATAAAGTTCCATAGGCTTTTCAAGCAAAGCTCTAAAAAGTAACTTAAAAATTGCATAGCACACAAACTTGTAGCAAAAGGTCTTACATTTTTTCTATGCGAATCAAATTTCCAAGCTCTGGTGGCAGAACTCCTGAAAGCTGATTAAACTCGACAGTGCTGCATGATCGATTCACTCAAAACATCACACCCACAAAAAACTATTACTTAGTAAATAGATTGAAGGAGAAAAGGATCGATCTTGTTTATCTTACAAGTTTGCAAGAGTGCTGATGTTTCCAATTTCTTTTGGGATTGGACCCGTTAATCGATTTCCTATAATAGAACTGCATATGATATGTATAAACTCATTTTGTCAGTTAATTTCCTGTACAACTAAACGTTATTAAAGAACTCATGAATTTATACGAGAGAAAAAGTATCGTACATGGTAGCCAGTGGCGTGGCTCCCCATTCTGCAGGGATGGTACCGTTGAGGTAGTTGCGTGACAAGTCACTGTAAAGGTTACAGCCATGAGTTTAATGATATTATATTCCATATCATATGATTAACAATGATTTTGGGCTAAATTTGGTAAAGAACTTAAGAGGCAATGCTTACATTTCTTGGAGGTAAGGGAACCTGCCCAGATCCCGTGGAAGACTGCCTTCAAGATTCTGGGTCTTCAGAACTCTGTGCTTCAACAATATTTAAAGATCTTAAACTTAATTTAAACAAACTAAAAGACTTCTACAAGTAATTTATAGCACTCCCCTGTAGATCACCAAAAGGTTCACCCAGGTCTTTACATTGTCATTTATTTTATTTTATTTGAGAATTGAAACTGTAACAATGATTTTCAAACTCGTTGCAATTTTTTGGAACTCCATTCATAATATTTCCCATCCAATGTGCTACTATGCCTTCTAATTTACACAAAAAATATTGCAGAAGGTGACTAACATATTAACACATACATATAAATTTCTCAATAATTTATATACATTTACACACACACATCCCCCTAAATCGACTCAACTAGGCAAGTAGTTGTTTATCATTCATTGTTTGATTGTATGTACTGAATCACTTATGAAACTCTATCGGGAAATCAATCTAAAATAATTAAAATACATTGATGATAAAACAATCTAACATTAAAAAATGAACAAACAACTGTGAGGGTGATGTCGTGAAATGATGGAAAACATGGAGATGAGGTGGTTTTAATGGTGGCGGTTGAAATGGTTAGATTATATTATAAGTGAATTATTATTTATAAAATATTATATGAATTTTTATGAGTTGAAAATATTTTTTAGTAAATAAATCAAATTTAAAAGTTGATTGTAAGATATTTTTTATTAATGATTTTTTGTGTAAAATAATTTATGGAATATTAACACAGAAAAATATTCTCTAAAAATAAATATAGAAGAATTTTTTTAAAAATATTTTTTTCATAAAATATTTTATGCACACCTAAAAGAGAGTGAATTTTTTCTATGAAAAACCAAAATAATTAATTGTACACACACACTAAGGTGAAAGAAGCTGGAACGTTCATACCATATATTGTGAGGAAGATGTAGCAAAATAAATTCTTATTTTGAACCCTAAAACGCCATCATAATCCCCCCCCCCCCCCAATAACTTAAAACGACATCACAAAGTTGAAAAGCACAAGAGCCTTGCTACTTTTTAATAGAACATTTTTTTGTTAAAATTTTTTAATTAATATTTATTTGATTTTCTTATATTATTTTAAAGTGTTATGTTAAAAATAAATTCTAAAAAATAAAATAAATATATAATTTTAATATATTTTAAAATAAAAATAATTATTATTACAGTACCAAATCCACACATCAAATCCATTACAGCTGACAATTTGAAAAGGTGCTGAGTTCTTCATAATAATAATAAAAAAATAAAAAATATAGTGTTTACTCTTACTTTATCAATATCATGTGTGGTCGAAACGTAAGTACAAGACCATGTTAACATTCTTTTTATTTTTAAATTATTTTAATATATTAATAATAAAAATAAATTTTAAAATTAAAAAAAAATATTTTAATACATTTTAAAATAAAAACCACTTCAAAAAAAAAATCTATTCCCCCTTAACTCCACAGAGTTATTCTTCGTGATATCTAAATCGTAATAATCCACTAAGTTAAGGTTTAGATTTGCCTATAAAATAAATACACACAAACAAACAAACTTAGTCTCATAATTATTTACTATTCAGGAAAAAAACTCAAGTTTTAATGACAATAATTTCAATGTAATGGGAAAAAAATTAACCCAATTATGTAGCTTCAAATTCCTTTAAATCATATAACAAATAATATTGCCATCATACGTGGAGGTTGTCATTTACATGTCAGAGTCAACGCCAGCGCATGGGTACCGTACGACCGCATTCTAATCCGTATCTATAATTGTGACAGAAAATAAAAAACAAGAAACTAAAATTAATTACTACGCAACTTGGCCACTGGGCCGACATCGACAGCCCTCTTCTTTGTCTTGTGTCTCATTTGTCTTAATTAACAATCTGATTTTGCACAGCCTTCGTTCCACATGCCCACGTACAGCATGTTACATGTTTGACTTGTGAGGCAGTGGTTGGTGGGTTACTTATTATTTTTTAAAATATTTTTTAATTAAAAATATATAAAAATAATATTTTTATATTTTAAAAAAATTATTTCCAACATTAATATATTAAAACAAGTTTGAATACAGAAAAATATAAAATCATAAAACCTAGTTTCAACAGCAGAAACAAAGGGCCACTGAACAAGCGGCTACCAAGTACACTTCTCCACGTTGGTTGATTTATAAAGTTGATTTAGCATTTAGTTTTCTTATTCTAAAAAGAAATTTAAATTGGAAGGAATTTTTGTGCCATAACCAATATTCAATCTTGACATTTGTCATCTTGATTCTTGGGATCTTAATATCTTATTCTTATTCTGTGTGTAATGTGTGTGTGTGTAACAAGTTCAATATTTCAAATTACCGATCCTACATGACTTGCAGATGCACAATTTTCATTAGTAATTTATCTTTTTAAGGCTGATTTTGGAATCAAATATGCAGAGCCTCGAAGAATTCTCTAAAGTTTGTATCAATATATAGTAAATATAAAGTTATTGGTATATCGTAGTGATGCTCTATTACCATGTAGTTAAGAGGATGAAGATAAATATCTACAGGGGTAGAGTTTGGTTTGGGATGATTAATCAAGGGCCATCTGTAGCTTCTAACAAAAGACTTTGAGAGAGAGATTTCTTACATGCTAATGACATGGCAGATGGTGCCATTTGAGAAGGTGCAGTTGCAGGATACGGCGTTTTCATTCCCTTTCACCGGATTTGGATCAACCCAACCCCATTGACCACCACAAGGATCAGCACTGAAATTCCAATTTGTCTTGCCTATTGTCTTTGCTATGTCACGCAGAGCTACAACTGTAACAATTTAAATATATATAGTACAAGGTTCATTATTTTCCAGAATAATGAGATATAATTAAATTATTGAAGAGCTTCATCTCCATATCTATGATTGTTGGGAAACAACCGAGATGATGTAAAACAAGAAAACTCCAAAATCACTGATCCAATCTTGCCTGGAACATACCTTCATCGTCGGGTAAACGAGTAGCCCCAGAAGCAAATGCTGCGAGACTAAAGGCAACGAGTGAAGCAAAAAGAAGCCTCGAGAAGGACATGATAATTGTTAAGGAGCTGGACGTATTAACGTCTTCGCATTCGAGAGAGAGTATACAGTGGACAGAATTGTGATACAGTATATCGGGAGTTGGAATCTTGTGTGAAAGAAAGGAAGGAGTACGGAAACAAAGAAAGACAGAGGCTTGCTTTAAGCGAGAAGTGACAGAAACCAAGTCAACTATCTATGGTTCATGCTATTTATTTTTTTATTATATAAAGTAAATTTGAGCTCTAATAATTTAAATTTATATCATTATTATATATAATAGGAGAATTACTTTCATTGTGTAACCCAAACTTGACGAGTTGCCATATAAGTTAAAAAGAAAAAATATGGACGAAAAAATTGAATTATAAATATATTAACAAATTTACATAATTAAAATATTAAATTTCTGGATAATGAGAATGACCAACGTATATATACTTCACTACTATCATCTAAAACTTTGGATTGAATTGGCGGTTTAGTAACATGTTTTTATCCTTTGTATATTACACTTCCTCTTGTCGGTGGCTCTGAAGAAATTCAAAGTGCCCTTGTTAAGAAAACTTTTTATTACAAAATTACAATTTGAGGTGGTTTTGAGACTTCGAACATTGAATAAAAACTCTGTAAGAGATGAAGTAGCCTGCTATGATTCAGCCCATTGAATTGATTGTTTTTAATATGTTTAATGGAATTTGATTAAAGACAATACCTTTAATTTGACTTAAGTGTGTGAACATTATTCCTTCTTTTTTTTTTCTTATTTGGGCTATTAATTGTTTGCAATATGGTCCTTCAAAGCTTTTGTTGGAGGGCCTAAGTATTTGTTTATTAGCCTTTTGTTTTTAAAATATCTTTTAAATTTGTTTTTTTACTTGAAAATATATTAATTTGATATATTTTTAGATTTTTATTATTATTTTGATGTATTAATATTAAAAATTAAAAATTATTATAAACATATACTATTTTAATACAACGTTACCAAATACATGCTAAGAGCATTCACATTCGTGCTCTTTGTTGGAACTCCTTAATCATAATTGCTAGTATAGATAAGTAGTTGACACTATACCGCAAGCAATCTTCCAATAAATTACTGTGGTTGTGGATAAATAGTCAATTACACAATTCGCAAAATCAAACAATAGTGCATTAAGTGTGATAATGCAATCCAAATTACACTAAGTGCATGAAAAATCATGTAGATGCCATAGAAATGCGTAAGCAACTGTAGTCAAGGTAGAGGGCAAGTGTTAAAGTGTTCAAAAAGAAAAAAATGGCATACCATGGAAATATATAAACAAACCATAGAACTAAAAAGTTAATCTTAGAAAAAATAAAAAGAGATAAATTCAGCACCCTCCATAATAGAAAAGCTTTTCAAAGAGTTTAGGTTGTACAAGCCATTAATTCCCTTTCAAAAGCCATACAAATTCATTAAACATATCCAGCTAGAGATAGAAGAATTCAAAGGATGAAGAACACAACGAAGCAGGCTCAGCACCAATTAAGTCAGGTGGCGTGTGAGACAAAAGAGAAAAAAGTGAAACAAAAGATTTCATGGTCTCCTTTCTAGACAATTACACTGAAATTAACAAATAATTCTCTTCTTTATACCGGCAAACAGATTAATTAGCAACCAAAACTTCAAAGGTAGGGTAAAATACAAGGCATGTTATTTTTACTATTGGTCTAAGGATGTTGCTTTGACTCATGATCGATAGGAACTGAAAATTAAATTAATTTAGGATTTACAATAATTTGTCTCCTGCTTTGCTTTTGATTGTGTCAAAGAGAAACTGGAAATGTAATATTTGTATTTCAATAGAACAAAATAAAAATTGAGCACGCTAGCTGGATCAGCTTTCACGGATGAGTTGAAAATAAAGAACCAAGGTTACAAAAAGACAGTAGTGTAGCAATAAAATTTAACACCTAGTGACATGAAAAGAAGAGAAGCAGTCTAGCCCAATCTCAAGAGAAACTTCTGACTACAAATCAACAATGTAAGCACAAACCACAAACCACGAATCTTATATATATATATATATATATATATATAACAATTTTTTTCTTTACTTTTGGATTCAAGAAAACCTTAACTTTCAAAAAGTGTATTTTATGAATTTAAATGAGCAAGTAAAACTTTAATTATCCTAATTTTTTATAAAAAATATATGTTCTGACTCAATATCAATCTATTATATAAATTTCAAGTTTTTCATTATCACATTATATTTATTGAGGTTGAGGATTATAAGAATGTGGATGAACATTCAAGTATAATTGTGCAAACTCTCCAAGCCCTCCCTACAAGGAAAAAAAAAGGTACTTGAGAAAGCTCTAAAATATTTTGAAGGATGGCTCTTGCAGCTTGCATAATGAGAACAAACAGCACACTTTGTTTTTGCCACGTAACACCTGGAGGTGAAAATCGCCTCATCAGAGCCCTGATATGTTTAAGTCCTTTAAATAGTTAATGGGGCATATGAAAGGTTAAGAGAAGAGTAGTAGATCAGATCATGAGAAAGACGGGTTCATTGTTACGAGGAGGCAAAGTGATGCATATATATGAGAGGTTAAAAAATTATTTTAATTCAATTTTAAAATATAATTTATATTATTTTTTAATATATTTTTTTAAATAAAAATATTTTAGACTTGAAACTTATACTGCTTAATTTTTTATCAAATAAATGAAAATAGTGAGATTTGAACTTGAAACCATTTGGTCATCAAAGTTTTGATATCATGTTAAATAATTATTTCAATCTAATAGTTTAATATATTAAATGAAATCCTAAAATATGATTTATATTATTCTCTAATACCAGGGAGCTGCCTGTAAAAAAGAGGAAGACAAGTTTGGAATAGGCTATGACAACCACTACAAGATTTCACAGTTTTACCGACGGTGTGTAATTAGAATTTTGTCAGTGATTTTTTTACTGACATCATCACCGACGGATTATGTCTGTCGGGTTTCCTTTCGTTGGTGATTCAACATTTCGTTGCTATATCGGTTGGTAAAAAAAAGATTCTTGCTTGAAATATACCGACGAATTTGTATTATTGGTGATATCGTGATTTACCGACGAATGCTAACCGTTGGTAAAGCTGTTGGTGAGTGTATGAAATATTGATCGAATATATCTGTTTGTAAATTCACCGGTAAGTGTGGCAACTACTGTTAAATGCCAACGGAGTAATTTCGTTGGTAAGTTGATCGGTGAGTGTTTAAAATACCGACCGAATGAATCCATCGGTAAAATCCTTGGTAATTGTTTTTTTCTAAATTTGTTTTTAAAAAATTATTTAGGATATATAATATAAAACTATATAAATTAATTGTAATACAATTCAATTGTATAAATAAAATTTATATTAAACAAAAAAAAATAAATAATATTCATTACAAACTGAATATGTTTCAAAAAAAATATTAAATAAAGTTTTAAAGGTAATTAATGTTTATTACAAATTAATATAAAGGTGGAGCTAGATGAGGAGGAGGAGATCTTGGAGGAGGCTGATGGTTATACGGCCAAAAAAGATAAGGCGCACATGTTACACTATTTGCCATGTGTATAACCATTTCGTGAAGCTGTACATAAGTCGTTTTTTGTTGTTCATACTCTACTTTTTGTTGTGCTTGAGACGCTTTGAGTTGCGTGTACTCCGCTGATAGGTGGTCATATTTCTTGGTCAGCTAAGCCATGTGTTGCTGCAAGGCCTCGAACTCCTTAGATTTGGAGCGCAATATTGATTGGGAGCTCCCAACGGTTGAAACACTACGGGTTGACCACAAGTTGTTGGCCATAGTGTTAGAGAGCCCATATACTCGATTTTTATCAGGTCCACCTGACGAGCCAACCTTCATCCACAAATCTGGATTGAATTTTGGATGGTTCAAAATATCATCCCTGTATCTTTCCCTCAACTGATTATTATAGGTCTCCTAGAAATAAAAAAGAAGAAGAAGAAGAAGAAGAAGAAGAAGTAATCATCATATTCAATTCAATAAACATAATAACTTAAAATGGTTGAACAAACATATCACGAAATGTTGAGCACGGTTATTAATGAACTGTTGCACCCCCTTCTGGCAGTCTTGACACCACATGTACGTCTTCACAAACAGCTCTATCGGGCTCGGCTCACGTCTAAGAGACGCAGCCTATAATGAAAAAAGATATATTAACAACAACTGAATTTAACAATATATTTCCTTTAAATTGATCTTACCATCTGTTTCGCATGTGCAGCAAATGGAACAGAGCTACCAGTGTGCATTGACACCCCGCCATGAATTGATCGATTCCAGTTGCCAGCACCAGACTGTGAGCGTCGTGTGAACCGCTCAGACGTCACGTGCTCAATATAGTGCGACCATATATCTTTTAGGATGTATATCGGTTTGAAATCCCTCCAAACCGCAACATCATTCCAGCCTTAAAAACCCCTACCCTCGCGGCTTTTTTTGCCTTTTTTGTGCTTCATATAAAAAATCAAGCAACCTATTTCACGCAATCAAAAATTACATTTCAAAAGATAAATTTTTATCTAAAAAAAATCTTATATTGTTTTCGATATTACCTAGTTGCCGCATGATTTTCCCACACCCTCCTCACAATAGTGTTATACTCACTATCCCAGCAGAATTTGTACTGTGTATAAATGAACAAGTTTCAATAAAAATAATAACTTATTTACAATTATATTAATAAGCTAAAAATTATAAATTAATACCAACCTCAAACCTGTTAAACCATGCATTGATTTGAGGCATCCATTCAGGATGCTTGGATATCTGACTTTATTGAAACAATGGAATCTCCATCGATGATTTAAACGCAGATGATATTACTTGGGCGACTTTAATTTTTGTGAACCTGAAAATAAATAAAATAAATTAATAGTGATTATTTCATAAATTATGTTGTAATTTAAACAAAAAAACTAAAACCTTAACAAACTTACATTGAAAGGTCATTCTTCCACTATGAAGGCACGCCACCTCTACGCTATGAAGTAGCACTGGAAGAGGCCACATCAATTAACGGTGTAGGTGGTGTAGGTGCCTCTTCTTAAGAGGCACCTAAAGAAATATCATCATCGTTGCTAGACGAACTAGTTGCGACTATACGTGAGCGACCAACTCTGGTTTTCGTTTTACGCATCTACACAATTTTATATAAATAATTATATAATTAAATTCAAATGTTAAAAAAAATTCGACAGCATCTCCCCTGTACTTCTACTACCCAAATCCATAAACCTGCATATATTAACAATAGCTACAACCAATTTACCCAATCTATACTAATTATTCCAACATATTCAATTACTAATCCTAAGGTAAATTCAACATTAAAAATTACAATTCAACAAATTATTCAATAATTATGCCAATACAACAAAACAATAAATTAAAAAAAAAACTCTAGAATAACAATCAAAATAAATGGAAAAAATTAAACCCAAATCATGCAATAATAAAGTAAAATTAATAATTATTCCAACATATTTAATTACTAATCCTAAGGTAAATTCAACATTAAGAATTACAATTCAACAAATTATTCAATAATTATGCCAATACAACAAAACAATAAATTTAAAAAAAACCATTAAAGTAAATTCTATGGTAAATTCAACATTAACAATAAATATTCAACAAATTAAATAATACTAATTATGCCAATGCAACAATAAAAAATATTCAATAAATTCAAAAAAAAAAAACTATAGACTTTATCTACATTACAAAAAATACACAAAAACAAAAAACATAACAAAAAATTAGCAAAAAAAAACCATTAAAGTAAAATGAAATATAAGAAATACTAACCTTTTAAACTAATGGAGATTCATGACAAAAAATGCTTTAGATCGTTGGTGAAGAACGTAGAGGAGCATAGAGAGGAAAAGAATGGTGAAAAATTAAGGAGAAGAAAAAATAAACTAAAGAGGCGGTCAAGGGACACTTATATGCCAGTTTTATCGACGGATACAAAATTAATTATTATTTTAATTTATTCTGTCGGTGATGTGTTAAAAATCTGTTGGTAAATTTTGAATTTCGCACCAAAGTTTTTAATGCCCCTCCATATTTTTTGTAGTTTGTCGGTAAATCCGTTGGCAATATGATGCAGTCAGAGATGCATTTAATGCACAACACTTTGAAATGTGTGCGGTCCGTTGGTAAGTTTGTCGATAAAATTGATCTGTCGCCAACGTGCTGACGGATATAAATCCGTTGGTGTTGTCGTTGGTGATGTGGTGGTATTTCAAGTAATTATTTTCAAACTCTCTATGAAATGCTGACGGACTTAATGTTGTCTGTGTTGTCGTCGGTGATGTGGTGGCATTTCAAGTAATTATTTTTGAACTCTCTATGAAATGCTGACGGACTTAATGACGTCTGTGTTTCCGTTGATGATATGGTGGCATTTCAAGTAATTATTTTTGAAGTCTCTGTGACATGCTGACTGACTTAATGTCGTCAGTTATGTGGTGGCATTTCAAGTAATTATTTTATGTTACAAAATATATTATCCATGATCAATAATTATTTCAAGTAATTATTTTGTAATTATGGCATTTGAACTAATTATTTCAAGTAATAAATATTTTATGTTTCAAAATATATCATCCATAATCTAAATTACATGAAAAAAGGGTTTTACACAAGGCTTCATTTTGGTAGTTAGTCAGAATTTTCTTCTTCATCGTTATCAATTGAATTGTCATCACCTTCATTGCAATCTTCAATATGAATATCATCTTTTTCATCGACATTTGCTTGTTCGCTAGAGCTCAAAACAAAATTCAACTCCTCTACGTCAACATCAATAAGACTATCATTGAAAATATGAAAATTTGAATTTTCTTCCAATTTAATTAAAGGAGCAACTCGATACGGTTCAACCACCTCACTAACTTGAAAGACTTCATCTCGCACACTTGTTTCTTCGTTATCATCCTGAACAACCTCGACATGACCCTGGGGTTTCATTTTTAAAATGGCCAACCAATCCACTCTTGATCTGGAAGGCACTTCATCGTCATCATCATGCCGGGGAACGCGATTGATTTTCGTTCTTAGATGAGGTTCGAAATAGTATGAGATAAATGTTGAGATCTCCTCAACAATATAGGCCTCACATATCGAAGCCTCAACATACGCCTTGTTCTTAACCTTTTTCTTGAGATTAAACAAGTACCTGCATTGAAATATTAATCAAGTATTTTCAATTAAGAAAAACATATAAAATACTTTTATATATGAATTACATTGCAACTGTAATATCTAACCGTTTGAATGGATACATCCATCTATATTAGACCGGTCCTCCAGCTTTTTCCTCGATGAAGGGAATATCATCTCAAGTTTGCATAGTGTTTCGATGATATTCGTTTGAAGCCTCTCAATGTGATCAATATTTAACTTGTTGGAGCATATATCTCTAAAGAAATGAGTGATCTCTATGAGTGTATCCTATATTTCCTTTGTCAACAAATCATAAAAAGCTAATAGGACGAGTGTTTGCATAAACACGTAGAAGTCATGACTCTTCATTCCATAAAATCTGTAGTCCTCTATATTAACCAGCCGTGATATGTTCGAAGCATATCCATCCAGAAAACGCAGACTCTTAAGCCATTTGTAGACTAGTAGTTGTACATTTTTCTCTAACACGAAGCTTGTTCTTGGTTTTGTGACCCTTGACTTATTATAAACCAACTTCATATTTTTACAGTTATAGTATAAAGCTATATCCAATCTAGTTTTGATGTTGTCCTTTGTCTTCCCCTTCACATCCATGATGGTATTGAAAATGTTCTCAAACATGTTCTTTTTTAAATGTGCATGACATCAAGGTTATGGTAGAGCAGATTAGTCTTCCAATAAGAAAGCTCTCAAAAGATACTTTGCTTTACCCAATTATGGGTCAAATCAAAACCAGAAAACTTTTGCTTACCTGATTGAAGGCCAAACACAAATGTCACCGTACTCTGAGATAACATCATGCAATTCTTCACCAGAAAGATGCGGAGATGCAACATCTTTTTTAACTCTGCCAACAAAGATATCTTTTCTGTTTTTTCTGTACCTATGATTAGGTGGCAAGAAGCGACAGTGACAGTCAAAAAAAGAAGTTTTGCATCCATTTACTAGCGTGAATGTCTTGTTGTTTTCCATGCAGTATGGACATGCGAGTTTCTCATACGTGCTCCAACCAGAAAGCATTTCATAAGCTGGAAAATCATTGATAGTCAACATCAAATTCGCCCTCATAAGGAAATTTTATTTACTCGATATATCATAAGTCAAAACTCTAGAGGACCACAACTGCGCCAACTCATTAATCAACAGTCGAAGACAAACATCTATATTCCATCCAGGGTTGCTTGGATTGAGTATGACAGTAAATAAAAACATGAACTCCAGCCTCATACACATTCTCGATGGTAAGTTATAAACTGTGAGTATGACCGGCCAACAAGAATAAGGAGCAACAAATGACCCAAATGGGTTGAATCTGTTTGTACACAACCCAAGATGCATATTCCTTGATTCAGCTGAAAAGTGAAGATAAACACTGTTAAAGCGTTTCCATGCTTCGCCCTCAGAAGGATGAACCATCACTCTATCAACCGCATGGTGTGCTTGGTGTCATGTCATGTGCTCAGCAATCCTTGGTGACATAAATAACCTCTACAGTCTAGTTGTGATTGAAAAGTATCTAAGTTTTTTATATGCCATCACAGTCTTTCTCCTGCCAGTTCTAGGTTTGTAACGGGAATGTTCGCATGTCATGTACTCTGTCATCTCAACGTTTTCAAGGTAGTATAACATGCAAAAGTTAGAGCACATGTCAATTTCTGGTATCCTAAACTGAGGGGTTTCATCATAGACTTCACAGCATAAAAGTTCTCTTTCAGCCTGTTCTCTTCAGGTAAAATGCTTCTTTCCCATTCAATAATCTTGTCATACCTAACCTTACTCAACTCATGCTGTGACTTGATGGTGAAGACCTGTGCTACGACCGATAATTTACTGTGGTTCGTGTAGTCATCCCATAATGGTTCGTCAGAATCTTTCAACAAATCAAAAAACCTAGTTGCATCTATATTAGGTTCTTCTTTTATTATTGGACATTGACTGACATTACTTTGATTCATTCTCATTGCATCCATAACCATGTTTCTGTAAGGATTAGTGTTGTCATTCTCGTTGCTAGCACTAAAAGTAGACCCAACCACCATTTCTTCCGTTCTCCTCTCACTAACATATACTTCTCCATGTGCATACCAACACTGATAATTCTTCATAAACCCTTTGTGTAGAAGATGCATCATTACAACATGTGGATGTAAATACTTTTTATTATGACACTTCTTGCATGAACACCTAATACCACCTTCAATAAAGATTTTAGAAATAGATATTGCAAAATTAATAAAACCTTGAACCCCATTATAATAATCCATTCTTCACAATACTTGGGGTGAATCTTGATACATCCATGAACAATCATCCATGATTTATATCGAACCTCTATAAAATTATGATGACATAATGTATTAATTAACTAAGTTAGGTAAATAAACTTGCAAAAATATTACTTTACCTCGAGATTATCCAACAAACCAATCACAACTTCTCATAAATATTAAATATTCATTATCATTATCATTTATCGACATCCATACAAATTAAAATATATAAATTTATAGAAATTATCACTCCGCAATACCATTGACAAAACTTTAAACGGACCCAATAAAGTAAGTTATTAATTATTTCAAAACAACACATGTATTTTGGTAGTTCCATAAAGTTTTAACAATTTACAAATAAATACAATCTTACAAAATCTAAAACAAACCATAATAGGTATAAAATTATACATTCATATACTACAAGTTTGTTTGAGAAATAACAATAAAACATGTACATTTACTAACAAAATATATATACTAAAAAAATGATAAAATTGACATTTAATTAAATGTTAAGATTTAAAAAGAAAGAATTACTTACAAAAATTGACAAAATCCATTAGTAAATCAGAACACGGATGTTGTGACCACAAAACTTCAAGAAATATAACTTGTTGTACTGATATGAGGGAGATTTTTGTTTGGGGGGGTGGGGGGCTGCTTGTTTCCAGATGGGGAGAGTTGGGATTAGGAAGAAGAAGGAGAAATAGGGCAGGAGAGGGCCAGTAGCATATACATATATTAATTGTTCTCAACGGTTTCACCGACAGACAATCCGTCGGTGAAACCGTCGATGATTCTGACGAAATAATCGACACATCACCGTATGGATCTATCATTTCAAATTCGTCAGCAATATAAATGATTTGAATCTGTCAGTGATTCCGTCTGAAAAAATAACCCGTCAAAACCTCTATGTCAGCGATCTTTTTTTTTATGACGGAAACATTTTTGTCCGTAATTTAGTCAGTAACTATTAAAGGAAATTTTCCGTCAGTAGTTACCAACTGAATTATGGATGGAATAGTGGCTATCAGTAATTTCAACTTGACAGAAATATTCCGTTGATAAATATATTTTTATTTAGCGAATTTCTAATAATAAACAGTAAGTGAAAGGGATGACTTGTTAGGCTAACTGTGGGCATATCATTCATTCTTTAGGAATTGCAGTATAAGTTTGAAGCTCTGTCAGAAGCTAAGGAGAAGCAAGATCACCAAATTACTGTGATTTCACCAAATGGCTAAACTGTCATAATAGGAAGTCATGTCGAATAAGCAGCCTAAGGCAATGTTATTAAACCCGGCCCGACCCGGCAGGTCGACCCAGGACTTGGCCGACCCGGTGCCGGATCGGTTCGGGTTTAATAAAAGACCGGTTGTGGTAATAGCCCGGTCAAACCCGGGTGACCCGGCGGGTCAACCCATGACCCAGGCGACCCGGGCAAACCCGGACGAGACCCTATTTCTTTTTTTTTTTTCAAATGTGATATTTAAAACCCATTAGTATATATACTTTATGTTCCCAAGAAAAAAAATAATATTTTTCAATGTGAGATAAAAAACTATTTCTTTTAAATACTTTAACTTCAAATGATAACATAATATATTTTCAATGTGGGATTTGAAACCCTTTCATATATATACTATATGTTCCCGAGAAAAGAATCATGTTTTTTCAATATGGGATAAAAAAATTTTTGCTTTAAATATTTCAACTTAAAAAGATAATATAGTATCTTTTCATTATGGGATTTGAAACCCTTTCGTATATATACTCTATACTCCTATGAAAAAATAATATTTTTTCAATGTGGGATTTGAAATCCATTAGTATATATACTCTATGTTTCCAAGAAAAAAATCATGTTTTTTCAACGTGGGATAAAAAATCTTTTGGTTTAAATACTTCAACTTAAAAAGATAACATAATATCTTTTCAATGTGGGATAAAAAAACCTTTTAGTTTAAATATTTCAACTTAAAAAGATAACATAATATTTTTTTCAATGTGGGATTTGAAACCCTTTCGTATATATACTCTATGCTCCCATGAAAAAAATCATGTGTTTTCAATGTGGGATTTGAAACTTATTAGTATAAATACTATATATTTCCAAGAAAAAATTTATGTTTTTTCAATGTGGGATTTGAAACTTATTAGTATAAATACTATATGTTCCCAAGAAAAAAGTTATGTTTTTTCAATGTAGGATATTTTTTTTAAAAAAAATATTCTTTTAAATTTCATTGTTTACAATATGTATAATTTATATTTATATAGATTTTTTCATATGAAATATTAAAACTTTATTTTTTTAATTTTTTCTGGGTCGACCCGAGTTGACTCGGGTTGACCCATAAAACCCGAGACCAGGCCCCTTGATCGAGTCAACCTCCAGGCCGGGTTTAATAACTATGGCCTAAGGGTGCCCTTGGGCTGATAAGGATGGGATGGTTGCGAACTCTTTGAGGAAGTGGAATGCATGTTGACCGAGGAGGATTCCGAAAATAATACAAGCTACAATTTTGAATGGAAATCTATATAAAAATTATTATATTTAAAATTAGAGATATAATATAGATTTAAAGTCAAATTAAATTATTATTGAACAAATCTATATAAAAATTCAGCTTGAAGATATAATTAAAATTTTAATAGGTCAATTTAATTTAATTATGGGTCAAATTAAAGTTTAATCATATTCAAGAATTAATTTGGGTCTAATTCAAATATTTAATTAGATACAAGGATTTACTTATAATTTAAAATAGTGAAATTAATTTTATTAGGGAGCTTAATTGGTGAAACATAAAGTTTGAAAACCTAATTTGAGTTTAATTAAAAACATTGAAATTTTAAAAGGTCAAATTTAATTTTTACCAAATTAATTGATTGAAATAAAAGGTAAAGTAAGCAAATTAGAGTTTGGGGGTCAATTGAGAGTTAAATTAAACAAATTCATAGCCAATGATCAATTTGTAATAGGCGTTGAAATATGAAGATCTAATTGATTGAAATTAGAAGTGAAATTAAAGAAAATTAAAAGTTTAATGGATAATTGAGAGTCAAATTATATATATTTGACACTAAGAACTATAATGAAAATAACACATAAATCTAGGATTTACATTGAAGTTTTTTAAGAATGAAATTGTATAAAATTAAATATTTAATGCCAATTAAAGGTATAATTAAAAGTAATTATAAAGAAAAGGACTAAAATGAACGTTACCAAAACAATATTGTTTTAATTACTACTTATCTTCTTCTCAAATTATCTAATAAGTTACTTTATAGGTATATTTAATATCTCTAACTTTCATTAAATTTAGCAAAACTTAAATAAACATGGTTACTTAATATTTCTCTATATTTTGGTATGATTTTTTTTTTAGATTAACATGGATGTTCGGGTCAGTTTGCATGCACCACGACTAATCTCATGGGCCCTAAAGTTAACAATCATGTAAGCTTCCAGTGGCCATCATATGAGCAATCAAGAACTCGAACCTAAAACTATAGAGGGAGCAAATTCCTTAATCCCAAGTTTTTATCACTTGACCACCACCTAGATAGATAATGTGGTTTTTTTCAGTTAATGGACATCATAGAAGCTATGGTGACAGCTCAAAGAGATATGTTAGGCAACTTTTAATTAGCAAATTTAACCATTTATGGTGATTTATTTGAATCAATAATTAGGATCATTTAGAGTAGAATCAAGAGCCAAGCAACATAAAAGACAAGAAGACCCTTTAATTTCTATCCTATAAATAGGGATGAAGTTCATGGTGTTTAAGCACATAGCAAATTAGGTTCAAATTTAACAAAAAGTTCATGGTGTTTAAGCACATAGCAAATTAGGTTCAAATTTAACAAAAAATCAGCTCCCTTTGTTTCTCCTTCTTTGTCTCTCTCTGGTACATCAAAGGGCGTAGATTGAGGAAGTCAAATCTCTCTATATTTCGGAGATTGGAATAGACATTTGTCCCTTTCTTACATCGTGGGTGGTTCTGTAGTTCAGTGTGTTTATGTTCATGGATCATGGATGAAATATTGACGTTGATTATGGTTAATTCTGAAGCCAAGAGATGACAGATCGGGAGCTATCGAGTTCTTTTTTTTTTTTTTTAAGTGATGGAGGTGGAGCAGTTAACAATACTGAGGATGTTAGTTCTAGCTTTGGGGAGATTTCATGAAAAATATTGCAACATAAATTTATAGGAATTGCAAATCCAAACTGTAACATCTTTAATTTGAATTGGAATGAATTTGTTATTTAAAAAATTCTCATTTTATAAAAATCTTTTAGCGTAGCTCAATTCTTATCATCTATATAAATTTAACATCCATTATTTTAACATTGTTGATAAAAATAAATTTTATAGGGATACACTTTATTTAAAAAAGATTATAATTTCATTCGTTTTATACATCTATGAATTAACATTAGCATGAATCCATTATATGAAAATGAATAAAAAAATAATTAACTTATGAAGCTGTTGTATTCAAGTGTATACCTAATTGATTCATATTCTTTATGTTTTATACTCTATTACATCTCTTTAGTTTTCGCTTTTGAGTCATCTTTGATTTTTCTCGAGCAGCGAGAGAGGACTTTCCTAAGTCATTCTCCTCGTGCAGCTCTCTCTCTCTCTCTCTCTCTCTCTCCCCATCAACGAACAGCAATTTCCAAAAGGACCTTTCCCCAGGCAAAATAAAGCAAGCCGAGTTGTTGCTGATCATCTTTAGAGTGTTTTACGCTATATTTTAAAAATATTTAAAAAATAAATAATTTTTTTAAAATAAATATATTTTTAATATTTTCAAATCATTTTAACATACTTATTTTAAAAATAATTTTTTTAAAAATAAAAAATATTATTATTATTCTTTTCTAAAAAAACATTTTAAAAAATAACTATAATTATATTTTTAAACATGCTTTTAAAATCTACTTATTGATCTTTTTCTTTCTTCCATCTACCCACCTCATATTTTTATTTTATATAAATTTTTTTAATTTTATTCTTTAAAATTTAATTTAATTTGATTTGTATATTAACTTTGTTATTTATTTTTATAATTATTATTTATTTATTATTTATTATTTTTTAATTGAAATTTTTTATCAATTAAATTTGATCATCATTTTTTTGATTGTTACTTATTTTATTTAAAATAATTTATAAAATTATTATTATTATTATTATTATCTTTTAATTTTTTAATATTTAGATTTGATTTCTATTATTTTAATTATTATTTATTTTATTTAAGATAATTTATGAAATTAGATTTTTTAATTCCATTCTCAATCAACTTTTTAATTTATAAGATTTATTTTTTTATTATTTTAATAATCTTAAAAAATTAAATATTAATAAGTTATTTTTAGTTTATTTTTTATAATATAATTAAATATTAAAAATTATTTTTCCACTCATTCTTTGTAATACTATCAAATACCAAAGTATAATTTACTTTTCAAAATATACTTTTCAACAAAAATAAATAAATTTAACTAATCTCTTTAATTTTCGCTTTTGAGTCATCTTTGATTTTTCTCCAGCAGCAATAGGGGACTTTCCCAGGACATGTTCCTCGTGCAGCCCTCTCTCTCTCTCTCTCTCTCTCTCTCTCTCTCTCTCTATCGCTCTATAAAACCAACGAACTGCAATGTCTAAATGGAACTTTCCCCAGGCAAAATAAAGCAAACCGAGTTGCTGGTGATCATCTTTAAAATCTACTTCCTGGTCTTTTTCTTTCCTCCAGCAACCCACCTCTCATTACTGAGAAAAACACGCCGTTTCTGCTTGTGGTTTTTTGCTCTTTGATCACCGTTCTAATTAGTTCCTCCCAGATAATATAGCAATTAGCAAGAGAACGAGTTGTGCTTCGCGCATGGCGTGGTGGCCATCACTACTGTCGAAGACTCTCTCTGTTTTGGTTTTTGGATTTGTGGTGTTGAATTGCTTTGCTGTGGACAATTTTGGATCCCATGCTCAAGTAGTCACTCCACTCTTGCCATTAGAAGAAGGTACGTACGTGCACCTAACAATTCAATCATCTCCAAGGTTCCCTTTTTCCGGGAAAATAATTTATTTGCAGAGATCAACGCTTCTTAGATTTATTTACTCTTCTTAAATAAAATCAGAATCATTTCAATTTATGATGATTAGTGAGAGAAATTAGTATATCTACTGAGAAATAAAATAAGAAAAACGGAAATTGTTATGCACTTCATTAAATTGTGAATTATATTTTGTTATTTTGGATTATCCTCTCTCTTTCGTAATTAGGAAAACTTATTGTATGTTGTTGACGCCCTTTCAATTCGAATCATGGAGCTTCTTTTATAATATTTTAAAATAATGAAGGGGCTATTCATCCCGTGTTATATTAACAATATTCTCTTGCCGGCAAGGCTTAATAAAATATTTTTTAAATATTTTAAAAGGCTTTATTTTATCAGGACCTTCGAACTTCTTTTAGCTTGACTTGTTATCCATCATCAGTTTCTGTCTATTACTATAAAAATCAAAGATTAGCAGCGTTCATCGAAGAGAGAGAATGAAGAGTGGTTGGCTTGAAACGGTACTGTAAATTAGAGTGTCTTTTCGGGGTTGAATATATATATATATATATATATATATATATATATATATATAATAAAATTTAAAAAAACATTTGCAACCCCACTTGAAAAAACACTTTAATTTACAGTACTGATAATAATATTTTTTTATTTTTTAAATTATTTTTGATATCATTACATCTAAATAATTTAAAAATATTAAAAATAAATTAATTTAAAAAAACAACAAAAAAATTTAAATTTTTTAGAAGTATTTTTGGAAATCACTCCCAAACACTAACAATTATTTAAAGGTTAAAAATGACTAAAATATCTATATTGTAAAGTTGATGATGCTTTATTTCAGAGAGTTTTATTTGAGGAGAGATAATAATAATAATAATAATAACAATAATAATTGGTATGTTGATGTCATCAAAACAATTATTGCTTCATATTGCATCTTTACAATAATGCCAAGTGACAGATAATTTTTCCTACCTTTGGGATATTAATTGTACTCGTAAGATAGAAAGAAAATTTTGGTACCTGGATTGTATATTCCACTGGAAAAAATAAATTAGTTTTATTTTAATTAAAAATAAAAAAATAATTAATTATAATAGATAAACTTGTGTTAACTTTTTAAACTCATAACCTAGATAATTAGAATCAAAGCATTTTATCTGAAAAAAATTATAAAACTTAATTTTTAATCAATTAATATTGAATAATGAAACTTAAAAAAAAAATTTAACTATACCAAAAGATTTAAAATAAGTCAGTAAAAAAATACACACGTAAAAAATCATAAAAATAAAAAAAATAAGTAAAAATAAAAGATGACACCAACATATGTTGACTTTTCAAATATATTATCTAGGGCATTAGTTTGAAAGTACTCTATTAAAAAAATCATAAAGTTCAATTTCAAACCAATTAAATATTAAAGTATTAATTTGGAAAAAAAAAATCAATTACATAAGGATCTAAAACAAAAATTTATAATTAAAACAATGGGGATCAAAATTGAATACATAACAAATTTTGTTTTTGATTGAAGGGTGTAATTAAAAAGAAAAATCAATTAAACTAAATAACCAAAAAATTCAAAAGATTGAGGATCATAATTAAAATAAGAAATAAAAATAAAATTTTGATTGAAGAATGAAATTGAAAAGAAAAATCATTTTAACAAAAGATCCAAGAAAAAGTAAAGGAAAAAAAACAACTTAGGTTAATTTACTAAACTCATAACTTGGGTCATGGACTCTATTGAGTATAATTAGATTTTTTTAATCTTATTGTATAATAAAAAAATATAAAATTATAGTTAAAATTAATTAAGTATTAAATGATAAAATTAAAAAAAAAACACTAAATAAAAACATAATATTAAAAGATAAGATTGAAAAAAAATTAAAAAACTAAAAAAAAAAGAGAAAAAAAAACACCAAAAATGTTTTTTTTTTTTTAAATAGACAATATACAACTTGTCTCAATTTTATTTTATTTTTATTAAAAACCAGCACATGGCGACTTACTGCCCAAAATCCAACCACTGTTGTGGTGGCCCGTAATTCCGAGGGGTTGGATTTTGAGGGTTAAAACTTATGTTTTATTTTATTTTATTTAAAAAAATATAATAAAAATCACTTTAAACCATCAAATAATATTGAAATCACTTTAAAAAAATCAATTGAATCAAAAAATAAAAATAGAACTAAATTTTCTATTTTAGATATATTTGTAGATAAAACCCATAATAATCCAAATATTCTCATCAAATCAAACCTTTTAACACAAAATTAGTGAAAATAATCACCTAAAAGTATATAAAATGATCATTTTCTATCTTGTCTTTCTTTTCATTTGAATTTCTCTCTTGTCTTTTTGACTCAACGACTTGATAAAAAAATAAATTTAGAACCACAATGAAAAGTATCTCTAATTAACTATATGTTTTTTCCATGTTTTACATTCTAGTTCCATATCTTGTAATTTTATATTTTTTACATAATTTCAAGCCTAATTTATTCTAATTGGACTATTAAAGATTTTGATTAAAAGAAAAAAATAAAAATAAAAGCGAAAAATTGGTTTCTTTTCTGTTCATATAAAACCAATCCCATCTTTTTTAATTATTTTGTTAACAAGCCATAATTATAAGACTGACTTGGTCAGCAAATCACTATATTTTACAGATTAACATGATGACTCACCTACTTAGGTTCTGGTTTTGAAATGTTTTTTACTAAAATGATATAATTTCTAGTATTTTTTTTTGAAAAATCTCAAAAAACATAGTTTCAAAAATTAAAAAAAATCTTGATTAATCTATCCGACTAACGATCCAACCTTCAATCAAATCAAATCAATATTAGAGTCTCAAAGTCTTATAATTATATAATAAGCAAGAGAGCCCCAATGTTATACTGTTCTTGCCTGTTCACAATAATCGATTGTCTTAGACTATTAGTGCACCGACCAATCTTGCACTAAATACAATAATTATTCAATTACTTAGTTGAGCTATCTGTGTTAGTTGCTCTCGTACAAAATTGTCTTATATGTGTTTTTAGTCTTTATTTGAATTACATATTTTATTGATAAATTAATAAGTATTAAACTCAATAATTATTAAAAAAAACCTTATTCGCTTAATTTTGGAAATGTATACCTTGTTGAGACTAATTTTAAGTGAGCCATTATACCTTATACCAAAAGAGATCAATATTTTATTGTGGTTTCGTACAATAAAATTTCCTGATAAAATATTGATTTTATCTTTTGATGGACAACCTATCCAAGCTTGAATTTAGAGATAAAAGATTCTTTTTCACGGATATATTAGTTATTACTAGAAAAGAAGAGGTTAAATGATATTTTTATATTTTTACATAATTGTCCATGAAAGACAAAAAAATAATAACTTGGGTCAATATGCTTTTTAATTTTTAAATATGTAAGTTACTTCACTGCCCTTGAATATTAAAAATAATTGTCTTTGACATTGAAATTCTTTTGTCATTTAAAAGTGGTGATTTGATAGTTATTGAATGTTATTGGAGATAGTAGGGTATTTTGATAAATAAATTTTTTTAAAAAAATTCAAAAATGTGTAGAGTGTTCACTCCTTTTAGACAATGTATGTGACACCATTCGAGGATCAAAACCGATTTCAGAATAGTGATTAAAGTGTCTCGGTGTTTCTTTTTTTTTTTTGATTTATGTGAGGTGTCCGGGTCAGCTTGCGCGCATCACGACTAATCTCCACAGCCCACTAAATACCCTGCAAACCCAGTAGGTATATAAGGCACCGCGAGAGTGACAGACGTGCACCTCAGGGCTCGAACCCAGGTGCAGTGAAAGAAGACAAGTCCCTTCCACCGCTAGGCTAAACTCTGGAATGAGTGTCTCGGTGTTTCTTATATAAATAAGTGGTGTGCATCCCCCAATAGTGGTTGGGATGGCAAAAGTGACCTTTTTTTTTTTTTCTTTTTTCTTTTTACTACTTGATTTTTATTCTAACCTAAAAGAAACAAATCAACTTTAAGATTTGTTGTGATTAAGATTTTATTTTTATTCTCTTAAAAAAAATGAAATCAACACCTACTCTCAAGCTTTTTGTTTTTTTTTTAAAAAAAAACCTTCTCATTCCTTGTGTTTCTCTCACCCTAAAATGACTTACCTTTTCACCTATTCACAATGGTAAAAACGTTGGTGAACAATGAAGAAATAAACTTAGTAACCAAGCTTACAAAGCTTTGAGGTTATTCCTCTCATCCTTGGAAGCGACTCCAGTCTTTCTTGATCCCTCTAATCCATTACAAAAAACATTCTCTAACTTTTCCCAAATCTTCATGTATATCATTATTGATAATGTTATCAGCAATACAAAATCGATCCTCCTCCGTATCCTCTAGCTTCACATCCTTCTCTTTCAACGCTTTAGCCAAGACTTATTGAATAAGAATATTGTCTTTCACCCTTTGTTGCCATAGAGTAAATTTTCTTCTTCTTTTTTTAATTTATTTCATGATAAATTATAGCTTTTTATCTTTTGTAGACATTGATCTTTGTAGAAAGCTGAATCTCCCAAAATCAAATCTTTGATGCTAATTTTATTGCGAAATTTGGAATGGAGATTCAGTACAAATGAGTCTCATCACCAACATATATAAAATTCATTTATTTTGCGCAAAATCTAATATAATTTAGGGAGCATGTATCATAATTAAATGTAAAATGTATTATATTTATTAAATTCATATGATACTATTCATCAAAAGATTTTAAAATTATTAAAAGTGATATATATAACTAATTATTTGAATTAATCAAAATAAGAACAAATTAAAAAATATATAAATAAAAGGAACAATTTAAAAATTTAAATGAAATGTTGTCATTTTGGTGTAAAAATAATGGCTTAAAATTTTTGGGAATTTTGATATCAAATATACAAGTACTAAATTGAATAGTTTAAATTACAAAGGCTAGAGAACACGTGAAATGATTATTATTGTTTATTAAAAATCATTATTATTATTATCATTATTATTTTCATTATTATTATTTTTTCTAGCTGTGTTTTAGCAAGGCCTTAATTAATACATACATTATTTATGGATAAATAATATTAAAATTGTTATTGCTTTTGTGGATGATTGAAGTTCCTGAATTGTATGTAACAGTTCAAATTCTTCAAAACATATCCAACAAGTTGAACATCAGCAACTGGGCCACCATCAACCGAACTTCTTGCGATAGTGCACAGTGGAACCAGACCATCGACAGCAAAACTCAAAGCATTGTTAAATGCAACTGTACATTTGAGAATGGCTCCGTCTGTCATGTCACTAGCATGTATGTATGTTTTCTTTATAAGAAATATTCAAGAATCGTAATTCTTCCCCTTGCAAAAGCCATGATATATATATATATATATATATATATATATATATTATTTTCATAATAAATTTTATGTTTTGTGAAAGAGTAGAATACAGCTCTTGGAATATCCGATAACTTCTATTTTTTTTTTTAATGAGGTCATAGTGATGGCGATACGTTCTCCTATTTTTAAATGTCAATTTATGCTACTCTTTTAATAATAAAAACACAAGCACAAATGTGTTCATGGTAGCATGTTTCCAAGGAAACAATTGATATATTGATTTTTGTCAAAAAAAAAATTAATGGAGAGCAGAGTCTTTGTATGGTTTCATTTTCTTTTCGTTTTATTTACTAACTAGCTCTTATATTTTGTTTTTGACAGAAGCGTGAAAGGTTTTAATTTGAACGGAGTTCTCCCAGAGGAACTAGGAGATCTTCCTCATCTGCTTGAACTGTAAGTGTTGAGTTAATAAAGTTTATTGAATAGAGATCAATTACTATGTATTTGGGTTTCTTTTCTTCACATTTCCTGGCAAACCATGTGCTTCACAGAGGATTTTAATTTATTTATCAGAACAAATGAAAGTTTTTGTGATGATTCAAATGGGAAAAGGTCTGTCTGAGTGGCTAAGAGAAACAGTGACTTGTAAACAAAAGGAATTATAGAATGACTAAAATGAAGCATTTTTCATTGGGCAGTGATCTGACTCGCAACTACATTAATGGAACAATCCCTCCAAGACTTGCTCAGCTCCCTAACCTTAAGATTTTGTAAGTCTTTTTGTGCATTCTGTATATGTTAAGGGGTTTTCATATCGCGATAAGGAAATTCATGAACATGTTAACCTGTTTCCCAATTCTCTTCCATGTCTTAGGTCTCTCATCGTTAACCGTCTCACTGGCCCAATTCCCCCGGAAATAGGCAACATTACCACACTGGAGGAGCTGTAAGTCACAAAGCGAACTTCTTAAATGAAACGCTAAGCTAAAACGCTAAATCTTGAATTGGATCTTGCAGGGTCCTGGATGATAATCTGCTAGGAGGGCCTCTTCCTCCAGAACTTGGAAATTTGACAAGCTTAAGAAGACTGTAAGAAAGTGCCTTCATAGTTATACATTATACCATGTCTTGTAGATGTGTCTGTCTGTCACGTAATATTCAATCTCAGTTTTGTTATATATAGTACTGATACTTTTTACTGATTTTGGAGGAAGTTGTAACTTGGTTTTTCTTATTCCTGCAGTGTCCTTTCCTCAAACAATTTTACAGGAAGGATACCAGAGACACTTGGCAATTTAAAGAATTTAACTGAATTGTAAGTGACGAAGTCGCCTGCAATCATTTTCACATTCAATATTTTCAGCTACAGTATTCATGATTTATATATATATGTTGCTGCAGTATGATAGATGGGAGCGAACTGTCAGGGAAGATACCTGAATTTATCGGGAACTGGATCAATATTGAAAAATTGTGAGTAATTAGTTTTTGTCCATTTATCTGCTCATGCCATCCTCTAGGACAAGCTAATTTAAATCTCATTTTCGTTTCCGTTTCCGTTTCTCAGGGATTTGCAAGGAACATCCATGGAGGGTCCTATTCCATCTAGCATGTCATTGTTAACAAGTTTAAAATCTCTGTGAGCACAAACAAGTTCATTTATTCCTGTAGTTTTTCAATCATCTTGCGATTTTGCTGTTAAGAAAGTTCATACTCATGAGCAACCGGTTTTTCTCTTCCAGGAGAATATCCGATTTGAATGGATCAAGTTCAACTTTCCCTAATCTACAGACCATGAAAAACTTGGAAAATCTGTGAGTTGAATAACCCTGATCACGATTCCTATGTATTGAAAAGCCTTTCTAATTACTTTTGGATTGCCTTAACTATAACAAACTGATCGTTGTTTACATTCTTGTGACAGCATTCTGAGAAATTGCTTAATTAATGATTCAATCCCAGACTACATTGCAAATATGTCGTCTTTGAAAATTTTGTAAGTTTTTCTAACAGTTATCCTTATGGAAATGCTTGATTTCAAGGATCTTATTTCTTCCCTATAGATGTTATTTTGAATTCAAAAGAGGCAAATGATTGACACAAGCTTATTCCATCATTTGGCTTTTCATTGAAGATAGATAAAGTAAGGTGAATCAGAAAGGTCTAGCGATGGGTTGATCCCTTTATTTATTTTTGTAGAAATAAGAGAGAGTTGCCATAGTTTGTGCATATTTATGAAACAGGGTTGGCTAATTTGAACTACTTTTGCATATGATCGCACAGTTAGGACTTGGGACTCTCTCTCAATTTCCTCGAAACCTGAGCCACAATCTAGCAATGTTGTGATTTCATTAATTTGTATATATTTCGTTACAGAGATTTGAGCTTCAACAAGTTGACAGGCCGAATCTCTAAATTCACGAATTTGGGAAGCGTAACGGTGTAAGTCAATACGTGCACATGCTGAAACACACAGGTCCTTAATTTATTTTTCTCGTATTGGCAGCTTGTTTATTGAATTCTTGTTTAACATATGTGTAGGTTTTTGAACAACAACTTACTAACTGGAGAAGTGCCTAATTGGGCATTGAACAAAAAGAAGCAAGTGTGAGTCGATAATGATGCTATCAATCCTTGTATTCCTGTTTGGTTACCATATTATTCATCCTCTGTTAGATTTTTCAGAAATTTCTTGTCTCCCGTCATACAAGAAAAACGTCAATCTTCATTTTTCCGCAATCAGGAACTGTATTACCCATACCATGGAAAATCTATTTCAGGGATTTGTCCTACAACAATTTTACGTGGTCAGCTTTAGAAGGGTCAGCTCTAGGTGGTTGCCAACAACTGAAGCAAAACCTGTAAGCATTATTTTGCTCATTATTTGTTTTCTCTTCCCTATTTGTCTCGTGTTGCTCATTATTCTACTTCAAAATTCAACAGGAACTTAGTTTCTAGTCATTTATCAAATAACAAGTAAGTTCCTCTTTTACTGAGATGCTTTGTGAAAACTCTGGAACTATGAATTGCCGACAGCTTGAATTCTTGTCTTTTAGCACTGATGAGTGGTGCTTCACAAAAGACCTTCCGTGCACACAAAATCCTGAATGTAAGTATGAAAGAAACCATAAAGCACTGATGTTCTATGAAAGAGTCATTACATAAAATCACCATGTTTACTGCCCTGTTGAAGGATATTGATTGTTCTGCAGATCGTTCCTTGTTCATAAACTGTGGAGGGGGCAGTGAGCCTTTTAATGATGATACATATGAAGGAGACTTAACTGATGGTGGGCCAGTTGCATTTTCCTTTCTACCAGGAAAATGGGGTTATAGCAGTACTGGGACTTATATGGAGAACAATTCGGTTCAAACTTCCATAGCAAAAAATGATTTTAATCTGGGTGTGACAGGAGTTTATGAAACTGCTCGCCTTGCTCCTCAGTCACTGAAATACTATGCCCTGTGTTTGCCAAAGGGAAAGTATAAAGTGCAGCTCCACTTTGCGGAAATTATGTATTCTAATGATCAGACATATAGAAGCCTTGGGAGGCGCATATTTGATATATCGATTCAAGTACGCAAAATGATTTTCAAAAAGCATGCATGCTTGTCTAAGATTTTGTTTATTTCGAGTGATTTTAATGTCCAGATATCCTCGTGAGGCCTACCATGTGTTTTGTTTGCTCCATAATAAGTTTTTATTATGCCAATGAAAAGATTCTTTACTACTGTTTGAAACTTTTTAGGGTTATAATTTGAACATTTTGCCGCAGGGGATCACACTTCGGAAGAATTTCAATATCATGGAGAAAGCTGGAGGAGTTGGCATCGGCATCATTGAGGTATTTGATAATATAATTGTTAACGGTAGCACACTAGAGATACACTTGTACTGGGCAGGCAAAGGCACTACTTTCGTTCCTAACAGAGGTGTCCATGGACCACTCATATCTGCCATCACAGTGACACCAAGTAAGTCATGGCATATTGAGAGTTTTGATTGATTTCCACCCACGAACTTCTCATCTAACTATTTCTTTCTCTACTTGTAGAGTTCAAGAACGGATCAGGATTATCAGTTGGAGCCGTAATCGGTATTGTAGCTGCTTCATGTGTACTTGCTGCGCTGTTTTTGCTGCTACTCCGATCGAAAGGTTACCTGGGAGGAAAGGAACTCGTAGACAAAGGTGGGACTGAAGGCATAAGTATCTCACTTGTTTGATTGTGCGTGTGTCGTGGCGCTTTCGATTTGTCTTGTCTGGCTGATTTTGAGATTCTCTTTTTGTAACAGAACTTCGCGGTCTGGATCTCCAAACTGGTTATTTCACGTTAAGACAAATCAAACATGCTACCAATAATTTCGACACTGCAAATAAGATAGGAGAGGGAGGATTTGGGCCAGTTTACATGGTATTCATGCATTTTCAATTGGATAGGCATGCCCTCCTCTGATCTTACGTGACAAGACCTATACTTTTGGACCTAGACTTATTACATTGATCCATAAAAATATTTGTTGTTGGGTTATCCATATAGTTTGTTCAAGATATATCCTCATCTAATTATAGATACTCATCCGAATACTCAGAACCTTTACTCTCCACAAACCCGACTGCATCGCATCGCTTAGGTTGTGCACTTGGTTGTCTCGGGCCATGAATAAAATCTACCATGCTTGCAAAATAATTTTATACAAGGGGAAAGGACATTATCATCTTCAAATATTCTGAAATTTCAGTATGCGCCTTTGATTTCAGGGTGTATTGTCAGATGGTGCTGTAATTGCTGTTAAGCAGCTATCATCCAAATCGAGACAAGGGAATCGTGAATTTGTGAATGAGATAGGCATGATATCTGCCTTGCAACATCCCCATCTCGTGAAGCTTTACGGCTGTTGTATTGAGGGAAACCAGTTGTTGTTAGTATATGAATACTTGGAAAACAATAGTCTTGCGCGCGCACTCTTTGGTACTTGCTTAGTTGACCATCTACTTTATATACAGTGAGAATATGATTGAGCTGTTGTTTGCCTTATTCCAATGTATCCTTGTTTTTCAGGTCGCGAGGAACACCAGCTTCAATTGGACTGGCAAACAAGAAGGAAGATATTGTTGGGTATTGCGAAGGGGTTATCATATCTTCATGAAGAATCAAGGCTGAAGATTGTGCACAGAGACATAAAGGCAACCAATGTGCTGCTTGATAAGGATCTAAATGCCAAGATATCTGACTTTGGTTTGGCCAAGCTTGATGAAGAAGAAAACACTCATATAAGCACGCGAATAGCTGGAACAATGTGAGTCCTCTCTCTCCCCATTCATCTCTCAGTTTAGTTTCTGACCTGTAAATAAATTAAGGGGTTAGTAAAATCTGCTATCTCATGACCAAATGCTCACCATTCAATGCTATCTTTCAGAGGTTATATGGCTCCAGAATATGCAATGAGGGGTTACTTGACAGATAAAGCAGATGTTTACAGCTTCGGAGTTGTTGCCTTAGAAATTGTCAGTGGGAAGAGCAACACGAATTACAGGCCGAAAGAGGAGTTTGTTTATCTTCTTGATTGGGTAATATATATACATCTTTTACTCTCAGAATGTCGTCCTACATATCTTACATTTTCTGTGACCAGCAATGAGCATAACTGATGGAAGATGCATGGCCTTGATTTTGTTGTTGTTTATCTCCTTTTTAGCTACCTGTCTTTTGCATGAATTCTAGCTGCTTAATTTTCCCCCATGAATTTTCATGAAAGGCTTATGTCCTGCATGAGAGAAACAACCTTCTTGAGCTTGTGGATCCAAGGCTTGGTTCAAGCTACTCAAAAGAAGAGGCAATGAAGATGCTGAACTTGGCTCTCCTGTGCACCAACCTATCTCCCTCTCTGAGGCCATCAATGTCCTCCGTGGTGAGAATGCTTGAGGGCAAGATTCCAGTTCAAGCCCCAATAATCAGCCGTGGTAGCACAGACCAGGAAGCAAGGTTCAAAGCCTTCGAGCTTCTATCACAAGATAGCCAAACACAGGTCTCCACTCTCTCTCAGAGCAGTCAGGTGCAGAGCAGCAGCATATCAAGGGATGGACCATGGGTAGATTCCTCATATTCCCTCCAGAGTAATGATGAGACTAAGGATCTTTATCCCATCAACGCAGATTGACCGATGGAAATAATTAAGATGAAAAACCCCTATTCATTTAAGGTGTATTAATGTCATGGCTGCTAAGTGCTGAGAGAAGAAATCGTTTTGTAGGGCTTGTTAGAACAAGCGATTGGGACTATTATTTTTTTGGCACAAGTACACCATCCATGTTGCTTAAAAAAAACATATTTAATTTAAATACAAAAACCAATCTAATAATTTAGTTACATTCATCAATAGCAATAAATTTTGCATGATATGATTGAAAATAAATCGTTTAAGTGCATGTGTTATTCAATTTCTTATGCGATGAATTAATCTTTGTTTATTTATTTTCTCTATATAGTTTTTTTCTTTTCTTTGCTTTATTAGACTGATCTAGACAGTAGTAATTAACTTCGATTAGTATCGGAACAAAGACCTTAAAAAAATATTGTTTTATTGCAGCACGCCAGCAAGCCAGAATTGACCTTGCATAAGAAATTCCCATAATTACCTACAATACTCAATAACTTGGGAAACTTATGCAGCCTAACTGTTTATACCAAAAGCAAAAAAAAAATAATTTAACCCTTCTTATTCTCCTTTTATTTTCTTTTAATTTTATTTTTAAATTTTTATCGGATTATTTTAGATTAGTCGAGTTAATTAAATCATGTCAGGATAATTATATATGATTTAATTTTAAATTGAACTAAATAATTAGTTAAGTTGAAAGATTTTTTTTTTTTATTAATTTTATCTTCAAATTTTATTTTTATTTTTTAGAAAAATTGTTTTTGAATGGAATAAATTAAATGAGTATATAAAAATAACTCTCAAGAGCTAGCTAGACAAGAAGTTACATCAAAAAGTTATATTCTTCTTGCACGATTAGAAGCCCTTTTAGATATCAAGATTTTGAATTAGCTGTGGTGTAATGCAAGAACAGCAGCATGTAAAAATCAAATAAAAATACCAAACATTAGCACATAGCTTTGTTTGTTTACAGAAAGTAATTTATTTTTAGCTAGTTGTTTTATAGGAAGTGAAATATTTTTTAATATTTAATAGTGTTATTAAAAATATTTTTTAAAAAATAAATTATTTTTCTATGTTTGATGAAAAATGAGTTAGAAATCATTTTAAGATCTTTGGATATATCTAAGAAAATAAGTTGAAAAATAATATATTTTGAGTTATTAAATTTTTTAAAATAGTATAATTTTTTTTATCAAATATTTTTTGATGCTCGGAGAACATTGAAAATTAATTTATTTTCTATAGTATTTTAATTTTATAACACAATTTATATGATTTAAAATGTATAATTATTGTATAATATAGCATGTTTTGTATTCAAATATATTTTCTAGTAATATTATCTAAATTAAAGTATTATATGCATTAATATATCAAATTAATATACTTTTATATTGTATATGAATATATCCTAATATATTATTTCCTATGTAAATATATTAGTAATTTAGCATATTTCTCGACTCGAGACAACCACAGATGCAGGCTCGTTTCATCAAAGACTACCACAGGATTGTTGACTTCTTGCTGTCAATAATGAGAAAGTTGTGTTTGAAAGGGAGGATGGTTCATACGAGGACCCAGTTGCATGGGAAAGCTTGAGAAGCCTTGGCCAACGTATATTTGCTTAAATGCATTTTGTTCCTTTTTTTAGTTTTCATTTTGGTATTTGTGTTGATTTTGTACATTAGACAAAGTGGTTGATGGAATATCATGTGTTAATTCTTTTCTATAATGTTATTTTGATGGTAATCTTGTTACTTATTATATTTTTTTTATTAATTTTTTTGCAAGCATGCTTATAAAGTTCAAGATATAGAATATAATTTTCTAAATTATAACATGTAATCACAATGTGAATCAAACTATAAAAATGTTTTCTAATAAAAAAATATTAAAAAATATTATATAAAAATGTTTTCTCATAAAAAAATATTAAAAAATATTAAAAGAATCTCAAACTTTTTTCATATATATATATATATATATAACTTCTTTGAAAAAGATGAATCTATTAACATAAATATTAGTCATTTTAGTGATTAAATGTTGACATCCAACTATTTTTTTTCTCATTAACTTTTTTGACTTTATATATCATCTTTCACACCTAGAAACTAAAAAGTAAAGGCAATAAAGTTTGATATCAAAACATAAATCTCTAAAACAATATAGACTATATGATAAGAAATTCAAAATTTTAATTACCAAACTGGAGTTTTCCACACCAAAATATAAATGAAGCATGTGTTTTTCATTCATTACATATAGTCCTGGTTCTTTAAATTTGTATTTACATATAGTTCTTGTTTTTTTAATAGTTAATAGTATAATAAAAAATAGTTTTTTTAAAAATAAATTAATTTTCATTGTTTGATGGACAATGAGTTAGAAATTATTTTATGATCTTTAGATATATCTAAAAAATAAGTTAGAAAATAATATATTTTGAATTATCAATTTTTTTAAAATAATGTAGTTAAGTGTTAACATATATATATTCAAGATATAAAATGTAATTTTCTAAACTATATCGTGGAATCACAATGTGAACCAATGTTAGTTTTTCCAATAAAAAAATATTAAATAATTTCAATCATTTTTTTTTCAAACATCTTCATAAAAAACCACATCCATTAAATTTTTTTTAACAAGATAAATCTATTAACATAAATATTAGTCTTTTTAATGGCCAAATGTTGACAAATATAAATCCCTTAAATAATATGTATCACATGATAGGAAATCCAAAATTCCATTACCAAACTTGAGTTTTCCACATCAAAATCTAAATAGGATATATGTTTTTCATTCATCATATATAGTTTTCATTCTTTAAATTTATATTTACAATTCCATTAAAATTATGATTTTATAAAATCAAAACCAAATTTATCTTAAATTTACTACATTGGAGGTAACACAAACCCAAAGAAACAACATAAAAGAAACCATGATATTGTAATTTTAAAGGATTAAGTTTTAATAATTAAAAGTTTGAGGATCAAAATAAAAAAATAAATAGACAAATCTATATCTGTTAATTATTTGATTTGTGCTTAGATAAAATTTTCTTTTTAATATAAAAATAAAAATGTTAAAGTTGTTAAGGTGTTTTTTAATATAAAATTTTTTTAACTATAAATTAAAAAATTGTAATTCATATATATATATATATATTAAAATAAAAATAAGAATCATATGTTTTAATAAAATTTAAAAAAAGTTGTGAAAACAACACCGCCTATATAATCTCAAGTTAGTTGTTTAACATATTAGAATACGTAATATTGTTGACGCTTTTCAGTGTGCGTGTCTATATATATAGTTTCTGAAGCATATAGTTTTGAGTCTTCTCCCCAAAGCACAGCCGAATTCCCTGTGCGAAGTATAGTTTCTAAGTCCAGTGAGCACTTTCAGGCGACTGCCTCGGCTGAATCCATCAACATCTATTGCTGGGCTTCAGTGATTGAATAGAGGTGGCAAATGAAGACTCTGCTCCCGCCCTTCATTCATCAGATCTCAACACACTTTCTTGATCACACTGATGAAGACTGATGAAGACTATTCGACAAATCCTAGCTTCTGGATCTTACAGCCTAACATGTACACCTCTTGAAATGAAGATGTGATATATATATATATATATATATATATATATATATATATATATATATATATATATATATATATATATATATGGTCAAGCTTGTTTGGTCTGAAATGCTAGACTCCCATGCTTGGCCCATTTAAAAAGTTCTATTCATGTGAAATTTTATTTTTTTTATTTGTAAATAGGGTAGATGATATGTCCTTTGGGATTTTTATTATTTTTAAAAGCAAATGATGCCTTGTCTTCCTTTCTGGTTTCCATCTACCAGGGAAGTGGTAAAAAAATTAGTTAGGGTGTTTTATGGCCTAAAAATACAATTTTCAAATAATTTTCACACTAAAACACTTAAAAGATCCTTGTTGTGTGAATAAACTAAAATAACCCCAAACAAGTTTAAAAACAAAATCTTCTCTAAAGCTGGATTTGCTTTTTCAATCAATATAAAAAAAAAATACCTAAATAAAACTTCCTTGTCGAATGAAAGTTATAGCCATTGATATAATATCAATATTTTTATTATCAAAATTGATTTTAATTGAGATTTTTTTTCTCTTCAAACCAAATATGAGAAGTCTCTCTCTCTCTTCCTCAAACCAGTAATTAAGAAATAAATAAATTAATTTTTATATCAAAATTAAATTTTACATTACCCAAGGGATAAAAAAATGTATCAATTTGAAAATAAAAGAATCAAGGTGAACTTCTCACATAATTTTATAAAAAATACTATTTATTTTCTAAGTTTTTTTAATTTTGGTTTGGTTTTTCTTTTACTGATACCCTTTCGTAACAAATTTATTTAAATTAACTATCAATTTGGTCTTATAAAAAGGACATAAAAAAATGATACCCTTTCATAACAAATTTATTTAAATTAACTATCAATTTGGTCTTATAAAAAATACATAAAAAAAATCAAGGATGATATAAAAGGATATGTTTGATAATATAGTGTAAAATATTTCCCAATTAAAAATATATTAAAATGATATTTAATTTTTGATATCATAATATGAAAACCATTGAAAAACATCTAAAAAAAATATTAGTTTGAGACTTTTTAACCATTATACAAATATTTTTCAAAGCAAAAACTATTGCATTGTAATACACCTAGATTATTAATCCTAAGTGATAACGAGCCAGTAGATTCATTAGCCTGTGTTCTTAGGTTCTAGGAATTGTGAAACGCTGACGTGTATTCATTTGCTTCAAATATTATTCTAATCTTCAGTTCGAATATAAATACGATGGGATCCCATTAAAAATTCAATATTTTCTACATATTTGTTATCATACTATCTGAACATCTTATTTTTTTAATTAAAAATAATCACCAGCCACGTAATTGATTGACTAATTTTTATGTGGAATATAATTAATTATATGTACACGCGCGCACGCTCGAGGATGCTGTAAAAAACGATGGTTATTTCCACGGAATATATAAATAAAATTAAACAAATACACTTGCGTTTACATTATTAATTATGAGATCTTATATAAGTATGAAAATCAATGATTGGTTTTATCATCGTTAGTTGGTAAGGAAAGAAATTCAACGTGAACAATGACAACCATTACAGCATCACTGATCGATGGTTATATTTTAGGTTAATTGTATTTTTTACCTCCTTGAAGCATATAATAACTATCAATTTTTACTTAAAAACTTGTTTTTTTATCAATTACCCCCTCACATTTATCCATCTATCAATAAGGGCTTTTGTTTCATATAGGATAAAATAAAAATTAACCAACTCAAGAGGATAATTGATAAAGATAAATTTTAAAAAGAAATTGATAAAATCATATAATTCAAGAGAGTAAAATAAAATCAACTCTTATATTTTATATTATATAGAATAGATCTTTCACCACTCTTAGGTTGAGGAAATGAGATTTTCTTAAATTCTTATCCAAAATCAAGAAAAAAAAAGGTCGGGATAAGTTCATAGTTTGTTTTTAAAAATTATTTTAAAATATTTTTTATTTGTTGAAAAAGATGAACTGTGAGGGATTTCAAAAACTTTTACCCACAAATTAAAGATAAATTTTAATTTACCTCTTTGAAATATATGGATTCTATTGACTAAGTTATTCTTTATCAATTTCTTTTATCCCCATCTATGAAGGGATCTTATGATAAATGGATGAAATGTTAGGGGGTAATTGAAAAAAACCATTTGAGAGGAATTTGATAGAATTCATATATTTTAGGGGTTAAGATGAAATATACCCTCCGACCAATGAGTAAAAAGGCTATGGATAGTATCCTATCCTTAGGTAGAAAAAGACTATTTCTGAAAATTATATGAAATTTTTTGAGAATTTATTTTTAAAATAAATAAAAGGATTACTATTTCATTGGACACTTAAATTGGATTCAACTTTTTTATTAAAAAATTAAATTAACATGAAAAATTCCCGAAAGGTAAGATTGGGGGATGATAATGCCATTGCACATTATTAGAACACTTAATAATGTATTTAAGCATGTGATGGAACTATTAAGTAGAGTGTCATTATCAATGCCAATTTTATCTTGAATGTTTTGAGATTGATAATACCAAAGTGGTTATTAATTGATGATGAAGAGGGATTTTTGTATTTTTTTCCTTTTTTCTTTGTATCCTTCTATGATATTTCCATGGTGATCTTCTTAGGAATAAAAGATGTTCGATGGAAGTGATAAATAAAATGAGAAACTTAGGAATTTATTAAAGGATGGTTGTGATAGTAATAATAGTAATTTTTTAAAGTGTTATTTATTTATTTGTAAATAAATTAAAATAATTTTTTTTATTTTAATGTTTTATAATTTATTTTTAATATTAATATATTAAATTATTAAATTAAATTAAAACAAAATCAAATCAAATTATTAGTGATTTAAGTGCAATTAATGAAATATTAGTTAAACTATAGTTTTGAAATTTAATTTGACCTGACGAGTTGACTTGAAACCATGTAAATCTAGAACTGAAATCAAGCTGGGTTGAAAAAAAGAAGCTTGGTTAATGTAGCAATATACAGTTAAAAACTTGGTTATAATCTATTAATTTTTTTTAAATGATATTATTTTTATTTTATTTTAAATTAAATTAGATAATAAGATTAAAATTCAAAACTTAAATTTTGAACATGGCTAGTCCAACTATCATTAAAAAAAATGATAAAGTGATATAATATAAAAATGATAAAGTGGTATAATATATTAGTTTATTAAACTTGTAAGAATATTTTCAATGAAAAATACTATTTTAAAAAGCTAAATTGATAAAATAATATTTTGAATAGTATAAATATAGTTTTTTTTACCATATCTATTTTAATAGAAAAAAACTATTTAAACAACCATTTATATTAGAGTTGAAAAAATAAGTGTTTTATTATTTCTTAATATATTTGATATTTGTTTTTTTTATATAGTTATATTTAATTGATTTATTTTTTTAATGGTCCTATTTTGTTAGTTTTAACTCTTTAAAGAAATACATAAAAATAATATTTGCGGGAAAAAAAGATGTTTTAATATTTTATTTGTTTTTTTATTTGTTTTAGCAAAACAAATAAAAAAAATTAAAATATTAATTTTTTATTTTTAATTATTTATTTTGCTTCTCGAAATGCCCTAAAACTGCAAATTTTGATTTTTAAAAAACAAGTCAATGTTAAACTCAGTACTAGTCTAACCAGGCGGGTTTGATCAAATCCGTTCAATATATAATATTTTACATCAATCACGACTGATTAAATGACTAGATCATTAAGTTTTTAATTAAATCGAATGATTCAGACTTAATAATTTTTCTTAATTTAATAATAAAGATATCATCCCCTGAATTTACAAATCAACTAAAACTAAATCTATTTTCAAATCATCTTACTGCATGTTTAGGAGCGCGGCTGACTGAAGTGTTTCTAATTTTTTTTTATTTAAAATTGTTTTGATATATAATATAAAATAAATTGTTAATTACGCATTCCTCCGTCTCCAGGGTGTCCTCAGGCCGAGTTTAGCACTATTTGGATGTAGTTTGTACGTGAAAATTGACTTTTTATACTAAGAACAAGCCGCAGATGTTGACTTCTGGGGCACCCAGTTTGTCTCGTCAACGACATTACGGTAAAGAGCACACCGTGTGTCCCAGCTCCTTCACTGTTTGAAAGAAAATCAACCACCTCGCTGCCAGGGCAAATCTCCTTGGCTGGCGGCTTAGCTGATTCAAAGAACACGAAATCATGCCAGCCTTTTCGTGTTTTTTTCAGCTCTCGTTTTGTGATTCGGAATACACTCTCGTTCTCTTGATCAATCCACTGTCTTTGATTTTGCCTAGTGGCACTCGCAACTTCCCCTCCTATCTTTCACCATCCCTGCCATCCTCCCTTTCTGAGAAGGCCCTCTTGGCTTGGTCTTGTGTTTTACTTTTACAAGCAGTGTTTTCCATTTCTATGTATATATTTTTTTTCACTGGGTTTTGCTTTTAGAGCTTTGTTGACCCTTTCTCAATATTACACATGACGACGACAGCATTTTTTTCAAGAAAAGGTCGCAATGCAAAATGAAACATAAAAAATAAAAACCCGAGTAACTCGTCATCTTTAAAGCCCCTCCAGCATTATCTTTCCCTCCAACCACCTTACTCTCTTTCTTCCCTCTCTTAAAAAAAAAACAAAAGAAAAACATTGTTTCTGTCCCTGAACTACTGCTCTTTTTCGTGTTCTTTGAATTGTTTGTTTTGGAGATATTAATTACCCCACAATTAGAGAAAGAGTAACTGTGTTCTGCTTGCTTAAAACATGGCGTTTGTTGAATCACTGTCAAAGACTGCCTCTGTTTTTGTTTTCGGTTTTGTGCTGTTGAATTGCTTTGCTGTGGAAAAGTTTAGATCTCATGCCCAAGAAGTGACCCCACTCTTGCCACAAGATGAAGGTAAATGGTCATAATTCAACAATCTCCTTTTTTTTTTTTTTGTCAGCAACTCAAAATATTTGGCAGAATAAATGGTTTTTTCTTTCTGGGTTTTCTTCGTGTATTGGCCAAGTGTTCTCGTTCTTAACATTAGTTGACAGACATGCTCTTGTCTTGTTCGTTGGAGGAAACTGTTGTTTTGACTTTTGGATTTTTCATTTCTCTTTAAAAACTTTTTTTTTTTTAATCTCTTCTTGTCAAAAAAAATTGTGTTTTATTTATTTTTTTAAGATTAATCGGGGAAATATATTGCATAAATTGGGAAATAATAGGAAAAGAAGAGGAATTCGGTTTCTGGTCATAAAACATTAATTTTATTTATTTCTAAATGCATGATTTGTACAGTTTTCTTGAAAAAGAAGAAGAAGAAAACTGTTCAATTTCTTGTTGCAATCAAATAAAAGAAATAAAGTACAAGAAATTTGATAAAATATATATAAAACGATGCTTATACAATTCAAGAAGTGAGAAGGTGATATTATTAAAAAATATATTTTTCGTTTCTTCAGCGTGACATATGTTTGGTATGTTCATCGTTTCAAGTAGCAACTGTTGCTTGAAAGTTGCATCTGTTCAACACGGCTTTCATTTATGGTAGAAAGATTCTTGCCTCCCTGGCATATTTGTTAGAATAAAGTACAAGAAATTATTGAAAAGGTGATATTATTAATATATATATATATATATATATATATATTTATTTTTTTTCGTTTCTTCAATGTGACATATTTTTGGTATGTTCATAGTTTCAAGTAATAACTGTTGCTTGAAAGTTGCCTCTGTTCAACACGGCTTTCATTTATGGTGGAAGGTTCCTGCCTCCCTGGCATATTTGTATTGTTAGCGAAGTTTATTTATGCTAGGCTTTCCAAATGTGCAAAGTATTTTTACTATAACAACTGGGTGGTACTATTTTCTCTTGTGTAATGTGATCAAGGAGTTACCTATCACTATTCTTGAGCAAGATATGCAGAGGAAAGCTCTGGGAGGCACATGAAAAAAAATGGCTTCTAAAATATGTGCGAAATATTGGGTGAAAATCGAGAGTTTCGACCATGTCCTTGTGATATATCCCAAAAAGGAAGGGTCTAGTAAAGTAAATCTGTGCAGGTCTATCTCACCCATGAACAGTTATGCTGATCGACGTGAAATTTTGATTTGTTTTACTAGTAAACTCTCACATTATTGTGTGCCTTTTTTCTTGGCGTTGCTTAACAAGTATTGTTTCTTATCTGATGCAACAGTGCAAATCCTCCAAACAATATCCGACAAACTGAAAAACAACAATTGGACGACAATCGATCGAACTTCCTGCAGTAGCGCACAGTGGAAGCTGTACATCAGCGACCCCCCCAAAAATGACAGAATTCAAAGCAATGTTACATGTGACTGTACATTTGAAAATAACACCGTCTGTCATGTCATCAGCTTGTATGCACTTGTTTCCTTATATCCCTCCTTTTTCTTCAGATATAATAACCACTCAGATAGAGATTAGATTCGTCTCAAGCAATGCTTTGATTAATTAGAAGAATATATTTGTAGCAAACACTCTCTCTTGGATTTGGTACTGGTCCAATTTTATATGAACACTATCAATTCCTAAACCTCAGCTTATGGTAACGACCGCAGAGTCTTGGTGTTGTACGGAGACTTATCACCTCTTACCTCTTCCTCTTTGTAATCATCTTTTTTTTTTCTCTTCTTCTGACAGCAAGCTGAAGGGTTTTAATCTGACTGGAGTTCTACCAGTGGAATTTCGAAATCTGACCCAACTGCGCGAAATGTGAGTGGCATTTGCATATATATATATATATATATATATATATATATATATATATATATATTTCTTGTTAGTCAAGTTTTTTGTTGGACAGCGGAGATTAGTTTCTATCTGGATTTATGGATGATTTTAATTAGTTTGCTTATGATCTCAGTGATTAGCTTTCTCCTTCAATGGGCTATCATTATGCAAGTTTCAAATTCTCCAGTGTTACTGTGTCTTAGTTGATAGACTCCTGTCCTGTTTTTTCTTGTTCTTTTTGGTTCTCTAGAATGGTTTAGTTGCCAAATAGCCCATCCACATTCGCTCAGTTTGATATACATTTACGGGTGAAATAATTTCCAAGTTTCAATGCCTCTTTTCTCAAACACAGACAGCCCTGTTCACTCGCATTTAAGAAGTTTTTTTTTTTTCCTTTATTGTTATCGTCTTGGCAAGATTTTGTTACAGCTGCAATGTGCAATGTAGAATATTACCATTCTTTTCACGCTGCGTGAATTTGAATTTTAGAATAACTGAAATGAAGCATCCTGCATTGTACAGTGATCTCTCTCGCAACTACTTAAATGGATCAATCCCAGGAAGTCTAGCTGAGCTCCCAAACCTTCAGAGTTTGTAAGTTTGTTTGTTCACTTGTATTTCTTATGGAGTTTTCAACTGTGATATGGCCATTCATGAATAAATAACCTGTTCACTATTTTTTCTTCTATACCTTAGGTCTCTTCTGGCAAACCGTCTCTCCGGTTCAATTCCTAGGGAAATCGGTAGCTTTGCGACTCTGAAGTCCCTGTAAGTCTCAAAACAAAGTTCTCAACTGGTCCAGTAAATGAAATTCTGAGTTGCAATAAAATAGGTATTGCATCTTGTAGGGTCCTGGAAGATAATCTACTAGGAGGGTCTCTTCATCCAGACCTTGGAAATTTGAAAAGCTTGGAGAGACTGTAAGACAGATGCCTTCATCTTCTATCTGAGTTTCTTTATGCATCTACTTCATGATATTCAATCTAAGTCTTTTTATGCTTGGTACCAGTATTTGATGCTCACTCAGAAAAAAATTATTTGTAACTTTGTATTATTTACCCCTGCAGTCTTCTTTCCGCAAACAATTTTTCAGGAACAATACCAGACACATTTGGCAATTTAAAGAATTTAAATGATTTGTAAGTGATGATGCGGGTCACAATTTTTTTTTATATAGTAATTACTGTGCTGAGCTTAAATATTCATCTGTTTCATATGCTCCTGCAGTAGGATAGATGGAAGTGAACTGTCAGGGAAGATACCTGACTTTATTGGGAACTGGACCAACATTACAACATTGTGAGTATTTACCTGGTTCCATTTATCTGCTAATGTGTCCTCGAGCACAAGCTGAATGGAATTCCATTTTCCTTTCCCTCTTGCATTCCTAACAATGGTATATTTCTTTTGCAGGGATTTGCAAGGAACATCCATGGAGGGTCCTATTCCCTCTACCATATCACTGTTAAAAAAATTAACAACTTTGTGAGCTTAAGTTCCCTATCTTGTAGATTCACATTCAGTTCAAAGAATTTTGCGTCGTTGCTTTTTGGTAAGTCTATATTTGAGAAAACTGATTTTTTCTGTTGTCTTGATTTTTCAGGAGAATATCGGATTTGAAAGGATCCAGTTCAACTTTCCCTGATCTGAAAGATATGACAAAAATGGAAAAACTGTGAGTTGAATGAGACTGATCAAATATATCGTTACAGCAATATCACATCAGTAATTGATTACAAGTTATTTTTTACTCAGGATTGTGAGAAATTGCTCAATGACTGGTTCAATCCCAGAATACCTTGGAAATATGGCAGACCTAGATACTCTGTAAGTTTCTGTAACAGCTACCTTCATGGCAACGCTTAATTTCATGGGCGTCATATGATGCTACTCTGATTCAAAATGACAAGATGTGTAAAGTGATTGACATCACTTTACTCTATCGTTTGGTTTCATTTAAAGTAAGATAAAGCAAAGTGAATCAGTAAAGGTATAGCAATAAGTTGATTCCTTATTTATTCTGGTTGAACAAGGATCTTTCCCAACTTTTATGTAGCTAACAATGAAGTTCCAGCCTTTTCCTCTTTTAAAACCGACAGTTTTGCATTTCATTTTTCCTTATTTTAGATTCTCATTGAGTGAGGTCGGGATGTTTGCAAACCAATCTTGATATGTCATATGAGATGCTATTGGTGATGTTCTACATTTTAACAATGCAATAAAATATGTGGAAGACATCTTAACATATGTTCTCTGTGAGCATGAGCTAGACCTGCATATAGTCTGCATGATTCAAAATCATGATGGTGGGGGCTCATGTTTTTCATAAAAGCCTTGCTGCAGAGGATGTAATAGGACCTTGAACATTACGAGTCTGACAACATGAACTGGCCCGACATTCCGTTGCAGTGTGTTTATATTGCCCAGAGCTAATTTTATCTAGTGCTTTTTTCACGTGCTTTCATTAATTTGTATATATTTCATTGCAGAGATCTGAGCTTTAACAAGTTGACAGGCCAGATTCCTGGCCCATTAGAGAGTTTGACAAATATAAAGTTCATGTAAGTCGATAAACGCATGCTTTCTGAAGGCACAGGATCATCGTTTCTAATATATTTCTCATACTGACGGCTTGCTGGTTCATTAACTGTTTATTAATGTGTAGGTTTCTGAATGACAACTTACTTACCGGAGAAGTGCCTGCTTGGATATTGGAAAGCAGGAAAGAACTGTGAGTCTATTGTGAAGCTATACACATTTCTTTATACATGAAATACACCAATATTTGTTCTCCTCGATCAACAACTATATTAACCCTGCCATGAAATTTTATTTCAGGGATTTATCTTACAACAATTTTACTGGGTCAGCTCAGCCAAGTTGTCAACAGCTACCAGTGTAGGGATTATTTTTTCCCGTTACTTGTTTCTTCTCCTTTGTCACAAGTTGATTGCTAACTTCTATTTTGAAATTATATAGGAACTTAGTTGCTAGTCATGTGTCAACTGGGAGCAACAAGTAAGTTCCTCCTTCACTAAGATGCCTTTCAAGAAATCTAGAAATTTGACTTATCGACAACCCTCATTCTTCTCTACAGGATTTCTTGGTGCTTGAACAAGGACCTTGTTTGCACAAGAAAATCTCAATGTAAGTGTGTAGAAACAGTACTCTGGTGTTCCATGAAGGTGTAATTACATAAATACAGGACTTGTTGTCCTAGGGAAGGCAGCTTATGATATTGATCCTTCGTTCTACAGACCATTCCTTGTTCATAAACTGTGGAGGGAGCAGTGAGACTGTTGGTGATAATGAATATGAAGACGACACGACTCCAGGTGGGGCAGCTGAATTTGCATCTATATCAGAAAGATGGGGTTATAGCAGTACAGGGACTCATATTGGCAATGATGACGGCGCTTACCAAGCAACAAATTCTTATGGTCTGAATGTGACCGGTGAAGGTTTTTACCGAACTGCTCGCCTTGCTCCTCAATCACTCAAGTACTATGGCCTGTGCATGCTGGCGGGCAGTTACAAAGTGCAGCTCCACTTTGCTGAAATTATGTATTCCAATAATCAGACTTTTAGCAGCCTTGGGAGGCGGATATTTGATATATCAATTCAAGTGAGTAAAATGATTTTCAAATTAGCGCATTTATTTAGGATTTTTCTTTTTATCTATGATTGTATTTCTAAATAACCTCATGAGATCTACCATGTGTTATGGATCCTTTTCAAGTTTCCATAGAAAAGGGTGGTAACACTCTTTAAAACCTGCAAAAGTCATTCTCGGAACTTCTTCCTGCAGGGGAAGGTAGTTGAGGCAAATTTCAATATTATGGAGGAAGCTGGAGGTGTTGGTATTGGCATCACTAAGGTATTTGATGGTATAATTGTTAATGGTAGCACACTGGAGATACACTTATACTGGTCAGGCAAAGGTACTACTGCTGTTCCTGACAGGGGTGTCTATGGACCTCTCATATCTGCCATTACAGTGACTCCAAGTAAGTCTTGACGAAATCAAGAGGATTTTTTGTTTTCATCAACGGTCTTGTTATTTAATTTATTTCTCTCCTTGTAGACTTTAAGGTAGATAACGGTGGCGGATTATCAGTTGGAGCTATTATTGGCATTGTAGCTGCTCCATGTGTGCTTGCGGCATTGGTTTTGCTGGTCCTCCGGAAGAAAGGTTACTTGGGAGGGAAGGACCTTGAAGATAAAGGTAAGATTAATGGCACAGGAAGCATGTATCTTATTTGATTGTGTGCATGCTGTGAACTTTTGATTATCCTTGTCATGCTGATTCTGAGATTCTGCTCACCACAGAACTCCGTGCTCTAGATCTCCAAACTGGTTATTTCAGCCTAAGGCAAATTAAGCATGCGACCAATAATTTTGACCCTGCAAATAAGATAGGAGAAGGAGGATTTGGTCCAGTTTACAAGGTATTTATGAATGTTCCAGTTTACTATTTAATTTGGTTATGTGCTGACAAAGTGTTCTACTGTATGGGGCCTTCTTGTATAAAATCTATCACACATGCAAAAGCTTGTGATAAAAGGGAAGGAATATCTTTTAAAACATTCTGAAATCTCAATCTATTTTATTTCAGGGTATGTTGTCAGATGGTTCTGTAATTGCTGTAAAGCAGTTATCGGCCAAATCGAAACAAGGAAATCGTGAATTTGTGAATGAGATAGGCATGATATCTGCCTTACAGCATCCCCATCTCGTGAAGCTGTATGGCTGTTGCATTGAAGGAAATCAGCTGTTGTTAGTATATGAATACTTGGAAAACAATAGCCTTGCTCGGGCGCTTTTTGGTAAATGCTTGACCAACACCTTAATGTATCAGTTTATGTAGTATATGGAACGAGAATGAGATTAAATTGCTTTCCTGTTCCTCTGTCTCATCTCTATCAGGTCGTGTTGAACACCAGATTAAACTGGACTGGCAAACAAGAAAGAAAATATTGTTGGGCATTGCAAAGGGATTGGCTTATCTTCATGAAGAGTCCAGGCTGAAAATTGTACACAGAGACATAAAGGCAACTAATGTGCTGCTTGATAAGGATCTAAATGCCAAGATATCTGACTTCGGTTTAGCTAAACTTGACGAAGAAGAAAACACTCATATTAGCACGCGGATTGCTGGGACAATGTGAGTTCTTTCTCCCCTTTGTTCTTTCAATTTAATTTCCTTGGTTGTGGTAAAGGGATAAATAATTATTTTTTTGGTAATGATACTTTGAACAATATGGATATCAAATGGAAATATTGTAAAACGCAGACATATTATTTGATGGCATCTAATAACAGCAGCACAAATGATTATCGCCTTGTATATGATTGATTATACAAGGAAAAGAACATTTATATTTATTCTACAAGCTCATGGCCAATACTTTTCTGGTTCTTTCTAATTTCTCTTCAGAGGTTATATGGCTCCAGAATATGCTATGAGGGGCTACTTGACAGATAAAGCAGATGTTTACAGCTTTGGGGTTGTTGTTTTAGAAATTGTCAGTGGGAAGAGCAACACGAATTACAGGCCGAAGGAGGAGTTTGTTTATCTTCTTGATTGGGTAACTTATATCATTTCCTTTCAGAATTCTGTCTACACTTACACTGACCACCAATGAGCATGATTGTAGAATGATGGAAAATGCGTGTTATTGATAATTTTAGGCCTATGTCCTGCAAGAGCAAGGAAACCTTCTAGAGCTTGTGGATCCAAGCCTTGGTTCAAACTACTCAAAAATAGAGGCATTGAGGATGCTTAACTTGGCTCTCTTGTGCACCAACCCATCTCCCACTTTGAGGCCATCAATGTCTTCTGCAGTGAAGATGCTTGAGGGTCAAATTCCAGTCCAAGCTCCGATAGTCAAGCGCAGTACCATGAACCAGGATGCAAGGTTCAAAGCCTTTGAGCTTCTCTCACATGATAGCCAAACAAACGTCTCAAATGGATCTCAAAGCAGTCGGATACAGAAGAGCATATCAATGGATGGACCGTGGATGGATTCTGAATTTTCTATCCAAAGTAAGGATGAGATCATAGATTCCTCATCGACCAAGCTTCTTAAGGATCTTTACGACGTCAACTTAGATTGATCAAAGGAAATTGATGAAATAGTCCCTCCCTTTCTTTTGGTCTGGTAGTATTCGGAGTTTGCAAATAGGATTTCTGAGTAATCAAGTAATACATTTAAATGATTTGTTCTGGTATATATTGATTCTTTTGTTAAGAAATAAAAAACATTGGAGAGCTTGGTCTTTCGAATTGGCATTGTCAGCAGTGTATGTCACCATTTTTCCAAATCTGCAGATTGCTTTTTGTATAGAAGCACTTTTTCATGATCCTAAAGAGCATTTGAACAAAAACTTGTCTTCCATTACATATTGAGCTTCGTCTTTCGAATTGGACAAATGTTGATAACATGAGTAGAAATTAGACCAAGCATACTTATCTTCCTTCGTCCTCTAGTAGTAGTAGTAGTAATTTAATTGCTTTTTTTTTTGGGACTAGTTGAGGTGGAAAGGTAAAGGCAAATAAAGGGGAAAAAAAATAACTTAGAGGGAGAAGACAGGTTCAAAGAGAAAACAACACTACAAAGTACGGAGCCATCTTGGCAAGACTCACGTTGCCACACATATTTTTCTTAGCTAGTTGTAAGTTTTAGACTCCCGTTTGCACATTGTGTGGCAAGACTCATGTTGCCCCCCAAACACACACAAGTAGTAAAGGCAAGGCAGGACTAGCGTAGTGCGACTTGAAACGAAATGGGACCCAAGCATAACTGAATTAAGCACACAGAAATGGAAAATATTTAATGAAAAAGGAAACAAAGAAAAGGGAAGATAAGGAAAAAGTAGGATAAAAACATCATATTAAGTTCGTAGGGCAGTTGCAAGGGGTCACAAACTATGTACAGGACAAGAAAAGAAAGGGAAAATATTACAACATCGGAAGCCATTACATCAAAGCTAGTTGGTTTGGCAAGAAGGATTAAAATTCTAGGGAAGAAAGAGTGCAGCACATGAGAAAATAAGGGAAAACATAGGGGAAGAATGCTTGAAATCCTTAACATGTAGCAGGATAGGGCAAAAATCTAAAAAAATTGGTGTTAAAAAAACGGACTACATCATCGAGAAGAAGAACAGCGCATTAGAAATATGTCAGAAACCAACAACCAACTCGAGAAACAAAGATAGGATCCTAGGCAACATACATGATAGGTCAGAAATAGTTCTAAAGATAAGAAAATAACATAAAAATTAGAAGAAAAAAATGGAATAAATGTATTACTAGGAAATCACCTATGTACCTTTTCTCAATCAATTACAAATATTTTGATTTTTTGATATCAATTTCTTTTTAAAAATATTTATTATAATTTAAAATATTTTAATCCATTAAATATAGAATTATTAAAAAGGGTACTTTTATCAAGATAAACTACATTAAGAAATAAGATATTGATATAAGTACTAGATTAACATAACAAGTTAAGGTCGAAGGACATGTCATCAAATTATTGAGTAACTTACAGAAAATGGAAGCAAAAATTTGATTGGAAGTTTCGAAAAAGTTATAATATGCCACTAACGGAATTAGCCCTCAAACAAGTTAACAAGTATGAACAGAAATGATGATAACAAGGCAAAGAAATATACTTAAAAACAAAAGTAATAAGATGATGATGGATGGTCAGTTGATGAAGCAGATTGGAGCAAACTTCTCTAATCTCTACCCTTCAAATAGTCAGAATCCAAAGAGACTGGATAAAGATCACCAGCAGATGTAGAAGCAGCAGTCCACGGTCCATCCATTGACAGAGTACGAGTCTCACTTATTTCCTGTTCGTTGATAACTTGAAAATGCCTCCTCATTTGTTCAATCTTCTTATCTGTTGTCATGCTTTTATCTGGAATGTCAATATCTTGAATAGCAGCCTTTCCTTCGAGCATGCTTACTACTGAAGACATCGCAGGCCTAACTGCTGCAGAGACATTACTGCAGAGGAGAGCCACATTAATCATTGTTATCACCTCTTCTTTGTTATAGTCTTGGCCTAGTTTTGGATCAACAAGCTCCAGCAAGGTCCCTTTCTCTTCAAAACCAATGCCTAGAAAACAAGATGGATATATATAATCAATGATAGTAATAAAAATAAATAAATCAAGACGGCGAGAAACTCTTTCTACCCAATCAAGAAGATAAACAGTGTCCTCCTTTGTTCGATGACTAGTATTACCCTTCCCACTGACAATTTCCTAAGCAACGATCCCAAAACTGTAGACATCTGCTTTGTCAGTCAAATGACCCCGCATTGCATATTGAGGTGCCATATACCCGCTGCAAAAATAACCAATATATCAAACAGCTTAGACTGAGTTCTATTCAAAAGACTTATATCTTATGGTGGATGGCTCTTTTTCAGTTTTTTTTATATTATTGGACGTGGGATAAGTTTTGGTTGCTGACCAAATCTGTTTGAAGCTGTAGGATGGGCTCTCTTTTTTCCTTTCATTGTATCAACTTAAAATATAAGAACTAAAATGTATTAACAAGATACAGCAGTTGAGAGCAGGCTAACAGGGTTCCGACAACTCGGGTGCTTATGTGGGTGTTTTCCTCTTCATCAAGTTTGGCTAGCCCAACGTCAGATATCTTCGGGTCTAGATTCTTATCAAGCAACGCATTGGTGGCCTTGATGTCTCTATGAACGGTCTTCAATCTTGATTCTTCATGAAGATAAGCTAAACCTTTTTCTATACCAACACAAATCTCGTGCCTTCTTGCCCTATCCAAATTCAGCTGGTATTCTTCAGGACCTTTGAGACAAGATCAACAGTGATGCCAAGTATAAGATGAATATTTTGTCTCTTCCCACACAAGCATGCATACCTTTACATCTATGGAAACATCCAAGAGCCAAGAGCTTGAAATCAATTAAATTATGTTCTTTGAATTTACCAAACAAAGCACGAGCAAGGCTGTTATTTTCCATGTACTCATACACCAACAATAATTGATTGCCTTCTGATGTAGAATAGTCTACAGGAGGAGAGGAAGAGCAGATCGCAGGAGGAAGAGCAGATTGCAGGATATAATATAAATGCAGATAAATCACGAACTGCAGTTACCATTGGAGTATCCTTACAGCAGATTGCCTCCTTATTTAGGAGTTCTAATTAATGTCGTAATATCAGGATTTATTTACTTTTCTAGCTGTAGTATTTGCTTTCTTTATTTTAGTTATTTCTTTCCTAAACAATTATATTCCTAGTTGAATTAGGACTTGCAGCCTATATAAAGGCTGCCTCTTTTCATTGTAAGGTACTTTTTTGAATGCAATAAAGAACTTTTTCCTGGAGAATTTTAATTTCTAAACTCGTGGATTCGAATGTAATTTTTGGTTTGAGGATTCGAATAATTTTACCTGGAAATAAGTGGCGTCCTATTTCCACATAAGTTTCCGCTAAGTCAGTTGGTATCAGAGCAGTTCTAATCCTGTCAGATGGCAAACCCACGTACAAAAGCGAAACCCTTGGCGGTGGTGACCGCGAGGACAATCTGGTTATAGGGAATGAATTGAGAATTTTCCAGCATGAGACACAACAAACCTTACGTGATATCCAAGCAACCTATGCTAGGCTGACAGCAAGAAATAATCAGGGGATCAACAATCCCCCGGGTCGTCAACATCATAGAGAAAAGGTCATCAACATCACAGAGAAAAGGTTGAAACTTGTGAATGTCCTCTAGGAATCCTACGAAGGCAATTAGTCTATGAGGACAACCTAAGTGAGGACGAAGAAGAAGTTGAAGCTATACTCCGGGGAAACTGAAGAGGATACCAAAGGGAACTAGACCGACAAATGTTTCGAATGAAGATGGACCTACCCAATTCTAATGGACAACTTCATATTGAAGGGGTCCTTGATTAGTTGGTATTAGTTGAGAGGTACTTTGATTACATGGACATTCCTGAAGATAAGAAGGTGAAGTTAGTCGCATATAGACTACTAGGGGGAGCTTCTGCTTGATAGGAGCAACTACAAAGTACCTGGTTGCAACAAGGGAAGGGGATGTTTCAAACATGGAATAAAATGAAACGACTATTACATTCCCGTTTTCTACCACTAGATTACGAGCAAATTTTGTTTAAATAGTATCAAGAATGCAAACAAGGAGCCAGAACTGTTGAAGCTTTCCTGGAAGAATTCCATAGGCTATCATCATGAAATAACCTACTGGAAACAGAGGCACAACAAGTTGCCAGGTTTGTTGGAGGTTTGCATTGGGCTATATAGGATCGTGTGGCAATGCAAATGATTTACACCCTAACAAAAGCCGTTGCACTGGCTATCATGGTAGAGACCCAATTAGATAAATCAAAGGCAATGGTTGGGACCAGGAATCCATTTGATAATAATAGAGCAACGATCAACAAAGGAAAGACCCGATGATCCTGACAACTTTAACAACTCAACCCTCCTTCTCTAACACTATACGAGGAACAAGCAGCAGTGGAGCACCAACAAAGCCTGCCAACACCATTCCACCCGAGGTGACGCCCAGAAATCCTTATGCTCGTCCAGGATCAGATAAATGTTATAAATGTGGACAGTCAGGACACCATTCCAACCAGTGTCTAAGAAGGAGTACCATGAACCTAATAGAGCCAGAAGAAAAGTGCCTCTTTGACATAGAGAAAGATGATAACGAAACAGCCTATACATATGAAGAAGAAGAAGTAACAGGAGGCGACGAGGGCGAATTATTGTCACGGTCTCTTGTAGTTCAGCGGCTACTATTGACACCAAAACTAGAAGAACCCTCTCTGGCATAATATATTCAGAACTAGGTGCACTGTGAACAAGAGGGTCTGTAATATTATCATTGACAGTGGCAGTAGCAAAAATATAATATCAAAAGCAATGGTTACTAAATTGAGATTGCAAACCAGGAAGCATCCTGCACCGTATAAAATTGGCTGGATCAAACATGGCACTGAAGTAAAAGTGATTGAAGTTTGCCACATTAAATTCTCAATTGGGAAGAATTATGCAAATGAGGTTATATATGATGTGGTGGAAATGGAGGCCTGCCATATAATCCTGGGACATCCATGGCAGTATGATGTAGATGTCACTTACAGAGGCCGTGACAACGTTTATGTCTTCATGAAAGGGGGGCTGATGGTCGTTCTAGGTCCTATAAAAAAAGAGTTTGCAAGCATTAAACCAAAGCTACAAGGAAAACCATATTGCCAGTGTATGGGGGCAAATTCATGGAAGAGACTAAGGAAGTCAGAGAGATTTTTGTCGTAGTACTAAGAGGAGAAGTTGACAGAGATTCTATCGACATTCCGCCTACACTGCTACCACTACTAGAGGAATTTCAGGAGGTTATACTGTTAGACCTACCTAATGGGTTACCTCCTGTACGGGACATACAACATCAGATCAATTTCATGCCAGGTGCTAATTTGTCAAATCACCCCTGTTACTGGATGAATCCCAAAGAAAGTCAGGTTCTGCAAACGCAAGTAGAGGAACTGATTGAGAAGGGATTAGTACAGGAGAGCATGAGCTCTTGTGCAGTACTAGCCTTGTTAGTGCCATAGAAAGATGGTAGTTGGCACATGTGCATTGCTAGCTGAGCAATCAACAAGGTCATTGTTAAATATAGGTTCCCTATCCCTCGATTAGAAGATATGCTAGACATGTCATCTAGGTCCAAAGTCTTTTTAAAACTCGATTTGTGAAGCGGGTATGATCAAATTCAGATCAAACCAAGAGACGAGTGGAAGACTACTTTTAAAACAAAGGAGGGCTTATATGAATGGTTAATAATGCCGTTCGAACTAACCAATGCACCCATTACTTTCATGTGGTTCATGAACCAGGTATTAAAACCTATCATGAGAAAATTTATGGTGGTATACTTCATTGATATATTAATCTACAGCCAAACCCAATCTAACCATATTGCACACTCGAGAGAAGTACTTCAAATTCTGCAGCAAAATAAGTTGTATGTTAATTTGGAAAAGTGCAGTTTTATGACGAGTAGCTTGTTATTCTTGAGGTTCGTAGTTTTATGACGAGTAGCTTGTTATTCTTGAGGTTCGTAATAAGTGCTGATAGAATTAAGATAAATGAAAAAAAGATTTGTGTTATTTGAGATTGGCCAACTCCACGAACAATAAGCGAGGTCTGTAGTTTCCATGGACTAGCAGACAATTTGTTAAAGATTTTAGCCGAATAGCAATGATTAGTAAAGATTTTGCTACACATCAGCTATTTTTTTATGCTACTGAATACACAACAGTGACTTGATGCTAGCAACAAGTGGGGTAGTTATTAGAGTTTCTCATTTTCTTTATTAGTCATAATTTGATGGATTTAACATGAGTTTTTTCATGCCCACATACCTAGTTATCTTTTGGAGTGTAATATTTAATAAACAAATATACAGTTACAACATCTATAATTATATTGAAAGAATGGAGCAGCTCATTGAGCTCCAGTATCAAGCAGTTCAAATATTGACGAACAAAGCTTCCCATGGTGGATATAATTTGAATTGGTCTTTATTCTTTTTCTGCATTGATCCTTAAGGTGTTTGATTATTCCATGTTTTTGAGCATTTGAGTCTGGATCATCGATAAAAAAAATTGTGTTTTCAGAGCTTGATCGATTGTTGGAAGATACACCCTTGCCATTTATCATGCAGCATGCAACAAAGATTTCAGGTGTTTGAAAGAGAGTTTCATCATTTAATTCTGTTCTAAAATCAATACAGAAGCATGTTGACAATATAGACCGACTGCTATTTGTGGGCATGCTTCAAGGTATTTATATCTCTTCTTATGTTACATAATCTATTTTTATATCATTTCCTTAAGTTTTTTCAGCTACAAATTCTATTGTTATATGATAGTATTTATATCAAAATAATTGTCATATTTGATTTTTTTAATTCATCCAGATTAGTTCAGATTAATCTATCTAATTTATAATTTAATTATTAAATTAACTTATGATCCAATTATTAAATCAGATTGATCAGATAGTTGGATTTTAAAACTGTTATCTTTTTTTTTAGATTAACATGAGTGTTTGAGTCAACTTTCGCACATCACGACTAATTTTATAAACTCTAAAATTAACAACCATTTATGAACCCTAAAATTAACAATCATATAAAACTCTTTGCAAGTGGAAAACTCTTATCTATTGTCATGAGTGGTGGTTGTCATTTACAAGTCAAAGTCAACACCAGACCATTAGGTACCGTGCACTCCTGCAATATAATCTGTATCTATAATTGTGACAGAAAATAAAAACAAGGAAACTAAAATTAATTACTACACAACTTGGCCAATGGGCCGACATATACAGCCCTCTTCTTTGTCTTGTGTCTCGTTTTCTTAATTAACAATCTGATTTTGCACGGCCTTCGTTTCTCATGCCCACGTTGTATTGTCTAGGCAGATGCTCTCAAGTTTCATTCCCATGAAACTACCAAAGTATTTTATATTAATTTAAAAAATAAAATAAAATAATTTTTATTTTATTTTATATTTCAATTTGTTTCAGATTTTTTTTGTTAAATTTCAAATAAAATATTCCGGTTTCATTTCACATGTTCCATTCTGGTCTTAAAAAGTCATTAAATCAAATTAAAATTAATTTAATTTAATTAATTAAATTAAAGCGTAAAAAGCTCTTATTATTATTATTTTTAATAACAATGATATTAATAATAATATTGAAAATTATTATTTCTATTTTCATTAATAATAATATTAATTTTTTAAAATTAGATTTATCACTAATATATATGGTTACTAATATATATGGTTTATAATGTTATATTTTTTTCATGTTTATACTTTGTAGAAATTTAAGCAAAACAAGAAATGTTTTAAATTTCATTAGCCTTGATAACATTAACCTGGTTTTATATAAATTAGTTTAAGTTAAAGATTTATTTAATCTAGATAATTTTAAAATATTTTAAAATTATATTTATTTGATATTATATTTATATTACATAATTTATAATTAATGTTTCTTGAATTTAAATTATGTTTATTAAATTTTATATTTGAAATAACATGCCAAAACACTTCAAAACTAAAATATTTTATTTTAATTAAAAAAATAAAATATCTATCGAAATAGAATTTACATCCTTTATAAAAGCCACATAAAGGCTATGACACCAAACGGGAGAGAGAACAAATAGAGGAGGTGCAAAAGAATACTAGAAAAGGGACAGAGAAATAGAAGGAGACTACATTGGACGTAGGGAGACATAGGGAAAGAGAACAAAGAGAGACTAAGAGTAATTAACACATGGCATTCTTTTCTTTGAATTTTTTAAGGTTACAGTGATAAAAAACCAGATCCATACTAGTTATGAATAATACTTTTATTACTCATTTTAATATAAATATAAAAAATCTATATGAAGTTAATATTTAAAATATTATTATAAATAATACCACTCATTCACTTCTAATATAAAAATAAGATCTATTAGAAATTTTATTTAGAATATTATTCGAAATGATGGAATAGTAAAAATTCCAGTTTTTCTTGAAAAAAGTATCAACATTAATCGAGGATATTTCACCTTTCCAGACTGAGTTCTTGACCTAGAAAATCAGGGTTTGTTCATCATAGCAAACCTGTCATAGTAGGATGGTAGAAATAGATATCATCAGACCATAGCAAACAAATAAAATAAAATAAAAACAATGTAGCTTGCCTTAGGTAATATGTACTAGAGATATTAATACCTTTTCTTTACACTATCAGTTCCTTACTTAGAATCTCTGGAAAAAAAAACATATCAATGTTCCTAGTAGTTATAGTACTAGGTGGTGACTCCCCGAAAAAAAAAAATCAAAGACCATACTTGACTACCCTAACCTAAAAGAATGATCATTGTGACATTGCACACATGCAATTATAAGAAAATTCAAGCCTTGCGATTCCTCTATCACAACTACAACATAATGGAACTTTTTTTTGCAATGAACGTAGAATATTCTCTACCATATATGTCTATTTATCTTCTCCTTGTATCTTTTCATTTAATTGTATATGACTAAAACTCTAGTAAAATAATCTAAAATATTATTCGATTCAAGCATGTATAACTTTTCAAAGTCACCATGTAACTTTTATAAACATACCTTTCTCACATTACTAGCTTCTTGGTTTGATACTTGTAAAAATTTTCATGCTTACTTGGTAGTGGTTGTGTTAACCACTATTTCAAAAGTGACATAATCCAAATATTAGTATATGATTGTAAGTGTCTGTTGATCATTTCTTTATGTTTTTTGCACGACCTCCCTTTGGATTAAAGTCAATGCTACTCCTTCCATAGACTCTTCAAAGCTATTCTCAATCATTTCACATACATCTTGAGAACTTAATCAAGCTTTTACACAAATACAGCATATTTCATAGTTGTCCTTTGCCAAATAAGGATATTGAAGTGAAAAGTTAGGATTGGCCATGACAATCAACCTAAACTTTAATACCACTTATTAAAGGTAAAACAGGTGTGATATGAGATCAACATAATAATGTATGATAAAGAAAAGCTTGAGAGCAAATCTAAAGAATAAGAAAAGAATGAGAGGAAGGTTAACTTTATTAAAGTGTTGCTCTCTTTGATTTGTCTATGTGTATTCACTTAATAATGTCTTATATTACAAGTCTATTTATAATCATTAAGTCCTAGATTATAAAGGAATTAAACTAACACAAGAAAATCTTAATCTAAGCAAGAACTGTATTTTGATGATTGAATTGGTCGATCGTTTCCAAACCGATCGATTAGTCCAACTAATTTCTAGAAATCAATTTATTTTCAGCATCATACATGTGATTAGTACTTAAAAGTGCATTTTTATCATGGTTTTATATCATCATTTTGCACTTGAAGTATCAATAACTCCTTAACTAAAATATGTTTTGTAATAATGTATGTAATAATATAAGATACCTATAATTTATGGTAAATGTTTATTTTTAATGCAGGCCTATCCCATAAATGAAAGGATTGATTGATGACTTGAAGAACTTAAATTGCAAAGGCAAAGAGATGACCAAACTTAGAAAAGAGATGTCGGTGCGATCCAAACCGGAACACTGCTCGGTAATTGGGTCATATCTGGAGCTACAGATCTCAGATTTAGGTCCAATTTATATGGATGGAAAGGTAAGACATAGGCCTACAACTTTCATATGGAGCCTAAGATCTAAAAAGGCCATTATCAAGTCCAAATTGTAGCAACAACAAAGAAGCCCGAATCTGTCTTCCAGCCCGAGCACTGTTCGGTATTTTGGCCATATCTGGAGTTCTAGAAGTCCAAATGAGCTGAATTTTTTACACAAGAAAGCTGAGACAATTGGCTACAACTTTCATGTTACAACTGGCTCCAATTTTGACGTTATCAATGACGTTTTGGGCAGACAAGAGAAGATAAGGATTGTCACCAAGTCAAAAGTTGGCCACCCACTTATCAATTAGTCATCAAATCAATAGTTCCCAATTTTGGCCTATAAAAGGAGGCATTTGCCATGCATTTAGGCATCTTGGTTTCCAGATCAAGATCATGCTCTTCCTTTCTCTCTTTGTATTTTTTATAATGTTTATGCTTTGCTTTCATTAATATTAAGTCTATGCCTTTCATTTCCTTTCCTTTACTTAGTTAGCTTTTATGTTCTTATTTTGTTTATCTATTTTGCTTTCTTTCATTATGTCTAGCTAAGTTAGTTATGTCAAGGTGAAAAGGTTACACTAATGGTGTAAGAATAAGTATAATGTAAACTTAATATGGACTTTAATGTTTGATACTAACATGTTTTATATTTGTTATCTTGTTCACTCTTTAATACTTTGCTTGTTAAATGACTAATCTTGATTTATGTTGTATAACACTTGGTACAACAAATGCTTGGCACTTTCATAGCCCATAATGTATGGTATAACCGACACCTGAGCTATGAAAGGAACTTGATTTGTTATTAACATAAGTTATAATCATGAATGCTTGACGAGATTTACAAGTATTAGCATTAATTGAATAAGATGACTAATGTAATCATGTTAACAATATATAATCTGATTGGAACCTCCTTTATGTGTGGTTTCCAATTCAATAATAAGAGTTTATACTATACTTGTTTGATATACCATTAGTGGAACCTCTAACCTTGACATTTGTTATTATTATTGTTTAATCCTTACATTAATTTTTCATCTCCAAGTTCTCATCATCTTCTTCTTCTTCTTCTCTTTCTTTATTATTATTATTATTATTATTATTATTATTATTATTATTATTATTATTATTATTAGTACTACTACCACTATTATTATTATTATTATTGTTGTTGTTGTTGTTGTTGTTGTTGTTATTGTCGTTTTATAATTGTTGTTTATAATTTGTACAATTAACCTCCCTGTGGTTTGACCCCGGTCTTGCCGGGTTATTTATTACTTCGACACTCCTGCACTTGGGAGAAGACATCAATCTTTCAGTCGTGACAAGTTTTTGGCGCCGTTGCCGGGGAGGTAAGTTCTTGTATAAATTATAGTATTTATTTTATTTTCTCTTTTCACTTTTCTTGTATATAACTTTGTTTCTTTTCTTTTGTTTCTTTTTATTTTGTTTTCTTCCTCCTTCTTTTTCTTTCTTCTTCTTCTTTTTATTTTATTCCTACACGTGCATGAGAGTGTGGTCACGTATATCAAGTGGTAGACTTTGTAGGGTATCCTCGTCATTTTCAGAAAATATGACTAAAGAAGATAATCAATCACTTCATAATGAAAATAATGAGAATAACCGTGTTAGAACACTTAGAGACCACATGAATCCCACAAGAACAAGTGCACCATCATGCATAGTTTTTGCTCCCGATGCATCTCATTTTAATTTTAAACCAGGTATTATTCAACTTTTACCTTCTTTTCATGGTTTAGAATTGGAAAATCCATACTTGCATTTAAGGGAATTTGAGGAGGTCTGCAACACATATAATAACTTAAATTGTAGCATGAACACCATTAGATTAAAGCTTTTTCCTTTTTCATTAAAAGATAAAGCTAAAACATGGCTACAAAATTTGAGACCAGGATCCATTCGTGCTTGGGATGAAATGCAACAACAGTTTTTAAAGAAGTTTTTCCCATCTCATAGAACAAACTCTTTCAAAAGACAAATCACCACTTTCACTCAAAAACCAGGAGAAACATTTTACAAATGTTGGGATAGGTATCGAGACTTGCTTAGTACTTGCCCTCATCATGGTTTTGAAACATGGAGATTGGTTTCACATTTCTATGAAGGATTAACACCTAAAGATAGGCAAATGGTTGAATTGATGTGCAATGGAACTTTTGAAGATAAAGACCCTGATGAAGCAATGGAGTACTTAGACTTGTTAGCTGAAAATGCTCAAAATTGGGACACCGCGGGTACATATGAGGCACCGAGTAAAACTCAACCTCATACATCTAGTGGAGGTATGTACAACCTTAGGGAAGATCATGACCTTCAAGCCAAATTTGCATCTTTAGCTAGAAAAGTCGAGGCACTAGAATTAAAAAAGAGTGGTCAATTAAAATCTGTTGAAAACATTGTGTGTCAAATCTGTGAAATAAATGAACACTCAACCAACGATTGTCCAACCTTGCCTTCTTTTAAGGAATGTCTCTATAAACAAGCTCATGCTTTAAACAGTTTTCAAATGCCCAACCACAACGCATACTTCCAAACATACAACCCTGGTTGGAGAAATCACCAAAATTTTAGTTGGAAGAGTAACAATGCACAAACTTCACCATCACAGTTTCAAGCACACCATAATTTCCAAAATTATCATGGATATGCACCTCCTTATGCTCCACCTCCTAGAAGAAATTTTGAGGAAACTTTGTATGCATTTATTGAAAAGCAAGAGACAATCAACACTCAACTTGCTCAAAGCATAACAGATTTTAAAGATACTCTTGCAAAATTCACATCTGCTCTCAGTTTCCAAGAGAAAGGTAAGTTTCCATCTCAACCACAACAAAATCCTAAGGGGCAATACAATGCAAATGCAAGTAGTTCCAGAAGCCAACACATGGATCAAGTCAAATCAGTCACTACTCTATGCAGTGGTAAGGTTATTGAAAAACCCTCTCTTGAACCCTATGAGAAAGATAATGAGTCAATTTCTAAGGGAAAGGAAGGGGTTGAATCTGAAAATTGCAAAGAAACGACTGATTCTCCGCCAGCACTTCCATTTTCTCATGCCATGACCAATCAGGAAGAAATCGAGGATGAAAAAGGCATCGAAAAGGTTGATGCGAATCTTTTATCAAAAGTGACAACAGATTCGACACTCGACATCACACCAATCGATGATTACTTTCCTGATGAATCTCTACTTTCTCTTAATTCAATGCCTTGGTTTGCTAAAAATATTAATTTTCTTGCTTCAGGATTTTTGCCAACTCATTGGAGTATTGAAGACAAAAGAAAATTTTTGAGCAACGAGCAAAATTTTTATTGGGATGACCCTTACTTATTCAATTATTGTCCTGATCAAATATTTCAAAAATGCATTCTCGACAATGAGGTAAGTAATTTCATTAAATTTTGTTACTCTAAGGCATGTGGGGATCATTTCTCATCAAAAAAGAGGATTGTAGAAATCTTACAAAGTGAATTTTACTGGCCCATCATATTCAAGGAGTCAGATGCATTCCGCAAAAACTGTGAAAATTGTCAGAAGGTGGGATTTATTTCAAAACACAGAGAGTCTTTAGATAATCTTCTATTGACTCTTAAGTCTCATCATAGTCGAGATAAGCATTGTGTAATTCATGACTTATGAACCCATTTTCATAAAGAACATACTTGACTTAGTCTTGGGAATCTGACTAAAAAAAACTCTGTTTGTCAGTTTTTAAGAAAACTGGATGGGAAGCCTATCCCCGACCCATTGAGGGCGTTTAAGCTGTTCTTGGACGTAAAACCAAGGGAAGATGTGAGCCACATCCACAACTGTGATTTGAATTTTTTTTGTTTGTAAAAACTTGTGTCTTTTGGTTTTATTATTGTGTTTTGTTATTTCTTATTTTTGTTTTAGTGTGTTTCAGGTTTTGTCAGTGTTCGTTATTTCAGGTGATATCTTCTATACTCTATCTTTCTACCTTAGAACATTGAGGACAATGTCTCGTTTTGGTTGGGGGGAGAGGGTAGTAGTTGATAAAAAAAAAAAAAATTGTTTTTCATTTCATAAAGCATGTGCATAATTGTTGTTACTAGGATGGCAGAGTAAAGGAGTTCTTTTGTTAAAGTGACTCTTGAGACGCATCTTAGTAATCATTCTTAATAAGGTCTATTATAATACTTCCTGAAATATTCAGGTTTACAAACTCTTGTATTGTTACCACTTAATTCTGCTCATATACTTATTTAACATGTATTCTTAAACCTTAATTTACACACACACACTTTAGCATATGATTGTGGGTTGCATATTGGATTATTACATTATTTATGTTCTTTTGTTAAAGGTAACAACTAAGGGAAAGGGATTGTATATAATTAAAAAAAAAAGAAAAACATGAAAAAAAAAGAAAAAAAAAGAAAAAAAAAGAAAAAAAATGATGATAATAAAAATGTAGATAAGTTTGGTTTCGTAGCCTCCCTAACCTAAGCAATTAAGCTCGAAGGGGTGTTTTAACACCTAATACCCTAAAGTCAACTGACTTGGGAGCTATTGGCCCAACGCTTGTTACATGGGTTGAGGAGAAAAGCTTAAGGGAATCAAACATTGCACTATCTACATATCAGTATCTGCGACCCGAGTTACTAAGCTCGTAGGGGTGTCTTAACACCTAATGCCCTAAGACCAACTGGTCTGGGAGTCATTAGCTGAAAGCTCGTTATATGGGTTAAAGATGCATGATGTTTTTAAATTATATGCATATAGAGTTAAAAAAAAAGACAAAAAAAAAGACAAAAATAATAATCTCAACCCAAGGAAGTTAACCTTAAACATTAGAACAAAAATTTTATTTTCTTCCAAGAAAAGCCCCATAATTATGTGTTGATACATTGAGCACAAAAGAAAGGTTTATTAATATCTTGTTAAGTGGTATTGAGCAGATATATAAATTTAATGAGAGTTTGTTTATCTGGATAGATTAATGGAAGTTAAATGATGAATACCTTGCTTTGTGAATTTTGCAAATTGTTTTAACGCTTTGATTACTAGGGACTAGTAATAAGCTGGTTGGGGGGTGTGATTAGTACTTAAAAGTGCATTTTTATCATGGTTTTATATCATCATTTTGCACTTGAAGTATCAATAACTCCTTAACTAAAATATGTTTTGTAATAATGTATGTAATAATATAAGATACCTATAATTTATGGTAAATGTTTATTTTTAATGCAGGCCTATCCCATAAATGAAAGGATTGATTGATGACTTGAAGAACTTAAATTGCAAAGGCAAAGAGATGACCAAACTTAGAAAAGAGATGTCGGTGCGATCCAAACCGGAACACTGCTCGGTAATTGGGTCATATCTGGAGCTACAGATCTCAGATTTAGGTCCAATTTATATGGATGGAAAGGTAAGACATAGGCCTACAACTTTCATATGGAGCCTAAGATCTAAAAAGGCCATTATCAAGTCCAAATTGTAGCAACAACAAAGAAGCCCGAATCTGTCTTCCAGCCCGAGCACTGTTCGGTATTTTGGCCATATCTGGAGTTCTAGAAGTCCAAATGAGCTGAATTTTTTACACAAGAAAGCTGAGACAATTGGCTACAACTTTCATGTTACAACTGGCTCCAATTTTGACGTTATCAATGACGTTTTGGGCAGACAAGAGAAGATAAGGATTGTCACCAAGTCAAAAGTTGGCCACCCACTTATCAATTAGTCATCAAATCAATAGTTCCCAATTTTGGCCTATAAAAGGAGGCATTTGCCATGCATTTAGGCATCTTGGTTTCCAGATCAAGATCATGCTCTTCCTTTCTCTCTTTGTATTTTTTATAATGTTTATGCTTTGCTTTCATTAATATTAAGTCTATGCCTTTCATTTCCTTTCCTTTACTTAGTTAGCTTTTATGTTCTTATTTTGTTTATCTATTTTGCTTTCTTTCATTATGTCTAGCTAAGTTAGTTATGTCAAGGTGAAAAGGTTACACTAATGGTGTAAGAATAAGTATAATGTAAACTTAATATGGACTTTAATGTTTGATACTAACATGTTTTATATTTGTTATCTTGTTCACTCTTTAATACTTTGCTTGTTAAATGACTAATCTTGATTTATGTTGTATAACACTTGGTACAACAAATGCTTGGCACTTTCATAGCCCATAATGTATGGTATAACCGACACCTGAGCTATGAAAGGAACTTGATTTGTTATTAACATAAGTTATAATCATGAATGCTTGACGAGATTTACAAGTATTAGCATTAATTGAATAAGATGACTAATGTAATCATGTTAACAATATATAATCTGATTGGAACCTCCTTTATGTGTGGTTTCCAATTCAATAATAAGAGTTTATACTATACTTGTTTGATATACCATTAGTGGAACCTCTAACCTTGACATTTGTTATTATTATTGTTTAATCCTTACATTAATTTTTCATCTCCAAGTTCTCATCATCTTCTTCTTCTTCTTCTCTTTCTTTATTATTATTATTATTATTATTATTATTATTATTATTATTATTATTATTAGTACTACTACCACTATTATTATTATTATTATTGTTGTTGTTGTTGTTGTTGTTGTTGTTGTTGTTGTTTTATAATTGTTGTTTATAATTTGTACAATTAACCTCCCTGTGGTTTGACCCCGGTCTTGCCGGGTTATTTATTACTTCGACACTCCTGCACTTGGGAGAAGACATCAATCTTTCAGTCGTGTCAACATGTCTCCTTCCTTGATAAATAGTTCTCTTCTAAATGTTTAGAATATATCAAAGACTTCATGCTAAACTTAATTCTTATAAAGAAGTAGTACCCTAGGTACCCAAACTTTCTTTTAAAGCTCTGACCCAACTCAAACTGCTAAATGGATATAAAAAAAACTGGTATGAGTGGCCCTCAAGTATCAATTACACTTATACTTGCTTTATAAAAAGCCTCATCTTGAAAAACAGATCAAAAGATTCTCAAAGCATATCATAAACTATAATTTACACATTAATTAATAGGCTCATCGAGGCACCAAAAACCTTTGCTAACCTGTATAAGCAATTATAAAAACAATATATGTTGATAATAATCACTTTATTGACACTATATAAGAAATATTAAAAAAACATCATATGGCCAAACCATATAACATGGGTGAGACAAAAACCTTAAAGTTAAAATAAATTTATACAAAGAAAATGAATTATAGAGATCTTCATCAAAGGTCAACCTGTAGGTAAAAGGTGTGTTCCAAGAAGGAAATAAGTCATAATAGGATATACAATGGTGTATTGAAGAATACTAATAAAGCTTTGGAAGGCAAAGAGTGCACATAGGCTATTGAGCTTTGTTAAAATATTGATTTTAAGGACTATACTGCATTTTTAGTTAAGTCTATGAGTCATTCATATTTTGAAATCAAAAGATATTTTTATGAAAGTATCATTTAGCATTTTAGTTTCATTCATAACTAGATGTAATGTTAAAAAATGATTGAATCCTAGGGTATATCACACAAGCGCTAGATGCAATCCCTCATTTTTTTTAAAACTCATAAAAACATTAATCCTCAATATTTTGCATGATCTTATAGCTCTAATCAAAATATTAAGATCAAATGGGTGTTGTGAGAATAATTTGCTAAAACAATTTTGAAAAATTAAACTTGTTTTTTGATTTCAGAAGTAGTTTAATGTTTGTTTAAAAAGGTGTTTTGACATCTTGCTCATATGATGACAAAATAATAATAATTAATTAAGAAATTCTAGTTTTAAAGTGACCAACAAACCTATAAAAGATATGAAATTAAAAAACAAAACATACAATTATCTATACTCTACTTTTTTATGCTATATTCTAGTTGTAAACATAATGGTATGACCATAGTAGGTCCAGTAAGATAGTTTGATTTAATTATATGATAAAAAACATCATAATAAATGTATTAAATCTAAAAAGAAAAAATGATAATGATGACTTGCAAAAAAAAATGATTGTTAGAAAAAAGAAATTGTTATAACCCAATTTTATTCCATTTGTTTTTTAATCTAATTTTAAGGGGGTTAAAATTTGAAATTAAAATATCAGGGGCTTGAATGAAAAATTTGGAAACCTCAAGGACCAAATTAAGAAATGGTCGTTCCTTGTACAAAACAATACCATTTCAAACATGGATTGTTATTCTTCTTCTTCCCCGGATGCTAAAAGCCTGCTTACAAATAAAAAAAAGGAAATTGTGAAACACCAGCATCCCAGTTTAGCGAGAACTCAAATTACAAATCTTATCTGCATGAAAATTACAATCCCGGGGAGATGAGGATGAATTTCTCATGCCCTCATGCATATAAAAGGGAGTCCAACATGAGCAGGACTGTTGGTGCCCTAATCCAACTGAAACACAATGTTTCGAGGCCTTATCATGATCCTATAGAGATAAAAAGCATGTAAGCTTATAAAAGGTAAAGGAGGATCCGTAAAGAATAAGAAGAAGAAGATAACACAAAGAGGAGAAAACAAAGAGAAAATAAAAAGAAAAAAAAGTAGACGAGGAGCAAACTAGGAGTCCAAGAAATGCTTCATCTAGCACTTCCATCTTGTTGCTAGAAGTAAGTCACTTTCAATCCCCCCCCCTCATTTTAATTACTCTCCTCCTGTAGTAAGCGTACATGAACAGTTTATGCATGCTTGCAAATTAAAAAAAAAAAAAAAGGAGTTGGGTTACTAGTCTAAACAAATAACCCAGCAAGTTAGCTAAGTTTAGCCCAGACCATAATGCTAGGTTGGACCTAACCCAATATATATAAAAAAAATAAAAAGAGAAACAAGTCAAATCTGGACCTCTAGCCCAACTGATCCAAATTGTGCTGGCTAAAGGTGTGTCTGGCAAAACACCCTCTTATGCCTTGTCCATGTATTTTATCCCCTCCAATTTTGATATTTGGCTAAACAAGCCCCATTTTGATACTAAAAATATTCAAGAATCTTCATTAATTTATTTATGAGCCCCTTGCATTTTGTCTTATTTTTTTCCTTACATTTTGTGTTTGTTCTGCTATATGCTCAATCTATGGACCATTATTGTTAAATGCAAATCTGTTATGCATTTTTTTTTGTTTAAAAAAAGAAAATAAAAAAAAGATAGAAAAAAACAAGGCATAGAAAAATTGTTTCTTATTATTTAAAAATTCAAAATTTTGCAAACTTATTCACCAACGCCAATGCATGAAATATTGCATTTTTTTTTAGTTTGTGCAATATTTACCAATACTAGAGTTAGAAATACTTATAGATACTATTTATTAACACTAGAGTCAAGAACATGATAGCAAGAAAAAAAAACAAACTTTTAGTAATTTTAGACAAAACTAGGAATGGAATCTACCTTAGAGAGGACGCTTAAAGGGTGATAGTATCTTATCTTTTGCATAACCAATTTTGTACCATTAAAATCACAATTGATCAGTTAGGTTCATAATGGCTATAATACTAAATGGCGACTCCTTAAACTAGACATTTTTCTCCAATGAACAAGATGTTAGATATCTGTTCTTTTTTCATAGAAAATTTTTGTAATTAGTCACCATGATATTTGGGTGTGATACAAATTATAGAGTTGAATTCTAAGATAACCTAATATTGAAGAAAAAAATCAATTTTTTTAATAAAAATAGAAAAAAAGTCATGACTCAATCCAAGTTATCATGACAAACTTGCGACTCGAGTTGTGAGATCGGACCATCCTCATAAAAAGAACATAAAAAAATAAAAAATACTTAATTTTCAATAAACTCAATGTTGAAAAATAAAATAAAAAAATTATATGAAAAAGACCGATGTCAATCCGAGTTAACATTTCATACTTGTTACTTAGGTCATGAAATCAGGATCACTACACTGAAAAATATGATGAAGCCTAATTTTTTACTATCTAATGTTAAAAAATAAAATTAAAAAAATAATTTAAAGAAAAAATAAAAAGAATAAGGACAAAATAATACATAAAAGTAAAATGATGAAGTATTAAATTGAAAAACAAATTTAATTAAGAAAAGGATATGAAAATAGCAATTAAAACAATAAAGATCAAATTTGATATAAAAATTAAATAAATCCAAATGGTAAGGGATAAAATTGAAAAAAAAAGAAGAAAAAAACTAAAACCAAATAAAGAGTAATAAAAAAAAAGATCTACATGTTATAACCTAAATTTGAACCATTGGCTTTTTAATCTAATTTTAAGAGGGTTAAAATTTAAAATTCAAAGATCAAATTGAGAAATGATAATTCTCAATTCAAAATGGCACCATTTCAAACATGCATTGTTCTTCTTCTTCTTTTTTCTCGAATGCTGAAAGCCCATCTCCAAAGAAAAAAATTAAGAAACATCAGCATCCCAGTCTAATCAGAACTCAAATTGCAAAATTGATCTTCATGAAGATTACAATCCCAAAGAGACAAGGATGAATTTCTCAAACCCTTATGCTTATAAAAAGGAGTCCAACATGGACGGGATTGTTGGTGCCCCAATTCGATTGAAACACAATGTCCCTAGGCCTTATCATGGTCCTAGGAACATAAGCAGCATGGAATTCTATAAAAGGCAGAGGAGGGAACGAATCAAAGGGGGGAGAGAACGAGAGAGCAAATAGGAGGATTTAGAAGAGAAGAAAAAAATATTGCAGAGGAAATGAGAGCAAAAAAAAAAATACAAAAGATATGAAGAGAGAATTGAATAGAGAAGCAGAAATAAAAAAAACAAAAAAGAAGGGGCTGAAAGCAATTAATAAGTCAAACATAGAGAATCTATTAACAACCAATACCTGCAAATTTTCATCCAAATCATGTAAGTCATTTTGTTCTCTCCTTTTCACTTTTAATTATCTTTTTTTTTTTGTAGAAAATGTACGTGAATAGTTCATGCACACTTGTAGTGGAAAATATGTTGGTCAGGTTACTAGTCTGAACCAGTAACTGGGTTAATTTGGCTGATCCAAGCCTAATAAATAAATCATTTTCAATATTATAAAATTTTAAAAATATTTGAGGATCTTTGTCAGTTTATTGATGGCCCCTCAAGCCTTTTTTATTTTTTTTTCTTTGTTTTTTGTACTTTTTTCTACTATATACTCAATATATGGATTCCATCTAAAAAGGGCAAACAACAATAAAGGGTAAAAAAAATAACATAGAAAAATTCTTCTTCAAATTCAATTTTTTACGAAATTATTCATTGACGGTAAAGTCAAAAATATCATATTTTTTTGGGTTTGTATGATATTTATCAATGACAAAATTGAAAATATTTATAAGAATTGTTCATTGACATTAGAGTCAGGAACATGACAGAAAGAACCTAAAAAAATAAATTTTTAGCAATTTTAGATGAAATTACCAATGCAACGTGTTTTAAATAGGACGCTTAAGAAGTAATAGTATCTTTCTTTTCGTATAATCAATCTCGTACCATATAACCTTTGTTGATTAATTAGAATTTCTAATAATCATAATATTATGTAATAACTTCTTAAATTAAACTTTATCTTTTCTTTTAAAAAATAAAAAATAAAATATCTATTTTATATATATATATATATATATATATATAAAGAAGTTTTATTAGCCGCCACGTTGTAGTGTTGATAAATTTATAAGATGAAAAAACGCAATGTTTATCCGTTTTTTTTTTTTATCATTATATGGAATTTTCCGAGTCATCTTTGGTTTTTCTCCAGCACCAACGGTGGACTTTCCTATGTCATTATCCTCATGCAGTCCTCTCTCTCTCTCTCTCTCTACCGCTCTATAAAACACGTTTATGTTTCACCAACCAACGAATAGAAATTTCCAAAAGAACTAGGGAGAAGCAAGCAGCCGCCGGCCGCTGCAAAACATTTTTATTTTTTTATTTTTAGTATTTAAATGTGAAATAATATAATATATTTTTTATTTTAAATAAATAAGCTTTTTAATTATTTTATTATATTATTGTTGACCTCCCCTGTCAAAAACTATCAGCTGCGCCCCCCGCTGCTGATCATCTTTAAAATCTCCTTGCTGGTGTTTTTCTTTCCCTCCAGCAAGCCACCTCTCATTATTGAGAAAAACACACCGTTTCTTCTTGTTGTTTGTTGTTCTTTGATCACCGTTCTAAATTTCTACCAGATAATATAGCATTTACCAGGAGAACGAGTTGTGCTTTGCGCATGGCGTTGTGGCCATCACTACTGTCGAAGACTCTCTCTGTCTTGGTTTTTGGATTTGTGGTGTTGAATTGCTTTGCTGTGGACAAGTTAGGATCCCATGCTCAAGGAGTCACTCGACTCTTGCCACTAGATGAAGGTACGCACGTGCTCCTAACAATTCAATATTCTCACTCTCCCTTGAGCATGATTGAAGGTTCCCTTTTTCCTGGAAAATAATTTACTTGCAGAGACAATCATTTCAATTTATGATGATTAGTGAGAGAAATTAGTATATCTACTGAGAAATAAAATAAGAAAAATGGAAATTGTTATATACTTCGTTAAATTGTGAATTATATTTTTATTTTGGATTATCCTCTCTCTTTCGTAAATAAGAAAAATTATTATATGATGTTGACTACTCTCCATTCGAATCATTGAGCTTCTTTTATAATATTTTAAAATAATAAAGGAGCTATCCATCCCTTATTAACAATATTCTCTTGCGGCAAGGCTTAATAAGATAAGAAAAATATTTTTTAAATATTTTAAAAAGATTTATTTTTTCAGTACCTTCTCTATCCTGATTGAAATAGTGATAGTATTTCCAGTTCAAAATATTTTTTATTTAGAAATATATTAAAATATTATTTAAAAAAATTATTCTTAAGATATCAAAATAATTTCAAAAAATAAAAAAATAAAATTTAAAAAATCACGATTTTAACATCATTTCCAAACACAAAATAAATCAACTCTAACTTCTTTTAGTTTGACTTGTTATCCACTATCAGTTAAGAATAGCGTTCATCGAAGAGGGAGAATGAAGAGTGGTTGGCTTGAAACTGTACATCAACAATTATTTGAAGGTTGAAAATGACTAAAATATTCATATTGTAAAGTTGATGATGCTTTATTTGAAGGAGTTTTCTTTGAGGAGTAATAATAATAATAATAATAATAATAATAATAATAATAATAATTGGTATGCTGATGTCATCAAAGCAAATTATTGCTTGATATTGCATCTTTACAATACTGCCAAGTGACAGATCATTTTTGTGAAGCATCCTCCTTTTCTGTATTTTTTTTATGTGGGTGTACAAATCAATTTATGCATAATTAATTTTATAACTCACTAAATATCCTGTATTCTTTTTTGGTATTTTAATTGTACTCTTACCTTTACTTATAACTAGTCATCTAAACCGTGGGGCCTTTTTTTTTCTCATGAAAACATTATATTCAGCGCGTTTTAAAATAGAAAGAAAATTTTGCTACTTTGATTATATATACTCAACTGGAAAAAAAAATAATGGTTTTATTTTAATTAGAAAAAATAAAATAATTAATTATAGTATATGGACATAATATTAAAATTTAAAAAATAATAACGATAAACTAGAAAAAAAATTAAATGAGATAAATAATATATCTTAATTCACAACAAATTAAACTAATTAAATATTAAAGCATAAAATAGAATAAAAAACCTAAGAACAATCAGTTCTAGTCAACTAGAGTTAGCATGATAAACTTGTAATTTTGATATTTAGAGGCATGTCAACCTGAAAAATTCTATCAAACTCATAATTTAAATTATTAGATTAGAATAACATGATAGAAAAATATAAATAAAATTATATATAAAGCCTATTTAAAAAACAAATCAACTCACGTTAACTTTTCTAACTCATGACTTGGATAATTAGACTTAAAGCATTCTATTTGAAAAATCATGAAACTCAATTCCTAATTAATAAATATTGAATGATAAAATTAAAAAAAAACTTTAACCATACAAAAGAATTTAAAAAATTCAGTAAAAGTTTAAACGTAAAAAATCACAAAATTGAAAAGAAAATAAGTAAAAAAAGACAATGTCAACATGCGTTAACTTTTCAAATCTACTTATCTAGGACATTAGACTGGAAGCACTTTATCCAAAAAAACTATGAAGTTAAATTCTAAACCAATTAAATATTGAAGGATAAACTTGGAAAAAAAATATCAATTACATAAAAGGATCTAAAACAAAAATTTATAATTAAAACAATGGGGATCAAAATTGAATATAAAACAAATTTTATTTTTGATTGAAGGGTATAATTATAAAGAAAAACCAATTGAACCAAAGAGCCAAAAAAATCAAAAGATTAAGGATCCTAATTAAAATAAAAAATAAAAAAAATTTGTGATTGAAGGGTGAATTTGAAAAGAAAAATTAATTTAACAAATGGCCTAAGAAAAATCAAAAGAATGAGGATCATATTAGATAATATAATATTTAGTAAATTAAGATTGAAGGATTAAATTGAAGACAAATAAAAACTTCTAAAAAAGAGCCAAGAACAACAATAAAAAATAAAAAGAATAAAAAGGACTGAAGTTGAAATAACAACAACAAAGAATATCAAGCTATGAGTTTTAAGAGAGAAGAGAAAAAAAGAAAGACTTATTAGTGAAAAACCTAACTATCATTGCTAATAATGCCATACCAGTAAAAAAAGAACATGATGACACTTCCAATAAGAAAATAAAAGGGTATTTTTTAGACATTGAGAGGCTTCACCTGTATTGTTCAAAGTGTGTTGATGTCACTCATGCACGTTCAAATATATCGCATGCGCCCCAATCGTTTTCTTAATATTTATTTTATATACAAAATGACTCAATCAAGCATATGCTGACTTGATAATAACAAAAAAAAACATTTTTGATAAGATAAAAAACCCCTATAAGTAGAAAAATGTTTTTATATTGTTATAGAGAATAGTGTTAATAAAGTATTTTTCAATCTATGTTCAAACTTTTGTTAAGTAGGTTACTTACCATACTAGGTTGCGGGGATGAAAATGTCTTTGAAGATAGGTCATATGAATTTTTTTAACATTACACCAAACTTGGTATAATATATCACACTAGAAAAATATTTTGATTTAAATTATGTGGTAATTGTTGTGATATAACCTTATTGACTTGACTGATTCAAAAAAAAATAATCAAAGATAATAAAAAAAATAACTCAAGTTAACTTATCAAACTCGTGATCTAGGTCATGGACTCTATTGAGTTCAATTAAATTTTTTTATCTTATTATGTGATAAAAAAAAATATAAAATGATAGTTAAAATTAAAAAAATTATTGAATGATAAAATAAATAAATAAATAAAAACACAACAAATGAGATTTAAAAAAATTAAAAAGCTTAAAAAACACAAAAAAAAAAACCAAACATGCTTATTTTTTTAAATGGGCAAGCAATATACAACCCATCTCCATTAAAAAAAAATAAAAATAGCGCAAGGCAACGTATTGCCTGTTATTGCCCAAAATCCAGCCACCGTTGTGGTGGATGGTAATTCCAGGGGTGGGATTTTGAGGGTGAAAACCCAATTTTCATCCTACTTTACTTAAAAATATATAATAAAAACCACTTTAAACCATGAAAAAATCTTGAAATTATTTTAAAAAATCAATTGAATTATAAAATAAAAACGGGACGAGATCTTTTTTTTAAGACATGCAGACAAAACTCATAAGAATTCAGATTCTCTAATCGAATGGAACCTTTAACATAAAAAATAGTGAATATAATCACCCAAAAGTATCCAAACTAATTATTTTTTTTCTCTTTGTTGTCATTCGAGTTTCTCTTTTGTCTTTTTAACTCAAGGATTGATAAAAAAAAAAAATGAATTTTAGAATCACAATGAAAAGTGTCTCTAATGTGGGATTAACTATATGTTTTCCGTGTTTTATATTTTAGTTCCATAACTTGTAATTTTATATTTTTTACATAATTTCAAGCCTAATTTATTCTAATTGGATTATAAAAGATTTTGATTAAAAGAAAACAATAAAAAAAAATAATTTCTCTAATGTTCATATAAAACCAACCCCATCTCTTTTAATTATTTTGTTAATAAGTCATAATTAAAAGACTGATTTGGTCAATGAATCATCATATTTGATAAATTAACCTAATGACTCACCTACTTAGATTTTAGTTATAGATTTTTTTACTAAAATAATATAATTTTTCGTTTTTTTTAATTCAAAAAACATAGTTTAAATTTTAAAAAAAATCTTGATTAATCCATCCAATCCAATCCACGACCCAACCTAAAATCAAATCAAATCAATATTAGAGTCTAAAAGTCTTAATTATATAATAAGCAAGAGAGCCCAATGTTATACTATTCAAGCCTCTTCGCAATAACGGATTCTCTCATACTATTAGTGCACCGACCAGTCTCGCACTAAATACAATAATTATTCAATTACTTAGTTGAGCTGTCTATATTTGCACCGACCAGTCTCGCACTAAATAATATTGGAATTACATATTTTGCTGATAAATTAATAAGTATTAAATTCAATAATTATTAAAGAAAAACTTATTCGCTTAATTTTAGAAATTTATATCTTGTCGAGACTAATTTTAAGTGAGCTATTATAGATTAACATTTCAATGTGGATTTGCATGCATAGTAAAATATTGATTTTACCTATTGATAGGGCTTGAATTTAGAGATTTGAGAGTTTTTTTTCATGGGCATATTAGTCATTACAAGAAAAGAAGGGGTTAAATTATATTTTTATACTTTTACTTAATTGCCCATGAAAGTAAAAAAAAAAAAATCTGTGATCAATGTGCAAATCTTTGATTTAATTTTTAAACAAGTTACTTCATTCCCTTTGAAAATTAAAAATAATTGTCTTTGACATGGGAATTCTTTTATCATTTGGATGTGGTGATTTAATAGTTATTGAATGTTATTTGGGATAGTTGGGTAATCTGATAAATAAAAATTTAAAAAAAAAAATTAAAAATATATGAAAAGTGTTTGTTATTTTTAAACGGCATGTACAACATCATTCGATGGCCAAAACTATAATTACAGAGCAATGATTAAAGTGTCTTGGTGTTATCTATATGAATAAGTGGCATGTGTATCCTAATGATTGTTGGGGTGGTAAAAATGATCTTTTTTTTATTTTCTACTTGATTTTTATTCTAACCTTAAAAAAAAATCAAGATTTGTTGTATTTAAAATTTCATTTTTATTCTCTTGATAAAAAATCAAATCAACACCTACTCTCATGCTTAAAAAAATAAAAATAAAAACCCTTCTCATTCCTTGTGTTTTTCTCAACCAAAAATGACTCACCTTGTCACCTATTTATAAAGGTCAAAAAGTTGATGAACAGTTAAGAAATAAACACTTGTAACCAAGCTTACAAAGCTTTGAGGTTATTCCTCTCATCCTTGGAAGCGACTCCACTCTTTCTTGATCCCTCTGATCCATTACCATAAACATTCTCTAACTTTTCCCACATTATAGCTACCAAATCTTCATATATATCATTATTGCAATACAAAATCGATCCTCCTCCATATCCTTTAGCTTCACATCCTTCTCTTTCAACGCTTTAGCGAAGACTTGTTGAATAAGAATATTGTCTTTCACCTTTTGTTGCTAAATTTTCTTCTTCTTTTTTAAATTTATTTAATGATAAATTTTAGCTTTTTTTCTGTTGTAGACATTGATCATTATCAAAAGCTGAATCTCCCAAAATCAAATCTTTGATGCTAATTTTATTGGGAAATTTGGAACGGAGAGTCAGTACACAATCCAAAGAAAACAAAAATACGGAATTTTATTTATTACAAAGGCTAGAGAACACGTGACGAGATTATTATTCTCTAACAAAAATTACCATCATCATCATCCTCATCATCATCATTTTCTAGTTGTGTTTTAGCAAGGGCTTAATACATACATGATTTTATGGATAAATAATATTAATATTGTTATTGCTTTTATGGATGATTGAAGTTCCTGAATTGTATGTAACAGTGCAAATTCTTCAAAACATATCCAACAAGTTGAACATCAGCAACTGGGCCCCCATCAATCGAACTTCTTGCGATAGTGCACAGTGGAACCAGACGTCCATCGACAACAAAACTCAAAGCATTGTTACATGCAACTGTACATTTGAGAATGGCTCCGTCTGTCATGTCACTAGCATGTATGTATGTTTTCTTTATAGGAAATATTCAAGAATCGTAATTCTTCCCCTGCAAAAGCCATGAGATTTATCTATTATTTTCATAATAAATTTTATGTTTTGTGAAAGAGTAGAATACAGCTCTTAGAATATCCGATAACTTTTTCTATGTTTTTTCAATGAGGTCATAGTGATGGCGATACGTTCTCCTATTTTTAAATATTAATTTATGCTACTCTTTTAATAATAAAAACACAAGCACAAATGTGTTCATGGTAGCATGTTTCCAAGGAAACAACTGATATATTGATGTTCGTCAAAAAAAAAAAATTAATGGAGAGCAGAGTCTTTGTATGGTTTACATTTTCTTTTTATTTACTAACCAGTTCTTATATTTTGTTTCTGACAGAAGAGTGAAAAGATTTAATTTGAATGGAGTTCTCCCAGAGGAACTAGGAGACCTTCCTCATCTGCTTGAAATGTAAGTGATCAGTGCATTTTCTACGATTCTTAATCAAGTTTATTAATATCATTATTGAACAGAGATCAATTGCAATATATTTCCTGGCACACCATGTGCTTCACAGAGGATTTTAATTTATTTATCAGAACAAATCAAAGTTTTTATGATGATTCAAATGGGAAAAGGTCTTTGTCTGAGTGGCTAAGAGAAACACTGACTTGTAAACAAAAGGAATTATAGAATGACTAAGATGAAGCATTTTTCGTTGGACAGTGATCTGACTCGCAACTACATTAGTGGAACAATCCCTCCAAGACTTGCTCAGCTCCCCAACCTTAAGATTTTGTAAGTCTTTTTGTGCATTCTGTATATGTGAAGGGGTTTTCATATCCTGATATGGAAATTCATGAACATGTTAACCTGTTTCCCAATTCTTTTCCATGTCTTAGGTCTCTCATCGTTAACCGTCTCACCGGCCCAATTCCCCCAGAAATAGGCAACATTACCACACTGGAGGAGCTGTAAGTAACAAAGCGAACTTCTTAAATTAAAAGCTAAGCTAGAACGTTAAATCTTGAATTGGATCTTGCAGGGTCCTGGAAGATAATCTGCTAGGAGGGCCTCTTCCTCCAGACCTTGGAAATTTGGCAAGCTTAAGAAGACTGTAAGACAGATGCCTTCATCTTCTATCTGAGTTTATTTATGTGTCTACTTCATGATATTAATTCTAAGTCTTTTTATGTATGCTACCAGTATTTGATGCTCGCTTAGAAAAAATTATTTGTAACTTTGTATTATTTACCCCTGCAGTCTTCTTTCCGCAAACAATTTTACAGGAACAATACCAGACACATTTGGCAATTTAAAGAATTTAAATGATTTGTAAGTGATGATGCGGGTCATAATTTTTTATTTATAGTAATTACTATGCTGAGCTTAAATATTCATCTGTTTCATATGCTCTTGCAGTAGGATAGATGGAAGTGAACTGTCAGGGAAGATACCTGACTTTATTGGGAACTGGACCAACATTACGACATTGTGAGTGTTTACCTTGTTCCATTTATCTGCTAATGTGTCCTCGAGCAGAAGCTGAAAGGAATTCCATTTTCCTTTCCCTCTTGCGTTCCTAACAGTGGTATATTTCTTTTGCAGGGATTTGCATGGAACATCCATGGAGGGTCCTATTCCCTCTACCATTTCACTGTTAAAAGAATTAACAATTTTGTGAGCTTAAGTCCCCTATCTTGTAGATTCACTTTCAGTTCAAAGAATTTTGCCTCGTTGCTTTTCAGCAAGTCTATACTTGAGAAAACTGATATTTTATATTGTTTTGATTTTCCAGGAGAATATCGGATTTGAAAGGATCCAGTTCAACTTTCCCTGATCTGAAAGATATGACAAAAATGGAAAAACTGTGAGTTGAATGAGACTGATCAAATACACTGTTACAGCTATATTACATCAGTAATTGATTACATATTATTTTTTACCCAGGATTTTGAGAAATTGCTCAATGACTGGTTCAATCCCAGAATACCTTGGGAATATGGCAGACCTAGATACTCTGTAAGTTTCTCTAACAGCTACCTTCATGGCAACGCGTAATTTCATGGGCGTCATATTATGTTACTATGATTCAAAATGACAAGATATGTGAAGTGATTGACATTTTTTCTATCGTTTGGTTTCATTTAAAGTAAGATAAAGCAAAGTGAATCCGTAAAGGTATAGCAATAAGTTGATTCCTTACTTTTTGTGGTTGAACAAGGATCTTTTCCAACTTTGCGTTTCATCTGTTTCATATGAAACAATGAAGCTCCAGCCTTTTCCTCTTTTAAAACCGACAGTTTTGCGTTTCATTTTTCCTTATTTTAGATTCTCATTGAGTGAGATCGGGATGTTTTCAAACCAATCTTGATATGTCATATGAGATGCTATTGGTGACGTTCTAAATTTTAACAATGAAATAAAATATGTGGAAGACATCTTAACATATGTTCTCTGTGAGCATGAGCTAGACCTGCATATAGTCTGCATGATTCAAAATCATGATGGTGGGGGCTCATGTTTTTCATAAAAGCCATGCTGCAGAGGATGCAATAGGACCTTGAATATTACTAGTCTGACAACATGGACTGGCCCGACATTTCGTGAATTAGATTGCAGTGTGTTTATATTGGCCAGAGCTACTTTTATCTAGTGCTTTTTTCACGTGCTTTCATTAATTTGTATATATTTCATTGCAGAGATCTGAGCTTTAACAAGTTTACAGGCCAGATTCCTGGCCCGTTAGAGAGTTTGACAAATATAAAGTTCATGTGAGTCAATAAACACATTCTTTCTGAAAGCACAGGATCATCGTTTCTAATATATTTCTCATGTTGACAGCTTGCTGGTTCCTTACCTGTTTATTAATGTGTAGGTTTCTGAATAACAACTTACTAACTGGAGAAGTGCCTGCTTGGATACTGCGAAGCAGGAAAGACTTGTGAGTCTATTGTGAAGCTATACATAATTATTTATACATGAAATACACAAATCTTTGTTCTCCTCAATCAACAACTATATTAACCCTGCCATGAAATTTTATTTCAGGGATTTATCTTACAACAATTTTACTGGATCAGCTGAGCAAAGTTGTCAACAGCTACCAGTGTAGGCGTTATTTTTTTCCCGTTACTTGTTTCTTCTCCTTTGTCTCAAGTTGGTTGCTAACTTCTATTTTGAAATTATATAGGAACTTAGTTGCTAGTCATGTGTCAACTGGGAGTAACAAGTAAGTTCCTTCTTCACTAAGATGCCTTATTAAGAAATCTAGAAATTTGACTCATCGACAACCCTCATTCTTCTCTACAGGATTTCTTGGTGCTTGAACAAGGACCTTGTTTGCACAAGAAAACCTCAATGTAAGTGTGTAAAAAAAGTACTCTGGTGTTTGATGAAGGTGTAATTACATAAATACAGCACTTGTTGTCCTAGGGAAGGCAGCTTATGATATTGATCCTTCGTTCTACAGACCATTCCTTGTTCATAAACTGTGGAGGGAGCAGTGAGACTGTTGGTGATAATGAATATGAAGACGATACAACTTCAGGGGGGCCAGCTGATTTTGCATCTATATCAGAAAGATGGGGTTATAGCAGTACAGGGACTTATATTGGCACTAATAACGGCGCTTACAAAGCAACCAATTCTTATGGTCTGAATGTGAGCGGTGAAGGTTTTTACCGAACTGCTCGCCTTGCCCCTCAATCACTCAAGTACTATGGCATGTGCATGCTGTCGGGCAGTTACAAAGTGCAGCTCCACTTTGCTGAAATCATGTATTCCAATAATCAGACTTTTAGCAGCCTTGGGAGGCGGATATTTGATATATCAATTCAAGTAAGTAAAATGATTTGCAAATTAGCTCATTTACTTAGGATTTTTCTTTTTATCTATGATTGTATTTCTAAATAACCTCATGAGACCTACCATGTGTTATGGATCCCTTCCAAGTTTCCATAGAAAAGGGTGGTAACACTCTTTAAAACCTGCAAAAGTCATGCTCGGAACTTCTTCCTGCAGGGGAAGGTAGTTGAGCCAAATTTCAATATTATGGAGAAAGCTGGAGGTGTTGGTATTGGCATCACTAAGGTATTTGATGGTATAATCGTTAATGGTAGCACACTGGAGATACACTTATACTGGTCAGGCAAAGGTACTACTGCTGTTCCTGACAGGGGTGTCTATGGACCTCTCATATCTGCCATTACAGTGACTCCTAGTAAGTCTTGACGAAATCAAGAGGATTTTTTGTTTCCATCAACGGTTTGTTATTTAATTTATTTCTCTTCTTGTAGACTTTAAGGTGGATAATGGTGGCGGATTATCAGTTGGAGCTATTATTGGCATTGTAGCTGCTACATGTGTGCTTGCGGCATTGGTTTTGCTGGTCCTCCGGAAGAAAGGTTACTTGGGAGGGAAGGACCTTGAAGATAAAGGTAAGATTAATGGCACAAGAAGTATGTGTCTTATTTGATTGTGTGCATGCTGTAAACCTTTGATTATCCTTGTCATGCTGATTTTGAGATTCTGCACATCACAGAACTCCGTGCTCTAGATCTTCAAACTGGTTATTTCAGCCTAAGGCAAATTAAACATGCGACCAATAATTTTGACCCTGCAAATAAGATAGGAGAAGGAGGATTTGGTCCAGTTTACAAGGTATTTATGAATTTCCAGTTTACTATTTAGTTAGGTTATGTGCTGACAAAGTGTTCTACTGTATGGGGCCTTCTTGTATAAAATCTATCACACATGCAAAAGCTTGTGATAAAAGGGAAGCAATATCTTTTAAAACATTCTGAAATCTCAGTCTATTTTATTTCAGGGTATGTTGTCAGATGGTTCTGTAATTGCTGTAAAGCAGTTATCGGCCAAATCGAAACAAGGAAATCGTGAATTTGTGAATGAGATAGGCATGATATCTGCCTTGCAGCATCCCCATCTCGTGAAGCTGTATGGCTGTTGCATTGAAGGAAATCAGCTGTTGTTAGTATATGAATACTTGGAAAACAATAGCCTTGCTCGGGCGCTTTTTGGTAAATGCTTGACCAACACCTTAATGTATCAGTTCATGTAGTATATGGAATGAGAATGAGATTAAATTGCTTTCCTGTTCCTCTGTCTCATCTCTATCAGGTCGGGATGAACACCAGATTAAACTGGACTGGCAAACAAGAAAGAAAATATTGTTGGGCATTGCAAAGGGATTGGCTTATCTTCATGAAGAGTCCAGGCTGAAAATTGTACACAGAGACATAAAGGCAACTAATGTGCTGCTTGATAAAGATTTAAATGCCAAGATATCTGACTTTGGTTTAGCTAAACTTGACGAAGAAGAAAACACCCATATTAGCACGCGGATTGCTGGGACAATGTGAGTTTTTTCTCCCCCTTGTTCTTTCAATTTAATTTCCTTGGTTGTGTGGTAAAGGGATAAATTATTATTATTATTTTTTTGGTAATTATACTTTGAACAAAATGGATATCAAATGGAAATATTGTAAAACGCAGACATATTTCTTTATGGCATCTAATAACAGCAGCATAAATGATTATCGCCTTGTATATGATTGATTATAGAAGGAAAAGAACATATAAATTTATTCCACAAGCTCATGGCCAATTCTTACTCTTATGGTTCTTCCTAATTTCTCTTCAGAGGTTATATGGCTCCAGAATATGCTATGAGGGGTTACTTGACAGATAAAGCAGATGTTTACAGCTTTGGGGTTGTTGTTTTAGAAATTGTCAGTGGGAAGAGCAACACGAATTACCGGCCGAAGGAGGAGTTTGTTTATCTTCTTGATTGGGTAACTTATATCATTTCCTTTCAGAATTCTGTCTACACATGTTACACTTACACTGACCACCAATGAGCATGATTGTAGAATGATGGAAAATGCATGTTATTGATAATTTTAGGCCTATGTCCTGCAAGAGCAAGGAAACCTTCTAGAGCTTGTGGATCCAAGCCTTGGCTCAAGCTACTCAAAAACAGAGGCATTGAGGATGCTTAACTTGGCCCTCTTGTGCACCAACCCATCTCCCACTTTGAGGCCATCAATGTCTTCTGCAGTGAAGATGCTTGAGGGTCAAATTGCAGTCCAAGCTCCGATAGTCAAGCGCAGTACCATGGACCAGGATGCAAGGTTCAAAGCCTTTGAGCTTCTCTCACATGATAGCCAAACACACGTCTCAAATGGATCTCAAAGCAGTCAGATACAGAAAAGCATATCAATGGATGGACCGTGGATGGATTCTGAATTTTCTATCGAAAGTAAGGATGAGATAGATTCCTCATCGACCAAGCTTCTTAAGGACCTTTACGACGTCAACTTAGATTGATCAACGGAAATTGATGAAATAGCCCCTCCTTTTCTTTGTTGAAGTGTGGTACCAAAGTTGGAACAGAATTACTTAGTAGTAATCTATTGCATTGTTAATCCTAAATTAGGATATTTCTTTTAATTTATTTGTTTAAACTCATCTAAAATTAGACTAGCTTGTTGTATAACTTTTTTCATAAAGGAAAACATAGCTGATATGTTTCTTTAGTGTTTCATTTTTCTGTAATGTTTGTTTCCTTCTATAAATAATATAAATAAAATATTGGGGATAATGATAACCAACTGAGATATGTTTTTGCTCCTTGTTCTTTTAACTATAAAGACTTTGTTCTTTGTTTTTTTTCTCCGTTCATAAATATTAGTCTGTTCTTTATATATCAGTTTTTTTTACAACATTCTTTTGGTCCTGTAGCATTCCGAGTTTGCAAATAGGATTGCTGAGTAATCAAGAAATATATCTTAAATGATTTGTTCTGCTGTATGTTGATTCTTTTGTTAAAAATAAAAAACATTGGAGAGCTTGGTCTTTCGAATTGGCATTGGCATTGTCAGCAGGGTATGTCACCATTTTTACAAACCTACAGATTGCTTTTTGTATAGAAGCTCTTTTTCATGATCCTAAAGTGCATTTTAACAAAAACTCGGCTTCCATTACATATTCAAAGGTAAGTTCTTCGAGTCCTTGATGTTCATGTGTTCTTACAATTTAGTGCTCCATGTTATAGAACTCTATTTGATTTCTGGAATTTAATTAATTGATTACTTCGTATCTTATATTTCTGAAGATTTAAATTTCGATCTCTCAACTAATAGCTGCACCCAATTTTATATAACATATGGAGTATTATTCTAGAATCATGCCTCTAAATTTGATAAGGTCTGGAGCAATGTTGGAGAGTGTGTCGCACTGAAACTCATCCTGACCCATAAATTCATTGCTGCAGTTAAAAATCCGACAGTACACAACAAAAGCCTCTTTTGCTATGAAACTCTTCCAAGTACCATGTTGCTTCTCCCTAGCGCGCACCCTTTAGTCCATCTTCTCTCTTTGCAAATTAATTATTGCAATGGAATAATCAAAACTCCAAGAAAATGATCATGATGATGTTCCAACTTCCAACCCATGATAGGAATGAGTTTTTCAGATTTGATTACGTGGACTCACTGAATCTTTGTGATGCACTGAAATGTTGCATGCAAAATCAAGCAAAGATGGGTTTGTTGGCACTAATGAGTGGAACAAAGAGTATGTTGATGTGTCTGAAGTGGTTAATTCTCCTTCAGGAAGCTACACTGAATTTCCTTTCAACTTTCTTGCTTTCTTTGCGGTACTATTGATGAATTCAGTTCAATCTTTTGGTTAGTTTTTTCACATTTCCAACTTGGTTATCGTACTTTTCATTCATGTTCTTGATGTTTCGAGGCCAAACACTAGGACACATTAGAGTATATTTTATGAAGAAGCTGTTGAGAAACACAGCAATCGATGCGCAATATAGCGATTAGGTTTGGCTGTGAATTCTTCTGGTCAAGCTATTCCTTTCTTATGCTTGTAGGATTGCTAGCATCAGGATTCGTATTTGGGGGTATAGTGATGAGAAACCTGGTTGAGAAGCCTAGTGATGAGAAACCTCGTTGAGAAGCCTGTTCAGATAATTGAAAAGACAATTATTTTCGGTTCGATTTGGTTTTTACCTATAAAACTAACTAAACTGATTTAAAAAAACCAAAATCAGTTCAAGTCAATTAATTTTACTTCGGTTCCGGTTTTAACCTGCTGGTTTCAATTCTGTTCGGTTTGACTTGATTTCCATTCAATTTTCAATTCATACAACCCGTTTAAGTTTAGGCGGTTGAGGATGGTTTGCTAGATCTAGACTTGGGGTGGCTGATTTGTTAGATCTGAAGATGCAAATTGAAGATCTACTAGATGGCCGATGGGGACTTGGGGAGCTTGAGAGAGTGAGAGTTGTGAGGGTTGAGAGGGGGGCGGTCTCAGACTTGGGGAGCCTGAGAGAGTGAGAGTTGAAGGTCTGAAGATGCAGATTGAACAAATGGACGTTTAAGGTGCGCCTCGAGACCACTTCACTGTCGGTCTGTTTGCAGATGATTTGATCTAGCCAATGGCCATCTGAGACTCTGAGTGTGTAACGATGGCCAATGGTGACTTGAGAGCCTAAGAGACTAAGAATTGTGAGGGCTGGGGGGGGGGGGGGGGGGGGGGGTCTGTTCGCAAATGGTCATCTGTGTGTGAAGTGATGGCCGATGGTGACTTGGGGAGCTAGAGAGAGTGAGAGACTGAGAGTTGTGAGTGTGAGGGCTAGGAGGGGGGGGGGGGTGTTGGGGGTGTTGGGCGGTGCTGCTCTGGGTTACAAATTAGAAAGCATTTTTCTATTTATAGTAACCCTTAATTTAAATTGAACAGGTTCGGTTCTATTTAGTTTTACAGCCTCGAGTTATTGAAACTAGAACTAAACCAAACTAAATTTTTTTAAAAATATTTTAATTGATTTAGTTAGTTTTTTCATGTTTGATTTTTTTGGTTATTTTTCTTTAGTTTTTTTAGTTTAATATGTTTTTTTGATTTTTTTTTCATCCCTAACAAAAACCTTGAATTTCAATTTCATTAAGACTACTCCAATAGCTTTTGCACCCCTAATATTTTTTGTTGCACATATGTGGCATCGCAGCGATTATTTATTCTCAAGGTAAATATGTATAGTATACTTTTATCTGGCAAATTTAGAGAAATAATGAATTCTTATCTCTTATTAGTAAAATATAGAATGAGAGTCCCTACCTAGTATTTTAGTCATTAGAAATCCTAACTGGTCTTAAAAATAGATATGGAGACTGGTTGCGAAAAGAAAAGGTATTAGCATCTCAACTACGCCCTACATAAGATAAGTTGTATTATTTTATTGTCTGATAAAATTTAAGGTTTTGTTGTGTTTTATAGTCATTGGTCTTGTCTGTCTAAAATTTTAAAAAAATCTTTCTCAATAAGAAGGTTCTTATCTTAATGAGTTAAAAGCTAATCGTTCTAACGTCCAAAAAAAATTTAATATTTAAAATATGTATTACGTGTAATATCATACCCTGTATTCTAAAAGATAAACAAAATAAAAGTTTTGTTGTTTTTTAAATTTTGGTCAATGTTCTTTTGACTTTAATAAACTAGTTATTAAAGCCAAAATGCATGCTAAAACATTGTTTTTTAATGCATGAAAGATACAATATGCATTTTTAGTTTTGAGACACTTGGTTGTATACACACAAAAAAAAAAAAAAATTCTTTTTGTATTTTGAAAGTTTTGACAAAAACCAGGTATTTTAATACCTAAATTTGTATTTTTACAACATAAAATACAAACAGATATTAAACAAAATAGCATAAAACAAAACACGTGGAAATCACAAAATTTTAAATATATATTTTATTTTTATTTTTTTGGGCCAGACTCGGCCTACCATTGTTGGGATGGACTGGACTCAACCCAAGATTCATGAGTTGGGCTCAGCCTAGCCCCCATTAGCTGGTTATTATGGTGATGATTATGCATGAGCACAATAACCAGCTTCACCTCGCCTGTAGAGACATGCATTGTGCACACCTTGCATGGCGAGAAAAGAAATGAAAGCAAAAGAAAACGGGTAGAGGGTTTACCTACAGAAGTGAAACACAGCCTCATTCATCAGTAATGTGGCGGTGCTTCTACACGATGGTTCGTCTTCTTCCCTCCTATTTTTTTTTCTTCCTTTTTTCCTGCTCTATTTTTCTTCTTCTCTTTCTCTCTTCTTCCCTTTTTTTTTCCTATTCTACTTTTTCTTTTTCTTTTCTTTCGATCTTCCACCCTCTTGTGCTCTTCTTTTTTCTTTTCTTTTCTTTTCTTTTCTTTTTTTTTTTGCCTCCCTTTTTTCTCTTCTTTTTCTTTCGATCTTCAGACCATTCTCCCTCTTCTTCTTTTTTTTTTAATTTCTTTTTTTGGGTCCTCCTCCCTTTCTCCCTTGTATCCCCTATATTTATAGGTGATAAAAATGAAAGAGAGAGATAGGGTGGCCACTGTTCAGCTGCCCCTCCACCACCTAGGAATACCTCTCCTCTCTTTTCTCCAACACGAGGAAAGCTTTGGGTAATTAGGGTTTTTGGTCGGCATCTTTTTGAAAGAAAAAATGGTGGAAGAAGAAAGGCTACAGTGTCGTTCAAAATGGCACAGTTTTGGGCTTTTTTTCTTTTTCTTTTTTTATGAATAGCGTATGAAACGACGTCATTTTAGCTAAAACACATCGTTTTATTTAAATAAAAAAGGCACCAAACTTGTGTCAAAGTCTAAATCAGTCTTCAATTTGTAATTTGTTCAATTAAGTTCTAAATTACAATTTTGATTTAACAATCAATGCAATTGTATCCCTGTCAAAAATCAACTAGCGACTCTAAAGTTGGCTGCATTTTTCACTTTGATCTTTAATCTTGAATTTATGCAATTTAACCCTCAATTGATTAATAAACTTCAATTTCTATAATTTGGCCCCTAATTCAATTTAATTACAACCCCTCTATTTATGTGCATTTGTCATTTTGGTCATTGATTTCAGATTTTTTTCAATTAAGTCTTTAATTTCCATCAAACTTCAATATTTATGCAATTAAGCCCGTGATTTGATCAAATTAACTTTCTAAAATTATATTTTGACCTCAAAACTTTAATTTCTTTCAATTACAGCCCAAATTAACTCCAAAATTGATTTTTTCTTGCAATCAAAATGTACATAAATTTAATTAAAACTTCAATAACATTTAATCGAGTCCTAAACATCTGATTTTGGATTTTTCTTTCTCAAATTAAATTTTATTTAACAAAGCTCTTATTAGTCAACAAAATAATGTCAAATTTTTATTTTTGTATTTTTAAACCTCCTCAATCACATTTTTGTTATTTTCTTGGTGCTCTAGCATCTTCTTTTTATTGTTATATTTTTTATTTTATTTTTTATTTTTTTCATTTTTTAAAGAGAGAGAAAAAATGAATTGGAGAATAATCCAAAAATAAGATAAGACACCTTTCTCTAGCATGGGTGATCTTTCTAGCCTAGTTGCTAAAGACAGCGTATAAGCTCGGAGGCAAGTCAGGGCTCGCATTATTCCTCATGATCATAAGTTGCAGCTCATAGTTTCCTTAACCTGGTTGCTCGAGTCTGTAAAATCAGAAACTTGGCGTATTTGAGGTATTACTTATTTAATCCTTTTTTTCACATTTTGAAAGTTATAAATCTTGAATATTGCAATACATTCATTGCCTTTCTTATCGTTGAATGTTAAACCTAATAAAAGCTTCTTGAAACTAAAAGACATTGTTTATACCATTGGAAACTTTAACAAGCTATCATTATATTTCTACAGATTCTGGGTTCCTAGGTAGTTTATTTTTCCAGAACCCAATTGCAGTAGTAATTTACACTTTGTTCTCCTTCATTTCTTCGATTGAGGGTTGAGCTCCTGTCAGAAAAGGGTAAAGTCACTGCAAGTTCAAGTCAGCCATGCATAATACAGCCATGCATAATACGGTTCAAAAGCCAACCCATCTGTGTTGTTGTCGAAAGACATAGGACGAGTGGAGTTGATCAGATTCGGAGTCATGATACTATTCAACCAACACTGCAAGGTTCATATGGGAAGCATTTGTGTCAGTCCTGTGGATCTAGGCATTATGACATTGTTTGTTATAGGCAGACATAAGTCTGTTCAATTACGAACAGACTGATCACTAATTGAAAGATTTTTCAAACAGGCATTTGTCCATACCAAATGCATTTGCATCGGTTGCATCTCCTGCTTAGACTTAGTTAGCTAGCCATTATGTGTTTTAGGGTGGTCGTGACCAGCGTGGCCAGGAAGTAGGTAGTACAGGTTTTGTATCTGTGGGTTAAAGACAGGCACGAGTTTTTGCCCTTACTTAGTAGTAAGATGCCCAGGCATCCATCATCGTTATATGGTTATATGTTCTTTTAAAGCTAAAGTTTTTTTTTGACACAAAAGCAACTCATTCTTTCGTTTCATCATATTTTACTTTGAAATTTAGTAAACAACCCAATTTGTTAGAAAATCCTTTATGTGTGGCTACCCCTTTCGAATAAGGTTTTATTTAGGGAATATATTTATATTGATTATAAGATTAAGATTCAAGGTAAAAAGCTTTTAGGTGATTCTAGAAATAGTAGGTTTTAATGTGATACTAGATATGGATTGGCTGTCGAAGCTCTTGCCATAATTGATTTTTGGAATAAAATAATAATTTTCAAGCTCGATAAGGAGACAAAGTTTGCTTTACATAGAGATACTCATCTATATCAGCATATTCTCTCAACCATCATGAGAAAGATGGTACAAAAGGGTATAGAAGATTTTTTGGCTTATATGCAGGATATAAGAATGGAGGTTCTGAAGATGAAACAAGTATCAATAGTTAATGAATTCATCAATGTTTTATCAAATGACTTACTTGGGCCACCTCTGAGTAGGGAGATAGAATTCTGTATTGATCTAGTTTCTAGTACAAAACTAATTTTGATGGCATCTTATGGGATAACACTAGTGGAATTAAAAGAGTTGAAGGAGTAGATTTAAGATTTGTTAAATAAAGGATTTATCCATCCGAGTATGTTTCTACGGGAAGCACCTATTTTATTTACAAGGAAGAAAGATTGTTTGATGAGGATGTGTATAGACTATAGGCAATTGGAGAAGGTCATCATTAAGAATAGATACTCACCCTCTTACATTGATGAACTTTTTGATCAGTTACAAGGAGCTCAGTAATTCTAAAATATTGATTTACAATTAAGGTATCACCAGTTGATGATTAGGAAGGAGGATGTTTATAAAACTGCTTTTAGAACTTATTATGGGCACTACGAGTTCTTAGAGTTGTCTTTTGGGTAAATGAATGCACCAACGACCCTTATAGATATAATGAACAGGTTTTTTAAGCTATTTATTAGTAAGTTTATTATAGTTTTCATTAATAATACCTTGGTGTATTTGAGGAGTTAAGGGAAACATAAAAATAACTTTTGAAATTGGTGCCTCAAACTTTAAGAGATCATTAGTTTTATAAAAAAAAAGTTCTCAAAAAATGAGTTTTTGTTAGAGAGTGTTGGATTTTAGAACATGTGGTGTTCAAAAATAGGATAGAGGTTGATCTAAATAAGTTAAATACAGTTAAATAGTGACCTAGACTAACTATGGCATCTAAGATTAGGAAAATGATTGATTTGATAATTATAAGAATATCTATTATACCGTGATATAAGACTTATTAGTAACTTCATGCTAACAGAGAGTAGTTAGTCTATATGCACATAGTATTTTGTATACCTAGCTGGTGAGAAAGGCACTGGCATGTGGTGACTGATCCTTCCACAAAGGTCACCTTCAGGTGTCATCTAATCTCTAACATGTATTCCACTACTTTTTGATAATATACTTAGTATATATTTGTATATCAAGATAAATCGACTTGCAAACTATTGATATATAAAACGTATATTAAATATTACTCTTCCACTTAGTTTGTTGAACTCACACCTTGTTTTTTATATTATTTCAAATTATTAGTTTATATTAGCAAGTGAACTTTGTTTAGTATTTCTACTTCAGTTGTGGTTGGTATGCTTTGCATGTTTCGTGAAACTTTCCTTTTAGTTTTGATTTGATATATTAGATGCTTCATTATTACTCTGTTTTAATTAAATTTAAATTTTGACAATATAATGAGTATTATGAATTATTATTGTTATTTTAATTACTGATAAGAAGTTTTGAACTATCTTTTAGTTTCATTAGTTTTGAATAATATAATATTTTAAAAAATTATAAAATGTTGTATATTTTTAAATAACTTGTTCTTTTGATATGTTTATTCTGAAGTTTCATATAAGTGGGTGTCCTGCTAGTGCCTCTTTTATGTTGCCAATCATGAACCTAAGATTTGGATCATGATAGTATTCTTTTTAATACACTATCAAACTTAAAGGGAATTACTTAACTTATCCTTGTGTTTTAGATCTAGTTAGTTTATATAAATCTAATTGATTTCAATATTATATCCTCGTATTTTAGACTATTTTTCAATATATTCTTCTAGTTAATATTTATGTGAAAATTGATATCACTACCGAACTTCCATCTAATTTATTAAGAAATAATTTTGAAAAAGTAAAAACTAAATTTTCATATTGGTTAAAAAAAATTTCTTTTTCATGATTATTTTTTTTTAATGAATTAGATTAGATTTGAGTTTTTCATGTAAGATCATTTTCATCTATATCGATGAAAATATCTAAAATAAAATCTGATTAGAGAATAAGATAGACTTGTAAGGATAAGGATAGATTGAAAACTAGAATAAAATATAAGAATAAGAGCTAAACTTGCCTAATTTAATGAGGATAGAAACCAACCTAATTTAATGATTTGCAAATAAATCATGTTTTTCAATTTATTAATTTTATATATAACACTAATTTTCTTCGGTTTCATAACAAAAACTGCTCTAGATATTGCAAAATAGATTTAAAAAAATGATGTCGCTACATAGTTATAGTTCCTTCTTAAAAAAGTTTATGATATAAAAAGAGTAATTACTCATTTTTTATTAGTTATTTCTTGTAGTTGACACAAGTAAGAGAGAATAAAATTTATGACTCATAAAAAATAATAAAAATATTTTCATATAAAATTTTTCTTTTCTATTTATATTTTTTTTTTCAAGACAAACTCAAGATAATAACTAATTAAACACTTAATCCCTAGCAATATAAAATTTTCATTTCATCCTGATTTCAATGGTATTGCAACATAGTTATATTTTTATTTTATTTTTGAGAATGATATTGCAACATAGTTATAGATACATCTTTAAAAAGTTTATGATGCAAAGAGAGTAATAAATTATATAGCAATTACTAATATTTTATTTGTTATTTTTTATAGTTCATTAAGCTAGTGAAAGAGCAAAAATAAAATTTATTATCCATCAAAAATAATAAAAATATTTTCACCGAGTCTCTGTTTTCTACTTGTATATGTTTTTTTTTTTCGAAATAAACTCAAAATAATAAGTAATTAATATCTGAATACCATTAAATTTCTCATTTTATCCCGGTTGAAATGGTAAGATAATAATAAGTTAAGAAACTTTGGGCAAAGAAGCAAAGTATCAAGATGAACACTTCCACAGTCATTTTGTCCACTTGGGTTTTGACTTTTGAGCATACAAAGTCGAAATACTTTGCCACATGTGGCAAGACCTTAGTAAATTACTGTGTAGTCCCTATATATTTAAGAAACAAATAATTTAGTCCATTTTGTTTGAAAAATAATTAATTAATCTTGACCATATTTTACCATCAATTCAATCACAAAAATTAATGAAAAACTGGTTTCGGCAATATATATCATTAGCAAAAATTAATAGTTAAGAGTGTTTGCCTTTAAAAAACATTTTTGAGAATTTTTGAATTTTGTTTTTTATAAATTAATTTTTTTATAAGTTTGGATTGTTATGATGTGTCGTGTGAAAAATAAATTTTAAAAAATAAAAAAAATATATATTATTTTGATAAATTTCTAAATAAAAATATTATGAAAAATAATCATTATTATATTTTTAACACGCTGCCTAAGTCAAAAACATATATAAAAGACAAGGATCCATTAAATATTTATTAAATAGAGACACTAAACTATAAACTATAATGTACTCCTTTTTGTCATGTATTTTGTAATTTGTATATATATTAAGTTTAAATTTTAGAATCAAATCCAAAATAATTTTAAAAAATTTCTCAAAATATACTAGATGGGTATTGTAATTTTTGCTGGTTGAAAAACATAACCAAACTCTGAAAACACTTAAGGAAGAAAGTATTTTTAAGCAACACACAATCGCTAATCCTTCTTCCTTCTTTTGTTTTTTATTCAACTGTAAGGATATCCTCCTGTTAACCAAATAGTAATCCTCAGGAATATATATATATATATATATATATATATATATATATATATATATATAATTAAAGTTAAACTAACTACATAAGAAATAAAAAAAAATTATGCCTATGGTTAAATAAAAATAGAAATTTATAAAAAATTTAATATAAATTTCTAGATGAAATAATTCGAGACATTATAAATAAACCCAGTAATATTGAGGGTTGGATTTAATTGAAAAAAATAATACACTTAAAGGAAATGAGACCTAAATGGAAATAAGAAAAATTATAGAGTATAAATACTCTTTTTCTCGCCAAAAATCTACAACATTTATAAGGAAAGAAAATAGAAAGTTTTGTATCCATTCTTGCAAAATTAAGAGAGGAACACCAAAATTTTTAGAACTTATCCAAGATTAAGGGTTTATAGATAGAATAAACACTTGTGAGCAAGGAATTAACAAGAAAATTGAATAAGAAGAGGAAAAAAAAAAAGAAGGATCGGTTGTCATTAGAAAAGAAAGGAAAGAGTTAAAATCTTCAACTGGTTAAAAATCAAAATCTTAATTCATATTGGGTAAGGTGTTCTAAACATGATCTTAAAATTCATTTCAAATTCGATAATGAATTAATGCCTTGATATTGAATTATAGGTTAGGGTTCTTAGACATGAATTAGAAAAAAAAAAAAGAATTTGTTGTTAAAATTAAGTTAATCATGTGTGGTATGTGATGGGGGCGTGAAATCGAAATAATTTACCCAGAAAATATAGTTTATGAAAGTATTGTCTCCTAACTTTTGGTGAGATTTCGGGTAGGAGAATGAGGGAATTAGGATCGTGTTCCCTTATATAAATTATAGATTTAGATGTTAGCTAACTAAAGAAACTAGTATTGCTTAATTTAGAGTTATTAAACTCCAGTTATGAGTTATTAGCCAAGACTGAGTCGTGACTAATTCTGTAGGGTAATGGGACTAATTAGTTGATCAGCAATTTTGACTATTTTAGAGGCAGAACTGGGTTCTCCTTCCTCAAGAACTTGTAACCTCGTGTCTTAGCTTTCCAACAAGATCAATCTCACTTAAAATGGAGTTTTAGAACTCTAGATATTGTTAGAAATATGATAATTGTTAAGATAGTAACGATTGGAAAGTAATAGTTGGACAGTACAGTATTAGTTCAATGTCTAGATAGTAACAGTTTAAAGTTAGGTAGTAACAGCTAGACTTTCACGTAAATACTATATGTTAGAATATAAAAGAACTGAGTCATGCAAACACATTCACATTGAGGAACTTTAAAAATATACATGATATATGTATATATGTTATTATAAGGAAATAAACATGCATACAAAGTAACATATATGTAATGAATGAATATAGATTCTCCATAATAATTAGCTTTAATAATCAGCTTGAAGGAATCATAACCAAAACTTCCTTGTGATTCAGGAAGAGCGACCAGGATTGAATCTTTTGTTAGGAGAGGTCACAAATAGGCGAAGAAGGTGCATGATTTTCCCTTTTATTTGCACTTATACAATTTAAAGTTCCTCTAGTGAATGCAATTACAATAAATATCATGTTCACTGTAAATAAAATCCAGCGTATTTACAAGATTAGTTACAGTTAATGGCATCCATGATAGGAATATCGGGAAATGAATTGCAAGATTAGCTATGGCTGATGGAATCCGTAATAGGATTGCCAGGAAATAAATTTACAAGATTAGCTATAACTAATGGCATCCATAATAGGATTGTCAAAAAATAAATTACAATAGTAACTTTGGCTAATGATGTTCCACATTGGGATTCCCAGGAACGATTGATAAGACTCGATTTGTAAAAGGTATCAATGTTTGTATGACCTGAAAAATTAATAAATATAATTTCCTAAAAATATTCAGGTTGGACTTTGCAAAGTCACCTAATACACGCAAGTAAATAAGAGCATTCAAATTATGAATATGAAAATTAGTGTTAATTGAGTTTAAATGATTTATAAGTAAAATATAAATTGACTGTTAGAATTCTTATGGATTCGATAGAAAATTTATACTTTATTCGTATACATTACATAAGCATATATATATATATATATATATATATATATATATATATATATATATATATTATCAACATAATGGTATGTTTATTTATGTAACAAGCCCATCAAATATCCAGAGAGATTCTACTTTGTCAAACTTATGTAAATATTTAACTTGCGCATAATGAAATTAACGCGTTTATATAATAAGCTTTTGAATAAACCTTGATATATTTATAAAAGTTCAGCTTAGTATATAGTATATTAGTTTTCTTGTAATTAACCCTTTTGAAATATTTAAAAACATTTATTATATTGCAAATGCTTTCTCTGCATGTTAATATTCCTTTTTCTTTTAAATTTTATGATATAATTTATAAGCTATGTTCATATTAAACTTACTCGTGAGATGTGTGTGTGTTAAACATTGATGATTGAAATAAGATTTGGAATTATGGGATTTTGTAATGATAGGTTGATTGAGTAAATTAATAGTAGTTGATAATTTAGAATATTCTAAACACAAACGAAATTCTACTAAATTTTTTTATGGGTTTCTAAAAAAAAATACTCTCAAATTAAAAACATATATTAAAATTTTTTAATATTGATCAAATCATAAAGTTGGATCTTGCACAAATCATCACAGACATTGTTACAACAGCTTTTCAAATGACTTGGTCTTGGGATTGTAATTTTGGCATTTCTTATTTTCTTTGCTGAAATTTTTTTTTTAAAAAAAGTGTGAAATATGGACAACCACCGTCTTAAATTCCCATCTCTTCCATGACCTGCTTGTAGAGGAGTCTTACTCAATGCGTAAAGAAACCACAAATTTATTTCTGTTTCTTGATTTTCTGGCTTCTTCATACGTGCATGATTAGCATTTTCCATTCTCTTTTTTTTTTTTTTTTAATTTAAGTGTGTAAAACACACAGCAGATGACACCAAATCGCATTGTATTGCGTTTCCTCTTCAAATATACCATTGAAAGGTCCCACAATGCAGCCCCTCCTGGCTGCTCCAGTTCTTGCTGCCTTTCGCTTGTGTACCACCTTTTCTCAACCGGAATTAACTAGATTATTGGCATGCCTAATGCTGACCATGTCATAAAATTTTATCCGTGGTAAAAAAAATATTTAATTATTGTTTTTCTTTTTTGTAGTAATCAATAAATATATATATATATATACATTAAAAGTGATGTAATATAATATAATTAACTTAAAAGATTTAAAAATAACTCAAACAATCAATAAAATTATAATTTAATTAAAAAGTTCAATATGATATTATTTTTTAAAAATATTAAGATTATAATATATTAAATAAATTTAAATCAACCTAGTAAACTTTCAAATTTATCATCTAAAATTATAAAATCATGATAGCCCTTTAAAAAATAAATAAAAATAAATTATAAAACTTAATTTTCGATTAATTTAATTTTAAAAAAAAAACTAGTAAAAAAATCAATTAAATATAAGGTAAAAAAACAACTTGTGTTAATCTGTCAAATTTACAATTTAAATCTAGTCTAAGTCTTAAAAATAGTGTAATCTCATAAAAAATAAATTATTAAAAATATCAATTAAAAAAAATTATCTAAGTCAATTAGAATTAACTATTCAAATCCATATTCTAAATTATTAGATTAGAATAACTACATACAAAGCAAATAAAAAAAATAACATGGAAAGCAAATAAAAAAAATAGCATGGAATAAACCAACTCACTACTGGAATGATAAAATTAAAATAACTTTATATAAAACCAATTAAAATAAATTATAAATTATAATTCTTTTATTATAAATAAAATTAATTAAAAAATAATTTTAAAAACACAATAAAATAACTCATTAACCCATAAAATTTATAATCCGAGTCATAAAATTTAAAAAATATAATAAAAAATAACTCAAAATAAAACATAAAACTTAATTTAATAATATTAAAAATTAAATACTAATTAAAAAAATAAAACCAGATAAACCTTATATATTATATCATGACTAAATTATGTATAAGTTTTATTTATTGAAGATCAAATGAATTGTTATGGTTTGTATTTTATGTGATTATTTTATTCATGATATATATATATATATATATATATATATATAAAAACAAAAAAAAATGTTAAAATGAATAGTACCATTCGCACACCACCTCCCTTAATTTATTTATTTATTTAAATTAATAATTAGACAACTCCCACAGATAATTAAATTCAGGGTCACAACCACAGTCGGATGAAATATTTCAGTATATTCCCGAATAGTCGTCCTCGTCTTTTTCCTCTCTGGCTGACCACCATCATCTGAACAGGTTGGTTATTTTTATTTTATTTTTTGCGAAATCAAAATATACATTTAGTCCTCCGGTTATTTATTTATTTATTTATTTTCAAAGAACTACAAATACACTAAACACATGCAAGTACAGGAGGGTAGAAGTGTAAACTATGATTGATGAAAGACAGTCGGATATACAACGTGGTTTGATATGATTAAAAGCGTAGTGACTATTTACACTTCAACTAGCATGAATGCGGGGCAAAACAATCAAAACTCAATACCGCTATTTATCTGAACAGAAAAGGAAGGATGGCCTACATTGGAGAGTGGAGCATCGAGTCCCAGAACAAATCCTGAGCTCCCAACATTACCATTCCACTTAGACCTTCCAATCTGCAAAAGGGCCACATAAAAGAAATGGATGTTAGACAATGATGAATAACACTGCCCCCTACCATCAATGTCTAAATTTCAGAAATGATGATTTGCCATATGAATTGATGGATTGTCTTCCAATTCATTGTTAGGAAGTTCCAGCATTTAAACTTGTGCACACACATCAATGAAAGTTGAACTAGCAAGTTGTACCTCTTCATTTCAATGTGGATTAATGGGTTGGAAAAGAATTAGAATATTTCCTATGGCATGAAGGGTGCATGAGATTAAATCTGTGCATCTTCAGATTCTTTCAGTTACAATGAAGATAATTTGACGTATCTCTCTGTTTTACTTTTTGTTTTCAACATTTTGATATTTTTTTATCCTGATTTTCATGAAGAGGACCAGGTGCAAACTTCCTGTGTACCTGGGGCCCATCCTGTTAGCTAACAAAATAAAAGATGGACCAAGAAACTAAAGATCCTACCAAGCAGAGATGTATAATCAAGATAAGAAAATAGAGACCAGCACCATATAATGCAACATTACAACTTACTGATAGCGATGCAAATGCAGAAGGGTGTGTTGTCGCAGCACAGCCACATATCAGATTCACATGGTCATTCACTGAATGAATCAGTTCTGCATGCAACCCAGGATTGCTTCCGCCAAAAGTGGGGCACAAACTGACAAGACGTCATTAAAAGTAGAAAAGGTAATTATATTTACTTACAGTACCATAGAAGCTGAAACTTTTGCTTGAGACCAAACACAATAAGAGTGACGTGAATACACCAAAGTACAAGGCAAGGCAAGGAAAAACAGGTTCTGCAAACATAGGAGGACCACATATTCAAATCATAACTGGCATGTATATTTTACCCCCAACAAGAACTACTTTGTTTCACCAATATAATTATTCATGCTTTTGCCAAAAGCATGAGATAACTGATATCAGGATACAATCAGGCCCAAGACGTATCAATAAGATAATTAAAGGCAGGCTGTCATGGCCCAAAAAAACAATCATGTTCTCCAATGGCCACTTAATTGTTTATAGTGGAGCAACACTGATTAAAACAAGTAACTGAGATTGACCACAGAAAAAAAATAGGTCCAGCTTTCATTTGGCGGCATCAAGAAATGCAGACTGACCCTGGTTTCTGATGGGTAAACTATGGACCCAATGGACCAACTTCTAAGGAAATCTGTGGATAACTAAAAGGAGCACACAAGTAATGTGCAGATTGTTTCCTATTGACCATGGTCATCTGATGCCACTTTATAAGCAGGAAAATGATAGTTGCACTGTCAGTGAGTTTAAGTAAATGTAACAGAACAAGCACAGTGGGGATTAGAGTCTGTTTGAGAACGCGGTACAAACCACATTCCCTCAAATTTTGAAATTTTTGTTTTTTGCTAAAAATTATATTTTATATATATATATATATATATATATATATATATATATTCACATCATTTTTATGTGCTGATATTACAAATGATTTAAAAAAAAACATTATTTTAATGCATTTTTAAACGAAAAACACTTTGAACCGCAACCACTACCACAATCTCAAACACACCCAATACTGAAATATTTTCTACTTTTTTTCTGGCTTCAGTATACTATTTTTTGGATGACAACCAGTATTCAGTTATATCTTTGCAATATTCATTTTCAATGAAATTTTCTCAGTTTTGAAGGAAAACAAGAGTGCAGTTTAAGTGTAACATGGCATCACAATGATCCCAATGCAACAGATATGCTAACATTCAGAAGTGAAGGCATAATCAGAGCACAAATGGTAGTCTTAAACACAGAGTAACCAATTTTTTTTCTTTTTTTGTTTGTTCTTCACTGTTGCTTCTGCAGTCACCAATGCAGGTAATTCAGGATTTACTATTTATGTTTTTCTATTCCTTTATTCCACCTTTTTTTCCTTTTTTAATGGCTAGTTCATTGAGTTTCCTGGTTTTTGTAGATTGGTCCCGAATTACATATAACCAGACCAGGGTACAAAAGGAACCACAGGATAACTTAAATTAACATTTTACAAGGAACTTGGAGAGCTCTGCAAGCAGAAGTAATTAATATAAATAGAAGAATCAGCCTGATAAACCATGTTCTTTTTCACAAATTACGGAAGCACTTTCGAGTTCAAAGGCCAAAGTCATTAATAAGACAGCTACTTTGCTCATCTCTTCCACTTGCATGGAAAAACAAAGAGAGATTATAATTTTATTGAAAATGATATGAATGTAGAACATTACCTGAACTGAGCAGCTGGCCTCACCATAAGACCAGATCTCCGCCATGCCAAAGATTGTGTAAAACCTAATGTAAAGGATTTGTCAGGCCATTGTACCATCGGTGTGATTCGTGTTCCCCACTTATTCTGATAAATATTCAGAACAACAGGCCTTAGATCACACTAAAATCAACTCAGAGAAATCCGCTAATGTATCTTGAAATCATAAGTACTGGCTGACAAGTTCAAAACCTGACCTTACAAGAGAAGCTGAATCTCATTTCCCCAGGATATTGCCCTTGAGCTTGAAGAAGACCTCCACAAAGAGGTACAAAAGCACTGGTAGACAGCCCCTCACCAGATACATAAGTCAATTGCCCATTTGGAAACTGTAAATCCACAAATGACTGCATGTTGAAAGAGATCAAGGAAAGGTAAGAAAGTGAAAAATTAGTTCAACATATTTTAATGCTACAAAAAGACACTAATAACTGCATCCTAATCTTCATGCTTTCATTACAGAGGTTATTGCTTCTGTACTCAATAGGATCACCAGGCAGCAGCAAAGGCAATGATACCTATTTTGGAAGAGATTTGTGCTTGAGGACAGGAGGAAGGATGGCATGGCTGCTCTGATATTCTTACTTGAAAATAATTTCAACAAGCTCTCCTGCCCCATCACTCAAACTAAATCTGAATTTAGGATTTCAGCCTAGTTAAATAGAGCATTAACTTCCATCCATATCACTGCCCTGCACCACTTCCTGCCCTAAGGAAATTGTACTAGGTCTGAAGAAGGGGAAATGGCATGACACTTGTTGATTTTCATGACAGTGAAACAACTACATAGAAAGAAAATTCAACTATGAAATATCAAGCACTGACAAAAGTGCACTTTCAGGGAAGGATGAAAGGAAATTTGTTTGAATGGGAAGGATTTAGAGGCGAAAACCCCAATAAAAAGAACCGAACACAAGAGAGCACTTTGATTCTGTTGAATACTAGCTAAAAAAATCCTAAAGCATTATACCATAAAGAAGTGGGGAACACAATCCTATCCCACAGCAGTAACTCAAAGTCAAAGGATCATGCTTCCTGTATACACTTCTTCATTGATTCTACAAGATGAAGAATACAGCCTATTGCTTTTGGCTACCCACACCTTTGGTTAAGCCTCTAAAAAGATGTGATAAGTGAACATTAACTGATTTTAATGCCTTTCATATCTTAAAACGAGCTCTAACTTACACAAGCTATAGGATTGAGACAGAGCATTGACATTAACAACCACCTTCGATGCTTTGACCACACAGCTGGACACAGAGAATGCATTCCACTCTGACAAAGAAACAAGAAAAACAAAACATGAGACGAACAATTTCATAAAGCAGTCATAAAAAGACATCCAAATGCGGATTCTAGTATAGTGCAAGGAAAAAACTGATTCCGATAAACTGTTCTGTGTTAAAAAAACAAAAAGACAAATCAAATAAAGGCAGGAAAACAAGATCAACAATGGAAGATCTTAAGATATGGAAGCTAAAAGGTAAATAATAGGTATTGATGGTGAAGTCTATATCAGCATATGCACCAAAAATCAACAATTGTAACATCAAAAATAAGTACAGAAGAAAGGTTGCCATAAAGCTAACAACATGCAATCAATAGGAATAGCTGGAGATCAATAAAACAACTAGGATTGAGCAAACAACTAATGTTTAGTGATACTGAAGCTCACATCTTTATAGTCTATTGCCATTTCTTTTCAAGCTTCAGGCAAAATCTGAAGCTTAAGAGCAAATACATTTATTGGATAGATGAGGTTTTTTCCTTGTTTGATTGAAGGTTTAGAAAAGAATATTGAAAAGCTTGAGCATCTCTCCACAGTTCTACAATTGCATCTATTTTCACATTTCAGCAAGGTAAACAGAAAATTGGCCATACCTTTCTATCATAGCCATACCAAAGCAAGTGTTGCTTTGACAGATGCACAGGCAGAAGAAAGGTTGAATCACGCACAATCAGCACAGGTCCAAGCTGGACTAGGAACAGAGATGAATTATCATTTTCTGACATGGAACTTCCATGTGATGCCTCTACTCTCCATAAATCTCCCCTTGCAACCAAAGAACTCTCAATGTTGTGAGTTCTACTGTCATAAGTTGAGGTAATGTTTAGGGTCCCCTGCATTCAGTGGAAATGAATCATCAAATAAACTGCACAAATGGAATACAATTTAAGCCAAATTGATAGCCTTCAATTATGATCGCAAAAAGGGCAACAGGACAAAAATACTACAGCAGGGAAACTTTTGCTGTCCATCTGTATTTAAAATTCTTTTGGCCATAAAAAATTAAAGAGGATAAAAAACTACAGACAAACAAAATGATTTAACTGAACCAAGCTCCATGTTACTGCCCTCTTCACACTACTATATCAAACACAATCAAGATAATTCAACTGGACTGACCTCCAGCCAAGAACATAGGGTTAAATGTAATCATAACATGTTATTGCCCTTTTATTATTACCCCACCCGGTCTTTCATGCATTTCACTTATGGTTGCAGAATCTCCTATTGAATAAATTGCTACAATGACAGCATGTATAGAAAGAACATTATCAGACAACACAACCAATTTTGATACATGCAACCAATTCTTTTACCTTGTTGCCAAAAAGAACCAAACTGAAACATACAGAGATTGAAAAAAAAAAAAAGAAGAAGAAGAAGAAGGAAATCAAAAATGATACGTTGAGAAATGCACAGAAAAACCAGTACATAAAAAAAATTTGGGCATGAACCACATAAAGGTCCAATTAGTGAGATTATGTCTTCTTAATCAATGTGTTGATGATTAAAAGGAATCAACTTAAAACAAAAAAAAAAAATCACAATAATGATAAAAAACGAAACAGTGAGACTTAGTGGCTTCTGCAAGGGTTGCTTTATGTTGTTCAGATCATGCAAAATTTAAACATCAAAGCAAATTGTGTTTTGACACATTCTGCAATCAATGACAGGTTACACCATAGAAGCACTCCTTCAGTTGCATATAATTTGACTAGATTCCATCAAATGCGACCTTGCTACAAAACCACATCCAACAGGTAATTCTATACGTATGATCAACCACGTTATCCAAGGACAAGTTCTACTTAGAAACAATGAAAACCACATGGATATTATACTCCTCTCAAAGCCTTTTAAGTTGCTTGAAACTTTAAGTTAAACATACAGCACAAAGCAAAAGTAGATCATTAATGAGAATATAACAAACACAAATGACCTCAAAAGGAAAGCAAGTCAGCATTTGTTAGACAAACTGCTTCTAAAACAAAGCATGTCTTCCAAAGGAGAAAGGAGGCAGGTGTAATTCATTTTTCTTTGTTTAAGACACAACCGTTATCAAATGAAATGGCATAAACTTCAAACGTTCAGTTGTTTCCAGATAGGCACTACTAACTAGACTGAATGCTGTACTGTAGTCAAATTTGCACCAGCCAATACTTCTAAAAAGACATGGTCTTTCTCAAACAGGAAGTCCTATGGCTACCAATGCATAATTGTTTCCAAAAAAGTCACTATTATCTAGACTGTGTAACATACTATTCCTGTGCACTTCTAAATCAATCAAATCATATCCTCCATAAATCTGTAGAACCAAGAAATTTTCCCAACCGAGTTTCAAAAGATAAAATATCACTTCACAGCAAACAGTTAAAAGGACAATTTAATTTAAAAATCTAATAGGCAATCTATTCCTTCAATAGCATTAGAAAATACACATAAATTACAGTTTGTTGAATGAAATAAGGACTTTCCACGCTAGCAAAACAAACACAACCAAATTCTTAAACAAAATGGCGTTTAAAAGTCATTACCTGTGGTTTACCAAGATATCCCACACCCTTCAAATTTAACCCACCAATCTCCTCTTCCAACAAGCCGTCCACTCCACCACCACCACCACCATTATCCTCCACAAACCCAAAATCCCTCAACCTCTCACTAACCAAACCCAACTCTCCCTCCAAACCCAACCCCACCTCATTCCTTTTACCATCCATCCTCACCCCAACCCCCCCAGTCTCATCCTGCTTAAACGGCACCGGCAATCTCCTAAAAAACTGATGCACCATCCCATTCAAAGCCGCACCAAAATCAGCCCCAGCTTGTCCAATCCTATTTCCAACATCCAAAATCGCCGAAAACCCATTTATCCCAGAATTATCAGTCAAAACCCTAAAATCCCCTTTACTAAAACCGTGTCCCGGAAACTCCACATCGAAAAGCTTCGATTTTGGAGGGTTTGGCCAAGAAAACGCAGGTGGGTAAGTTATATGTGACTGTATAAGGCCTGTAAAGCCCTGAGCTAGCCGGTCTGCGAAGTCCTGGCCATGCCTTTGGACCTCCTCCCATGCTTCAAATGATCTTTCTACCGACATTCGATTGTGAAATTCAAATATTCATGTGATTTTCACTATTGGGTACTAGACAAATTCGTTGAAAACACACAATATTGAAGGTTTTGGTGACTTATTAACAGAAAAAGTTTAAAGACTCTAAGGGTGAGCCTGGGTTAGGTACAGTGGTAGTTGTAGAAATGATCGAAACTAAAAACAGCTTCAATATGACGAGAGAAAAAAATCCGCTTCAAAGATAACAAAAACAAAATTAAAAACCAAAAACTCCAACTTTGAAGTAGAATCTGAGAAACCCTAAAGTCCAAAGCTAATAAATCAAAAATTACAAAATTTCAAGCTTTGATTTATACTTTTAGGCAAAAAAAAACGTGATTTTGAGATCAGAATTTTATTTTTTCAGTTTTTTCGATTTAAAAGGAATGAATTTTAGGGTTTGTTTTGCTTAAACAGAGGAGTCAAAGTGTAAAGCAAGGGGTTTGAAAGAGAGAATTGGGGCTTCGTGTTTTCTAAACAGAGAGTGGAGATTGATGAAGAAGCGATTTTTTTAGTGTGAAAGGGGTAGAGCGTGAGAACGTGAGCCGGGGGTGTACTGCGCATATAGATTGCTTTGCTGCCACGTTGATGCTAATACCTGTGACTAGCTAAGGATGGAGATTTTTATTAGAGGGCAACCGGAATGCAATGAATGTGACGTGATTGTCACCGTCTTAAAATAATTTTATCTTTTTTAAAATTAATTTTTTAATATTTTTAAATTTTAATATTTTGGGATTGAAAGTAATTTTAAAAAAATAAAAATAAAAATTTTATATTTTTTAAATAAAAATACTTTTAAAAACAATTATTACTGTATTCTCAATCACCTTTTTAATTTTAAATATTTATATGGAGTTGGAGTCTGGAGTCAGAGGTTCTTTTTTTCGCTTTTTAGTATAATAAAAAAAATGAAAAAATATTATAATGAAAAAAATATTTGAAAATATAAAATCCTTTGGTGAATAGCAGATGGGATGTTCCAGCAGCGAGTCAAAGTGATCTTAAGTTCAACATAATTGACATCGTGATAAGGCTTTAAGGTGGTAATGGTTCCAAGGCTGCAACCTTGTCAGGGAATAATGGAGCTGGCTCGGTGAGCCGATGGATGGGAGGGTCTTTGTCTTGCCAGATACCGAGATGGTGAAAACGATCTTTGTGGATAAATTCATGTCTTATAAATTTATGTTTTAGATATTGTTTATTTTTGTATTTATATTTTAAAAATATTTTTAAAAAATTTAAATTAATTTTATTTTATTTTTTAAAATTATTTTTTTGTATGTTTAGATTATTTTAATATATTAATATTAAAAATAATTTTAAAAAAATCAAAAAAATATTATTTTAATATATTTTTAAATTAAAAACACTTAAATTAACAATAACATTGTCCAAAACACACTCAAGTGTTGAAGAGTGTATTTAAGTAATAGACATTGATTATATCCAAATAGTACAAGTTATGAATAAAATTAGGTTTTTTTATTTTTATATTTTAAAAGTATTTGTAAAATAATTTGAATTTTTTATTTTTTATTTTAAAATAATTTTTTTATATTTTCATAATATTTTAATATGTTGATAATAAAAATAATTTTAAAAAAAATATATTATGTTAATATTTTTATAAACAAAAAAAATCTTGAGCTTCCAAACAACTTATAAATAAATATTGAGATCCAAAAGGTCAAGAGGAAAGTGGATAAAAAACTTGTTCCTCTTATAAATATTTCTTGATTAATTGTAATTTGAAGTTGAGAATTTCTTTTACTGAAAATAATGGTGTTTGTGATGGGATTAGAGGCGATAGCTAGGTTTATAATTTTGAGAATTTTACCTTGATGAGTGGACATGATGTTGATGAAGTTTTTAATTTAATTAGTGTTCTTTAGCATGTAGATTTAACGGGTTAGTGTTAATTGAAATAAATTGAAAAAAAAATGTGTTTTTTTGCTTGGAAACTATTGGCCAAAACATAATGTTTGGGGGTGAATTTTAATTATTTTAATGGGTTAATTAAAGCATTTAATGCATGGAAATTAAATGAAATTGCATGATAAAGAAAAAAGGAAGGAATGTGTGGATTTAATTTATTAGGAGTTGGGTTAAGTATAAATATTATGAATAGATTTAATAAATTGTGTTATTAATTGTATGCAGTTATGTTGGATTAAGGAAATTAGAAAAAGAAAAGAAAGAAGAAACGGTGAAAGTGTGATTTATAACGAATTATTATAAAAATTTAATATAGAATAAAGTTACGAAAATTTTTATATTAATGATATAGTCATGTATTGATAGAGAATATCTTAGAAGCGTAAAATTATTTTAATTATTAAATGAATTGTCATTGATCTGACTTGTTATATAAATAATTAAATTAAAGGAATAAAAATAAAAATTTATAATTTGATTAATCATTTCTAGGATGTAGGCTAATGTGCCAAAAAACTTTTGAGTCAACATTATTTATTAGTCATTTTTGGATAATAGAAAAAATTAATCATGTTATTAAAAGGATATTAATATCAGCATTATTGATTTGTTGCTTTTATATGAAAGGAAAACAAGAATATTAACATTGATATTTATTAATTAGTCATTAAGACTAATGATATCAATATAAGTATATTGATTTCAATATTTATTTATTTTTTAGATTAACATGAGTGTCTGGATGAGTTTACGTGCACCACGACTAATTTCATAGATCCTAAAGTTAACGATTATGTAAGCCTTTAGTGGTCATTATATGAGCAACAAAGAACTCGAATTTGATACCACAAATATTTATTAATTAGTTGACTAGTGGATTGATGGATAATAATATTAATTAATTTGAATTAATATATTTTTTATTAATCATTTTGAAGTGAAAATGGTTAATAATATTAATTTAAAAATTAGTGTTCATATTAAGTTGATGATATATACATTATCAAGTAAAGTATATATAATAATAACAAAAAGATAAAAGTGAAAATATTATTTTATTTTATTTATTATCTAAATTATTTTATTTATTTGATTTATTTATATTATTTGTTGTTTTATTTTAAGGTCCGTCACATTAGCTTCAAAAATAGAATACTTCATGTTTTAATTTATGTAATATAATAACATTAGATCTGATTTATAAGACATGTGTGAATTAGTATGATGATGTAATTAGTATTGTTAACATTTTATTATAAATATATGTGAATTAAATGTTAAATACATTAAAGTTTTGTATTATAATTGTAGGATTGATATTCAAGAACATATTTTCAAGTACATGGTGTGTGGTTGGTTAATATTATATATATAAAAAATTATTATGTAATGTTAACATTTTATGAAGTAATGAACTTGTGGAAAATGTGTTGATGTAGAAATAATAGTTGTGATATTAGATCAAGAAAAAAAATATTAGAGAATTTTATTTGTGAAACATGAAATTATTGATAATTTTGTATATTTTATTTTAAGAGAAATTCTATCAGAATTTTAATAAAAATAACATAATGAAAAAATTAGTTTACAATTAATTAATAACAAAATTGATTGAAAAATATGTTTAAAAGTTGGGTTATTACAAAATACCTAGACTAAACTCTATAAATTAAATGGAAATATTTAACATTAAAATCAATGTTTTTTTTTTGGAATCAATATCAATCAAGAGTTACTCTCTCAAACCAAATACTAACTAAAATTATGTTTTGGACCAAAATTAAATTTACAAATCATTGAGGAAATAAGAAATTATAAGTTGAAAAGTGGGACAACTAAAGTTAACTTTTCAATTCAAATTTGAAATTGCCTCCCAATTTCTTCTGCCTTTTCATTTTAATTTTTTTTCTTTCATTCTTGCTCTTCTTTACAAATTTGAAACAATTATCTTCAATTGAGTCATGAAAAGATGAAATCATCCCAAAAAAAAGTTTGATGACCATAATTAAAAAAAAAACACAATTTACACAATGAGTCCACAGTGAAATGATATTTGGTCCACGGTGGAAAATCCTACAGTTTTTATGCCATGCCTTTTGGAGTTTCTTATAATATGAAACTTGAGTTTGAATTGTTGTCGACTTTTAGATACAACTAGCCTTGTACTCGATCTAAGCTGCGGGTAGGATTTCAATCTTAATTCAATAGAAGGAAACGGTCGTGTTATGGATGGATTTTCATGTATAATAAAAAAGTTTTAATCAATAAATGAAAAGACATTTTTTATGCTTTATAAAATGAAACAAAATAATTTATGAACTGATAAATAAATAAAAATTGTTAACACTAGTTAAAAACAAAAGTGGAAAGCTAATCTTCGTAGTTGAAGTAGAAGATAAACACACATATAAAGATTTTATATTAAGTTTTAGAGGCTAAATTTCATTTATTTTATTAAAATATCATATAAATATAGTTAATTATATTACCATAAAAGAGAACAAGTTATAGACAAATTAAATTATTTTTTTTAGAATACTATAAAATTAAAAAAATATAAATAAATCAATCACTATTTAAAAAGTAAAACTAAACAAAGCAATTTAAAAAATAAAAAGAGTCAGCCTTTAATGGACCTGAAAGGTTAAGTCCACGTGCCTGACCTCTAATAAATCCTAGGCATGATGCCTAGGCTTGCACTTGGAATTTTTTTTTTTTAAATGTTGATAACATGCTTTAATTTTTTTTGTCAATAATTGAGTGATAAGTGATTTGTCGGTACACTATTTAATTACCTTTCATGATCAAAACATCAAGGTTTAAGCTTCTGAATTCAAAACCTAATTTTAGATTGTTTTTACATGGAAAAAAACCTCAAAAACACCGAATGAACCTCAAAAAGCCAATGGTCAATTCCAAAAAAAAGCCCAAAATCATTATAAAAAATGAAAATCAAACCAAAAAAAACTAAATCAAACCTAATTTAGTTTTCTAGATGTTCATAGAGAAAAATCACTTATATTGCACCACTTCCAAGAACAAAAACTTATTGAGACAAATCTTGATCTTTTTTATAGATGGAATGTTGGTATTTAACCATTCTCTCTCCTAAAATTTTTTTAGTGATCACCACTAGAAAATTAGTGATTATAAATGGAAACACCAACGGATTTTTTTGTAATATTTTATGATTATATTTACTAATTGAATTTTTCCACCACTAACCCCAACAGTAAACACCAACATAAATATATTATCAGTATATATTGACGGAATCGTAGTTGGAATAGAAGGAATTAAAAAAATCAAACAATGTGATAGCATGTAAGTTTTTACAGACGCAATTACCGAAGCATTAAAGTGAGATTCAAACAAGTAAATCATACAATGACATGATATTAATATTGATAGAATGACTGATAGAGTCACCATCAATAATATTTAATATATAACCTGCCGCTAGATCCTCCTTTCTCCTTCTCCTTATTTTTGCATCTTCCTTGTAAAATTTCTCTGTAACAAAACAACCCCACTTAATCTTAACACAATTCAATCTTCCATAACTTTTTGAGTCCTAATAATACTCTGTTTGTCAGCATCTATGTTTTAATTAGAATTTTATTGAGGATTCTCTACTTTAAGTAAGCAAATCTACCTCTCTTTTTTTTTTTAATTTGAACAAAATTTTAAAATCCTAATTTATTCATTTTTTGCATATTTTTGGAGTTTATGTATTTTGTTTGGGTGTTTACTTGTTTTATTATTTTTTTTAAACAAACTTGTTTTATGGAGTTATGATTTGTACATGTTACGGTTTGTTTTAGATTTTGTAAAATTATATTTGTTTGTAAATTGTTGAAACTTATGTCGAATTACCGACTCAGGTGTTTTGTGGTGAAATAAATAATGGCTTAATTAACGAGTTTGTTTTATATTTTGTTAATTTTATTTTTGAGTTGTAATTTACTTGTTTTATTGTTTTTTTTTTAAACAAACTTGTTTTATGGAGTTATGATTTGTACATGTTATGGTTTGTTTTAGATTTTATAAAATTATATTTGTTTGAAAATTGTTGAAACTTATGTCGAATTACCGACTCAGGTGTTTTGTGGTGAAATAAATAATGGCTTGTTTAACGAGTTTGTTTTATATTTTGTTAATTTTATTTTTGAGTTCTAATTTTTGTTAATGTGTACAAATTTATATCTACGTAGATAATTGATAATGAATTAAGAGAATCATTAAAATAGGTTGAATAATCTTGAACTAAACCAATATTTTTACAAATTTATTTAGTTAACATAGTTAATTAATATATATTGTCATCATTATTAGATATAGGTTTGATAGAAGTGATGGATGATCGTTCATAGATGTATTGAGATTTACCCCAAGAATTGTGAATGTTAGATTATTATAATCGGATTCAAGGTTTTATTAATTATATAATGTCTGATCCAAAAAATATTAGTGGAGGCTGTATTAGGTGTCCATGCAAGATGTGTAAAAATAAAAAATTTCCTGATCCAGATATTGTAAGGATGCATCTTTTATTAAAAGAATTTATAGAGGAATATCTATGTTGATATACACACAAAAAACCATTTGTTTCTTACAAGACCATGGTAGAAAGGATAATTAAGTCAACTTCTAGTGCTAGCAATATGCATTGAGTTATAGACGACAACATTAATTATGATAGGATTATGACTTTCCCTCTTCTCTTTCAACATTTATGGTTTGAAAATTAAAGAAAATACAGTTTGGTACTAAAATATGAATTCTAAAATAGTAGGGACTAGATTATAGGAAATCTAAAACTTTAGGGGTTGAACCACACCAAAATCTAAATAGGGCATGTATTTAATTTAAGAAGAAAAATTCATTATGAATATAAAAAATAACATATAAAAAAGCTCATATAATCCAACTGGAAAAAAAATGAAGGATAAAACAATGGATGTAGATAGTAAATAAAAAAATAGATCCTAATTTTCAATTAAATAAATATCAAATGATAAAATTAAAAAAAATATTAGCATGAAAAATTGATTAAAAACCTAAATTTATGATGGGTGAATCTTCTAGAGCTGGGTTAATTTTCTAAACTTATAAGCAGTAAAATCCCAAATATGAGCTTAGCCAAGAAGTTCAAATCTAAACTAATTTAACGTTGAAGAATGAATTTAAGTTAAAACAAATATCAACCTTAGAAATTTGGCAAAACAAAAAAACCAATAATAAAAAAAATAAGGAAAAAATGTGATAGGAAAAAAAAATAACAGAGGGTGAAATCTTAAAAAAAATCAATTCTAAAAATTATCTCAAATTATATAAATAACAATTAAAAAAAATTAACACTAAATTTAACAAATTAAAAAAATCAAATAAGGATAAAATTGAAACAAAATCCCATTTGCATAAATTATTTAAAATAAAACACATATTAGCCAAAAGACTAATGACTAAATCAAAAAGACTCAAAGTATACAACTAGCAATTAAAAGAATAAAGATCAAATTTGAAAAATAAAAAAATTAAATAAAGATGAAATTAAAATAAAATTTCATAAATTATTTCAAATAATATAAATATTAACCAAAAAACTAAGGACTAAATCAAAATATAAGAGAAGTTAAGAGGTTAATTTAAAAAATTGCAAGGAGGGCATAAACATCAAGGAATAAAAAGAAAAAAAATAGCAACTAAAGTCAAACCAGAGAACCATTTGATGTATACACGGTTGGTACACCAAAATCATGCACACACATCATCTAAAAATGATGTAGTGGCTGATACATGTAAATAATTTTTTTTAATGCTTTTAATTATCAAAAGAACAAAATGTCCTTAACTTGACCCAATGACAATGAAAAAACTAAAACTACAATGATAAAAATACTCTCATTGCCAAACATAAAAAGTTGAAGTTCAAGATAAGCATGTATTTTTAGTATGCTTATGAAATGAAAAGGATGAAAAAACCTTCATTGTTAGTTAATTTTGTGTGTGTGTGTTTTTTTTTAATCTATAAGGGAAAATGGGAAAATTGATTATTTTGTTATGTGTATTTAATATAAAAGTACAAATATATCCACTTTGGCATCCAAGAATTTCTAACATCTAAAGATATTAATGTTATTTTATTGTGTATTTAAAAACAAAAATATTTGTCTTGCCCTTGGCAATTTGAAAATGCTGAAATTATCTTATTGCATACACAATCAAACCCTTATCCATTAGCATATGAGTTTTTTCAAAAGAGTAGGATGGTAAAATCATTAGTGCTAGGGTAACAGTCTTTTCACCATCCCTACCATTTTTTTTTGAAAAAAGAAAATTATAATTCTCATGTTTCCTCAGCTGCTTTGTCTTAGATTTGAAGGGTTTTCAGATTGACATCTTCAAGAACACCTCGAGACTTTATTTTATACGAATGAATTATGAGTTTGAATTTTCATTGAATATTAGACTCGAAGTTTTCTCAATTGGTTTGCATTAAATCGAGGGATTTTGAGATTCGTTGCACTTTGAAATGTGATTAGTACTTAAAAATGCATTTTTATCATGGTTTTATATCATCATTTTACACTTGAAGTATCAATAACTCCTTAACTAAAGCATATTTTATAATAATATATCTAATAATATAAGATGCCTTTAATTTATAGTAAATGTTCATTTTAAATGCAGGCCTATCACATAAATGAAAGGATTGATTGATGACTTTAAGAACTTAAATTGCAAGGGCAAAGAGATGACTAAAATTAGAAAAGAGATGTCGGTGCAATCCAAACCAGAATATTATTCGGTAATTGGGTCATATCTGGAGCTATAGATCTCAGATTTAGGTCTGCTTTATATGGATGAAAAGGTAAGACATAGGCCTTTAATTTTCATATGGAGCCCAAGATTTAAAAAGGCCATTTGCAAGTCTAAATTGTAGCAACAACAAAGAAGCCCAAATCTGTCCTCCAGCCCGAGCACTATTCAGTATTTTGGCTATATCTGGAGTTCTAGAAGTCCAAATGAGCTGAAGTTTTACAAAAGATAGCTGAGACAATTGCCTATAACTTTCATGTTTTCAAGTGGCTCCAATTTTAACGTTATCAATGATGTTTTGGGCAGACAAGAGAAGATAAGGATTGTTACCAAGTCAAGAGTTGGCCTCCCACTTATCAATTAGTCATCAAATCAATAGTTTCTAATTTTGGCCTATAAAAGGAGGCATTTGCCATGCATTTAGGCATCTTGGTGTCTAGATCAAAATCATGCTCTTGCTTTCTCTCTTTGTATTTTTTGTAATGTTTATGCTTTGCTTTCATTAATATCAAGTTTATGTCTTTCATTTCATTTCCTTTCCTTTACTTAGTTAACTCTTATCTTATTTATGTTCTTATTTTGTTTATTTATTTTTCTTTCTTTTATTATGTCTAGCTAAGTTTATTATATCAAGGTGAAAAGGTTACACTACTGGTGTAAGAATAAGTATAGTATAAACTTAAGATGAAATTTAATATTTGATACTAACATGTTTTATATTTGTTATCTTGTTCACTCTTTAATACTTTACTTGTTAAATGACTAATCTTGTTTTATGTTGTATAACACTTGGTACAACAAATGCTTGACACTTTCATAATTCATACTATATCGTATAACCGATACCTGAGCTATGAAAGGAACTTGATTTGTTGTTAACATAAGTTATAATCATGAATGCTTGATGAAATTTACAAGTATTAGCATTAATTGAATAAGAAGACTAATGTAATCATGTTAAAAATCTATAATATGATTGGAACCTCCTTTGTTTATGGTTTTCAATTGAATAATAAGAGTTTATACTATACTTGTTTGACATACCATTAGTGGATCCTCTAACCTTGACATTATTTATTATTATTGTTTAATCCTTACATTAATTTTCCATCTCAAAGTTCTCATCAATTTTTCTTCTTCTTCTTCTTCTTTGTCTTTATTATTATTATTATTGTTGTTGTTGTTGTTGTTGTTGTTTATAATTTGTATAATTAACCTCCTTGTAGTTCGACTCCGGTCTTGCCGGATTATTTATTACTTCAACACTCCTGCACTTGAGAGAAGACATTAACCTTTTAGTCGTGTAAGAATGCGTGTAGCTATGGAAGAAGTAGTAGAAATGGAAGCTGGAATTCTTCCATTCACATTCCTTAGCTTTGTATTTCTTTAATTGTTGACCCTATTTACATGAGAAAGTTGACAGTTACATGTTATTTTGCAAACAGATAAGCTATACACCATTAAAGTAGTGTTGCTGAATCATTTCACAATGGCGAAGTCCCTGTTAAGTGGAAGGTCTTGTTCGGCGGAAGGATCGAGGATAGAGATGGAAAGAGTAATCTGAAATGCTGGAGGAGGAAGGATGTTAAGCAATCCTTCTTCTCTCTAGTTGTTTGGTTAGGGCAAGAGAGAGGAGATCAAAGTAAAGACTCAAAGGTGAAAAAGAATAATCTTTTTCCTTCCCCTCATAATAATCCCTTTTTAGAATTGGATGATATGAACCTAGAAGAAAGGGATGCATCCTTGTTTCCTGCTGAGAGCATGTCCGCCCATCTCCATGACTGAAAGTTCTGACTGTCTAAAGTAGCTTGTCCATAAAATAAGGAATAACTGAGATGAGAATCTAATGATGCACGTCTTGAGGGGAAAAAAAACATTTGGGAGATGAGAAACTAGTTTAGCAATGTTAAGGTTGAAGAGAGGGGGCATCGGTTGAGGACAAGGTAACGGATTATCGTCAAAGATGGTCGTGTTCTATGTGAGCTATGGATGCGCCATTGCAGGATAATAATCATATCAAATAAATTAAATGGGGCAAATTAAAAGTGATGTGAGTTGAATTAGCGTCAATGGTTCTTGCCATAATTTTTTGTCCAATAACAAAAAACAAAATGGAGTAAAAGAAAACAACCCCAACTAGTACTATATAGATTCTTTGTAACTGAGCACCTTTTTTTATTATTATTAATTATATTTTTCAGGTCAACTTGTATATATCTTAATTAATTATACAAGCTTTAAAGTTAACAATCATATAAATTTTTAGTAATCATGATAATTGTGAGACTCGAATTGGTGATTTATAAAAACAATTTAGTAGCTTTATGTATTTTTAAAGGTCATTGATTGATTTAACAAGGTTTCTAGAGTTCTTTTTAAATGTTTTGAATTGAAAAGAAATTAAAAACGAGTTTTAAAAAGAAAAATTAAAAACCTTATTTTTTCGGCCATCATGGAAAGCTCTAGACAACGCATTGTCTATTTTTCAATCAAAATAAATTAAGGCAAATAGCAAATCATCCACTTTATTAAATTTAAAAAATAAAAGTCTGCATGCAAAACCTTTCTTGATGGATCAGGCGCTTAGCCTGACTTACTAGGTCTAGCAGCGCCTGATCTCATTTTTTTTAAAATTAATATTTTTTGTATGTATTTTTTAAAATAATTTTTAAATTTATATTTTCAGTAATACTCCTTTTTGGTGATTTTGTTTTTGATTATTTACCCTTTTTTTAATAACAATTATTTTTTTAATTATATTGGATGTATTTAATTTTTTGAAGAAGTTAATGTAATTTATCTATGATTTTTTTATATTTATATATATTAAATTTATTTTTAAAAAATATTTATTTTTTATAATATTTTTAACATGTATAACCTTGCATAATATTTTTTTTTATTTAATAAATTTTATATGTATATCAATTTTTATTATAAATTAATTTTAATAAACATAGTTGGGTAAATGACCCTCACTGTGATTTAAATATTTGTCTCTCAATTTTTCTAATCTTATTTTTTTTATCATTAATGACTTTTTTTTCATTTATTTGTATAATAATTCTTGATTTATTTAATCATATATGTGCATAAGTTTTTTTATTACATTTAAAAAAAATTATGTTAAAAAACATGTTAAAAAATTCCACATGTTTTTTTTCATTTACTAATGTTTTCAATTTGATTTTTATTCTTTTTATTTTTTATTTTTTCCCTTGATCCTTTTACACAAATTTTATTGTTTTTAATTTCACTCTTCACACTAAGTTTGAAGTGTTTTTTTTACTCTTATTCTTTTTATTTTTGTTAATGTTTTTATTCTAACTTTTATATTTTTGGATTTTATTATTCAATGTTTTATTTTTTAGGGATTCATCTTCATAATTGTTTTTATATATACTACTTCATAATGAATAATATTATGAGTTTGAATAATTAATAAAGATTAATATTTGTTTTTTATGATCTTAGCGTTTGACATTGGTTTTTTAGTATCTCTTGAACTTCTTTTTTTCAGGTTAAATTTTTTTGCAAATTATAGCTGCAATCTTCTTGAGTAAATCTTCTTTTTTGGTCCGTGCATATCCTCTTGATTGTTTTCAGGAAGTAATCTATTGACTACAGTCCTCATGGATGGGAGTGCTGCGTTGTTCATCAAATATAAGCGATATGGATGGGAGTGCTGCGTTGTTCATCAAATATAAGCGATATACTTAGCTTTCTTAGTACATGCTCTTCCCATCTCATAAATTCTTATCTTTTGTTCGTTCTGCTTATGTCGATCTTCATGTTCTGTAATTCTCTTTGCAGGTCTTCCGATGGTATTTGATTTTTTTTTTCTAAGGAGGCGGCGGCGGCGGCTTTAGAAGGAATCAATATTAATGATCTAATCACTCTGATCAACAACGCTGGTGCATTTGTTGGATGCTCACTTGAAAGGAGTATTGGATGCTCACTTGAAAGGAGTATACTTGCAACTGTGCAATTTCCACATTATAATTCATCGCTGATGAACACAGCGTTAGCGATTGTAGGCAAGAGGTCTCACTGTCTCTCTCACTCCCGCCCCCACACACACAAATGCACTGAACCATTTGCCATCACCAACATGCTTAGGTGGAGTACATCAAAACCTGAATCAATTCCATAGTTTTTGGAGACAAGAACTGATGGTCTAACCAACGTGATAAGGCAAAGAATGGACAAGTAAAAGACTTGATTGAAAACTTTGAAAAATTGTTAAAGCGAAGGGGCCAAGCCAAGCCTATCTTTGTGGTTGTTGCACCCTCCTTGTCTACGAAAACTCCTGGTCAGATATCGCACGTGGCACCACACGAACAGGGCACTCAAATGTTTTGGTCAAAAGATATTCGATGCATTCAAAAAGATTATAACATTTGGCCATTCTAATTTCTTGATTTCAGGTGGCAAGCTAGTAATGATCTGGTCCAAGACAGTCATCATTTTCTATAAAGTGGTTTCTTGATGATAGCTCACGCACTCTCTACTTGCAATAATAGGATTGAATCAATTTACCCATCTGCCATCTGTTGTAAAGAAATATTTTCTTCATGATAGCGCAACAAGGGTAATGAATAAAAGCTAAAACGGAAGTGACAATGATAATATGAACAATACATTTCAATGCCAAAGAATACACAAAAAGCATGGTTGGAGAGCCCACTCTATTCCAATTTTCGCAAAAGGTTTGGCCATTGAATTACATTTCCATTCACATGAAACTATAGGGTGAAACTAGAAGCTAAAGGAAGACGACCGGTTGAAGCAGTTCTTCCAATAGAATTTAGAGGGAAACTAACCAAGTAAAAGGGTGAAACCACGTCTGACTTTGAAGCACTATCTATATGCTATCCAGAATAAGTTAAAGCAAACGCTGAAAAATAAATAAACATGCAGAGAGCAGCAAGGGCTAATTACTCACCAAGATCCCTTGTACAACTCAGTAGCAAAAACATACAATGAAAGTCCATGCAAGGAAGCTCACTCGGGAATTTTCATTTTTGCAATTGTTTATCTGCATTTCAACAAGATTCAAGTAAACAACAGTAGATTTGATCTATTTAATCAAATACCACGCCAGCTCACCTGGTTCTTGAGTTCCCGAGCGTAAGCTCTAGATCGTCTGATCCACATTCTTCATGGATCCTCTCTCCTTCCCATGGCTTCACTAGACCAGTTGCATTACATCGAAATGCAAACTCATCTGAAATCTCGGCCATGGGAATATCAGCTGTATGATCAGAGCCAGCTGCAATGGCAGGTGAACATGTACCACTTTGACCTGGAGTCCACATGCGGGATCCACCATTGGATCCACCACAAGCTAAAGCCTCTTCCTTGAAGCCAAATGGGTTGGAGGCAACCAGGCTGAATGTGGGAGACGTTGGACCACCTTGTGGCATTCGAATCCCCCTAAACCATTCTGGATCGGGAACAATTTGGCGGCCAGGACTCGGTGGAGTTGAAGATGGCAAGAAGGAGTAGTGCTGCCCACCCCAGCCTGGGCGGATAGATTGCTCTTCCCAGTCAGCTTTTATTCGAGCAGTTCGAGCAGTTGGAGAGCTCAAAGGAGGAGTAACAGGAGCACTTATGGAGCCACCATGGATGTAGAGATGAGGAAGCTTAGAGGAGGAAGCTGATGAAGATGCCGATGAGAGGTTTTTGAGCCATGGTATGAGGGAATTGCAATCCATATTGGCATTAGCAGCATATGAGGATGAAGCTGGACTGGGAAAGGAAGAGGATCCAGGACTTGGGTTGTAGGAAGCACAAGGGCTAGGGTGGTACGAGGAGCATGGACTTGTTGTTGCAGAAATACCAAGAATGTCCATGCGCTCTACAGGTTTGCATCCCTAAAAAAGAAAAAAGAAAAAAAAACGATGAAACCAGGGGCTTGGAAAAAATATCAACGAAGTCATAAAAAGTTCACCACAGATCACTTGACAAAGTGGTACTGGTATTGCAAAGAATATGCCTAACAATAACAAAAACAAGTAGCATTATTTTGGTGAAAAATTATATTTTTCCAGCCTTACAAGCATATCCTCGGTGCATGCCAGTATCCAATTTAAGAACAGTGCCTAAAGTTTCAGCCATACTAGTAACAGGGACGAGTCAGTTTCCACTGACATTTGACAAAGCAGTATCAGGATGCAAACAGAAGGCATAAAATGACCAAAGCAGCTGGAAAAATGGCATGGAATTGGAAGTGAACTTAGAGAAATAAGCCAGCAATTTTACGTATAGATAAACTAAAACCTAACAGTGGATGAACGATAAATATCCACATTTTTGAAAAACATTTAACAAATTCACTTCCGACAGGTCATTTCTTCACAAGACACAGATATTACTCTCAACAATCATCATAAATTTCCTCTATAATCCACTACTGCATCCTTCCCAATGCTTCATTCCTCTAGATTATATCATATAGATGGGGAGACAATTTTGCCGTCTTTTCCCCCCTGGAGTTACCCACCCTACATCTGGATGAATGAGTTTTAGCTCGGGAAATATCATTATTCTTGAATTTCTTGTTAAAGAATTATATAGATTATATATTGTGATCTTATCTATTACGTTTTCATTTGAAAGGAGATCACCTGACAATCTTTAACATTCCTCAAACTTCTTTTTCCTATGAAAGATACTTTATTGTTCTATAAAAAGTTTTAAATCATTCCAACTCCCAACAGAACCATTGTGATCCGGTCGTTGGTGACTTAAAACGATCCGCAAACCCAACAAGACAAGTAGTTTGACAATCTCCAAGCCCAACAGACATTATTTACTAGACTTGCGTAAATTTATTCTCAACTTGATGAACAATAATTTAACTCCAGTGGAACTCCACAAAAGAAGCAGCAACACTATCACCAGCAGAAACACCTCCCAAATGGGAAACTGAACAGAAATGAAAAAAGGTTCTGTATTTCTACTGGCAAGGAACTAAAAGCAACTCAAACAAATCCATGAAAGAGAGCCCCAGACCCCTACAGTCAAGATGACCCTTAATCACCCATCCACATGCTACGGCTCTCATGTTGTTTTCAAGGGCATTTTGGTCTTCTTAGGAGGTCTGTGCTGCTGCTCCATGTTATCTCTAACAGACCAAAGTGAGTCTTAAAGTTGGTTGGCAAAAGAAGGAAAGAAGAAAGAAAAGAGAGAATCTTGTGGTTCACGCGAGAAAGCAAAAACACTGACATCACCCAGACTAAAAAAGGAAACAAGATCGCTAAAGCAGTGCTGACCGGATCTAACGTACGCCGGTGAACACCGCACTCATAAAAAAAGCAGCCAATAAAACACAAGGCTGACGATCTAACGTGCGCTGGAGATAAACCCCAGAAAGGCGATACAAAAAAATCAGCAAACGAATCTAACCCCACTGATCACACCAGCTTTAGAGAGAAGAAAAATACCTCAGTAACGCCACCGCTACGGCAACAGAAAACGGTGCATGTTAGCATGCAATGTCAAGCTTATGTTAATATGCGCCACAACTAGCCCCACCCAGTTAACACCTAAAGTAACCACTGCCAAGCTAGCTTAAGCAAAATTGAGCAATAATCATGAAATGCAGGAGCTGGGTTCATAGTATTTTTGTGATTTTCAACGCTTATTGTGATAACAGAGTCATGAATGATTCTAAAATGCACAGAGAGGAAAGTAATGCGATTAAACAGACAAAACTAATCAAACTAGAAGCAACCCAGAATTCATGTTCAAGTAATAAGAAAATTAATCACTTCTCTTTTTTTGTTTCTTCATTAAACAAAATTAAAACACGAAAACTGTTACTTTTTCAAGTTTTGGCTACCTAAAAGCCTAAAACCAAAGTTAAGCAGAAATGAAATACAGATGGTGAATAAACGAGTAAAAAGTAAAGTACCTTACGGAAAGTAGTGCCATCGGGCTCGACGGTCCAGCCAGCCTCATTGCAGAGGGCTTTAAGGACTTCATTATTGTCACAATGTTTTGGAAGCTTGTAGTTGCCATACATTCTTAGCCCAGAAAATATCTTTGCTGCAATGGCTCTTCTTCTCCTTTCTCTTCTCTTGTTGTTCTCTCTTTCTTTCCATGTTGGTAGTCTCGTACCTGAAGTCATACTTCTAGTCTATAACAAAATTGATGTACGAAGTGACTGGATTAGCAAGAAAGGAGCAAAATTCTATACGGGTGGTACTTGGATAACCGAACAAGACTAGTAAAACTGAGAGTTCAAATTTTTCGGACTAAAATTTTGTTGTGGAAGTCTGGTTTTTTGTTAAAAAAGTGTGTTCAATGAGGACAGGAATAGGTAGATAGTGATGAGAAATCAATGAAAGCTGCAATTTTTTAGGGATTTAAAGATGAAAGAAACCTGTTATGACTTGAACGATGGCAATTGGAATTGGTAAAGGGTAACTGGTCAGATCAGATCCATTTGAATATAGATTTTAGAAGGTGGCCATGAAACTGGAGGTGATGTTTTTTTGGTTGAACCCGGGAAGAAGCAAAACCTGAAGAAATCATCAGGAGAATTGTCAGCTAAATATGTTGGAGCTGGGTGCCTGCCACTATTAGTCCTTGTTGATGTTTTATCTACGAATTTGCCACTGACATTGGATGGAATTTTCTAAATAGATATATAGTTCTATAAATTGTCTAGTAAGACCTATAAATATTCTCTCGAGGTCAAGAAAATGGACTGAAAAAAAAACAGAGAAAAAAAAATCAATAAAAAATATAAATAAATATAAATAATGAGGTTTAAAAAACTCAAGTAATTTGTTAGATTTTTTAAAATACATGTATACAGTAAAAATGATAAATTTAAATTTTTTTAAAAATTTTAAAAATTTTGTTAGATAAATCTAAAATTATTTAGAGTTTATACAAAAATTATCTAGAAATTAAATATTCTTTTTAACTTTAAATAATTTTTTCAAGGCTAGTTATTGCAAACCATAACTTATTAAAATATTTGATTGGGTTTCTCAAAACACTTCCCACAACAAAAACAATAAAATTAATTATTTTAGGAGTCTCAAGTATCTCATTAAACAAATTTAAAGTTATTCAAGATTTATAAAAAGATTATTTGAAGAGTAATTTTTTTGGCTTTGAATTCTTCAAGGCTAGTTGTTGCAAACGATAAGTTGTTCAAGTATCTAAAATCTAATAATAATCCACACGAACCATCCGCGAGAAATTCCTAAAAGAAAAGGATTTCTAAACCTTAGAGTGACAACTCTCCTTTTTTAAGTGTTTTTGTATTATACTCTACTTACTTTCTCTTAAAAAATAAAAGGCATGATATTTTATTTATAGAAAATCTAAAAATATTATAAATGATTTCTAAACCTTAAAGTGATAACTTTTTTTTTAAGTGTTTTTGTATTGTATTCTACTTACTTTCTCTTAGAAAATAAAAAGCACGATATTCTATTTATAAACAAATTAAAAATATTATAAATGATAAAAAATTAATTTTCCCTTAAATAATATTATATATATTATTTCATTTTAATTTTAGAAAATTATTTAATCAAGTCCTTACTTGATTTTGTCTATATTTAGTTTATAATCCCCTATATTAACTACAATTTAGTTTTTAATTTTTAAAATTTATTTACAATCAAGTCATATGTCATTAAGCAATGTATGATTTATTAGGTTTCCTAATAAGTTAGTGTAAATACAAGTTATAATCCTAAATAAAATAAAATAAAATAAATGTAACAATTTAATTTATTATCAATTCAAAAATTAATTGACTTATATTTGAATATCAAGTACAATGTTCAATAATCTATTATGATTTTCTAAATATTTAAAAAGTTATAAATGATTTAACTTAACATTTCAGTGATCAGTTTCTTAGTGTAATCATTATCAATTCATTAATATGTTATGTTTTGTTAAATCATTTTAATTCTTAATATTATAGTAATTAATTATTTGAATAAGATTTTAAAATATTTTTTAAAATTTATTTCATATTAACTAAAAATTTCACAATCAATATTATATAAGAATAGAAGAAATATTTTTCTTAATTCACATAAGATGATAAATCTTCTCTACATTACTCAAATACCTTCATATAGTTATATTATACCCAATATATATATATATATATATATATATATATATTTATTACCCTGAATTAGAACAATATTTGATCAGGATCAAAGCATAATGCTCTTTATATAAAAAATCTTGGCAGGTCAAATTAGTATATATATATTATATTACAAGCATATACATGTACATTTTAGATATCCATCATATCTCAGTTTATAAGAGTATTTACTTCTTTTCATAAAAACAAATATAATATATATTAATTTTAATAACTCTAATTAATATATAGACTTAATAGAATATCCACACAAAATATTTAGGAACAATGCTTTATTCTATAAATTTTATTTTTATTCTTGATTTATTAATCAAACATTAAATTCATCAATATAATATAATTGAATATTAAAGATAAATAAAGTTTTCATCAATAATAAATATATTTTATATAAATAAATTTAATATTATATGTAATGAACTGATTAACTATAATATATATTTACTAACATAATTCAAATAAATAAAATGATAGTAAATAAATAAGCCTCCAATTTCTTACCACTTGTATAAAAAAAGCCTTATCACTTATAATTTATATCCAAACAAAATAGAAATAATCAGATATATATTATTTATCACCTCATCCATATATTATTTTAATATATCATTTTAATATAAGATGCATAATTTAATGTAATTTTGTTATGAAACTTTTAGACGTGACTATAATATTAATAAAATATATTAATGGTCATGAGAAATAAATCCAACCTTAGATTTTATTTTCTTGATAAATCAGGTTAAAAAACCTCATTTTTAGTTATATATAAAGAAAAATAAGAAAAGAAAAAGGTAACATAAACCTTTAATGAGGAAAGTAACTACCAATTTAAATAATTAAAGAAAGCAACATAAATCTTTAATGATAAAAATAATTAAATAAAATAACAGTCTAAATAATTAAAGAAACCTTCAATAAATTGTTTTAATTACAAGCATTTCAAGACCTTATAAAATCAAACATCCACATATACCAGCGATGCTACGAAGGGGCATATTTGACATTTAAGAATGTCAACGGACAAATCCAACACGCCAACGGTTACCTAGTCCACTCAAGCCTGACCAACAGCCATGATTCTCGCCACGTGGCGATGTCATCGTTGTTATTGAGTAACCGTCCCTGTCTAAGACCATCCAATGAGAGGCTACACTGCTTTCGCACGTGTCAGTAATCGGTGCACCAGTCAGACCTCACCCCTTGTGCCTTGGCAGAGGAGGTTAATGTTGATGTGCATGCGCCTGCATTAGAAGATGATGCGGATGCGCACCTCGCTGTTCACGTGACAGGATGAGCTGGCGTGATCAAAGTGGGGCCCTATTGTATGAAAATTGTTGAACGACGCGCATAAAAAGAAGAATGAAAATGAGTTGCCACTCACGTGTCTGCTGGGCTCTACCTCAACAATACAAAAATATCACCTTGGTAATTAATAGATGTGGTAAATAATTGCTTCAGGCATCAGACACCTTCATTTATAGTATCACTAATTAAGTGGCACGTGCTATCCACTAGTTTACTTCTTATTTTTATAAAAAATTAAGTTTTGGTATTGTTACTATATAAGACTATTTAAAGTTTATTTTATATCCTAGATAGTTAATAATCTAAAATTATTTTGAATTTTGATATAAGAGCAGCTCGGACAAGCCAAATAAAAAGTTAAAAATATTTTATTATTTATTTATTTTTTGTTTATATCCCAACGGATAAACTAAACAAATAGTCATTTTGACTATTTATTTTGTTAGCAGTCATTTCTACATTTAACTGTAGAAATGACTAAAACAATAGCTATTGACCAACGACTATTTTTATAGTCGTTGACTAATAATTTTTTTTAAATATAAAAAAAATCTTCTATAAATATATGAAGAAAAAATTTATAGTTTTAAATTTTTGTATTGTGCCTCATCCTTCTCTCAAATTTAAAAAAAAACAAGAATCAATTATTCTCCGGTTAATTATTAACATCGGTTGTGTTAATTAGCTGAAATTAAAAGGTATGCTTGTTTAAAAGTTTTTTTTTTATTTTTTTTATATCTCTTGATTTTTTAGATCTTTTGTTTTTAATTTAATATTTGTGATGAGTTTTATTTCTTTATTCTTTGATGTTTTTAATATGGATTAAGAAAGACAATTTATATTTATGTTGTTATCTTTGATAAAATTGAGAGAAATTAATAATGGTAGTTGATATTGATAAAAAGATTGAGTTACATATTTAAAATTTATTTTTGATTGTATATCTTAATTTGAGGTCAATTATATTTTGTCTTTTTGAAAATACAATTAAACTAGTATATCGATTCTATTTTAGTTCCAAAAAATGGTCAAATTGTTATATTAAAACAAGTAGGAGGCAATGCTTATTATTAATTCGCATGTATGAAAACTACAAAATTATTAGACATTGAATGCGAGCTTCTTTTATACTCTCTTGTAAAGTTTTAACTTGAGTTTTTTTTTTAATGTAGATGGATTCAAATTTTTCAAGCTCTTTTACCAACTTTCTTATGAGTGAGTCAGAAGATATTCTCTCTCAACCAAGTGATTCTAATCAATTAATTGATGACTTAACATGCTCAAATTTAAATGTCCATTCGGCAAAAAAATCACAAAGAAGTAACAATTTATCACAAGAGGAGGATTGTTTACTTGTCTCTGCATGGCTAAATACAAGCAAGAATCCAATTACAGGAGTTGAACAACAAACAAAACAGTTATGGGCTCGTGTACATGCTTGCTTTGTAGATAATGGAGGAAACTTGAATAATCGTTCACAAATAAGCATCTCAAGTAGATAGCAAGAAATAAATAGAGAAATCGATAAATTTATTGGATTTGTTACTCAAATTGAAAATCATCAGCAAAGTGGAATGACTGAAGAATCAATGGTAATGTTTATATTCATTTTTATGTTAAATTGTTTAACATATATTTTAATATATTTTAATTTATTTATTTTTTTACCAGATTAATGATGCTCGACAAATGTATGCTTCTTGCGTTGGCAAACGAATACAACTAGAACATTGCTGGGTTATTTTAAGAAAAGTACCCAAATGGCAATTTGAGCGTGCAAGTCAACATCAAAGGTCAAACAAGAAACAAAAAGGTCATGTCAATGCAAGTCCAGCTTCATCAACTCCATCTACCCCTGATGCTGTGAGTTTAGGAGAAGATAGTGAACCATTAATTTATCAAGATAGACCAATCGGTCAGAAGGCTGCAAAGGAACGACTTAAACGTAGACAAGGAAAAGATAAAGTTGGGGATGTAATTGTAACGAATCTCTTACAACAATTCAGGAATACTCTAGTTGAAATTGAGGATCAGAAGAAACAAGACAGGAAAATTATGTTAGAGCAACAAGCCATGATAATTCAACAAAGTCAAGAGAAACAAGAATTGGACATGATTGAGAAAGAAGAACAAATTATAAAAATAGATATTTCTAATTTGGATCCAATTTCTGCAGCGTATTTTCAAAATAGAAAGTTAGAAATTATACAAAAGAGGGGTTTTGATTTTTAATTAACTTTGATTGATTTATTGTAATGTAATGTATTTTTAATTAAATATGTAGAAAATTTTTGGTTATTTTAAATACATTGTTATGAAATTGATATCAATTCATAATACTTTTTTAAAGTTCCTCTAACACTTAACAATAACAAGTAGGATTAATTAACTTAAAAGATAACAAACATAATGAAAAAAAACATAAAAAAACCTGAAAATTATGATAACATAAGAAGTTAAAATCTAAAGATTCTACTCGTTGCCATATTGTTCCCACAAATATTCAATCAAATCTTCTTGTAGTTGAGAGCTAGTAGCTCTATCCCTAATGCGATTATGAGTTTGAAGAAAATCATGTAGTTCTGGTATTTCACAATGTGACACTGATATAAAGGAATTGACTTCATGTTCATGGTCAAATCCAAGGTTCATTACTCCTTCATCCTCAATAATCATATTATGCAAGCTTTCATAATATATGCAAGCGTTTCTTCATCCCAGTATCGAACAGGTCCACGTACAATTGCAAAACGAGATTGGAGCACCCCAAATGCCCGCTCCATATCTTTTCTTGGAGACTCTTGCTTGCTTGCAAAATATTTTCTCTTTGCTCCTAATGGTCTTGGGATTGTCTTAACAAAGGTTGACCAATTAGGATAAATCCCATCTGCTAAATAGTATTCCATTGTATATTCATGCCCATTAATTGTATAATTGACAGAAGCAGTACGACCTTCAGCAAGTGCAGCAAAGATAGGTGACCGATCAAGAACATTAATATCATTTAATGATCCAGACATTTCAAAAAAGGCATGACATATCCAAAGATCTTGTGAAGCCACTGCCTCTAAAATTATAGTTGGTTCACGACAATGACTAGTATACATCCCATGCCATGCAATTGGGCATTTTTCCCATTTCCAATGCATACAGTCAATGATCCCTAACATCCCTGAAAACCCACGCTGCTCTGCAATTGATAATAATCGACAAATATTAGCCTCGTTTGATGCCCTTAGATACCAATCACCAAAAACTTCTACGATTGCTTTGACGAAAGCTCTAAGACTTTCTATTGCAGTAGTTTCTCCAATTCGAAGATATTCATCAGTAAGATCTCCAATTTGAAGGCAAGATAAACCAAGAACAGCAAGAGCATCTGTCCTTTATTTGAAATATGAATTATAAGCTTCCACTACATTTGCGATCCGAAGAAAAAGACGACGACTCATCCTAAATCTTCTTCGAAATTGACTTTCAGTGAATTTAGGATTTTCTGCAAAATAATCATTATATAACCTTAACTCACCTTCCTTCCTATTACGATTGACAATATTGTGACCAGGAATAGAGCCACGATACCTTGTTCTCCGCCCTTGATTATTCGATTTTTCTTTAGCAACTACAACAGTAGCAACTTGAAAAGCCAACACAGGAGTATCATCATCAAAATCAAAAGCATCATAAAAATTAAAATTAGAATGATTCATGATGAATTTTAATGAAATATAACAAAGATTGGAGAGAAGAAAATGATGAGACAAAATATTAAGATATATGAGAATATTTATAGATGGACTATTTTTTCAAATTGTAAAATCTTAGAATGTTGGCGATAATTTTTTTAAAATTTGAAATTTTAAAATTTAAAATATTGATGGTTATTTTTTCAAAATTTAAAATTTAAAAATTTAATGTTGGCGGTTATGTTGGCGCTGATTTTTTCAAAGTTTGAATTTGAATTTACTTTTTAAAAATTAAATTTTTAACAATAACATATAAAACTTAAAATTAAAAATATTGATATTAATAAATTTTAAATTATATTTTTTAACTTTTATATTACTTCATTAATTTTATATTACTTTTATAAATTATTCATATTAATTATATAATTAATAACATCATAATTATATTATATATAAAATATTTAAATTAGTTATATAATTATATTAAAATTAATTTAATATAAAATATATTAAAATATAAATGGCTTTTCTATATAGCTTTTTACTATTGGAATGTATATAATTTAAAAATCTATATTTATACTATTTAAAAAGCTATTTTTTTTATTTGGCTCTTCAATATAACATTTTCTATTAGAGATGCTCTTAGAAAGATATTGATTCCTTATTTTTATAAATATTAACAAATTATGTTAAAATAATTGTGTATCAAATATATTAAAATACAATTGGCTCTTCTAAATGGCTTCTTACCATTGGAATGCACATAAATGAAAAAGCTATATTTACACTATTCAAAAAACCATATTATCAATTTAGCTCTTCTAAAAAGCATTTTCCGTTGGAGATGCTCTAAGCAAGAATTAAAAATACTTGGGTATTAGTGCAGCGTTGTAACCCAAGTGCCATAAGCCTAGTGTCATGTTAAGTATCTTTAGGTAGGGTGTGAGCAAGGCTCCCTCCCAAAGCTATCCAAGCACTATGTATGCATTGGGGATGCCCAGCTTGCACCCCTGACCACAGGTTGGGCACCCCCCGCACCACATATATGTAGAGGTGTGCCCAACACTAAAATAGAAGTCAAAGCGCACCATGTATGTTTAATTTGCTAGCACATAGGCAAGCAGCCTAAATGCAATGCAGGTATTGGGTTTGCTCCATACACAGGTAACAGTTCAAGTGACATATATCTCCATGTAGTTTTTTTTAATAATAATAATAATTTTTTAAAATTTATTAATAACAACAACAACAATAATTTTTAATTTTATTTTTTAAATCAAATCTATAGTTGTGTTTTAATATTAAGAATGATGTTTTTCTAATTTATTAATTATTTTATTAATAATATTAATTATTATAAAAATAATAAAATAATAAAACAAATAATAACATCTTTAATATGAATATATTGAATTATAAATTATAAGAAAAATAATAATATTTAGAACATAAATATTAATATTTGTTATATCAATACTTTGTATTCTAAGGAAAATAATAATATTTACAATGCAAATTATAATATTTTTTATTTTAATACTTAGAACTATTGAATATTTTTAATAATACTACGCCACGTACTTAATTTTTATTTTTATAAAAAATATTATAAAATATTATAATATAAATAATAATATGTTTTTAATATTAATAATTTTTTTAAATTTATAAATTATGTTAATAATAATAATAATATTTAGAATCTTGGAACCCAAAAACTTTATGTCTCGATGAAGTACACCATAGAATTGAGCCTTTATACACAATCTATTGATCACGAGTCCTTACACTATACCCATTTTTCTTGGATCCAATGCCAAGACTCAAGCACTAGGTATCCTCAAGTGAAGTGCACAGCTAACTCCCTGCACTACTAAATACCACATGTGCGTCAGGGGTGCCTACCCCCAGGCAAATATCACAAATGCCATGTGGACGTTCAGGGTGCCAGCGCACATGTAATAGCTTGAACGCCAAATGTCCCTACATGGTTTTTTTTTAATGATAATAATAGTTTTTTAAAATTTATTAATGATGATGATAATATTAATACTAATAGTATTAATTTTTAATTTTACATTTCAAATCAAATCTATGGTTGTTTTTTTAGTATTAAGAATAATTGTTTTCTAATTTAGTTATTATTTTATTACTAATATTAATTACTAAAAAAATAATAATATTTATAACACAAAAAAATAATATTTTAATATTAATAATTTTTATTATAGTAAAAATAATAATATTCATAATACAAATAATACTATTTTTAATTCCAAAAATATTTATAGCACAAATAATAATATTGTTTTACATTAAAACTTTGAAGTATTATAAAAGTAATAATATTATAACACAAATAACAATATTTTTTTACATTAAAACTTTGAATTATTATAAAAGTAATAATATTATAACACAAATAATAATATATTTGATATAAATATGTTGAATTATAAGAAAAAATAATTATATTTAGAACACAAATAATAATATTTTTTACATAAATACTTTGTATTAGAAGAAAAATAATAATATTTAGAACATAAATTATAATATTTGTTATATTAATACTTAGAATTGTTGAATATTTTGAATAATATTACGCCATGGACTCACTTTTTATTTTTATAAAAAATATCATAATTTTTTAATATAAATAATAATATGTTTTCAATATTAATAATAATATTTTCTTTGAAATTTATAATTATATTAATTATAATAAAAATAATAATATTTATCACACAAACATCAGCCCAAGTGTCACGTGTATGCTTGGTCTTCCTAGTACACAAGTAGTCGAAGCACTCAAGGCTAGGCAGATCTAATGCCAAGTGGCTGTAGTCTAGGGCACTGCCAGCCAAACGCCAAGTGTTCGTAGCTTCAAGGAACATGCCTCTAGCTTGACATTTAGGCCTTGTGGACTACAGCCTCACACATGTCTCCACCAAACAATATAATTCATAATAAAAGTACTCATAATATACAATATTCGTTCTATAATGCACAACAATACAATTTACAGTAAATTCATTCACAATACATAATAGGTCATTCTACACTGAAATATTAATCAATTTTAGTTATAGTTAATTTTCAGGTCAAGTGCTTACTTGGTAAGATAATCAAATTTTAGGTTAGTTAGGTTAACTCAGATTAATTCAAGTTAACTTGAGAAAATTATTTTCAAAATTTTTTTAATATATTATATAAAAACAATTAAGAAACAATATATATGAAAGCAAGCTATATATATATATATTATAAATAATAAAATTTAAAAAATTATTTCAAAATATTTTTTATACCACATTTAGAAATATACTATTTATTATTTTAAGATGAAGTGTTTAAATAAAAAATATTTTTTACATTAAAAAAATACAATTTTTTTTCTTATAAATATAGAATATATATATATATATATATTAATAGACTTCTAATTTTATATTAAAAAAATAAATTTTTAAAATATTTAAATAATAAATTTTGATATAAAATAATAGCTAATAAAAAAAAAGAACTCGTGTGCATGAAGCTGGATCGAGTAAGAAAAAACCTTTCATTACCCTTCATATATGCGAGAGACACCACCTTTTTTTTTGGCTCCTTTAACTTGAACCCAATGCCCTTTCTGTCACAGGAATATTTTCCTCTAATGCTCTTGATTTAAATTCTCACTTAGCTAGGAAAAATAGTGGCATGATTCCGCGTCGCAATGTTCATGGGCATGCTGTAGAAAAATATTACCTTGCAATGCCATCATTTCATTTTTCTGTTTATAAAGAACATGTTCCCTCCTTGTTCCTTCCTCAGCCAATAGAGAAATGATACCTTGCTATGCCTTCAATTCTTTTCTTCTTGGTAAGAAAAAGCATAGTTCTTAAATCTGATTTAGTTTCCAACCCAGTATAATGATCGAGTCATGGATTAGATAGGTTAATCTGAATAATAAAAAAAAAAAAGAAATCCAACGCAACAGTTGGGAACCAATAGCATCAGTTCTGCAAATCAAGGAATATCTTGCATAAAAGAAGGAAGAGAGATGCAAGGACAGAGGATGTTTCATCGATCGCACCTTCTCATCTTCGAGATGAAGCAGCTTCCATTGTCTCATCCTTTTCTGGGTTGTTATCTTAAAATTCCCATTCAGATATTCAAATCTTCACATGTAACCACAAAACCCCCACATATCACAAGATACTAAACTAAACATAATAATAGTTTTCTTCTTCTGCAGAACAATAATTTACCTATTTGCGTAAGAAAATACCCTTGTGTATCTATCCATGTCCTTCTATTGCACATTTAACTTATTGTTTACTGTATCGAATAAATTGATATTTAAAAGTATGTACAGTTATGTTTCGAATTCAAGAAGCTTTGATTCTCCTATTCTATTGGAAGTTTGAAAAGTAATAATTCCCAGTGAAATTCTAAAATAAATTAACAAAATCACTTGCTTTATAAAACTTGATATTTAAAAGGATGTTCAACAAGCTTCTCCGGTGATTGAATTGGCAGAGAAAGAGATTCTAAGAGGGTGGTGCCTTTTAACAGTGACTCGAACGTGGTCGAGTTTCACGGTCTTTAGCTTCAGCTGTTCTCGATTGCAGTTTCAGCTGATTTCTTGGAGAAACAACTCGGTAGAGCTGTAGACGATGAAAAGAGCATCTGGATTGACCTTGTTGATGTCTTTGTCAAGATTCTCTTGATCCGACCTGCTGGGAATTTGGGTCTGATTCTTGTTGTTGCTTCTGTGTTGTTCTCAGAAGGTGAATTCTATTAGGGGATGGGAATTGGAAGTCCGTGGATTGTAGATTTAAGTGATAGGTTTTTTCATTTCTGTCTTCGTCGTTTTTGCCTTTCACGGTTAAACTATTTGACAGTAAAAAGACTTTTTATTTTATATATATTGGTCCGTTAGGTTTTGCTGAGCTAAATCCTGACTAATTTTTATTTTAACCCGGTACAATTCTAGAATCAGATTAACCTGTCTAATTAAATTTTAAAATTAAAAAAAAATTAAATTTTTATTTAATAAAAAGATTTTTTACGAGTTTTATTAAATTATTTAAATTACAAGTTGATCCAATAAATTATTGGATCTTATCAAGCTAGTTGCAGGCCTGACTTCAATTTTTGCAGGCCTGACTTCAATCTTTTATACATCCATCCAACATCCTAGAGGCGAGTTAACCTATTATGATAGGTTGAATCTAATAATTATGTTTTTATTAAAAAAATATTTAAAAATATAATAATAATTATTTTTTAAAGTATATTTTACTTTTAAATTCATCCAAATATTTCTCTTCATGGTTTATCTCATTCTTGAAGCAATAGAACTACTTATCAACTGGGAACCCAACCTGTATAGAATTCAAGAATCTTCCACCTTCAAAAGTTGTTGACATATATATATATATATATATTGAATTAAAGTTGTTTGCAATCCAATCTAGAGCTTTATGATATTACGATGTTTGAGTCATAAGTACGTTCGGATCTTCCACTCCTCTTTCGCATCATAACAAGATCCATAGATGATTTAAATGGTGGGTTCCACAATCATATTAATTAGATAGAAACACGCAAAATCATCAAAAATACATTGATGATTTTCAAAATGGGTAAATTACAATAGCATCTCTTTGGTATCTTGAAATTACAAATCCTAACCAAAAGCTTGAAGAAATGTTTTTTTTTCCTTAAAAAAATAAGAACATAATACAAATATTTCATTTTATAGAGGAAATCATGCAGCATATTCTTATATTATGAGATGAGTTTCCAATCTGTGTTTATATCTCTAATTGAGCTAATATTATCCATGTAATTAATTGAGTTTCTTGTTTATCATTTTATGAGAAGAAAAATATAGTTTCGTGTGATTGTTTTTAAGCAATTATTTTATTTTACATGTACTTTGCACGTGACTGACATGTTCATAAAGCTTAGGGTCATTTTCAATAATATATCAAACCATGTATACTAGAAAATTTGTTAATTTAATGAAAGAATACGTTGGAAACTTGATCATTTTTTAAGAATAAAATAGGCCCAGTTAAGGATATAAGTATATATTAAAACCTTACTATAATATATAAATATAAAGGTCATTTTTCCCATTTTATATCCATAATACATCTACTAATAGCAGTTCCAACAGATGAGACAAACGAGAAGCCAAATGTTTTTTGTCATTTATTTCTTTTTTGTTCACATCCCAACTGAGAAGCTAAACAAATAGTTATTTTGACTATTTGTTATCTTAACAGCCATTTTTATATTTAACTGTAGAAATATCCAAAATAATAGCTGTTGGCTAATGGCTATCTTTATAGCCGTTGGCTAACAATTTTTTTTTTAAATATAGAAAAAATATTCTATAAATACATGAAGAAAAAACTTGTAGTTTTAAATTTTTGTATTGTGCCTCATCCTTCTCTCAAATTAAAAAAAAAAACAAGAATCAATTATTCTCCGGTTAATTATTAACATCGGTTGTGTTAATTAGCTGAAATTAAAAGGTATGCTTGTTTAAAAGCTTTTTCTATTTTCTTTTTTATATCTCTTGATTTTTTAGACCTTTTGTTGTTAATTTAATATTTGTAATGAGTTTTATTTTTTTATTATTTTATGTTTTTAATATGGATTAAGGAAGATAATTTTTATTTATGTTGTTATCTTTGATAAAATTGAGAGGAATTAATAATGGTAATTGATATTGATAAAAAAGATAAAGTTACATATTTAAAATTTATTTTTAATTGTCTGTTTTAATTTGAGGTCAATTATATTTTATCTTTTTGAAAATGCAATTAAACTAGTATATCGATTCTATTTTAGTTCCAAAAAATGGTCAAATTGTTATGTTAGAACAAGTAGGAGGCAATGCTTATTATTAATTCGCATGTATGAAAATTACAAAATTGCTAGACATTGAATATGAGCTTCTTTTATACTCTCTTGTAAGGTTTTAACTTGAGTTTTTTTTTTAATGTAGATGGATTCAAATTTTCCAAGCTCTTTTACCAACTTTCTTATGAGTGAGTCAGAAGATATTCTCTTTTAACCAAGTGATTCTAATCAATTAATTGATGAATTAACATGCTCAAATTTAAATGTCTATTCGGCAAAAAAATCACCAAGAAGTAAAAATTTCTCACTAGAGGAGGATTGTTTACTTGTCTCTGCATGACTAAATACAAGTAAGGATCCAATTACAGGAGTTAAACAACAAACAAAATAGTTCTGGGCTCGTGTATATGCTTGCTTTGTAGATAATGGAGGAAACTTGAATAATCGTTCATAAATAAGCATATCAAGTAGATGACAAGAAATAAATAGAGAAATCGGTAAATTTGTTGGATTTGTTACTCAAATTGAAAATCGTCAGCAAAGTGGAATGACCGAAGAATCAAGGGTAATGTTAATATTTATTTCTATGTTAAATCGTTTAACATATATTTTAATATTATTTTATTTATTTATTTTTTTACCAGATTAATGATGCTTGGCAAATGTATGCTTCTTGCGTTGGCAAACGATTTCAACTAGAACATTGTTGGGTTATCTTAAGAAAAGAACCCAAGTGGCAATTTGAGCGTGCAAGTCAACATCAAAGGTCAAATAAGAAACAAAAAGGTCATGTCAATGCAAGTCCAGCTTCATCAACTCCATCTACCCCTGATTCTGTTAGTTTAGGAGAAGATAGTGAACCATTGATTTATCAAGATAGACCAATCGGTCAGAAGGCTGCAAAGGAATGACTTAAACGTAGACAAGGAAAATATAAAGTTGGGGATGTAACTGTAACGAATCTCTTACAACAATTCAGGGATACTCTAGTTGAAATTGAGGATCAGAAGAAACAAGATAGGAAAATTATGTTAGAGCAACAAGCCATGATGATTCAACAAAGTCAAGAGAAACAAGAATTGGACAGGATTGAGAAAGAAGAACAAATTATGAAAATGGATATTTCTAATTTGGACCCAATTTCTGCAGCGTATTTTCAAAATAGAAAGTTAGAAATTATGCAAAAGAGGGGTTTTGATTTTTAATTAACTTTGATTGATTTATTGTAATGTAATGTATTTTTAATTAAATATGTAGAAAATTCTTGGTTATTTTAAATACATTGTTATGAAATTAATATCAATTCATAATACTTTTTTAAAGTTCCTCTAACACTTAACAATAACAAGTAGGATTAATTAACTTAAAAGATAACAAACATAATAAAAAAAAACATAAAAAAACTTGAAAATTATGATAACATAAGAAGTTAAAACCTAAAGATTCTACTCATTGCCATATTGTTCCCACAAATGTTCAATCAAATTTTCTTGTAGTTGAGAGCTAGTAGCTCTATCCCTAATTCGATTATGAGTTTGAAGAAAATAATGTAGTTCTGGTATTTCATGATAGGTGACCAATCAAGAACGTTAATATCATTTAATGATCCAGACATTCCAAAAAAGACATGTCATATCCAACGATCTTGTGAAGCCACCGCCTCTAGAATTATAGTTGGTTCACGACAATGACCAGTATATATCCCATGCCATGCAATTGGGCATTTCTCCCATTTCCAATGCATACAGTCAATACTCTCTAACATCCCTGGAAACCCACGCTGCTCTCCAATTGATAATAATCGACAAATATCAGCCTCGTTTGGTGCCCTTAGATACCAATCACCAAAAACTTCTATGATTGCTTTGACGAATGCTCTAAGACTTTCTATTGTAGTGGTTTCTCCAATTCATAGATATTCATCAGTAAGATCTGCAGGAATACCATATGCAAGTATTCTGTATGCTGTAGTTATCTTTTGAAGGCAAGATAAACCAAGAACAGCAAGAGCATCTGTCCTTTGTTTGAAATATGAATTATAAGCTTCCACTGCATTTGCGATCCGAAGAAAAAGACGACGACTCATCCTAAATCTTCTTCGAAATTGACTTTCAGTGAATTTAGGATTTTCTGCAAAATAATCATTATATAACCTTAACTCACCTTCCTTTCTATTACGATTGACAATATTGTGACCAGTAATAGAGCCACGATACCCTGTTCTCCGCCCTTGATTATTCGATTCTTCTTCAGCAACTACAGCAGTAGCAACTTGAAAAGCCAATATAGGAGTGTCATCATCAAAATGAAAAGCATTATAAAAATTAAAATTAGAATGATTCATGATGAGTTTTAATGAAATATAACAAAGATTGGAGAGAAGAAAATGATGAGAAAAAATGTTAAGATATATGAGAATATTTATAGATGGACTATTTTTTCGAATTGTAAAATCTTATAATGTTGGTGGTATTTTTTTTAAAATTTAAAATGTTAGCGGTTACTTTTTCAAAATTTAAAATTTGAAAATTTAATGTTGGCGGTGATTTTTTCAAAGTTTGAATTTGAATTTACTTTTTAAAAATTAAATTTTTAACAATAACATATAAAACTTAAAATTAAAAATATTCATATAAATAAATTTTAAATTATATTTTTTAACTTTCATATTACTTCATTAATTTTATATTACTTTTATAAATTATTCATATTAATTATATAATTAATAAGATCATAATTATATTATATATAAAATATCTAAATTAGTTATATAATTATATTAAAATTAATTTAACATGAAATATATTAAAATATAAATGGATTTTTTAAATAGCTTCTTACCATTGGAATGTATATAATTTAAAAAGCTATATTTATATTATTTAAAAAGCTATTTTTTTTATTTGGCTCTTCAATATAACATTTATCATTGGAGATGCTCTAATAAAGTGAAGAATATTAGACTAATGGGGGATGCTATTTTGGAAGAAATTGATAGGAATACTACAAGTTGTTTGTACTCCTTCCTCTTGCATAAAATAGGATCTCCTGTGAAAAAATAATAATGGATACATCTTTGAGTGTATTGAATAATATACAAAATAGGTTTTCGACATTTTATTGTATTCTCATGTACATGATGGAGATGATGGAGGTTTTTGATGAATTTTTAACTTTGAAGGTTATTCTAATTTACCATTTCAAAGTAGTTTAGAAACTATCATTTATAAACTAATTCAATCAAATGCCCAATTCATTGAGATGATTTGTAGGTTACTCGATTTACCCTTAGATTTAATTTTTTTTTACATGATCTAGTTTTAACTGTGCCAATCATATTTAACCAAGTTAATGACATAAAGAATTTCAATAAAAACTGATCTAACTTTAGCCTCGAATAACGAGATTCTCCCATCATCAAATTATGTCAAATTAGATTTGACATTAATGCATGTAAATAAGCATTAATAAAGCAATTCATTCATGATACTAAGTCTACGTTAAAGGCATATGATGCTGTAATTAAAGACTTAAATGAATCTAAATTGCTAGTTGTGATTAAAGCTCTTGAACCATCTTCTTCGCATATCATTTTATTGGAGTAAAGTTCATTTTAAAATCTGATAATGTTGTTGTGGTTAACTGGATGAATAAGTCCTTTAATAGCCATGGAGATTTCTTAAGCTCTTCATCCATGCATCTAGACTTTCTTCACATTTAGATCATATTAAATGCCAAAAAAGAGATGAAAAAAAAAAGTGAATATACAAAATCTAGGCGTCAACAGATAATTTGAACTAAAAATAAATTGGTTAGCAGGGAGATCAAAGTCAGGCCATAAAGTCACACATTTTTAGTCACATTTTATTTTGCAAAACCATCGGTTATATGGTTAACATTGCGTAGGACATGAGACAATCATCATCAATTACCATATATCTAAACTTCGTAATAGCTTCTCGGAAAACACATTCGGTCCTTTTGTGTGCATAACTTGTGTCGTGTGATCAGCACTACGTCAAATGATGAATTTATTTTATGAGTGTGTCGAAAATAAATTTTGATTATAATTATAAAAACATGATTATAAAATTTAGAATTCAGCTATTTTGTTTATTAGAACATTTATAGTCAATAAAAATTTGATTAAGAAACTAGTTGTATAAGAGTAAAACACATCACCTTTAATGTGTCATATCTAAGATAAGTTATATTATTATTTGATTATTTTTCTAAGTTGTATTTCTATTTATTAATTTTTTCTAAAATTTAAGACAAAACTCTCTTTGTGAGAAAGTTTCTATATTATCAAATGAAACCCTAACTATTATTAAATCTAAATTTTAGCATTACATTTATTTTGCACTTTTTATCTTTAATGTTTAAGGGTAAACTTTACGGTGTAATTTTATACCCTAAGTATAAAAATCTATAGCTAAATCCTAATACTTAAGATATTAATTAAACAAAATAGTTGTTAAAGGGCTTTTGATATTTTAGTTAAAACCTAATAGATAATTATAAACTAATTATGATATTCATTTTTATTTTTAAAATATAATAAAAATGATTTTAACTCTTCTTTTAGAAAATATACATGAAAAGTTTTTAAAATTTGGTTGGTATGCATTAACAAAAAAGGCATATTTTTGTTATTGGAAAGAAGAAATTAAATTTTTTTTTTTGAAAATTTTAGTTTTGGAAAGAACCATGTATTTTTAATACCGACATTTGTATTTTACAGTATAAATCTACAGCCTGATATTATGTAAAATTATTAGAAAAATATGGAGGGGACTACCATTTTTTTAAAATGCCCTTTAAAAAATTTAAATATTATTATATTATTATATTATTAAATATGTATTGGCTTAGATAATCATCTAGTCTGGGCTGAAACAAGTCCAGTCTACCTTATATGAGTTCAGCCAACTAGCAGCCCAACAACCTTTCTTTCTTCTTTTTGAAGTTATTGGGCCGAGGCTAGAGCCCCAAGCTCAATTGGGTTAGGCTGACAAGGCCCAATCTGTCTTTTTATTTTGGGTTGGGTTGAAACAAGTCCAGCCTATGCCCATATGGTCGCTAGCACAATCCAACGACCAAGTTAGGTATTTCGTGAAATATGATTCTTCACATTCTGTACATTGAGATGGGGTTTGAGGAGAAAAAATAAAGAGTGCTTGCTTGGTTGGAGGAAAAAAGTTGCTTGCAGAATTCCTCATGGTGCTCAGGAATTCCACATGTGGATGATGGTGGCAACAACAGTAAAGGGAGAGGGGGGAGTGATTAGTACTTAAAAGTGTATTTTTATCAAGGTTTTATATCATGATTTTGCACTTGAAGTATGAATAACTCTTTAACTAAAGCATGTTTTATAATAATATATCTAATAATATAAGATACCTTTAATTTGTGGTAAATGTTCATTTTAAATGCAGGTCTATCACATAAATAAAAGGATTTATTGATAACTTTAAGAACTTAAATTGTAAGGGGAAAGACATGACTAAACTTAGAAAAGAGATGTCGGTGTAATCCAAACCGGAATACTGTTTGGTAATTGGGTCATATCTAGAGCTATAGATATCAGATTTAGGTCTAATTTATATGGATGGAAAGGTAAGACATAGATCTACAACTTTTATATGGAGCCTAAGATTTAAAAAGGTCATTTTCAAGTCCAAATTATAGATACAACAAAGAAGCCCGAATTTGTCCTCTAGCCCGAGCATTGTTCAGTATTTTGGTCATATCTGGAGTTCTAGAAGTACAAATGAGCTAAATGTTTTGCACACAAAAGCTGAGACAATTGCCTACAATTTTCATGTTTCAAGTGGCTCCAATTTTGATGTTATCAATGACGTTTTGGGCAGACAAGAGAAGATAATGATTGTCACCAAGTCAAGAGTTTTCAATTTTGTCCTATAAAAAGAGGCATTTGCCATGCATTTAGGCCTCTTGGTCTCCAAATCAAGATCATACTTTTGCTTTCTCTCTTTGTATTTTTTTGTATTGCTTATGCTTTGCTTTCATTAATATCAAGTTTATGCCTTTCATTTCCTTTCCTTTACTTAGTTAACTTTTATCTTATTTATGTTCTTATTTTGTTTATTGATTTTTCTTTCATTCATTATGTCTAGTTAAGTTTATTATGTCAATGTGAAAAGATTACACTAATGGTGTAAGAATAAGTATAGTGTAAACTTAATATGGACTTTAATGTTTGATACTAACATATTGGAATTAAGTCCATCGTCTGTTTTTGTTTTTGTTATATATTTAAAAGACACCATTTTGGATTTAGGGTTTTAATTTAGATATTTTGTCAAAGTTGAATTTAGTTATTCGACTTTTAAATTTGCCTCTATCATTAACCAAATTAAGTCCTTGAAGTTTAATGTATTTTTCAAAAAGGTCTTTAGCTTCAAATTTCTTCAATTTAGTCTCTAATTGACTATAAACTTTAATTTTCTTGCATGTTTACCCCTGATTTCGAGCAATTAACTTTGTAAAAATTAGATTTGTTCTTTTAAAATTTTAATCTTCTTAATTAAGTCTAAATTGGGTTTTCGAACTTATTTTTTCACCAATTAAGTCCCTAATGAAATTAATTTGACTCATTAAAAGTATAATTAAGTCATTGCACGTAATTAAATCCTTTAATGAGACCCAAATTAATTCTTAAATATAATTCAACTTTAGTTTGACTTATGATTAAATTGAATTGGCTAATTAAAAATCTAATTATACCTATAGACCTAATTTTTATACAGATTCCTTCAATAATCATTGAATTTGACCTTGAATCTGCATTGTCTCTCCAATATTTGGTACAACAAGGTATGATTAAGCTCCAAATTTTGTCAAAAAAGTCCAACTTGATCCTTTTGCCAGCATATTGTTGATCTTTTTGTTACTATTGCATTTGTTTTTTTATTTTTACAAGAAAAAAGATAAATTTTATGGAATAACCCATAAATAGGTTATGACAATTTAGATTTCACAACACACATAAATAAATAAAAACTTGTCATAAATGTTTATGCTTAATCTCAAATATATCCCTACAAGTACTCTATTTACTCCTAATATTAACAAAACTCTAAAACATGCATCCATTTTACTATACATACATTGTGGATTTAGAGTGTAATCATAATGGACTTGCATAGTGGTTTTTCATGCTCATTTATCTTATCTTTTTTTTCAATGGCTTGATGATTTTATGATTTTTTTTACAGCTTGATTCCCTTCTACTTAGAGTTTAGTGATGAATGGATTGGTTTTATTTCTAAATTATTTTTGCAGTTATTATTTTTTAATGCATTAGTTTTGATCAACTTAAAATAGAGTTTATTTTCTAGGTTTTATCCTAGTGGCTATGATTTCATATGTTCTCATTATAGGGTGTTATTAATCATAGGAGGGTTAGTTTGTCTAATGGTCGTCGATGGCTTCTATTTGTTTCTTTATCTTTAGAGTGGCTTATAAGGATAACTCGACCATTATCATTCATCGCAGTGACTCATAGTGGCTAAGGGTTTTGGTTGATTGCTTTGCTCTCTTTCTTATTGCTAGGATTAATATTGTGCATAGTATACCAATTGGTATTATTGTGCATTAAATGTACAAGCCACTTGGCCGTGAGTTTTTTCCATTGTGCATTGAGATAGATGTAATTATTTTAATAGGATTTGATATTTTTTTTTTTGGGTTGATGGGATTACACTGTATTTTCATGGTGTGTCTTGGTTGCCTTACATTCCTGTCTTGGTTCAACTTGGTAGGTTCTTTTATAGTTTCTTTTCCTTTTCCTAGAATCAATCCATTTAGTTTTTTCCTTTTTTGGAGCGAATGCTTGATTGACCATTTATTGTACTTTATGTTTTTTATTGTCTTGGGTTGTGTTGTTCTCTCTTGGATTTTATTTCTAGGTGGGAGCATTTGGTTCATGGCATTTGATTCCTTTAAAAAGGTCCTTTTGGTTTCTTTCTAGATCTTCCTCTTTGATTTGAGTTTCTTTTTCTTCTTTGCTATTGTTATTGTTCTTTTACTGAGCCTTTTTTGTTTGGTTTCTTTGGTTATCTCATGTTGTATCACAATCGATTAACTACTACTTATTGGTGTTTTTTGTATCTTATTTTTAGATTTTTGTGATTTGATTTCTAGGTTCTTCTAGATATTTTGATTGACTTCATGCTTTTTTGCCTTGTACAAATTTACTAATTTTGTTTCATTATTGCCTAGATTTCTTTTCCTTTTGGTTTACATAAATGGTGGTTAGTGAGATATGTTTCCTATATATGAATGGTGGCATGTATGTCTATTTATAATATTTTATCTCATATTAAGATAAATATCAATCTAATAGTTCATATTTGTTTATGAGATATTGCTATATTTTACAAAATTGACCTGATATGACATGCAACATTTTCATGCATATTATATTTTTATCATCATTTAAAGGTCGGTTTTAGACAAAAGGACTTATATCTTTCATATCTATGTAGTTGTCTCTGCATATTGAAGGCAATTAACTCTAGATTTATTATGTTTTTTGTGTTGGAATTTTTTTATATACTTTGGTTTTTTACTTGAATGGTCTTATATTATGTGCTTTTTTTTATTGGTTTGGATTGCTTTTCGGATATATTATGAGATATTACTACATTTTATAAAATTGACCTGAGATGATATGCAATATTTTCATATATATTGTATTTTTATTATAATTTAAAGGTCAATTTTAGATAGGGGCTTATAAACTTTTGTCTTTCCTATCCCTGTAGTTGTCTTTGTATATTAAAGGCAATTAACTCTAGATTTATCAAGTTTTTTTTGTTGGAATTTTTTCATATTCTTTGGTTTCTTACTTGATTGGTCTTCTATTATGTGCTTATTTTTTGTTGGTTTGGGTATTGTTTTTCAAATATATTATGAGATATTGCTATATTTTACAAAATTGACCCAAGATGATATGCAGTATTTTCATGCATACTATATTTTTATCATCATTTAAAGGTTGGTTTTAGACAAAAGGACTTAATAAACTCATGTTTTCCTATCCTTATAGTTGTTTTTGTATATTAAAGGCAATTAACTCTATATTTATCGGGTTTTTGGTGTTGGAATTTTTTAATATGCTTCGGTTTCTAACCTGGTTGGTCTTCTATTATATGCTTATTTTTTCATTGATTCGGATATTGCTTTTTCAGATATAGTGTGTGAGCTTTGATGTTTATCATAATATCGTAAAAATATAAGGTTGCATGTAGCAATTAATTCTTGGTTTTATAATAAATCATGCATAAAATTTGCTATATGAGGTTTGAGTTTTCTCTATTAGATAATAATGTTTTAATTGGTGATGGTTATATTGAAGAAAAGGTATTGTTGTTTTGAATTTGATTTTTAACATGTGTGACATTAAACATAATTTGATGTATACTTATCCTTGAATAGTTCTTAATTGATGTAAGACCTTGCAATGATCATGGTTCAAGAGAACAAAAATAGACCTAAAATATCACTAATGAAAACTTGTTTGAAAAACAACAAACATCGTATCTAAAAAGGTGGTTGGAAAACTACATTAAATAGCTATGATTTCAAATGACAAATCTTTTTTCCTTTATATTTAACGTCATTCAATCCATAATAGAAGAACCACCACCATTCTCTGTAAGGCTCTTTTTTTTCAACAGCTCTGTCTTATTCATTGCAACTTTCTTCTTTTCTTTCTAATATGTATGTTTGGTGTCTCTTACTCTTTTTTTTCTTCTCTTTGCCTATATTAGAAAAAAGAGAACTAGACACCACCACCACCATTATCACCTTTTCTCTATCCTTTTTCTTATTTGATGTGCCTTACCCTTCTCTATCTTCTGCCCATTTTATAATTCTTATATCTCTTTTTTTATGAATGCTTGTTGAATAAAAATAAAAAATAGGTCAACTAAAAGATGTGATTTGAGGTAAAAAAAACTTAAAAAGAACAAAAAGAGATGTGATCAAGGAAAAATGGTATATAACTAGGTTTTGTTTTTAATTATGGTTAAAACTAAATGTGGAGAAAACACTGCATATATTCTTAGGGTTTTGTGAGGGAAGATGCAATGCTTTCCCCCATACGTCTTAGTTTTCTAATTTTTTTTATTGCCTAGTTAGCGTTCTTTTCCTTTTTGTTCTGTAGAAATGGTTGGTGGGATATGTTCTCTATACATGAATGCTAACATGTATTAATATTTTCTCTCACATTAAGATAAATACCAATACAGTTGTTCATATTTGTTTATGAGATATTGCTATATTATAAAAAATTGTTATGAGAAGCATATAATATTTTCATGCATACTGGATTTTTATCATTATTTCAAGGTCGGTTTTAGACAAAAGGATTTAATAAACTCATGTTTTTTTTATGTCTTTAGTTGTCTCTGCAAATGGAAGGAAATTAACTCCATAATTATAGGATCATTTTCGTTTGAAATTTTTTTATGCTTTGGTTTCTTAGATGGTTGGTCTTTTATTATGTGCTTTTTTTTTTTTTGGTTTAGGTATTGCTTTTTGAAGGTAATGTGTGAGGTTTTGATGTTTGTCATAACCCATTTTTAGGTCCCCACGCAAAAAGAAAAAAATTGAAAAGAAAAGAAAAATATAAATAAACAAAAAAATATAATTAAACAAAAAATAAAAAAAATATTATAAAAAATATAACAATGAAAAGAGGATGTCAGAGCGCCCTAAAAATGGTTAAAAATTGGTTGAAGAGGTTCAAAAATATAAAGATTGAGATTTGATGGTATTTTATTGACTAATGAGAGCTTTGTTGACAAAGAAAATTCAATTTAAGGAAGAAAAGTTCAAAATCAGATGTTTATAGACTCAATTAAACTTTAAATTTATGGAGGTTTTGATTGCAAGAAAAATTGATTTTGGAGTTAATTTGGGCTTTAATTGGAAGAAATTAAAGTTTTGGGTTCAAATTATAATTTTAAAGAGTTAATTTGATCAAATCAAGGGTTTAATTGCATAAATATTAAAATTTGATGGTCAATTGGAGACTTAATTGAAGAAATCTAAAACCAAATGCCAAACGAGAAAAGATGCATAAATAGAGAGGCTATAATTAAAACTGGATCAGGGATTAAATAGAAAAAATTAAAAGTTTATTGCTTAATTAAGGGTAAAATTGCACTAATACGAGACTAAGGACTAAAATGAAAAAGGCAACCAACTGTAGGGTCGTTGTTTGATTTTTAGCAGGGATGCAATTAAATTGATTTTTAAAATCAAAATTGAAATTTAGGACTCGATTGAACAAATCACGTATTGAGGACCAATGTGTACTCTGACATATTTTTGCCACCTTTTCTTTTTAAATGAAATGATGCGTTTTTTCCATAACGACACCGTTTCGTGCATTGCTCATTAAAAAAGAAGAAGAATGAAGGCCTAAAATAGTGTCGTTTTGAAGGCACTATATGTCTTCTTCTTCCCCTGGATACATGAAGTAGGGGAAGAAGAAGATTTTTTTTCTTTCCTTTGTCATCGCCACCGACTCATTCCAAAGACGTTAATTCCTTCCAAAAAGACATTAACCACTTTCCACATGTTGAAAGGGTTGTGGAGGGGCATCAGCACAGTGATCGCCCTGTCCACTTTCTCCCTTGTTTTTTGCCTGTAAAAATAATGAAGCACAAGAGCAAAGGGGATAAAAAACAAGAAAAGAAAAAAAAAAGAGCAGGAGAGAGGAGAAGAGAAGAGAGAGAGCACGAATAGGGAGGTGGAAGATAGAAAAACCAAAAAAAAATAAAGAAGAAGGAAAAAACAGGGGAGGAAGCTGTCACCACACTACCAACCACCGCAAACTGCCATCGCCACCACTAGTGCCACTGCTTGTTACCTCCAGTAGCTTTGCCAACGATAACAACACCGTATGTTAGCCCTTCTCCCTTTTTGTTTGTTGCTTGTGTTGTCCCTTCATCCCTGCCACTTTCATATAACATGTGAACAATAGAGGGCACTGTTCATATAGGCTGGGCTCAGTCGAGCCCATGTAATCGGGCTAAGTGTGACCCAGCCCATGTATTTGGGCCCGATCTGGCCTATTTAAAAAAATTCAAAACTATTTATTTTAGAATTTTACAATATTTTCGCATAATTTTTATGTCATTTTCATTAATGTTAGGTAATATTTTTATGTTGTAAAAATACAAATCCAGTATTAAAATACCCTGTTCTTGTCAACTTTTGAAAATACTAAAAAAATTGAAAAAAAATATTTTGTACATACGATTAAGTGTCGCAAAGCTAAAAAATCACATTGTGTTTTTTCATACACCAAAAAACAATGGTTTAGCATGCATTTTGGCTTTAATAACCAGTTTATTAAAGGTAAGAGAACATTGGCTAAAATTTAAAAAATAACAAAAATTTTATTTTGTTTTGTTTCAGTATCAGGGATTATAAATTTATACGTTGGTTTATACTTCATTAAGATAAGAACCTCCTTATTGAGGAGGGCTTTTCTTGAATCTTAGATAAATTGACAATTAGAAAAAATAATATGACCTTAGATTTTATCAGACATTAAAATAATATAGCTTATCTTAGAGAGGGCATAGTTGGGATGCTAATACCGTCCCTTTAAGCAACTAGGCTCTGTACCCGATCTTTGAGATTAGTTAAGGTTTTTAGTGACCATAATACTAACACGATCAAAATATTGATGTTTTTTCTCAATTGCAAGAGTGTTGAAGTAAATAACCCAGCAAGACCGAGGTTGAACCACATGGAGGTTAACTGTATAAATTATAGATAATAATAATACAACAACAATAATAAAAATAGTAGTAGCAACAACAACAGCAGCAGTAGTAGTAAAGAAGAAGAAGAAGAAGTTCATGAGAACTTTAAGATGGAAGATTAACATAAAAATTAAACAATGATAACAACAAATGTCAAGGTTAGAGGATCTACTAATGGTATTTCAAACAAATATAGTATAAACTCTTATTACTCAAATGAAAACCACACATAAAGGATGTTCCAATTAGATTATAAATTATTAACATAATTACATTAGTTATCTTATTCGATTAATGCTAATAATTGTAAATATTATCAGAAATTCATTATTATAACTTATGTTAATTGATTAGTACTTAAAAATGCACTTTTATCAAGGTTTTATATCATCATTTTGCACTCAAAGTATCAATAACTCCTTAACTAAAGCATGTTTTATAATAACGTATCTAATAATATAAGATACCTTTAATTTATGGTAAATATTCATTTTAAATATAGGTCTATCACATAAATGAAAGGATTGATTGATGAATTCAAGAATTGAAATTGAAAAGACAAAGAGATGGCCAAACTTAGAAAAGAGATGTTAGTGCAATCCAAACTGGAACACTGTTTGGTAATTGAGCCATATCTAAAGCTGCAGATATCAAATTTAGGTCGACTTTATATGGATGGAAAGGTAAGATATAGGCCTATAACTTTTATGTGGAGCCCAAGATCTAAAAAGGTCATTTTTAAGTCCAAATTATAGCAACAACAAAGAAGTTCAAATCTGTCTTCCAGCCTGAGCATTGTTTAGTGTTTGACCCATATTTGGAGTTATAAAAGTCCAACTGAGCTGAATATTTTACACAAGAAAGCTGAGACAATTACCTACAACTTTGATGTTTTCAAGTGGCTCCAATTCTAATGTTATCAATGACGTTTTGGGTTGGTCACCAAGTCAAGAGTTGGTCACCCACTCATCAATTAGTCATCAAATTAATAGTTCCCAATTTTGACCTATAAAAGGAGGCATTTGCCATACATTTAAGCATCTTGATTTCCAGATCAAGATCATACTCTTACTTTCTCTCTTTGTATTTTTTGTAATGTTTATGCTTTGCTTTCATTAATATCAAGATCATGCTTTGCTTTCACTCTTTAATACTTTACTTGTTAAATGACTAATATTGATTTATGTTGTATAACACTTAGTACAATAAATGCTTGACACTTTTATAGCCCATATTGTATGGTATAACCGACACCTAAGCTATGAAAGGAACTTGATTTGTTGTTAACATAAGTTATAATCATGAATGCTTGACAAGATTTACAGGTATTAGCATTAATTGAATATGATAACTGATGTAATCATGTTAACAATCTATAATCAAATTGGAACCTCCTTTGTATGTGGTTTTTAATTGAATAATAAGAGTTTATACTATACTTGTTTGACATACTGAGACGACTAAAAGAAGAAAAAGAATGAAGATGAGAACTTGGAGATGGAATATTAATGTAAGGATTAAATGATGATAATAACAAATGTCAAGGTTAGAGGTTCCACTAATGGTATGTCAAACAAGTATATTATAAACTCTTATTGTTCAATTGGAAACCACACACAAAAGAGGTTCCAATCGAATTATAGATTGTTAACATGATTAAATTAGTCATCGTATTCAATTAATGCTAATACTTGTAAATTTCATTAAGCATTCATGATTATAACTTATGTTAACAACAAATCAAGTTCCTTTCATAGCTCAGGTGTCGGTTATACCATACAATATGGGCTATGAAAGTTCCAAACAGTTGTTGTACCAAATGTTATACAACATAAATCAAGATTAGTCATTTAACAAGCAAAGTATTAAAGAGTGAACAAAATAACAAATACAAAACATGTTAGTAGCAAACATTAAAGTCCATATTATATTTACACTATACTTATTCTTACACCATTAGTGTAACCTTTTCACCTTGACATAATAAACTTAGTTAGACATAATAAAAGAAAAATAAATAAACAAACAAAATAAGAGCATAAATAAGATAAGAGTTAACTAAGTAAATGAAAGGAAATGAAAGGCATAAACTTGATATTAATGAAAGCAAAGCATAAACATTACAAAAAATACAAAGAGAGAAAGTAAGAGCATGATCTTGATCTGGAAACCAAGATGCCTAAATGCATGGTAAATGCCTCCTTTTATAGGCCAAAATTGGGAACTATTGATTTGATGACTAATTGATGAGTAGTTGGCCAACTCTTGACTTGGTGACAATCCTTATCTTCTTTTTTCTGCCCAAAACATCATTGATAACATCAAAATTGGAACCACTTAAAAACATGAAAGTTGTAGCAACTTGTCTCAGCTTTCTTGTGTAAACAATTCAGATCATTTTGACTTCTAGAACTCCAGATATGACTAAAATACTAAACAGTGCTCGGGCTCGAGGACAGATTCAGAGTTCTTTATTGTTGCTCCAATTTAAACTTGAAAATGACCTTTTTAGATCTTGGGCTCCATATGAAAGTTGTAGGCCTATGTCTTACCTTTCCCTCCATATAAAGTAGACCTAAATCTGAGATCTATAGCTCCAGATCTATAGCTGTAGATCCTTATCTTTTCTTGTCTGCCCAAAACATCATTGATAATGTCAGAATTGGAACCACTTGAAGATATGAAAGTTGTAGGAAATTGTCTCAGCTTTCCAAGAAAAAAATAGGTCATTTGGACTTTTAAAACTCTAGATATGGGTCAAACATTAAACAGTGTTTGGGCTGCAAGATAAATTCAGACTTCTTTGTTTTTACTACAATTTGAACTTGAAAATGACCTTTCTAAATATTGGGCTCCCATGAAAATTATAAGCCTATTTATCACCTTTCCATTAATATAAAGTAAATCTAAATGCTAGATCTACAGCTCCAGATATGACCTAATTATCAAACAGTGTTCCGGTTTGGATTGCATCAACATCTGTTTTCCAAATTTTTCCATCTCTTTATACTTTTAATTTCAGTTCTTAAACTCATCAATCAATCCTTTCATTTATGTGATAGACCTATATTTAAAATGAACATTTACCACAAATTAAAGGTATCTTATATTATTAGATTTGTTATTATAAAACATGTTTTAGTTAAGGAGTTATTGATATTTTAAGTGCAAAATGATGATATAAAATCTTGATAAAAATGCACTTTTAAATATTAATCAAATACTAGGTGGTGACTCTTAGTCCATATGTTATTGATAAGAGACAATAATTCTTTGTCCCTCCATATTTTGCTAGAATAGACTATACATCTATCTATTATAATAATTTTTTAGTGGTGGATAATTATCGCGACGCCGCATATATGCGACAATGTTTATCCTCATGTCATAAAACTACAGGGTTACATGTTCTCATGTTCGAGGTTTAAAGCATTTAACTCTAGGTTTCATAATAAATTATGTTTAAATCTGTTATGTGAGGTGTTGGTTTTCTCTACTCTGAAGTGATCTTTTGAATGGTCATGTCATGTTAACTTAGGATAGAAGAAAATGTATTATTGTTTTGAATTTAATTTTTAAACATGTGTGGCATTAATTATAATTTGATGTATACTTATTCTTTAATAGTTCATAATTGATTTAAGACATTGCAACGATCGTCGAGAGAAAATATGTTTGTTTCATAGAAGATGTTGAGTAATAATTACAAGTTCAGAAGTTTTATAATGTAGTTCATCGTATTTTTTATTTATTTACGTGGGTATCCGGGTTAGTTTGTGCATACCACGACTAATTTTACAGTCCACTAAACACCCTACAAATTCAGTAAACATATAAGACACCGTGAAAATAATAAGTGTACACTTATAGATAGTTCATCATATTTTGTGGCTGCCGGTTGGAGAGTGCTATAGGTTTACAGACATCGTAAGGAGCAACCATATTAATAATGGAATAAACAAGGTTTTCTTATGGTGGCGTAGTTCAACTCAGCTTCTCTGAACCAACACCTTGCACTTACATAGTTCGAGAATGGTATTAACTTTGGAGATGGATTTACAGAGGTATGATTCCATTCTTGGTATATTTATTATGCATTTGGATTAATTTTTTATTTCAAAATTAGAAATCAAACTTCTTACTCTATCCTATGGATATGATAATGGTACTTGGCATGTTCTTTGTTGCATTGTGTTGACATTTATTTGTGGTTAGCCTTTTTACTTTCACATTTAATGTGTGCCTTTGAGGGCTTTTCCTGTTGTTTTTGAGAGTGCTACTATTTATAATTTTGCAACCGCAATGGCATGTTATTCTTACCCATATACAAAGGAAATAATTTAAGGGCATATTCACCTTCCATCATGATAGAGTAAGAGAAGTCAGAGAAAACTTATTCAGGAAAATGATCCTTGAGCAATGCATGCATACTAGAAATGTTAATGTGAGCAAATGCTTTGTTGGTACCTTAAAGAGAAAGCATGCCCCAGCACTCGGTTGTTGAATTACTTAACTAATTTGGATGAATTGTAATACTTTAATTAGAAAAGAGGTGTGAAGGGTTTTTTCGGAGATCAAAATAAGAGTTTTTATTTCAATGAGAAAAGTGTTACAACTACGAGAAGTAATGTTTATTTAATCTAAATAATTGAAATTAAAATGAGTAAACATGATTTTATCATATGGTTTTAAAAAGATTGATTTATATATCTTTTATTTTCCTTCACCCATCCTTGGAATATTGAATTCAAAATTAATAACCATAGATTAGGAATATAATTATATCTAAACATGAGAAGATCCTAGTTATTGTTGAATAGAAAAATCATATTTGTATTTTTGTTCGATATTTCTTTTCTTCAAATGATAAGAATAAAGAACTCATTACAATAAATAAATAAATAAAACATTGATCTTTTACTATGCCGGCTTGCACATTCTCACCATTCATTATGGGTTTTAACAATATATATATATATATATATATATATATATATATATATATATATCATCAAACCTTTTTTTTCTTTGATTACATCCTTTTATGATAAATTTAATGAGTTATTGTTCAAAATTTTAATAAAAATAAAATAAAAAAATAAAGATTAAAATGTAACATAAAAAATTAACCATGAGGTTAATCTTAAATTCACTTGGAAAAGTCTTTAGTCTACCTATTTCATTTTTCTTCATTTAAAGCCTTTGTAGTTTTTTTAATTTAAATTTTGGTCATTGAATGAATTTTTAATCTTATAAAAGGGTTTTTTAATCATTAAAATTTTAATCTATAAATTTTTTTATTGATGTAAAATTAAAAAAAAAATTGGCAAGCCGCCTCATGGGATTATACATCCCTTATTGTACATCTTTCTCTCAACCTTCCCTCACAATCTTTGATTAATATTAATGATTTTTTACCATTTATTGTCATATATTTTTATTTGTTTTATTAAACAGGTGTGTCAATTTTTCAACTCATAATTAAAAAAAAATTATAATAGAAAATATATTGACAATGTCTTTTTTTTATTAAAAAAAAAACCCTTCATCCCACATCATAGTGCGGACCTTCACTAGTATCTTCATATCTAATATCATTCTATAATATATCTTTGTAATAAATATTTGTATTTAAATGAATAAAATCATCAAATGAAAAACTAAAAACCCTCATAATTTATCTAGAAAAACTTGAAAAAGAAATGAATTATTATATTATGTTAAATTCCATTGTTTTCATGGTTGTTAATTTCTTTTATAATGAGGTTGGGGTTGAGTTTCTTATATGAGAATATTTGATATAAGGATATTAGAAAATAATTCTATATTTAAATACAAATTAAATATAATTAGACATGTAGGGATTCATTAGAAATTGGGCATAAAATATAAAGATAAGTTAAGTTTTAGAAGCATTTACATCTAAAACTTTAAGTTATTAGGTGAGATCTCATTAATAATTTTATATTAATTTATTAATATATTTTTCCAAGTAAAAATATTTTAAATTTTAAATTTACACAAGGCTATATTATCTTACATTAAAATTATAATTTTTATTAATAAAAATAAAAATAAAAATAGTCTAGCTTATAATCATTTAATTATCAAGAATATAATACCTGTTAAAACCATGTAAACCAACAAATTCTTTAACAATGCTAAAGAAACCTATCTCACATCGTATAAATAAGCATTGTAATAATAATATATAAAATTGTTATCTTTCGAATAAAATCTAATCTCAATTATGTAATATAATATGGTATTAAAGGCTAAAAAAAGCCCAATAGCCCATATAAAACCCTGTAATCTAAGTCACGTTTTTGAATTCCATTATTTATCAGAATACTCTTGTCTTAAATGCAGAAGCAGTAGAAGCAATTGATCTTGGAATTAAATTATCATTTGAATGCTGTAAATGCCTTCAGTTTGTGGGCTGAAAGAGCTTTTATTTATTATTGATTTGATCGAGCTTGTCTTTTGAATTCCATAGTTTTTCTGTTTCACACGTCAAAACAAATGGATTGATTGGGCATGTGCTTGGGCTGGTGATGGACTAGCTGGCTGGAGAGCAATTAGAGAGTTGAACTACATGGTGCGCGCGTCCACAATGCTTCTTTTTCTTTTTTCCCTTTCCTCCGTGTTGATTTAATTTCAGAGAATGAACTAGAGAATTATATGAGAACTAGGGATTGAAGTGGAGGGAAGTTAAAACTGGATGCCTCGTGTAGTATACGCGCCACCATGTGAGCTCTGCCCTTTATAAAGATATTATGATATATATATATATATAAATCTTGATAAGTAGTGCATCTAATCAAAATAATAGTATTGGAATTCTAAAAAACTTGTTAACATCTTTTCTTTACCATAAATAGAGAGAGTAATAAAATTTTAAAAAAATTATTATGGAGAACAACTTTCATTTTAATCTAATTCTAAGTGATTTAATAAATAAATACTTTATTTTTTAACTTGTTTTATTTCATGTTTAATAATTATTTTATATGATTGATATACATGCTAGATTAATATTTTAATCTCTATTACAAGATGAACTTGATTATATAAAATTGCATGTTGTATAAACTTAATAATTGTGATCTCTAATCTACTATAGATCTAGCTTAGCAATCTTAAAGATTTATTATTTAATCTTTGTCTAGTATATACATCTAGTATTTTATAACTTCTTTATGGATTATTTTTTAAATTTATTTTTTATAATTAAATTCAATTTTTTTTTCTTTTTTAGCATCATTATCTTATCAAGTTATAGCTGAGACATCATGTTACTAGAAAAATAAAAATAAAGTTGAGATATGTAGTTGAATAACTAGGGTATGTACTTGAATAACTAATTCATTGATTCATGCTTAGACTATGAGTAGAATTGTTTTAATATAAAAAAATATTTAGATTTTATTATTATGTTTTTAATAGAATTTTTTTTTAAATTATGTAAAGATTAATTTAATGTAACTCGATTGATTTGATTAGTCTAAAAATAATTTGGATGATCAATAAAAAATAGTTTGATTCAAAAAAATCAAGTCGATAAATTTTTTTAATATTAAAACAACAACATCATATTAGATTGAATTGAGTTTAACCTATTAAATTCACAACTTTGATAATGAGATTATAATAACTCATAAAAATCAAATTAAGATAAATTATAAAATTTAATTATCAATCAACACAATATTGAATGTTAAAATAAAAAATAATTAAAAAAAGATATAGAAAACATGACTAAACTCGAATTAACCTACCAAATCTATGATCCAGATCATGATGTTAAAATAACCTTATACCTTATATAAAGCAAACCAAAATAAAATATAAAATTTAATTTTCAATCAACTCAATGTTGAATGAAGAAATTAAAAAAAAATCAATTAAAAAAGAACACAAAAAATAATTCGATTCAACTCAAGTTAATTTTTCAAAATAATTTTATAGAAAATAAACCAAAAAACAACCTAAGTAATTAACTCGCAACACAATTTTAAAACATAATTCTTTATCAAGTAAATGTTAAAACATGAAATTAATAAAAAAATATAATTAAAAAATTATTATGTGAGTCATCTTCTCAAACTCATATCTCGAGTCATAAAACTAGAATAATCTCATAAAAAATAAATTAAGATAAATTAAAAAGTTCAATCAATAAAATTTTTAAAGATAAAATTAAAAAAATTAATAAAAAAACATAGTTAATAAGATTAACATGTCAAACATGAATCTTATGATACTTAAATAATTTTATAAAAAATAAATTAAAATAAATTATAAATTATAATATCCAAGCAATCTAAAATTAATAAAATAAATAGAAAATACATTATTGAAATGAATTCTACTTTATGAGATAATGCACACCATCTCTTTCCGTAATTTATTGATAAACGGATAAAATCTAAGCATCTAAATTGGAAGATCAAACACAAGAAGAACAATCTACAGCCGGGCCCTCCGATCTTTTAAAAGCCTGGCTAGATTGAATGGATTTTACCGAAGCGGTCGACAAGAAATCCAAGCCGAATCAATTACAAAATAATATTAAAAAAAGAAAACAGAGAAAAGTGATTGCATCACAATACCCTTGTTAGAGTATCAGTGGCCTGTGACTCGAGAGATGAAGCATCATCCTTTTAGCTGTCTTTCGTATCTTCAACAGCATTAAACCCAAAAGGATCCATGTTTTCTTCTCTGACGCTAACTTCAATCCTCGTTGAAATTCTAAGAACATTATGGATTTTTGGCCCGTATTCTCCTTTGCTCACTCCTCGCGCTTTTCGAGCTGCATATCTTCTGCTCCAATAAAACATAAAAATAGTTCACTCCAAGTAAAACTAATCATCTCTTAATATAATACAAACCTCAGTTTAACAGGACATGATAAAATTATTATGGAATACAAGAATCAATGAAGGTTTCAACTTTCCGTGTGGGAAATGCATGGAATATATATATATATATAAAAGGTTTAGCAAGCCAGTGTTCGATAGGCACTTGTAGAGCTAGTGCTCTAAATTAGACGCTCATTAGTCGAACTGGAATCCAAGAAATATTCTTTTTCATAAACTAATTCGCAGTTCCCCGTACTACAGAAAGATCAACTTACAGGGTCACAGACTTCTGATGGTAGGAGATGGAGCTAGGCAAATGTAAGCATAGTACTTGGCATGAAACCAGAACCTACTAGAGCCATGATCAGAATTAAATGAAGAACTTTTCACTGATTTAATTTCTTCACAGCTCTCTGAATTCAGTGCTTCTCTCTGTGAATATCGTACTGAGTTCTGATGCCAGATTTTTATATGCAATAGCTCCAACAAAAGGCTACTTCAAATATTGTAGTATAGCCTGTCTGACTGGTCAACGAAATTAAAGAAAAAAAAAAAAAGCCTCGCCTGGTTATTTTAACTTTTAGATCTTTCACGTGGTTAATATTTCTAATTGCTAGAAGCTAGAAGATTACGTTAACTATAGATTTTAAACCTGCATCCGTCTGACATGTTGAAACGTGGTATAAAATAAAGAGTATGTTTGAATTGTAATTATAATTTGAAAAAAATTATTTTATAAAAATATTTTTAGTTAAGATTGATTTAGTATTTATTTATGTTTAGTTAAATTTATGATTGAATTTAAGATTAAATGAAAAGTAATTTAATGTGTTTTGTTAAAAAATTAATTTTTAAATTAAGGATATATATGATTTTTAATTTAAATATTATAGATTTAACTATTGTTATTACATTATAAAATAAATAATAATTTATATAAAATATTTTTTATTGTTCCATTAAATTATTTACAATTCTATCACGTATAAAATACATTCGATAAAAACTAAGGTTTTCTTACTTTTTTTAAGATCGCAAGAATATTAAGTAAAATATAATTCGGAATAAAATTAGAATTGTAATTAAATATTGCAAATGCTACGTCACTAAATAATTTTTTGTTTAATTTATATAATATTATTAAATTATATTTAATGCTAGTTTTTTAAATAAAATATAATAAAAAATAAAAAATAATTTTTTTATTTTACCCAATCAAATCTAATTTAATATAATTTTAGTTTTAAACTGATCTCATCCGACCAGCACATGATCAAGCAAGCCATGCTCCAATATTCAGTACAACATGACTTCACTGTTTAATGAACAGCATAACTACGATCCACAATTTACATAAACAGCAGAACATGTATACACTTTCCAGTGATTTCTCCTCGCAAAAGCAGCAAAATACAGCCTTTGATAAACCTGCAGCACAGCCTTAATAAATAGCTGGTCCTACCCAAAAAAAAATTGTATTTCTTCCTTAATCAAACTAGAAAATTTGTGGCTGTGCGCACCTCACCAGAAACCACAATAATTGTACAACTTCCGTATCAAGATGAGGACAAAATTGGTACAATTCATCTCGTCTCCGAAAATGTATCTCCACTCCATGAAGCGTTGACCCTGACTCAAGCACTCATACGCGTGCGTTCTTGGCTAGCCCTTGCCTTGAAATTTTTTTCATTCGTCCCAACTATGAACAGGATTTGACTCCACGTTAAGGCTTAATTTTACAAGGAGAAGATGATTGGAAACTGCCCCAAGGCTCAAAAGACCTTAGACCAGCACCCAAACACGAATTTTAGAGGTGTTATTATAATCACCATCAGAAAATTATAGACTATCATGACCTTTCTGCTATAATTAACATATTAATGGAATTGCCGACAGAAACATATTGTCGGCAAGTCTCTTGTCAAAGACTTGCATTGACTTGCATTCAATGTGATGTTTTCGTCATCAGCTTTTCTTTCTGATAGAATATTATTATTATATTATACATGTAATTAAATGGTGTGGGGAAATTGTTCCACGGTGCTTTTTTTTGTACTTTTTTTTCTTCTTAATTTTCCCCTTTTTTATTTTTTTTCTTCAAAATTATTTCTTTTTCAACTTTTCTTTATTTTTTAATTTATTTTTATTGATTTTACTCATCAAAACTTTCATTGTCATTACCCAAAGAGCTCTCCACTTAAAATTATCATTAGACAAACTTTTTAATTTATCAATCCAATTTTAGTTATCTAGATCTTCTCATTCTTTTTTTTTCTACTAATTTTAGAGGTCTTTAGGTGAATCACCAAAAATTATTGAACATAGATTTTTTTGTTTTGATATGACTAAACATTTAGATATACAACAATTACATGCAATATCTCATCGCTCCTTTTCCGGTCATCCTACAATACTTAAGTGTCAAGATGGTTTCAGCTAAAATAGTAATTACTCGATTGATTTGTGTATTTTTATACTCTACATAAGCAGTAACGACCTCTAAACTCATTGCACCCATCTAGCTTGGGAACAACACAAGGACAAAAATTCCTAAGGCAATCAATCTTTTTTTTTATATTCTAACTTTTTTTTTCTAGTTTAATTTGTAGCATCCTCCAGACCGGTAGCATTCTTTTTCAAAAACTTTTCCAAGTTGGCAATTCTAAGTAGTTTTGATAGTTTAAGGATGATCTTATCAAATTTCAAAGGAAAATAAATCCTATACATATTGTTTAGAAACTTAGTCAACATCTTATATTCCTTCATAGTAGGACACATGTCTATGTTTCCACAAAAAAAAAAAAAAAACACTTGTAGTTTGTATCCTAAAAATAAACTAAAACTCGCACAATTGAGTTTAATACTTCTACCATTGCAATCTCCACCAAACATCTGTATTTCCTAAACAATACATCCTTATCCACATTCTGAAAGTGATTCGTTAACTTGTTCACCTCATTCATAATGCAATTCAGGCTCTTGATGGGTGACAACTTCTTAGCATCGCTTCTAAGGCAATTTCCTTTAGTCAGTTGTGACAATTCAGATTTTTTCCCATATTTTATGATGGAAAATTTAACAATGGTGTCCATTTTGTTCACATGTCTTGCAATTCAAGATGCCTTGGGGTTAGACTTGTTTTGATGCAAAAGATAATATGGAGCATACTCCCTAAAGATAGGTTCTAATTCTTTTACGTGAGACATAAGGTAGATTTACCACTTGATCTCTAAAAAATGATCTCTTATTGTCTCAGTTATCAACCTTATAAAGGCAATATGAGGGCTCAATAGATAGTGAGATGACACGTGTATCAATTACTATCAGTCTAAACACTTAACAAAGAGTTGGAGTTTACACAAACTTAAACCTTCACTTAACTCATTAGGTAAGTTGTTAGTCCCCCACTTGACTTAAAGTTTAATATGTGTGCCCTCAAAAAGATAATAATAATAATAATAAAGTGATGCTTGACATAATGCCATAAGGTCTTACACATATCTAATATACCATGTATGATAGGATGTAAAGATGCATGTTAAAGCTTTCAAACAATATATTATTCATAGTAAACATAAAAAACAACAACACATAACATCAACAAAAAAGAAATTACAAAGCCTAGTCCAACAGTTCCTAGTGGAGTCGTCATTCTATCACACGTCCCCTACATGGCGTTCGATGGTGATTTTTTTTCATTTGTTTTGCTTAATTGGTTCTTTGGAGTCACTACTTAATATTATGGTCAATAGAAAACCTTACTAGTCTTTTAGAGATTCTAAGGAAAGGAACTAGTTGTGTAAAGGGAAGGTATTAGTACCCCTAGTACGCCCTATTTAAAGTAAGCTGTTTGGCGTTTGGTTTTCTTTATAATTGCTATAGTGTTGATATTTTATAATCCAATCACTTTTTTAAGTTTAATTCAAACTAAATTCATTACGATAGAAATACAAGGAGATTTTATATGGTTTAAAAGCTCATTTTTTCCTTAGTATTTCAAGAGTTTGCAATTCATAAATCGTAAGGAAGAGGGACAAAAATTTAGAAATCTAAGAAAATTCAGGGCGCCTTAAAATTCTATTTTTAGCTTAGTGTTTCATACTCTCACGGCTTATAAACTGTGGAGTTAAAAATTGAAGTGTCCTCAATTATAATTAAGGCTTCTTTCAAGAATGTGTGGTGACTTATTATTCCTAGAAAATTATTTTGAATATTTACCACTGAGGGCTTCTTTATCCAAATATTAACAGCTAATAATAACAAGTTATTCCCAAAAATATTTTTGATATTCATCCCTTTGGGATTTTTTTATCCAAATATTAATAGTGAATAATGGATGATTTCTACCCAGAATAATATTTTTATATTCTTTTGAAATATTGGCCAACACCTTTTGAAATTTTATGAACATGTTGTAAAAATCCAAAAATACAAAAAATAATTTTTGTATTTAAGAAATCCATGTGAAAAAATATTTTCAAAACTTTATTCAATATTTTTTATATAAAAAAAATGTTTAAAACATGTTAAGGTATTAGCTATATACAACACACAAAAAAAAAAAATTTTGTATTTTCTTTGTAAAATACACACACATCCCAGTTAATTGTAATTAAAATCAACAAACCACATATTAATAAAATTCTTAAGGTTTAATAAATTAGCTATTAAATCCCAAAATATATGTAGAAACATGTTTTTTTATAGAAAAACTCCACGTTTTTTTTCTAGAAAATGGTCTCAATATTGGGTGATTGGTCCCTCTTAAAATTCTTAGAAAACTCCATACTTTTCTAAGTAATGATATCAAAATTAGGTGACCTACCTATAAATTTTTTTAGAAAACTCCATGATTTTATAAAAAATGGTCTCAATATTGGATAATTGGCCCCTCTATAAATTTTTAGAAAACTCCACGTTTTTCTAAGAAATGGTTTCAATATCAGGTGACTGGCTCCTCCTAAAATTCTTCAAAAACTCTATGGTTTTCTAAGAAACAGTCTTAATATCGGGTGACCTGCCCATCTTAAAAAGTTTTTTAGAAAACTCCATGCTTTTCTAAAAAATGATCTCAATATCGACTGACTAGCCCCTCTATAAATTCTTAGAAAACTCCATATTTTTCTAAGAAACGGTTTCAATATCAAGTGACCAACCCCTCCTAAAATTCTTTGAAAACTCTATGTTTTTCTAAGAAATAGTCTCAATATCGGGTAACCTAACCATCTTAAAATTCTTAGAAAATTCCACGCTTTTCTAAAAAACAGTCTCAATGTCAGGTGATCGACTTTTCTTAAAATTTCTAGGAAACTCCATGCTTTTCTAAGAAACAGTTTCACCATTAGGTAACTGACTTTTTTTAAAATTCATAAAAAACTTCATTCTTTTCTAAGAAATGATCTCAATATCAGGTGATCTGCCCATCTTAAAATTCTTTAAAAACTCTATGCTTTCTAAAAAACTGTTTCAATATTCAGTGACCGGCCCATCCTAAAATTTTTAGAAAACTCTACGTTTTTCTAAGAAATGATCTCAATATTGGATGACCTTCCTATTTTTTTTAGAAAAAATTCCACACTTTTTCTAAATAATGGCCTCAATATCGGGTAACATGTATGTCTTAAGATTTTAGAAATACTCCATGTTTTTGTAAAAAAACAAGTCTCAATATTGGATGACCTGTCCAATATTGGGTGACCTGTCCATTTAGAATTTCAAAATAAATTATCTTACCTCGAGAAATTAAATAATGTTGGTACACAATTCATATTCTTTTCTGTAGTTTTGTTGACTTGAGATTCTATATCTCAACAATTCTCAAAAAACTTTGAACTTTGTCCCACATTCTCTTGCTAGGTTAGTGTTATGACAATATGACATGTATGTTTTTTGTTACCTATGTTGGAAACATAGGTCCCTTTTTTTGTTGTAGATTTCTTCAAGCTCTTGTTTTTACTTGTTTGCCTAATTGGTCCTCTTTAACCAATATGTGCTTCATATGCTACATTTCCTATCCTTTTCATACTTGATGATGAGATCTCCAATTCCTTACGAGGCCTTTTTTTGCTCCATTAAATATTGCCTTTTTTATACTTTTACTGATGTTTTAATTGTCTTTTTCATTTTTAGGAAATTATTTTCAGAGAAAAACTCAAAAGATTTGGTTTTGTTCATAAAAACTAAAACTTTTAATGTAATGATCATATTTTGTTTTAAGCAAATCTCATAAAAGGTGTTTCAGAAGTTTTATAATTATGTTCCCTTTGGGCTTTTGTTCACTATAGACCCCTATATCCACTTTTTTCCCCTTAGTATTGTGTGCAATACTGTTTGTTTTAAAGTTGGTTTAGTTCCCTCCAATTGATAGAGTTATTTCCTTAGTCATGCGTAAAAACAGTTCTTTTAAGTAAAAGATTTTGAATGCTATGAGATCATGTACTTTATCTAGAAAAAGTTCTTCACAGAGAGAATTCATGGCTGAATTTTATTTTATTGATTAGGAAGTATGGTATTTCTTTATAGAGTCAGCATTCACAGGTCTAAGTAGATCTTCTCCATCCATTCTAGATAACAATAAAGCTCCTTCCGAGAATGCTTTGTTTACTATATAAGGACCCTTATTGTTTGGTGCTCATTTACTTTGACCTTCTTCTAATAAATGTTATATTTTTTTTAAAACAAAATCTCCTTCATGGAATCCTCAAGGTCGGACCTTCTTATCATATGATTTGGCAATCCTTGATGTTAACAGATTGTAGCTATCCTCTTTTCACTGAGCAGATTCAACTATTCATATCTAACTTTTACCCATTTCACCTCTTCTAAACTTAAAGTCTTCCAATACTCTTAATGGGGGGGTTTTCATTTCTAAAGAGATCACCACCTCCATTTCATATACCAAAGTGTACGAGGTGGCTCCCGTTGAAGTTTGGATTGTGGAATGGTATGTGTGAAGAGCAAACGACAACATCTGATATAAATCCTTATAGGTGACTACCATATTCTAAATAATTCTTTTAACATTCTTGTTAGTAGCTTCTACTACACCATTCATCTCTAGCTTATATGGCGAGGAATTGGAATGCTTAATTTTTTATTTAGCATAGAGTTTTATTATCATCTTACTATTGAAGTTCTGGGCATTATTAATCTTTTCTAGTAGACCATATCGATAGTAAATTTCTTCACCATTTTTTGCCTCCATGTCATCCGCATAACTCAACAAAGTTTCCTTATCAAGATAGAAATCCATTACGAACCTCCTCAAAATCTTTTTGGTCAATTTTAGATGCCCCTATGGGATATGTCTAGTTTTGAATGAAATTCTTGATATCATAGTACCAAAGGTTTCCATCTATTTCTCTTTCAACTCAGCAACAAATAACTGAGTTATTTCTGATATCAATATGTACCACTTGTACCTTGTGCCAAAATTTATTCTAACCATAGAAGTTAGTGTGGTCAAAATGATAGCAAACTGGCTTCCTTCCCTTCATAGATAGGTGAATTCTATTTCCTTAAATTTTTCGGCTAATTTAGACAAGTATTTCTGGTAAGGGCTTAATTTCTTTTCCTTGGTTTTCCATTCTCCTTTTTACTTGGAAAATTAACAAACATTTTAGTTCCAATGCACATATTGAGTCTCCATACACATCTATCTTTTTGATGTTTAGTTCCAATGCAGCCTATAAAACTGAGAATGCAAGCTTAATATTCCTATGTTGTTATTCCACCCAAACTGCAACTTAACCGAATACTGCTTTTTATTAGAAGAGATTATCATTACACTAGATTTGCTACCATAACACCATCAATATACATAGCCCACCAATCTAATTTTCCTTCCTCAACTGAAAGCACATCTTCATCAGGAAAGTCAAATTTTAATGATTCATAATCTTCCATAGCATTGTCGGCCAGGTGATCAGCAATAACACTCCCTTTCATAGCTTTCCTTAAGGCTAGATGATTGGCAATAACACTCCCTTTCATGGCTTTCCTTATTATATATATTATGTTGTACTCAGCTAGTAGAACTTGCCATTTTTCAATTTAGCTTGATATATAGGGGTGGATTCAGTAGGTAGTGCTTGATTCTCTTGAAAGCTTCTTCACACCTTTATTTCAAATTCTGAGATTCTTCTTTCTTAACAATTGAATATTGAGTCACAAGTCAAGGTTAATTGGGGTATAAATTGAGTAATGTAATTCAACATTCCCAAGAACCTTCTTACATCCTTTTAGTTTTGGGAGTTGACATAGATTAAATAGCCTTTCCTTAACCAAGGTCCACTTCTATCCCCTTGTCACTCATCATAAATCCCAACAACTTCCTAGATTTCACCCCGAATGAACACCTTGCATGGTTAAGCCTTAACTTGTACTTTCTTAGTCTTTCAAATAATTCCTTCAATATTTGAACATGATTCTTTCTCTTTAGATTTAACAATCATGTCATTCACATATAATTCAATCTATTTGTGCATCATATCATGAAATAAAGTTACTATGGCCTTTTGGTAGGTGGCCCCAATGTTCTTTAACCCAAATGACATCACTTTGTACCAAAAGGTTCTCTATGATGTACAAAGGTTTCTTCTCCTTATCCTTTTGTGCCATTTTTATCTGATTGTAGCCCAAAAACCTGTTCATAAAGGAATACATGGGTCTACAAGATGCATTGTCAACTAACATATATATGTGTGTGTGTGTGTGTGTGTAATAGAGAAAAATTATCTTTAGAGCTAGTTCGATTTAAGTCTTTAAAGTACAAACCTTGGTTTTATCTTTCTTTTTTGTCACAACAACTATATTGGATACCCATTGTGGATACTTAACTACTTTTAGAAAATCAGCATTATATTGCTTTTTAATTTCTACCTGTACTTTGATTAAGATATTCGAATTAGTCCTTTTCAACCTTTACTTAACCGATTTGCATCTTTCTACTAGTGGTACCTTTTATAAAGCAGGTATATCCTTTTAGGATCAGGAAAAAAAAACATTTATATAATCTCAGAGTAATGCAATCAAACCTTATTTTTCTTTAGGATGATCAAAGTCATTATTTCCAACTCTCTCTTGATTTTTTCATTGCCCATATCTATGGTTTCAAGTTCCTTTTTAACGGGCTTTCAAGCTTGTTCATGCTGCTTTATTAATTTTATGAATTTCCTAATGTTATTTTCCTAATATTCTTCCTCTTCTAGAGCTACTATATATTCTTTAAAGTTTGGTCATTCATTCTCAGTATAAAGTGAAGATGTTTGTTTTGGAAGATCCACTTTGAACACGGATTGTGATGTGTAAAATCTTTAAGATAAACTTTTAAAAATGCATGATCTCATTAAAAGAGAAAAAAGTTGTCTCAAAACATTTGCTCAAGCAAACCGATTAGGTGCGCAACATCATTCCAAATTCCTTTAAGCTTTTATTTGGTACTGAGCTTTTGAGTGTGACCTTTCTTCGTTTTCCATCCTTTTCTTTAATCGAGTGTTGTAGATTCTAGAAAAGGGATCTATGTTTCTAAGTTTGTAGATGCGTGCAAAGATATAAGAAAATGGATGATCGTGATAAGAATGCATTTATATATTGGGTATGGATGTAAACTTCTTGTGAATGAATAATAGTCATCACCTTATAAAAATAGGTTCTCTTGTCACATTGCTTTGCTAGAGGTACTGTCTTTCGAGTCGTTTACTTGAATCATATTCACCAAGACACAGATTTTGCATAAGAAGATTAGTTGACGCCCTTTTCATTAATGGGTGATAAGTTTATTACATTTAGAAATAAAAAAGAAAATACAAAATATATTAATCTATTTCCTCCATAAAATCTCTAACCAAAGGTAAAAATGCAAAGCCATAATTCTTAATCTTCCCTAGAAAGGCATCGGTTTTGGCTAGGCTTCAACGATAGCGAATGATGTCCCCTTCCACATTTCATGCATTAATTTTAATAATTTGAACAAGTATAACAACTTCATCCATTTACTCATCTGTCATGATCATTTTTTTATGAGCAACATATTGGTTCTGTTCAAAGCAACGTTGTTAGTGTCTATTTAATCCTTGTGTTTTTTCATTCCTGCTAGCTTCTCGTCCAAATACTTTACCTTTTCATGTTTCTTATCAAGTTTTATCCTCATAACTTCTATCTTATCCTTCATAACCACTAACTCTACTTCAACAACCTCAAAACCTTTCCTTTTACTTTATTCTTTTGTAATCTCTATCGAACGACTTTCTAACTCCATATATTTCTTTTTCAAATCCTTATACTTCCCTATCCCATCCACCAGTTCGAACTAAACTTGTGCAAATTTTTCTTGGTAATATTGTACGCTTTCTTGGCAATCGTTAAAGTCAATATTCATTTCTTCAAGTTTAGAGGAACTTTGCATCCAATCTAAACTCATCCTTCCTAGCTCCTTCTCACTTTCTTCACTAATAATCTTCTCCTTACCCAGCTTTAACTCAAGCTTTGTTATTCTCACATCTCTATATTGTATTTGCTCATGCATCATTTCTTCCAACATTGCCTAGTCTTTTTTGCTTTTACTCAACTCTATCTAAAGTTTTTCCACTTGTCTTCTTAAACCCTCTTCATTATTGACCCTTTTTCTCTTAATAGGCACTTCTATAGTTTGAGAAGATTTAACTCCTACTCAAGGTATGGCTGAAGGAGCTGAGTCTTTATATCTTGCATATCCTTCACTTGAACATGGAACCTTGAAACCTTTTATCTTAAACAAAACCAGATGTTTTCAATCTTGTTTTATGATCTCTAAAACTTCTTATGTAATGGGATCTTTGAACAAACCAAAGAATTAAGCAATTCCTATAGTTCTTAGAACAAACTGCATACTCCCAAGTTGCTTTACCACCAGGGCAGGAGTATAACTCACATAACCTATAATCCTTACCAATGGTACTCAACGTCTTTGTTCATAACTCATCAGGACTTTTATTGTCATTATCCATAAGGCTCTCCACTTGAAATCACTATTAGGCAAACCTTTTAATTTATCAACCCAATCTTGGTTGTCTAGATCTCCTCATTCTTCTTCTTTTTCTACTAATTTCAGGGGTCTTTAGGTGAACCATAAAAAATTATTAAAGATAGTTTTTTTTTGTTTCGATATGGCTAAACATCCAGATATACAACAACTGTATGCAATATCTCATTGCTTCTTTTCCAGTCTTCCTATGATAATTAAGTGTTAAGATAGTTTCAGTTAAAACAGCATCCACTAGATTGATTTGTGTATTCTCATACTTTACATAAGCAGCAACGACCTCCAAGCTCACTACACTAGTCTAGTTTGGGAACAACACAAGGCCAAAAATGTCGAAGGCAATCAATCCCTCTTTTTCTGATCTTGACTTCCTTTCTAGTTCAATACTTATATCCAATATACCATGTATGATAAGATATAAAGATGTATGCTAAAGCTTTTAAACAATATATCATTCATAGTAAACATAAAAAACAACAATACATAACATTAACAAAAAAAAAAGTACCAAGCATAGTCCAACTGTCCCCAGTGGAGTCGTCATTATATCGCACGTTACTCGTGCGGTGTTTGATGGTGATTTTTTTTATTTGTTTTGCTTGATTGGTTCTTTAAAGTTGTTGTCTAGTATTATGGTCACTAGGAAACCTAACTAGTCTTTCAGATATTCTAAAACGGACTAGTTACGTAAAGGAAAGATATTAGCACCTTTAGTACGCTCTACCTAAAATAAATTGCTTGGTGTTTGGTTTGCCTTATAATTGCTATAGTGTTGGTGTTTTCTAATCCCATTAACTTTTCTAGGTTTGATTCAAACTAAATTCATTAAGATAAAAATCTAAGGAGATTCCATGTGCTTTAAAAGCTCATTTTTCCCTTAGTATTTCAAGATTTTGTTACCCGTAAATTGCAAGGAAAAGAGATAAAATTTTAGAAATCTAAAGAAATTCAGGGCGCTTTAAAAGTCTTTTTTTACTTTAGTGTTGCATAATCTCACGACTTGTAAACCATGGAGTTAAAAATTAAAATGTCCTCGATTATAATCAAATCTTCTTTCAAAAATGTGTGTTGATTTATTATTCTTAGAAAACTATTTTGGATATCTACCACTAATGGTTTTTTTATCCAAATATTAACAAGAAATAATAACAAGTTATTTCCAATAATATTTTCGATATTCATCCCTTTGGGATTTCTTTATCCAAATATTAATAGTGAATAATAGATGATTTCTCCCTAAAATAAGATTTTTATATTTTTTAGAATATTAGTCAATACCCTTTGGAGTTTTACAAACATGTTGTAAAAATCCAAAAATGCAAGAAAATAATTTTTGTATTTAAGAAATCTATGCGAAAACACATTTTTCAAAACATCTTCAATATCTTTTATATAAAAAGAACGTTTAAAACATGTTAGGGTATTGACCGTATGCAACATAAAAAAATAGTTTTTTTGTATTTTTTTTTTGTAAAATACACACACATCATAGTTAATTGTAATTAAAGCCAACAAACCACATATTACTCAAATTCTTAAAGCTTTAACAAATCAGCTATTAAATTTTAGAATATATATAGAAACATGTTTTTATATTTTCATGAAAAATACAACTTGATTTTATTTATCCTTCAGATACTTGACCATATACCAAGTTAAAATATTAAATTCATTTTTTTTGTCTTTTATAATTTTATAATTCAATAACATACATAAAAAAACTACAAAACACACACAAATTCCTTTTTATTATGTTTTTCTCATACACCTATATGTAATTACAAATAACAAAAATTTAAAAAAAAAAACAAATACATCACACAAATAAAAAAATTACATAATAGCCCCCTAAAAATCCAAGAAACTGCTAGGAAAAATACAGAAAAGGGTGGACCTAGTTCATCTTCTTCTCCTTTTCCTTTCCTTGTCAGTGGTGACACCCACCATTAACTGGAAAAAAAAAAAACACAAGCAATCAATTTTATTTGGGTATTTTTTAGATCTGTTTAAAACCTTCCATTCCCATTTCCTCCTTGTTCATTTTTTCTGTCAATGTCAAATCAGGTAGTTTGGGTAGCAATGGGGGCGACCTTGCTACTGTGTATATGGCCATTGAAACTGCTCTTAAGATAGGAGTAGCTGTTCGGTCGGTGAGTTCTATATGGTCTGCCATGTTTGGGCCACCGTGGGAGGCAATGGGTTAGGTCTACTACTGGCTGGCTGTTGTGGAGGGGATTGAAGGAGAATAAGATATATTGAAATAAGGAGTGTTCCGCTGGCCTTCGTTCTCTTTGGTTTTTACCTAAATGAGAGAGGGGGCAACAACTTTGTTCTTTTTGGCAAAAGAAGAAGAGGAGATCGAAAGAGATGGGAATGGCTAGCTAGGGAAGAAACGATTGTTGTGGTCCAAAGGTAAAAAATAGGAGCTGAGCGGGGGGGGGGCTCGCTGGTGGCTGACTTAGGAGAAGAAGATGGAGGGTGGCCAGCGGTAGCTATTTTTTTTATTTTTTTTAATAGAGGAAAGGTTGCAGCTGGAAGGAAAAGAAGGGTTTTTGTTTTCTAAGGCTTTTTTTTGTATTTGACTTCTTTTTCTAAAAAATTACCCTCTCGTGAATATTTTTCTCCTCCTTTATAATATGGCTGAAGATTCATTTATATAGAAAAATCTCTATAAGTGCTATTTAAAGAAATATTGCAAAGATAATCATATATCTATGGTATTTTATATTGCAGTGATTATTTTTTATAACCAACATGAATGAAATCATATATCTATGATATTTTATATTGCAGTGATTATTTTTCATAATCAGCACGAATCAAATCATATATCTGTTATATTTTATATTTCAGTAATTATATATGATTCATTAATTATCTCCTTAACATATTGCTTCCTTAATATTAACCCTGATGCTCTATACTATCATCACATGTAAATCTTTATTTTTTATTTTATTTTATTTTTTTGATAATTTATCAAAGCATGGGTAAAAAATTAGGTAGCAACACTTTCCTTTTTTTCATTTATTTTTTTGAAAATTATTTATGTTGATTTTACTTTTAAATATTGAGTTGGTTAAAAAAAATTTCTTTATAATTTTTTTTTTAAAATACTGTGGATTTCTGAGGCGTTTTTCCACATAGTTTTTATATTTTATTTTTTTATTTTTAAAATTATATTTGTTGATTTTTTTGTATTGAGCTGATTGAGAATTTAGTTTTGTAATTTAAAAAAAAAAACATTGTTGAATCCTACAATGTTTCTCCATATTTTTTTTTGTTTTTTATGATTTTTTTCAAAATTATCTTTTTTTATTTTATTTTTTAATATTGGGCTGGTTAAAAATTATAATTATAATATTTGAGGAAAGCACTATAACTTTCCTTATAAATTATTGTGGATTGCTACAGTATTTTTTTCCACATGGTTTTTTTTTTCTGTTTTGTTATGTTTTTTTCTCAAATTATCTAAAATTATATTTGTCAATTTTATTTTTTAAATATTAAGCTGGTTAAGAATTACAATTACAAGTAAATACAAGTTTTTTCTCACAAAATTCTATGGATTGATATAGTTTTGCCTCACATGAGTTTTTTCCAATTTCTTTTGTGTTTTTATTTTTTGTAATATTTTTTAAATTATCTTCATCGATTTTATTTTTAAAATATTGAGTTGAATAGAATTTAACTTTATAATAAAACTTAATTATATAGGAAAAGCACTGTAACTTTCCTCACAAAATATTGTAAATTGTCCTAGTGTCTCTTTGCATGGTTTTTCTTATAAATTTTTTTAAATTATCTTTATTAATTTTATTTTTTTAATATTGAGCTATTTAAGAATTACAATTACAAGTCATTACAAGTAAGGTTAAATTATATAGAGAAACACTGTAGTTTTTATCATAAAACACTATGAATTGCTATAATATTTCTAATATGATTTTTTTTTATGTTTTTTTCTAAAATTATTTATGTTGATTTTTTTAATATTAAGCTAATTAATAATTTATTTTTGGAATTTTTTTTAAAATACTGTGAATTATTGTAGTGTTTTTTTATATGATTTTTTATGATTTTTTTCAAAATTATCTTTGTCAATTTTTTTTTAATATTGAGTTGGTTGAGAATTATAATTACAATAATGTTAAATCATATAGGGAAAACATTATAGTTTTTATCACAAAATACTGTGGATTGCTATAGTATTTCTTTAAATGGTTATTTTATTTTATTTTATTGAAAAAAAAACTGTAGTTTTCATCACAAAACATTGTCAATTGCTACAATGTTTTTTATTATGGATTTTTTCATTCCAAAATCATCTTTTTTAGTTTTTTTTAATATTAAGTTGGTAGATAATTTAACTTTGCATTTTTTTTATTTTTTATTAACAAAAAATTAAAAAAAATTATCGCTCTATCATATTTTTAGTTTCTATTACATTTCTAGAATTGATTTACAATTATAATATTATCAAGTATATTTATTTTATAAATTGGTGGCAACACAATGATATATCATCTCGTTAATATTAAAATATAGAATTTTAATATTTATTTTTAATCTAAAAGTCCATCAAGAATTTTTATTTTTAATTATGGATGTTTGGATGAATTTATGCATATCTCTTTATTAATATATTGAAATCCTATAATTAATATTCAAATAAATTTTTAATAATTTTAAAATTTATAATACTGATAATTTTTTTAAAATAAATCTAAAATCTAACATTCTTAAACTAGATCCCACGTTATCTCAATTTCCTTGGAACTAGGTGCTCCTGCCCGAGACATTTAAGTTGGATAGGCATCTTAGAAGAGCTGCTGTAATAGACTTCTCGAAGACTGTGAAGCAAATAAATGATCGCCATTGTTCATCAAATATGACTCATGTCAAAACATCTGGAAAGGAAACTGATAAATATGCAGGTAATTTGATACGCTTTTTCGATAAATAAGCTTAGCAAATGGATTACCAAACACCCTCAATTATAGACCTCTATATACTGAATAAAAATACATGAACAATGGTACGACTTCCTTTTGAGTCGACTTGTAGCCCTTTTTTACATTGCATAGTAAATGGAAGTCGGGTAAAATTAGAGATTCTTTTATTTAAAATTATTTTTTATATATTTTTAGATTATTTTAATATAATATCTTGATATAAAAATGATTTTTAAATAAAAAATTATTACTTTAATATATTTTCAACCACAAAACATTTTTTAAAAAAATACATTACTGCAATCACTCACAAATACATTAGAAATATAATAGAGAGAAGTACAGCAGTGGAGAACCAATTTTTCCTCTCCATACAGAAGCAACTACGAGCACCTTCAGTCCAAGCCCTAGCTACTACATCCTGCATAAACTTAACTTTTGCTACTACAAACCTATCCAAACCTATAAACATATCTTGTCATTCTCAAGCAACACAGAACCGAAAAGAAAAACTCGACGTCCAGTACTATTTCACACAACTAGGCAACCTAATTTTGCTTCTTAGCAAGCAGTTCAGAGCTGCCAGAACAGAAACACACGTGATGGAGTCCCCCCTACTAATAATATCAATCTTTCAGCACTGTTTCCATGGCGAGCTCAGCTCACCGTACAGTCCTGCACTTTTTAATTGACCATTAACCAGTGGCTCTATTGTTCACTGTAGTTTTATCGTCTACTTTCTCTTCGCTTTTATCGTCTACTTTCTCTTCGCCTTTCTTCTTATTTTCTTTTTCAGTGTTGAAGCCGCCAAGAGGGAGCTTCTCGTTTGCATCATTAGCCGTATCCTTGGGTTTTCCTCCTTTATTGATTTTGCCACCGCCCCCGTGACTAAGATCACCTCCACGTTTAGCATTTCTGATCTCACACAAGAAGAAAAGGATAATGACATGGACGTAATTAGTGAGATTTCATATCTAAATCAAGTGAATGTCACTAAAGATAATCATTAAAGAAAGACCTTAAATAATTCCTAGTTAAACTGGCTGTCAGTCATTTGTTTTTATAAACAAACCCAAACTCTTTCAAAATTACCTTTATAATCTAAAAACATTTTTTTGCTCGGCTAACACATGAAAATGATTAATGAACTATCAGCTGAGTGGTTAAGAAACCATTGATATAGCCCCAGCGAGAAGAAGAAGAAGAAGAAGAAGAAGAAGATTAAATCTAGCCCACGAAAACCCTCACGGCTCAACCCGACCATAAGAAGAAGGAAATAAAGAAGAAGAAAAATGTCAAATGCATGTTCATCACTTATTTGACTGGACTGGAATGAGATCCAGAAATTCGTAAGCGAAATGACAATAAAATTTCCAAATATATAGCCACATGCATAGGAAACTTGACCTACATGAACAAAGTTTTACGCTGGTAGCATAGCCTAGTATAAGGCATGCGGACCAAGGTCGACTTTGGCATGAAGCCACCGGCCACCAGAGACATGCAAGCCATAACGGAGAAGTTTTTTCTCTCTCTGAAATGCTCAGGAACTCTAAATCTCTCTACTATACTCTAGCTTATGAGCTCCTAGTGAGGCTTGAGGCATGGTTTTATAATGGAGAGCATGGATGACTTCATTGACCTCAACAATAGTGTTCCTGTTTACTCTTCACCCATGAGAGATTTTAGCGTTTTCTATATTACTTTGTATGAGTTATATATGTGTGTGTGTGACTTGACTCCATAAAGTGTGTGAGGTCCCCTCACCAATAATGCAAAAGGGGACATGTTGTTCTCGTGGGCTCGTTACTGCTAGCATGATTGCCCAACTTTAATTTTTTCTGTCATGCGGGTGGAATTACCTTTCTTTCCTTCTTTCAATATTTCACTTTTTCTTCTAATTAGATATTTTTTAGGTGTATTTTAAAATGATTGTAGTTATTTTTTAAAGTATTTTTTATTGTAAAATATTATTTTTGATATTAGTATATTAAAATAATTTTAAAACACTAAAAAAATATTAATTTGAAATAAATAATAAAATAAATTCAATTTAATTTTTTTCAAAAATATTTTTGAAATACAAAAATAATGAGGTTGGGTAACATATTAATTTGTAATAGAGTTTAAGACCAATAAGATTAAAACGTTTGTGAAGCTAAATAATTTTGATGGAACAAATCTTGTTAGTTGGGAAGACAAGATAAGATTCATGTTGAATGTTTTAAAGATATTCTGTATTCTTCTTGTTCTGAATGTGCATAAATTTTTTACATTTACACTTAAAAACAATGATTGGTTGAAGACAAATAGTAAGAAACGAGATAAATATGAATTGCTTTGTAAAGACCACATCCTCACTGATTTATTAGATTGTTTGTGTGATCTTTTTAAATCTATAAAATCTCTAAAGAAAATTTGAAAGTCATTGGAGTACAATAAATTATTCTCTCTTTTATCCATTTTAATCCCTTTACTTCAATCCATTCTTCAATTAAGTCTTCAAAATTGAATTAAAAAGAGAAAAGAGAGGAAAAAAAAGAATTAAAAAAAACATTATTTATCTCTCACAACTTTACCCATTTGTCATGAAGGATTACTCCCCAGCTTAAGGGAACGCTCTTTAACCCAAGAGAATGTTTTCTAGCCCAGACAACTTTTCTCCTGCCTAAACACTTGTTCCTCAACCTCATCCCAACCACTTGAGGACTAATTCCTCGTGTGAAATTTTTCAGGAAACCCAGCAATCAGTATATATCACAGCAGGGTTACAACTTCAAACAAAGTCAGTACAGCACCATATTGCCCTCTGCATACACATAAACTATCAAATATAATACTTATCTTCGCCTATCTTTCTCGCCAATAAATGGCTATCTCCTATCGACATGTCTCCTCAAAAGAATCCTACTTCCTTGTTATTGGCTTTCCCACCAACCTATATCTTTAAAGGGGCGTCAATCTCACATACCAATTATCACTGAGCGTTGAACTTTCCATCAATGATATAAAAATATACAATAACCAACTACTCAACTTTTCAAGTCACTTACCAAGAAAAACAATTATTCTTAATTATTATTTTACTTTCCATAAGGCAAGATTAAGTGATTGAGAGGTATAGGTATATTGGTTCATCAAGTAAACAATGACAATATTTCTACCAAGTCCATTCAAGAAATCAAACAGAAAACAAGCTTATTATAAAATTCATTATCTTAAGCTCTTTTGGTTATAATTTCTTTCCCTCTTCGCTTCTTAAAGTGAACAAGGTGGGCCAAGTGAATTAATTCACAAGGTACTATTCATTTAAGGAGTGAATAGTGCCAGGTGAATTATCACCTGGCATATAGACATATGAATTATTCCTATTGTAATAAAGATGTGTTTTCTAAGGAATATCAAGTACAGAGATAAAGCCTGTATACATTAAACTCAAGATGTAGCTATTTAAAATCCAAATCCAATATGATATTTTCATGACTTTATCACCCCCTATTTGCATTCTCTATGAACAAAGAAGTAACTAGGTTTACTACCTGAAAATTAGTAAATATATTAGTAAATATAAATGAAAAGATCGATAAAAAAAAATTATTAGTATTTTATGATGATTTTTTTCAAAAGAAATTTACATCCCTATATTTATTGACAAACACCAATAAAAAAAATTTCTTAGTATATATCAAGAGAATTACAGGTGTAGAACTAAGAAATAAAACAAAAGTTAAACAATATAATAATATATAATTTTTACAAATAATATTATTGAAAGAATATATTCATCAGTATATTGCAGAAACTCTAAGAAATGTTCTCTTTCTCTTTAATGTTCACGATATTCATTATATATTAGTATATCAATAGAATGTGTTTCTTGATATATTTTAAAAATTATAAAAACTATTTTTTTTTCTTTGACACAAATCACAGTGTTTATTATATATGAATATACTGATAAAATATATTTATCAATATATTTTAGAGACCATAAAAATTGTTTTACTTATCAATGCACTGCACTGTAATTATTATTTTTTATAAATGAATCATCGATAAATTAAAAAGTCATTGATAATATTTAAAAAATTTCTAAAAAATATTATTAAATTAAAAAATTAAATTAAATATTATAGATATATTATTAATTATCATTCTTTAAAACAAAATCACAAGATGATTTAAAAGAACGGACTTCAAATTTTTTAACCAAATGTCAGCGCTCATAATTCTTTCAAAGCTGCCTTTCTTCGAACATCCTTCCTGCTCGGCTGCTAAAGTGCTAATTGAAGTCTTTTGCGTCCGCTTGAGATTGGCCCGGGCGATCATACTTTGAACGCTTGCGATAAAGGTGTAGACAGTGGAGTTTCACAGTGTTCTTTTGCTGAATAATGGTTGGTGGCAAGCTGTAAAGTGGACTTGTGTGCTTATACTTCAATAATGGAGATTGAATATTCAGTTGATCCCCTGAACGACAATTTGTATTCTTCTCTTGCCTCTCCCATCTTTTTTTTTCCTTCATCAATGCATCTCGCTCTAACTCAATCTTCTTTTAACTTCAACTTATTCTCTCTCTCGCTCTCTCTCTCTCTAGCACTATGCTTCATTGTCCCCTCCATTTTTATTTCAACCTCTTTTTTTCCATCACATTCTCTCTCTCTCATTAATTATGTTTCTAATAACAACTAATTCAAAAAATTTACTTCTTTATTTAAATAAAAGCCCATAACGGTGTGAACTAAAAACTAAAATGATGTTGGTAACAATTAATACTAATATTTTTAAACCACAATGTTAAAAATACAATATAAACTCGAGTTAGATTAACTAAAAAAATTTAATTAATTATATATTAATAATTACAATCAATTAGTAAATAATAATATAACATAATTAAAACAAAAGTAAAATAAATAATATAAAATTTCAAACACTTTCAAATACACAGTTTACATAAAAACTCATATATAATTTAAATAATTTAAAATTTTAATATAATGCAATTATGTCTATAGAATTTCATTAGATAAAATTTAACAATCTAAAATAAACAATTAACAATTAGATGGTATCTCATATAAACTAAAAAATCAATCTCATTACTTATACTTTTGTCTAAGATATTTATCAAGATTATTATTTTTTAAATAATTATTAATATTAATACTAACATCAATATTATAAACATGAGTGACAGAACTGATGTTTACAAAGACATATATCAACCCAACTCCTATCAAATTATTAATATTTTTTTGATAATTGTCCAAAAATTCACAAAGTTCAAATCCATGGCAAGCCTTAATGTGCATCAGTTTAATAACTCACACTATACTATTTTTCTTTTTGGGAAATAAAGCTTAAATAAAACAAGATGTTGAATCTTTTTAAATATATCAGTAAGAAACAAATTAAAAATTCGCTTGACTTAGTAAAAGTGGTGTACAAATGGTGTAATACGGCTGTAAATCTCTTTAGCATGTGATCAGGAGATGTCTTGGCATTATGTGATAAAGTCACAGCTAAAGAGTCCTATACAAGAGGATTGGATAAGTGCAAGTGAATCAACTAATAGAAAAACTGAAAGCGAAACAGGAGTCAAAATAAAAGAAACAAGAAGAATATTTGAAAGCAGCTACAGTGTCTCTTTTAGACCAATTATTCGGCTTATCTACAATTAAAGGGTGTTTTCTTTTACGTTTTAAAAGTGTGTTTTTTTTAAAAAAAATAATTTTTTATTTATTTATTTATTTAAAATTAATATATATTTTTTATTATTTTGAATTATTTTGATATGTTAATATTAAATATAATTTAAAAATAAAAAAATATTAATATATATATTTTAACACAAAAAATTATTTAAAAAACAATTTATTCTGCCTCCCAGACAAGATGAGCCAAAATAAAAGTTGTGATGTTACGTGAAAAAATTAGACAAATACAGAGATAAATAGCAAGACATGAGCCACTTCACGATAATAATAATAATAATAATAAGGAATCATGCAAGAAGCCTCTCCCTGGGCCAAAACAGGCCGAAAAAAACAAGGGGAATAAAATCAAAGCTAGCTGACATTAACTATTGAAATAAACAGTTTAACTGAGAAGGTATATTTAGCCTCTAATTAATTACTTTGTGCTCATAATAACCCCACTAACAGTTTAATTGAGAAAGTACATTTATCCTCTAATTAATTAATTTGCGATCATAATAACCCCACTAATTATTCCACATCTAAAAAATTCAAAAATAAATTATTAACTCGTAAATTTATACCATGTTTATTTTTAAAAAAATAGTTTTTAAGAAATTATTTTCTAAACTTTCTCGTATTTATTTATTATTAGAAAAATTGATTAATGAAAAACACTTTTCAGTCAACAGAAAATATTTTTCAGTAAAAAAAAAATTGACTTGGTATTTAGAAATATATTTTTTTTTATGTTTGTTTTTCTGAAAAGTGATTTTCAGGAAATCACTTTCCAAACTTTCTTATATTTGTTTGCTGTTAAGAAAGTTGGTAAACGGAAAACACTTTTCAATTAAAGAAAAATTTAGCTTGATTTTCAGGAAAGTGTTTTCCTGAAAAATTTGGGTGGAAAATACTTTTCAGAAATGGTAAAAAATTTAGAAATGTCATTATTTGCTAATTATATCAAATTTAATCCTCAAACTTTTGATTGTTATATATATTTTGTTTTGTATATTTATTTTTCAATTTTATTTCTTAAAATTTAATTTTTATATTAATTTTGGTCTTTATTTTTATAATTGTTATTTGCTTTTCTCCTATCATTTTTTTATTAAATTTTTTTATTTAGCAAATTTGATTCTTATTTTTTTTATTGTTACTTATTTTATTTGAAATATTTTATGAAATGTTAATTATTATTATTTTAATTTCTTCATTTTTTAGATTTAATCTTTATTATTTTTATTATTATTTATTTTATTTGAGATAATTTATGAAATTATATTTTTTTTTCAATTTCATTCTCATTCAACCTTTTTAATTCGTAAGATTTGTTCCTCATTATTTTAATAAATTTGAGAAAAATAAAAAATTAATAAATTATTTTTTAATTGATTTTCCATAGTATAATCAAACATTGAAAAGTGTTTTTCAGTTTATTTTTCATAATACTATTAAACATAAAAAAATAATTTATTTTTTAGAAATTTACTTCTTCTAAAATAACTTTACAAAAATAATTTTTAAGTGTGGTTAGAACAGGGAGGTTGTCTTCAATCTCTAGGAACCTAATTCTCATATGTTTTTTACACAATTTAATAATTTTTTTCCTAGCTTTTAATTCCTATAACCTCTTCATTTATTAGCCAAAAAATCCATATCATTTACCATTTTAAAGTCTGATATGTCCACTTTATAATATATAGTAATAATTGTAGATCCTAGTTCTTTATATAAAAATAGCTGGGTTTCTGTATTTTAAAAATATTTTTGAAAAAATTATTTTTTATTTTTTTATTTATTTCAAATTAATATATTCTTAATGTTTTTAAATTATTTTGATGTATTGATATTAAAAATAATTTTTAAAAAATAAAAAATATCATTAACATATATATTTTAGTATAAAAAATTATTTAAAAAAGTAATTACAACAATATTGAAAAATAACTCTACAAAAAAACACAAAGCATGCTTAATTAACACTAATTTCGACAAAGAAAGAAAGAAAGAAAAGGAATGGAAGCGTTCATGGTATATTCTCATCAATTATTTTAAAACATATTTTAAATAGTTCATACATGCTAATTGACTAGAAAACAAGCAACTTATGCACCGCTGACAATGTTTATTATTATTATTATTATTATTATATATACATTGTAGTGTTCAATCCCTTTTAAGAGCTTGACAGAGTCCTTGCCTTCCTTTCTCTTGTTGTCAGAACTTCTATGTAAAGATTTGTTTTCTTATTTACTTTTCCTCACAAGCTATCATCTCTCTCACACAATTATTTACCCTTTATTTGAAGAAGGCCTTTATCAAAAAAGAAAACAAAGAAAGAAGATCGGTTTGTGGTTTGCATATCCCCATCTCTTAAAAGCGACGATGAGCATCTCTTGGTACATTGTGGATAGGATATACAACCGTAGAAAACCAAAAATAATATGGAAGACACGCGTCATTCTAATGACAACCAACAGCACCTGTCAAATTAATTAATTAATTAATGGGAAAAATAAATAGATGAATACCAAACACACCTTCCTTAAAAAAAACATTAAAAAAATTAAAAAAATGTAACTCTATCGATTAAATTTTAAATTTATTTTTTAAAATTATTAATTCAAGTTTTACAAATCTTAAAATTATTAAAAAATTATATAATTATTAATTATTAATTTTATAAAATTAATTTAGCTATGTATATATATTAATCTTTAAAAAACAATTAAATAATAAAATCTTCCATGAGATATAGGATGATGCTTGGCGTAGAATCTTCCTATATATTCTGTCCTTTAAATTAAATAAACAAAGTAATAAAATAAATGGACATTGTTGCCCCTTAAATTTAAAGACGACGACAGCATATACACGTGGAAGCAGATAACTGGTCTCCGATTGTCCTATCACACTTGTCATCCTTGCGTAATCACTGCCTGACCTTTCCTTTTTGTCCATTTTGCCGTGCTCACTTCGTCGCTCTCACCGTCTCCTCGCATCCCCGCCAGTACCGCCCCCCTCCTCTCTTCAATGTCAAATACCCTCTCTCGCATGCCTCCTCCTCTCAAAAACCCTAACTTCCTTCACTTCCTGTTTTCCCAAAATGTCGTCCCACTTCCTCTCTAATTCCCCTTCTACCCCTACCACCAAGGCCTCCGATCGCCAAAACGACACCTCCGTTTCTCTCCCCTCAACCTCCACCTCATCTTCTATTTCCCCAGATATGTGGAATTACCTTTGGATCCCTTTCTTAATCTCGCTCTCTAAAGAGCTAACCCTAGCTCGATCAGCAACAGCTATAACTTCTCCTTCGATTCTCCTCCCGAGTCAACTCGTCGATGACTCGCCTTCGGCGCCTAGGTGTCCGGCGTCCGACACAAATCTTAATTACCGTCCGGTGATTGGAATTTTGAGTCATCCGGGGGACGGTGCCTCCGGGAGGCTTAATAACGCGACGAACGCTTCGTACATTGCGGCGTCGTACGTGAAGTTTGTCGAATCAGCTGGTGCTAGGGTTATTCCATTGATTTATAACGAGCCAAGAGAGATTCTTTTTGAGGTATCTACATTCTTTAAGGAGAAGTGCAAAGATTGATTTTAGAGTAGGTTGGATCATATGAGGATTAGATTGGAGAGGAAGTGAAGTGGAAACTGAAAAGGAATTTTTTTTTTAAACGATTGTCATTGAGAAAACTTTTAAGTAATTCTGAAATTAAGTAGCTGCTTATTCGAGATAATGATTTGGAGTTAGAAACTTTGAGGATGAAAATGAAAATGAAATTAAACAAAAACAAAATCTGAATTTTTATAGTTTTTGTGCATGATCATTAATAGGGATAGTCTGGCTTGAATGCAATGCTTGCACGGTGTAGGGGTATGTTATCATTATTTTGTAATCTTACTAATTTATGAATGTTACTTAAGCTTGCTTGTTTGGTGTTGCATTACAGAAGCTCAATCTGGTAAATGGAGTGCTCTTTACTGGAGGTTGGGCTAAAACTGGTTTGTACTTCGACACTGCGAAGGCAATTTTCAAGGTAGGTAATTTTTTCAAACAAACCTTCCATACTAAAATTGATTTCAATAAAAAAATTGTTTTCCAAGATGATGCATCCCCTCGTTTGCAATATGGTTAGAATTCACCAAAAAGAATAAAATGGCATTTTCTACTTTTGGTTTCCACCCCTAACTGTTATCAGTACAATCATCTTGTACCTGCAGGAAGTTTTAGCAAGGAATGATGCAGGCTTCCATTTCCCAGTGTATGCCATCTGCTTAGGCTTTGAAATTCTGACAATGATCATTAGTGAGGTAATATATGGCCAAAACATATGTATATATATATAGCCTGTAGTGATCAGACATTCCCATTCCAATTATTCCCATATTTTCCATTTTGTCAGACTGATTCTGTGCGAGAAGAAGGGATTACCAATTTATTTGTTATTTAAAATATGTAGTACATGGTGATTAGGACTCTTCAGGACTTTTGGTGTGCCTGTATAAGCACACACATTATGCATATCTTTTGCCATAGTGACAATAAATTGAGAGTTTCAGTTTCAATTTACAGCGGTGTATTTCCTTCAGTGTTTCACTGTGGATTCCGCTTTCTCTCTTGGATTCAAGGAAGCCCTGGTGGATATCTGGGATTTAGCTTGGTGATTCTAGGTTTTCTACCCCTTTTCTATCTGTCGAGTCTGTTACCCTTTCTACAGGAATTGGTATTTGTTTTGCGTTGCCAAGCTACTTGTCTCAAACTCTATTCCTAATGTTATTGTTCTTGTTCTAGGTGGTTATTTCTGTTGTTTTCTATTGCTGCCTAACCTGATTGTATGCAGAGAGGAGGTAAAACTTTAGGTTTTGTTTTTCTGTGAGATGTGTAATTAAATTAAATATGGCCTTACAGTGCAATGATGATGTTGGTGGTAAAGTTATTGCCAGAAAAATGTCTGAGTAATTGTTTTGTTTACTTTATCATCCATCAATGTCAAAAAGTCTGAGTAGTTGTTTCAAATATTAGTGCACTCTTGTTAGTGGAAATTCTTAATAGTCCCACTTGAGAAATGTTATGAGCATGACTTTTATTTTTCCTTGAAAATAGGACAATCAAATTCTGGAAACATATAATGCAACCGATCAGGCTTCCACTCTTCAATTTATGGAAAACATAAGTATCGAAGGAACTGTGTTTCAGAGGTATACACGCTGTAACCCCCCCCCCCCCCCCCCCCCAATCTTGTTAGCTTTGGTAAAATTCAAGCATTTCTCTTATACCAGGTCGTATTAACATTCTCAATTTTTTGTATTTATCAAACATGATGCACTTAATTTTATTTTCTTACCAAGTTTTTAGTTTCTTTATAGAGCCACAAAAGGATATTAATGAATTTGTTAAACAGTGTAAATATCAATAAACTTTTCTGTCAATAACTGAACGAAAGAGTTTTTCAAATTCTCTTATATGTAAGATAACTGTTCTGAATCCCAATTAATAGCTCCTTGATCATCATTATTTGCTTTACTTCTTAATTCTTAACATGCTGTTATCTCAATTTCGTCTTTGACATGCCAAATGCTTATCCTTTATTTTTGTGTGACTTGGTTACTGACATGGAGAAGATGCCCTAACTTGATATAGTTACCTAATATCCAATATGGATGTGTGCTGAATAAGTGAATACTTACAAGATGATGTGGTGTCAAATTTTATTATCCAGTTTGCACACTGCAAAGCATGATATGTGGCATTATGCAATCTATAAGGGATAAATGGAGGTCTTTTGTTATCATGTCAGGAACTGTTTTGCCTAGCTCCTTGGACATTTATTGTGAATTTTTTTTCTTATAGAAGTTCTATAATTATTCGATACTGGCAAAATGATACTTTTAGCAAAAAACTGCTAAGTTAACATTAATATTCCTTTGCAGATTTCCTCCAGTTTTGCTTAAAAAGTTGAGTACAGATTGCCTAGTCATGCAAAACCATCATGTGAGCTCACAAAACTGGTAGTACCTTTAGACTTTGGTCAAATAGAGACACATGATGCTCTGTTTCTTGTTTCTTTGTTGGTTTAGATTTCTGTAATATATGACATTTTACTCTTTAAAAAGGACTATTTTTTTAAAAAAATTATTTTGGTGCAGTGTTCTGTCTTATAAACCAGCATTACCTATCCATTTCCTCATGATTGGAGATCTAAAAATATCTTGATATTCATGAAATTTGAAGCCAAAAAGGAAAATGTAAATTAGACTTTCCTCCATATCTGGCCATATTTTAATGCTCTTATACTGAAGAACCGTCCCTAAAAAGTAAACTAAAATATACTGGCTGATGAGTATCGCTCAAGTGGAAGATGGAACAATGATGCTGTTGTCAGGAGAGTGTGATCTGGAGTTTCCACTTTCTTGGGAAATATTTATGTTTTGCATTTCCATAATTTAGACTAGATTGGGGAGTTGATACTTGAATGTTTACATCTTCCAATTCTAAGTTTTTCCACCTGCCTTTGAACATGCTTGTTGCATCAAGGCCGTCTTATCTTTAATTTCTACTTATATTTTCAAATTAGAATACTAATCCATTGACCAGAAAGGCTGCTTTCCCCATTTTATCTAACTTGTCTGATCTTCCAATGCAACAGTATGGCATCTCACCACAACGGTTTCAGGAAAATGAACATCTATCTAGTTTCTTTGAGATCCTGACTAATAGTGCAGATGAAGATAACCAGGTAATGGATGCAATAATTTTGTGATGTAGTTTTCTATACACTTGAAGAATTCTAATTCCTTTCCCAACATCAATTTTAGGTTTATGTCTCCACTGTACAAGCACGCAACTATCCTGTGACTGCCTTCCAATGGCATCCCGAGGTATTGCTATCAAGTGCTTTGCATTAGAGCCATTGTGTTTTTCTGTGGAGATTCATCTTTGGTTGGGCAAATTCTATACTTGAAGTATAAAATATGGATTTAGATAATCAGGAAATTCAGGAAGGATGACAAGTCCTGTATACCCTAAAAAAGTTACTGTGGGATAATGGGATGCAGCTGTTTGTGCTTTGTAGTTACAGGAGAAATTTTTGTCAATTTGCACTCGTATCACACCCCTACTCTTTTATATGTAAAATACATCCAAACCTGGTCATCATATAAGAAAATCTTGCATGTTTGTGTTTAAGCTGGGTCTGGTACTTTTACAGAGATCAGTTTGGGTATTTAGTTTAAAAATATTAAAGTGCCTTTAATGTCTGAGTTCTTTTGTGAAGTTGAAAGAAATGCCCAAACAACATAGGCAATTTTTTATTACCATTACCATAGCAAAAGGAGCAGTGGGAGGTGGCAGGCTATAAAAATAACATCATGATATTTTTATAGCTCAGCTTAATTTCTAAACATAATTGAATTATTGATCCTCATGGTATGGTGCACAAGTGTCAATTCTCCTTTGTTTTTCAAAATTTGTTTATTGTTATTGTAAATATACAATTGCTTATGGTAGTAGGATTAATAGTGACTGAAATCCAAACGCATTACAGAAAAATGCTTTTGAATGGGGGTTATCAATGATTCCACACTCAGAGGATGCCATTCAAGTGACCCAACATGTTGCCAACTTCTTTGTTAGGTGAGGATTTTTTTGTGCTGAAAAGTTATTAGCTTATGCTGCGAACTTTTTTTATGAGATGTGCTGAGGATGTAATTTGAGCCTTGGACATCCTGAACTGAGGTTTGGCATATTTTAAACAGGCTCCAATAAATCATCTACTCATTCACATGCATGTTAGGACTAGTTTAAGAAGGCTGGTTAATTCTCTGTTGTAAACTTAGTATTCATGGAAATTTTGTAGCAGAAAATATGAAGTAGCTGAAAATATGAAAGCATAGTTCATGTTCAGACCTTTCAAAACACAGAAAGCACGAGAATGATCAAATGATAATGCAAGCTTAGATATATTTGAAGTTGTTTACAGTGGTTGTATCAACTACAACCAGTAGCATTTGAAAATCATAAACACTGTATTTTTGACATTTTAACTAATAATGTTGCTTAAATTCATTTTATATTACTCTTATCAATATTGATATTGAAACTTTTGTGTTCTGCTGCGTTTATTTTCTGAGAACCCTGTCAGAAGTCCAAACAAAAGAAATTAAAGTCGTATTGCCTGCTTCGTGAACCTTTTCATTTATCTATGGTGCTTTGTTGTTCACAGCAGAGTAATGAGATGAAAAGAAAAAAAACTGTTTTCAATGATTGTTTTGTGCTGCAGTGAAGCTAGAAAGTCCTTGAACAGGCCACCTGCTCGGAGGGTACTTGACAATTTAATTTACAATTACAGTCCCACATTTTGTGGGAAAGCTGGGTAAGTGAATTGACTCCGAGAACCTAGTTTGGCACACAAATTTATTGTTACCAAGGTTGGCACTTGCATTTACTGATTTGCGTTTCTTCTTTTATCCTACTGTAGGAAGGGATATGATGAAGTTTACATCTTCGCAGAACCAGAAACACCGAACAATACGAGGTGTGCAGTGCATGGTAATTGTCATGGACGTGTGAAGTTGTAAATATTTAAGACTCAGCACTGAAGTCTGAACACATAGATTGTATCATTGTCGACAATGTAAAGCTTAAGATCGAACTGAACTAAGTGCATTTGTTAATAATTCAAGACATGATGGTTTGTGTTCGCAAATGTTTTCAGTAAGATCGAACTGAACTAAGTGCATTTGTTAATAATTCAAGACATGATGGTTTGTGTTCGCAAATGCTTTCAGTATTTACATTACGCCACTGCCAATTAAGATGTATTACGGCATCGTAGTCATAACTCATAACTTCACTGGTGACCCTGTTTGACTATGATGTAAAGTATATTACATCAAAATGCTATGATGTCTTGTTCATCCAATCTCACCCATGCTTCAATTCCATTTCCCATTCTTGTTTCCATCTAACCAATGTAATTCAAATACATTGAATCATGTATGTTGAATGCCTTGGTGCCCATCCAAATTGCTTACCCCAGTCGAAATCAGCTTCATAGCAACACGTTTTATTTATACAAATTGCTAGTTGTGATATGATCACAATTCTCATCAGAAAACATTTCTCTTTTCTTTCAGATGCTGGATAATCTAGAAAAAAAAAAAAACCCTTCATCGCCATGTATTTCGGCCATGAATTGGCTGTCAATTTTCCCCTCGGCTTCGCTTATAGATAGCACACTAAGGCATCCAATTCTATTTGGTCACTAGCTCTGCATTTCATAGGTTCTTTCCAAAGAAGATTTCCAATATTATGTTCAGGCAAAGGTCGCCTTTTTGAGTCATTTCCTGCTCTTGAAGCAACTATGACACTTCTCCAGATAATTGCTAGAACCTCAATTGAAGTTGGGGACTTGACAAACAGGGATCTACTTGCTTCTGCCTTGAGCTTATCGCCAATGCATCGAACACAAATCTTCTCCAATCACACTTTCCTTTTCTGAACATGGTGGGGTCAGAGAAATGGAGCAATAAAACTGGGATATGCTGCTTGTGATGTAAAACAAGCAGTAGATGACCGAGCTTTCATAAAGGTGCAAAATGATGCCCCATCAAAGACCTTGTGAGGAACACCAGCACAAATAGCTATAACGCAGCACAAATGTATTTACTTGAACCAGAAGAACATGATTACCGAATTTTGATGAATCTGCTGGGTTTCAGTGAAAAAACAGTGCATAAAGTGGCTCTCCGTTTTTTCAAGAAATGTTGATAGGTGAAAAGTTCATGGAGGAACACAAGAGCAAACTGCTGGGGGGGAGTAATAGCTCTATAAATAGGCTGCAAGTTTTGTATATATTACACACACGAATTTATATATATTCCTTTATTAATAGTTAATAAAAAGTTGGAAAAGAATTTACTTGCTTTGTTTGTGTTAATTTCATTTACTTGCAAGAGAGAAAGACTGAATCTAGCAAGACTAGACGACAGCATGGGACTGGAATTTTGAGCGAGAAATTTATCACTATGATAGTTGTCTTCTAGCTATAACTCGGAATGCGCATGCTCTTTGTTGCGAATAATTCTATAAAATCTATTTTAGTGTTTCATTTAATTTAAAATTTTAAGGGAATAAAATAAAAATAAATTCAATATTAATTGTGAAATTTTTTTAATTTAATATGTATTTTATAGTATTTAACACCATATATGTATTTTATATTTAAGTTTAAATATAATATGTTTGATCTTGATTAATAAAAAAAATAAAATGTATGGAAGTAATTATTTATTTTTTAAAAATCAAACTAAAAAAGTCAATGATAATCAACAAAGATGCTAGAAAGGTGTTTAATTTTAGTTAATGATTTATAGAAATATCATAACAGAACTATTAATTATTGAAAAATTGTATTTTGAGAAAATAATAAATACTTAATGATTAAAACATCAAAGAAAAGAAAATAAAAGATATATGATTTGAATTGTGAGTTTAGTAAATTAATTTAAATTAATTAAAAATTAAACTTCATAATTTATTTGTAATTATTTTTTATGAGGTTATCACGGTCTTAAATAAATATCACAACATTAAGCAAGTGCTTGTTTTTATGAGGATCTATTATTTCATCATATAATTAAATTTAAATATTTAAAAAAAAATATTAATCCTATTCAATTTCATGACTTGAGTCGTAGATTTGATATGTTAATTTAAATTAATTTCAAACTAAATTTTATAATTTATTTTAATTTAATTTTTATAAAGTTTTCAATGTCTCCATCAAATATTCTAACATTAAGTTTACATTTAATTTTATGAATGACTATTTTTATTATCATATAATTAAATAAAAAATTATTTTAAATACATTGCATGACCCAATTATGGGTTTGGTTGGTTAAACTATAAATTTTGAATTCAATCAAAATATTATCATCTTAATATTTTTTTATATATTTTTTTTAAAATTAAATAACATTTTTTTTTACCATTAAAATTATTTTTTAATTCATCAAATTAACTATATCACATCATAAAAATATCTAAATAGTTTAATTAAAACTCAAGCATTATAAAAAATCAAGTTTAAAAATTTCAAGATATACCCATTCCCAACCAAAAATTTCTTGTTAGTTAGATATTTTTTATGTTTTTAAAAAATTTGCTCCATTATACAACATAACGGGAGCTAATTATCTAGTCTAAAACTAAGGACAACGATCATTTCCTTCCTATGTAATCATGCAATTTGCTCAACAAGAAAATAAAAGAACATCACACATGGATAGTTGTTTGGACTACGCTATGCATGTGGGTCCTATACATTTGTGTGTATTTATTTATGTGATGCACACCGAAGCATAAAAAACAAAAAAAGATAGCAACATGAAAGACCGAGCTTGACAAAATAAGTTCAACATACCAGCAACCCTAATTTCTAATTGTATTTTCTACAATAAAATTTGATATATTTTACTGAAAAAAAGGATTCCTAAACTAAAAAAAAAGGATAAAATTATTAATCTCAATATTGAATTTACTAAAATAAATAGAAAAAAATAAAAATCACATAACATTTTCAAACTAAATAAAAAATAGCAATAACTAATAAAAATAATTTTTTTAAAAAAAAAATCATCAATCTTTCTAGATTGAAAAGAACTTATCTTTAAGTTTTAATTATTTATTAAACAAAAAGCTAAATATTAAACATTGAAAATAATGATCATCTTTGAATACTTGAGTGAATTGCATTATTGTTGGCAATGATTATTAGAGCTATAAAATTAAAAAAAATTCATTAAATGTCCTTCTCACATCAAGTGACCCTCATGTGAATGTTTTTGCGCTCCATTCACCTTGGCATATCAGCAATAATTAGCCAACTTAGATAAAGCTACCTAAAAATAAACTCTCATAACTCTTTCAATATTTATGGAACTATTCCTAGTTGTCAATGGCTTATTCCAAACTGATATCTTTCTACTACACCACTTTGATTCTTTAAAACTCTAATTCTTTTTTTTTTCTTCACAAACTAGATAAAAACAATATATTTTTACACTTATCACAAAAATCCCCTCTTTCCTAAGCACTAATATTATAAGCTTTTTCTTGATTCTGATAATATATGCATTACATTGCCCAAGATATTCAAGTTATATTGCTATGGTCTTTTTTAAAGTAGATGAAAAATATTTATAAACATTATATCATATCAAACATTATTAAAATATCTCTTATTTATAAAAAAAATAAAATAAAATAGCATTTATTCATAATTATCTTACTATGTCGATTGAACCATTTTAATGTAGAGGGTTTTTGTTGTTTTTTATCTTGAATTGCAACGTTTTTTGTAATTTTTATTAATATCATATTCTTGTAATTATTATCATTAATGATCAAATTATATACTTTTTCTTTAGTGGTACAGAAAAGAATGGTGTATAATAAATCCTCATCTAAATTAGTTTTAAGAGCCAACGAGTTTTTTTTGGATGACGAAGGCAGCAGGGTCATCTCTTTAATGTAAAATATCCATCCATAGCGTTATCCTGACCTCCTAAGTGTCTCTTTCATCTCCACATCCACCCCCTTGTCCACATATTCAATACTCTCAAGGATAATAATCTTCCCTTTTATTTCGAGGTTCAAGCACTATAATTTAATCCATTTTCTTCCTGTTAAATTATGGGCCTAGCCGATGCACCCTTGGCCTGGAATATGGATCCATGGAAAACGCAGGTGATATATGTCACCTGCCTGCATTGCTATTCCACCCTTGAAAAAAAGAACGCAGACCCTCCAAAAACAATATGGCGGGAAACCAGTGTGTTTGTAGAGGGAAAATCGAACACTCTCATTTTGTTTTGTCCTTGATTGATGGCGTTGGTAATTTCTATCTCTTCATCCACCTGCTCTATTTCTTCCATCTCTAATTTCTCTTTGAGCCCAAAAACCAAAGAAATTATGTCCCAAATGGAAACCCTAGGCATTCTTGATGAAATTGAAGTTCTTGTCTCTGATAAACTCCAAGTGGTACTTCTACTCCTCTTCAATCCCCTTAGTTTTACTGGGTTTTGTTGTTGTAATCTTGGGTCAGTTTTAGTAAATCTAGAAAATTAATTAATTATTTAATCACTTGGTTTCAGGTTTCATACAAGTGGTTGAGTCGAAATTTCTTGGTTTCATCGAATGCTGCAAAAAGGTAATTTTCCTCTCTGAAATTTGTGATTTTTATTTTTATTTTCCTGGTTTGTGCATTCAATTAACAAATGGTTGGTGTTGCTTCCTTAAGGTTGCTTCAAGAATTTGTTAACACACGCGGAAGTGGATTCGAAGTGGTATACACTCTATCCGGTTGGTTAAAGAACAACCCTTCAAGTTACCATATAAGGCTTGTTTCCGGTCCCAAACTTGAAGGTCAGGTCTTTGAATGGTGCTAACATCATTGTAGTTATTGTTGGTTAGAAACGAGAGATACTCGAAATTGCAAGGATTTCCATCTATCCCATTATAATAGATGGGTTTCAGGGTGGCATTGCTAGCTGCTGCTCTTAGGTTTGCAATAATGTGTCCTGGAAGAATCATTAGGTGACTTGTTAACATGCCATAACCATAGGTTTGTGCTTTCGCCTAAGCAATTTAAGCATTTTTTACTTACCTTTTTTTTTTCCCCTGGCTCATCTATGATCCCTCTTCCTGGAAGAGAGTTTAGCAGTTAGAATTTCTTTCCTTTGAATTGGCCATGGAAATGTAGTTGGAGTTCTTTGAATTCAATTGATTAGAACAAAGAATTATAGAAGTGCACCAAGCATATTATGCGTTCACATGAATGTGTGATGAAAGTTGTTTTTGTCTATTTCAATACCTCGGCTACTTGATTCTGGATCGATGCTGTTGCACCCGTTGCTGGCAGATAATTTTCATGCATTATTTTGTGGTCTGTTAGTATCATCCATGCTTGAATGTTGTGCCCTAGACAAGGATACATTGATATGCTGAGATTTCCTTTTTTGATTTTTTTTCTTGCAGAAGCTAAACAAGAATTCAATGGCAATTGCTCAGTTCAGGTATATAGTGTCCAAGCTTGCATCCCAAAAGATCCAGCTGCACTTTGGAATGCTGAATTTGTTCAGGCAGAAGAGCTCTTCAAGCAATCCTTCACAGTTGATAATTGCTTAAGAGATAACAGGTATGATGCACCTGTAGTCTGCAATCAGTTCCAGTATCTTACTAGAACTTGACTTATGTAGATCATGGAATTGCTAGATATGATTATTATTTCATTTATGAAATTCATATGCAGCCGTTACAATAATGCAGCTGCTGTTGTAACAGCTTATTTCTTTGCAAATATTCAGCCAATGAAAGCCTGAACCGATGGTCCTCAATAATTTTCTGACTGCTGACCTGCCTCGTGCAACAAAACTATTAGTACTAAACTGTTCTAGAAGAGAGTTGACTGGTTATGTCAAGTTTGTTGATGATGCACTTTGAACTCATTTTTTAATGTAATTAGCACGCACAAATGTGTTCTTATTGGGGGTGGGAATTGGTTGGGGGTAATGAGATGAGATATTTCAAGCCTTGGATGGTTTCATATTGAGGGTTTCCCTCTCTCTCCCTTCTCATGAATTGCGGCATAAATTAGCTTATTTTCCTTGGTGCTTGAATTTTTCTTCTGCAGATTTTGTGGGATTCTTAATTCCTATGTTAAGTACAATGTTGGTGGACCTGCTGCAACCAAAAGTGTGGAAATCCCAGTAATTCAACTGTGTCAAAATATTACAGCTCCACCATCTAAGCAAACCGAAGTTCAGCAAAGCCCAAAGGGTGGCCCTCCATCTCCCAATCTGGTGAACAGTGTCAAAAGTGAAAGGAATGGAACAGGAGTTCATGATCTGGCTACCAAGCAGACTGTAGATGAAGAAAAGGTCTCTCTCTTGCCTGCCAATAAGAAGAAAGGCCAGAGTGATAAAACCTCTTCTGGAAATGGAGGTTCGTTGGCAAATTTGTGGGGTCGTGCATCTGCCAAGTCAAAGCCATCTAGTGCACAAGCTGATAATGATAAGCACATTCCAAATCCTACTGGTAGGTTTTTATTTGGTTGCCATACAACAAGGAAATTATCTGCTTAACTAGGATGTAGGATTTTCTGATGTGACTTCTGCAAGACAAGCTCCTATTCTACACCTCGGCTTTAATTTTTATCTGCTGTTTCTTTTTCAATTTCTGAATTGGTTTATTACATGTTATTAGTGAGTGCGGAAGCTCAAATTTCTGCTTGTGAAGAAACTGAAATTGGGAGCAGTGATGATGAGGCTCAGGGTGTGAATTTTAAGCGAACTTCTAATGGGGATAACAGTAGAAAAAGGAGGGTAGTTTTAGATTATTCTGATGATGAGTTCGAAGATGCAGTCAATCTAGCATCACCAGAACTTCCAAAGGGCCAAAGCAGTACAGCCTTGGTTTTGGAGAAGCCCCACTTCAAGAAGCAAGCAGAAGATAAACCAGTGATCAAGGTAGAGAAATCAACTGAAGGAGCACCTAATCAGTTGTTGAGAGATGATTCTTCAGTTGGAAAGGGCATTGACTCTAAAACTTCCTCTTTGGAGAAGATCCAGAGTGACTTCACCTTCTGTGATGCTCAGAAGGATACGGCTGTTGGTGCTGCTCCTAACTCCCCCAAAAGGAGAAAAGTGCTAAAGACACGGATTGATGAGCGTGGACGAGAAGGTACTCCCGTGCTCATCCTTCTCAAATTCCAGAAAATCCTCCACGAAATATTATGACTTAGATTTTTTGTTTTTCGCTTAAAAGCTCTATATCCTAGCCGTTAAATCTTTGTATTTTGGTTATTTCTTCCTTGTTTTTGTTTTCCTTTTCTTTTAAATTCCTTTCTTGGATTCTTCTCTCTAGTATTGAAATGTTCCACAAAACCTAATTTCTTGTTTGCCTTTTTTGTTAATATATGTCATTCTCTCTGCTGCAGTAACTGAGGTAGTCTGGGAAGGGGAGGAGACAGAAACTAAGAAAGTTGAGTCACAGGATTCGAAAAAGAAAGCAGAAAATACTGCAGTTACAAATACTGTTAACAACAGGTCAAAACTATTACATTATAATTTCACTTGCATGTATTCGGTGTATGCTTTGCCTAGTTGATTCTTGTTTTCAATTGCCATTTAGGATTTGGTGATAAAACTTTAGCGTGTACCTGGTAACTGCACTATTAATCTTGTCTCGTACATTCAGGGCACCTCTGACTAAGAAGTCTCCAGCAGCAGGAAACGGTGCTCTGTCTAATCCAGGAAGCAAAGCAGGGAACAAGAAAGGAGGGAACAAGGACCCTAAACAAGGCAACATTCTATCGTTCTTCAAGAGGGTTTGAGCAAACCAGCTAAATATGAAAACGTCATCTGATAACCTTCTTTTATTTTCGTCGTTTTGCCCCCTCTTCCCTCTTTTGTGGTTTTCATTTTGCATTTTCCTTTTTGGCGTTGTGAATGGAGGATTAGGGCCTTTGAGGCAATCGATATGCTAAACCTTTTGTGTTGTATGAAATCAATACATGTTTATCATTACAAATTGCTCACGTGAAATCCCTTCTGCCAAATACTCAGTTATAATTATTACAGCAATTAGAACCGTATGCAAAGGCAATTTTAACAAAACACTTCAGCCCATAAACCTGTGGTCCTGTACAAAGAAAGATTGACCACAGATGCCCGTCAGCATCAGGGAAAGACGCTCGCACATCCCCACTCGTTTAGCATTTCCAATGCTCGACAGTGGTGAGTAATAGAAGAAAAGAAAAGCACTCAGCAGTAGAAACTGAAGCTTACCTTTTCGATTTGCCAAAAGTACGCCCATGATCTTTCTCTCTTTTTTTTTCTTGCAAAAAGCTTTTACTCCATGCCTGAAAATCCAATAGCATTCATAATTCATGATGGTCTGCTCCTAAATGCAGTAAACTAAGAGAGAGCGGGAGTTTAATGCATTTCCATGGATAAGCTGTTAAATTGATATTTTTTTAATACTTCTCAATATTTTGATGTTCTAAAATAAAAAATAAAGAGAATCTAAAAGGAAAATTCATTTTGATACGAATTCCAAAGTTATTCTAGTTTGAAAAACTATAAAATCCCAAAAACCAATAAAAAAAATCCATAAAGCCCCATTTCTGAGAGAAAACTCATCATCATATAATAAATTTCAACTCAGTAATATGGTCAAGCACCAAACAACACCGCCCAGTAGCCCGGCAACCAACCTCTGGCTATTAAGGTTTTGTGAAAAAACACATCTTTTCACTAAATACAAACAATTGTTATGCTGTTGTCAGTTAACGACAATTACTTACAGCACAGCAAATCTAGTGGCAAATCTAAAGAAATAAAATTACCCAACTTTTTGAAAGGCATTTTAGGAGATAATTTACATGATTTACATTCAATCCGTGCACACAGTGCTAATTGATCTCTGTTCTCTGCTTTAAGTTTCTCGGATCAAATTGGTTGGCTCACTCAAAACATACTTGGGTAGTTCATACTTTGCACCTGCGGGAACATTTTGAATACAACCGTGAAAATAAGAAATATATCAAATTTGTATGACATGCATGGAAAGACCACCATAAAATACACTTTAGCCGCATAAGAAAAATTTGAAACTCGTGGAAATGTAAGAAGTCCGTAAATTCTGGTTTTTGCAAACAAAAAAATCACCACTTTTTTAGAGAGATTTGGTGTTTAACACAAAAGGTGACGCAATAAGGAATTGAAGGATTAAGTACCTCTTTCATCGTAGCATACTGTCAAATCGGCATTTTGAATGATGACACCCGCACTGTCCACAATTGCTTGTGCAAGGGATAATTCAGCTTCGGCAGCAGCTTGAAGAGCATCCCAAATCTCTGGCATCCAGAAAATTGGAATCTATATCTCAGAATCAGATATAATAAATGATTGGAAAGCTTATTATAAACAATTTTTTATAACGTGAAGTCAACCGGATCTTATTTTGTGCTAGAAAATTCAAAACCTTTCATCTTCATTCATAGCAACTTTTAGCAAGACTAGATAGATGGTAAGACAGCATAATGAACATCTGATCTTCATATTTGATAACTTCTCTTCTATCCCTTTTTTTATCAACTGTGGAAAGCAAAACAGCTATTAATCACTGAAGTGATAAATTTAATCTTCATATGCGGTAACCTCCCCTCTAAACCCCAATTCCAAAAAACCACTGAAATGATCAAAATGCTGATTCAGTGATTGTTAATGATGTTCCTTGGAATGTCACAAGCTAGGTAGACATGTGGTTGATATCGTCACATGTACTGTATCAGTATGACTAGTGTCTGATATAGAGACACAAGTCTGCAGTAGCTCCAGCCAAAGTTGGCTACAGTAATTTATTTGGGGTAACCTGTACAGCCTATAACATATCCAGGTCCAATTACAACATTTACTTGATCCTCGAGGCACAATTGGCACTAAATAAAAATCCTAGGAATTGTCATTTCAAATTCTTTACTAGTGCCATCCATTATTCCAAAACCGTCCTATCGCTTGCTTCCTTTTTATTTTTCGTTTCTTTTGTTAATGCTAGAGATAATTTCTAATCAATTGAACATAATATCATAAATATAGACCAGATAATAGAAGCATATGTGGTAGGCTTTGCAAGCAGCGTAACATTCTTAAGTAGCAAGTAAAATATTACATGAGAGAAGAAATAGATCTTGTGCAATGTCAATGGCAAAAACATTATTAAGGAAAGTAAAAACCTAATCTACAAAGCACAACTCCAGCAATGCCAATGGTCAAACTGTCGTCAAGGAAAGTGGAATCTTAAAATTACAAAGCACATCTCCACTCTGATATAGATTCTAAATTTTTCCAATATTCCTTGTACGTCAACAGAAAGGAGCCTCCTAATTATAAATCTATAAATGAACTGTCAAGAATAGTCCTTTCAAAATCTTCATGGATACTGCAGCATAATGATACCCTGCCTCATTACAGGTCAAAACTTACAGTTTAGGTCAGCAGAGTGATGTTTTAAAAATAATTATGTGCTTGAATTACGCATGCTGATTGCTTGATTAGAGACATGACAGACAATTCATATGTAATAACTAATAACTGATAGGGGAATCCAAATCAAACATCCCTTCGGCTTGAATATTTTATGTGGCAAAGCAATCAAGAATAGCTTACAATTGTTTTCTTTATGTTCATTCCTAAACATTCAGCGACTGTTATTGATGAACACATGTATGACAGTCCAATCAGTGTACTGTGGTGGCAATTTCTGAGGTTCTTCCCAAAACTCCCTCTATATGGTTTCCAATAACTTAGACCTGCACTTCTCAATGTAATTGCTCTCAAGGTTTCTCACTTTTATTCTGTATTTCAATGTCACTAATAGATTTTTTTATTTTTTATTTTTTTTTACTTGGGAAAAAAAAGTACAGATTTCACCTATTCAACAAAAGATCAATTAGTATCTTCTCATTCCTAAGATAAATTGAATCATTATAAAAAATAATATATTACTCAACCCAAGGTTAATTTCTATGAAAATTCCTAGTGAAGAGCCACAAGTGATATGACATTCCAGAAAAGGTACCTTTCCTTCCACCATAGTGAGGCGAGGTATCCCAAAACTCCTCACGCATCTGTAAAAGCTGAGACTTCGTAATAGGCTGAGGATGCTTCCAAGGTTTTGGCTTCCGTATTTTCTTAGCATTCCCTGTCATAATCACAAATGTGACATACGTCTCTGTTAATTACCATGATTATATAAAGAATACCTAAAAAACTGGTTGGCATTCAAATATTTCTCTTTCATAACTACTGTTACCTAACATTCATCCCTTATTAATGGAATCAAGGAAGAGATAGAAAAAGGCATGTTATGACTATTATGCATATGACATACCATGCCACAAAGTACGCTGAAATATATATTTAAGGAAAAGAAAAGGTGCTTTACATAGGATTGCTTGTTAAATTTGAGTGCTCTGGGTTCATTATTTTACATAAAAGTGGCAATGTCAAAAAGCAGATGGCAAGGAAATATTCTAGAGATAAGATTCAATTCTCCTCCTCTCCTTAATTGTCTATCCAATCCTGCATCTTCAGTGAAAAGGATAGCATAGAAAAACAAAATAAAACATAGAAATTATAAGCCCACTGAAGAGTATACAGACAAATAAACAAATACAACATAAGATCTCTCTCACACACAGACATGAACTTAAAAGACCAGCTTAGCAAATAATCTTATGTTTAGATTACATAAATATGGTGACCAAAAGAAGCTTGAGACCACTGCGGAAATTCCCAGAAATCCGTTAAACAGAGGTACACAGAAACTCGTGAATTGAAGATTTCACTATTCTAGCTGTTACATGTGCATACAGAACACACTTACCAAACATGCTAATTAGACCTCATTAAAAACAAGCACATTTTAACGAAATTGCAGTAATTAAAGCTTTTCAAGACTTGCATAAATGGAAGCTAAGCTGGAACCGAAGCTCTATAGTATATTTTACAGTTGATATACAACTAGTACATCTGTTTGGTAATTCGATCACCTCAAATCCTAAATCCGGAAAATAATAAACTCGCCTATAACTGTAATTTGAAGCTAGTTAAAATGCCGCTCAAATCATTGATTGGTCTCAATCTTCTTGCATGATAGCAGGCTTAATAGATAACACGAAAAGACTGAACCAATTATCCATAGCCCTTCAAAATCACACAGAGGTCTCGCACCGATAACAAATTATACTCATTCCAATTCATTGGGTTTTATCAATTTAAAAATCCGTATTAAAACTCTTTACGAGAAAAAGAAAGCAACCACGGCATTCAGTCAAACATTCAGTTCTTGAATGTGTTCCAAAATGAATGAAATCTTCAACTTTCTGTTTCTGTTTCGCAAAGAAATTAAATTATTTGTTTTTAATTTCAAGAGAGAAAATCTCAAATTCATAAAGAGAAGCATTTTGACCTAAATTAAATCCTGATATTAAGAAATCTCACATTTAAGTAGTAATTAAATCTGAAAAACTATAATCACCATCACTAAATCACTCTCTCTGTCATCCAGGTTTCAGAAGTCACCACGTGCATGTAATAACAGTACATAAAACAGAAAACTAGCAATCTTGTTAATGCAACAAATAACGTCCAAAATCAGTTACGATTAGTTTCTGCCCTTTTATTTTCCTTTTGATAATAATAAAAAAATCCAAAACATTATGTATTCTTGATTAATTTTTTTCCTTGAGGTTTCTCGGCTGCCAAACAGACAAAGAGAAATAGAAGGGGTGAGAGAAAAAGAGACGATAGAGTGAGGTTACCGTCTGTTTTAGCTTGTGAGGATCCAGCACATCCCATTCTGTATTTGCTTTTTAAACACAAAAAATCACTTCAATAAAAGAATTTTGTTTTCGAGAGGGAGAGCTCTTAGAGAAGCTTCATTGAAATGCAAGTCAAAATGAAGTTCCCTTCGGTCCCAGCTGGTTTCTAGAGAGTGAAACAGAGGGGTTCATATTTTTATTTTCTTGAGGGGAGGGGGGGGAAGTGGGGAGGTGGTATGTTATTTATATTTTGCTTCCGGTGACAGCTGCCTGCGGTTATTCCGGTGAGGTCCGTAATAATGAGGGTGATATGTGAAAGAAATTAATTAAGAGGGTTACCTTAATTGTGGATGATGATTGCTTAATTATAAGATAATGTTTACAGTGAGAGGGGGGTTAGGAGCGAAGCTGATGGTTGGCTGTCATGATCTTTGTTCGCTGCCTGTAGGTAACATGTAGAGTAAGGGGCTTTTTCGGAATTCTCAGTTTCATTATTGGGCGGGTTGTTTTTAAGGATATTTTTACTGACAACAATTGTCTGAGCTCCTTACAGAATGTTTCGAGCGCTCTAAATTAAATTAAATATTTTAATGAATTTTCACGTGTAAAATTATTTTGATGGTAAAAAAAAATAAATTTTAAATGAAGTTTATTATTTAAAAAGTATATAAAAATAAACTAAAGATAAATTATATTATTTACAATTCTAAAAAATAAAAATTTATTTTAAAAAAAAATATTTATCCACATGTTAAACCTTATCTCACTCATTGTGAAATTGGATTTATGAAAGTCGCGTCTTAAATTAAACATTGTTTTTTAAAACTAGTTTTAATATTATATTAAAATAATTTAGATCAAATAAAAAAGACTAGAATTTTTAATAATTTTTTTATCATAAATATTTAAAATTAATTCAAATATAAAAAAATAATATATAAATTAAATTAAAAATATTATTTTATCCTTACTAAATAAAACTAAATATATATTATTTAATACCACCTACCTTTGTTTTTTGCAAGACTTTTAACGGAAAAAAAGGTGATGATTGGTAATATAAAAAATAAAATAAAATAAATCTTATTTTTTCTATATATATGAATTCAATTAATTTATCAATTAAATTTAAATTAAATACTATAATTGAATTTAATTATATTAAATGATTGGTTCAAACATGTTATTATAGATTATCCCATTAGCTATTATTAGTTTGTACATTCGCACTATATTGTGAGGGATATATATATATATATATATGTATGTATGTATGTATGTATGTATGTATGTATGTATATGTAAAGGTCTCAAGGAATTCTTTAACATTATTGATATACCTCAAGATATTTTCATTGAAATAAAAAAATCTTATTAAGATTAATTTTTATTGCAAAATAAAATGCTAATTTGTTTGCTAAATAAACTAAATAAATAATTATATGAGTTAATAAATAATAATAAATTTGTTAATTTAAACTAAGAATTGAGTTAGAAAGTTGAGATAAAGATGTATATTAAAATATTTAATATTATATCACATATAGCTTTTCAAAAAAAAAAATTATCTAATTATAAAACAATAATTTTTTTTGTTCTTGTTAAAGTATAAGTCATTTTAAATAATCACAGTATTAGCATTTCTCAGGTCTAAAATCAATTTTCATATTAATCTATCTTAGTGAATACAATGTTATTAATTGAAATTAATGTTTTTATTAAAAATAATATATATTTTATTATTGCTAAAGTGAGTTTAAAAATATCAAAATAATATGTTTATATTTTATGTGTGATTAAAAGCTAAAATAATTATAAATGTGATAAATCATGTTTAAAATATTTTTATTTAAAAAAAACCTGAATTAAATGTATTTATTTTTTTATAAAAAAATTGAATCAAATCTTCATGAATTATTAGTATTATTATTTTAATATTATATATATAATAATTGAAAAAATATTAAAATAAAATAAAAATTTATAATATTATTTAAGAATTATATCTAAACAAAGAATAAATGAATTAATATAGTATTTTAAGTGCAAAACAAATAAAAAAAAAACATAGAAAAGGGTTAGGTGCAGCAGCTAGCCGCTTGTCCAATGTCGAATTGTTATTATATCTACGAGGAGGTCCAAGCATTAATCCTGCTACAGATGTACATCCCTATAATAATCGATGCACTGAGCGATAACCTAAACCTCAAGAATTATGTTAGAATTAAACTAATCTAAAATACAGTGATACCTTGCACTAAACCTATTACTAATAGATTTTTATATTTGAATCCGTGAGATGATGATTTACATGGAGTTTTTTAGGATATGAATTTAATATTTCATAAAACTAGCAATTTCTAGCAGCATTTGGTAATATAATTGAACTGCTTTTGAAAATACTTGAAAAATTAATTTTAATAAGATATATATATATTCATTATTATTTTTATCATAATTATAAAATTTAATCTAATTTGATGTTAGTATACATAAAATCTAAAGTTTAATCTAAATTGGATTACAGTCAAGATTATAATCTGATCCAACACGATCGAGTTAACTATGAATTAATTAAATTTTATTCTTTAAATATTTAAAAATTCATTATATTTATTTCATCTTTTTGTACTATTTAAAAAAAACTTGAGTTTCTAAAATCATGGATTATAACTGTTGTTATTTGGATATTTAGGATTTTAAGTTTGATTTATAAATTGAATACTTAAATTATGCTTGTTAATTCAAGTTTTTAAAATTGTTTTTTTGTTTTGTTTTTTGAATCAATTAAATGTGTAGAGGTTAGAAGTAATGTTGAAATCGACACATGTCATTGACTCATCCATTGATTTGTAGATATACCTAATGATCAAAATCTTTTTCCGAATCAATTTTCTAAAAACTACAATTTTTATCGACTTTTTAAATTGGAATAGCATTGCCACATTTTTACACGTTTCATTGGAAAGAAGTAGGTGGACACGGTGAAGGCATGAGAAAAAACATATCAAATGGTCACCATAGTGACGTTAGTGGATATTTTCTGGTCACTTCACATGGCAGCTGGGAAGATTTTGACCTGCGGCATGGCTCGACGCGAAAACCCATCAGCGCTTTACATTTATCCATCATGGCACACTTGAAGAGTATCCGCCGCTGTGCCACCTTAGAAACGGCAAACCCTGCAAAAGCGTTCTGGGCTGATAGACTTTTCTTTATCACGTGAATTCCTTGATTTCCCTTGAAATCTCTGGGAAAAATGCAGATATACATCACATCAGCACTAGCTCTTTCGATCTTCTTGTTTTGTGTCACCGTCCAATTATCAAATCCCACTTTCCCGTCGCTGCTATTTTTTCAATGAATCCACTTTCAGTGATGCAAGATAAGTCGAGCTCTATCCCTTACAGAGGAACTAATCCTAATCTGTGTGAAGCGTATTGTGAATGAAAAAGTTTTTTTTTTTTTTCAGAAGTGAATGTATTGATTGTTTGTATATATCTTAAATTAATTTTTCGAGATTAATGATTAATTAAACCTTTAATAATTTTAAAATATGTAAAATTCAAACCAATAAACCTAACTAGTTAGCTTCTTTCCTTTTTATGATGGTTAACATTCCAATCGGATTGAAAAGAACAAAAAATGGTGTAAAAAGCTGTTCCCGTGCATAAATCTTGCAGTCCAGCTAGATAAAGTTATCATCTCTAACCACAAGAATCTCAAGACCTGTGGAATCTCAAGACCATTTCTTTTTGTGTTTATATATCAAAAATTAAACAAATTATTTTAATATACTTTCAAGTAAAAAAACATTTAAAAAAAACATTATATATAGCAATAAATAAATACACCTTCGGTGTTCATAGTATGATGATGAATTATTGTTTCATGATGCCAAGGCCAGACCAATCCCACCCTCTAAATGCAATACTTCAAAATAATCTAGAGTACAAGCATATACCAAATAAGTTTTGTAGATTTAAAAGGCCGACTACATAATGAAAGCAAAATGAGTCTACAAACTTTCGCACGGTGAGTTTCTTCTGGACAAATATATGCTTCCAGAAGCAAGAATGCACGATCAGTTCCCTTTTGGGCTATCAGCAGCTCAACTCGTGAATGCTCATCAGTTCTTGCACCCGTTCTGCAGATGGAATGTGATGCGGCAGCCAGTTTAAGAAATATCATGAACTCCTTTATCAATGTGTCTGACAGATAAGCCCTTGCTTGCAAGTTTAAACTTGAATTAGATATTAGTTCAATAACAGATATAAGGGTACAAAAAAGGGTGGAGAAAAAAACAAGCCAAGCTGGATTTGGCAGGCAGTAGAAAAAAACAAGCCAAGCTGGATTTGGCAGGCAGTACAATACTGAGACAAGTAGTCTATCAAAATCGGTAGGAACTATCAGGCCCATACTTGCTTCTGATATTGTAATGCTCAAATTTTGGACTATCGTAGTCCACATGCTTCATCTCAGCAGGTTTTGGCTCAGCCCCGACCGCTCCAAAAACCACTTCACCACTTTTATCTCGTTGGCGATGCCTTGATTTTTCTTTGTGACTCTTTGACCTGACATGAGATGGAACCTCACCTGAACCATAGAATTCTGCATATTCTTGTCGTTTTGAAGACCGATGCTTGCTTAACAAAGAAGGATCCTTAAAACTGGCAGACTTGATCTTTGGTGGTTTCACTTCCGAGTATTTATCACTTGTAGTTGGAGTATGGACCTGGCGACTTTCAGATACAGGAGCAGGAGTACTCTGCCTCTGAACTGATGGAGGCTCAACTTTATCTTCAGGCAGTGTCAGAGAATCTTTCAAAGGAGTGAGGCCTGCTCTGGCTTCACCTGGTCTGTTCCAAGAAGGAACAAAACAGAGGAGTATACCAACCAATGCTTCAAGAGCAAGCTTAGATAGATCAATCAAAAGCTGTCCAAAAGATGGCCACTTGGGCTCCTCTTTCATGTTCTCCATAATAGGAATGGGTTTTTCCTTACTTGATTTCTTTTTAAATTCACTCTCTGAAGATTGTTTCTGCATTATAAGCATTGGATTTAGAGAACAGGATAAGAAGAATCCAAAAAGAAAACATTATGATGCAACTGAAAACATGCATCTCCATTGGAGTAACAATCTAGTATATGTTCTAACCTTCCCTAACCAAACCAAAACAACTTCTAAAACTATATCAATGCTACGGATAATGGAAACAAAGCCAAATTCACTTCTAACCTACAGTTCACAACAGATAGAATCAGATAACTACAGCCAAAAAGATGCTCATGCATTCTCAAGCAGCATACAAGCTTTTCTCAAGATTGCTTCCGTGTCAGAATTATTTTTAAAATTAAATTGGCTACTTAATGGAATGCCAAACAGATAGTTACTGAATTGAAGGAAAGAAATGATCTCTTCATAAGGCTAGTAAGGATGAAGCAAGTAGGTATTTGGATCCCAGATTAACCATTTTGAGGAAATCAGAGAAATCATAAGAAATCATACCATTCTTGAGAAGAGAGAAGACCCAAACCCCTGCTGAAGCATGCACGTAGCATATCCAATCAAGACGGCACCAACAACCATAATCACATCTTCCAAAAGATCCATGAAGTACATCAGTCAGCAAGGGATAGTCCCAAGTGGCATTCAAAATCCAAGTGATGTAAAACAGTGTTTAATTCCATTGACCTCAAGAAACATTACAACAAAAATAAATGCCTAAAATAGAAAATAAAGAATTTTTGGTTGGGTTGGATATGGGAGCTATTCTTGGGGCCTTGGACAATGGGCATGAGACTTGGAGATTCAATGTTGAAACCAAAATGCAATCATGTTTTTCGTTGCTGAACCAATCCATTTTTTCACATTTCTAGGATCATGAGCACATGCTTGGGAACTTGTATCCAAAAAGACTAAATGACATTCACTAAAAGAATACCATGCATTGCACAATCTTTCAACAGGAGTTAATGACCGGTGGATCATTGATGGTATGATAAAAAAAAGTTACAACCAGCATGAAGCAACCAAATCCTCTACCAGAGTAGGGCAGCATACACATGAATTGCGTTGATTGACCCGTAGGTATTTTGGTTCCATAGCTCATTATGTTTTAGTGGTTCTCTGTTTCCTATGTGGTGCTACAGCAGGAAGTCACAAATTATGTGAAAATTTGAGTATATCTTTGCATTAAAGCTAAAGATTTCATCATGGAAGAGAAAAATTCAAATGGCAGCAAAGGCATGGACAATCAAAGAGAACACCCCAAGACCTTGTTTTGCTCGCTAGTCTGTTGCTTTCTATTGCTGTCATACTTGTGCGCTCTATTAATTGGACGTGTACATCTCTTCACTATGATAAACTAAACACCTCCCCTGCAGCCAACTACCATATTACACATTTTCTGTCAATGACTAATCCATGCCAAGGTCAAACTAGAGACTAGGCTGGTAAAGTTAGATTCAAAACTTAAATTCTGTTCCAGGTGTAGTTCTTGGCTTGGTTGAAATGGACTGTATTCCAGATAAAGTTTAAACAATCTAATGCCATAAACCAGCAACATGACTTAATCACTGCCCCATCTTTAAAAGAAAGGTGATAAAAAAGAATATGTAATCATACCTGTCATGGTAAATGAACTGGACTGATAATCACAATCCTCTTGGTTAAGCGAGATTTGCCGAAGAGCAGCATTTCCTCTATCGACAACTAACAAAGAACAGATAGAGTGAAGATACACCACATCAAAATCATTTGAGAATTTGGCATCTTCGCTGGGCCCATCTCTAAAACCTGCAACATTTGATTTCCCCCCAGCAATGGTTGTGACACCTGCAGATAATTTCCAAACTTAACATCTTTATTCCATCATATACACTCAAATGTTCATCTTTCAACAATTAAGATTTTTCAAATCTTTGTGCATCATCTTTTACATTATAACTAGTCAAGGATTGTCAAAATTGATCACATGCCAGTAACTCCATACAGAACTATACACCTTATGAGTATATATGGCACAGAATTAGGGTGCTATAAAAGGCCTCTTCAACCCAAAACATGATTTAGAAACCCAAAAATGATTGACTATCAGTGCAGTATGAGTGGATGGAATACTGACCACATCCCAAACTATGGTTTGGGGGAAGCTACCATACAAGATTTGTCCACGCAAGCAATGCCAAACACACCTTATATGTAGTTGAATTAAGTCATTTTCTCACAAAAAACACTAATATTTACAACTTCACATCTTGTGCAAACTCTTCATACCTGCATCTCCAATCTTTCTGATGGCTAGATTCAAAGTGTCGGCGACATATATGTTCCCTTTATCATCCATGGTTAGACCTCTGGGATGATTAAAACGAGCCTCATTTGGTTTTCCATCAATATGTCCTGTGTAACCCTGAAATGACCCAGCTACCAATCTTGCCCTACTATCTGTAAGAAATAAATTAAAGATCAAAACACAAAAAGTCCACCAAATCTATAGCTCCAATCCAAACCTTCATTTATTTATTGTGGATAGAATTGCCCTTTCCTCACTCAGTGCAAAGAAGGCATCGTGTAGGCTCACAGAGTTGGATTTTAAACTGAGTTGCTCTTAAAATAGGAAATGTACCTAGAAGAATTCTTTATCTCATTCTACTTTTTGAGAAAGCCGACAATAGCAGGCCCATCGATACATCTGTTTTACGTTGTTTGCAGCAAACGGTTGAATTATGCTTAGCAGAATGAATTATCTACTATTTTTCAGGCCCTGAAAGGCTAAACTATAAAGAAACATAACCTCAACAATAAATTGGCTGTCTTGAAACATTTTCACAGCATTCAAACACAGCTTAAAACCAACAAACTGCAACAAAAGAAAGGAAAGCAACAAGCATAAACACATACATTGTGACAATGGTGGAGTGATTTTAACAACGTTGCTATTAACTTCATCGACAGCATACAGTTCACCATCCTCAGAAACGCGTATTTTGTAAGGAACCACTCCCATTGCATTTCCTTCCACAACAGTCTCAACTAAGTATCCATCCTCAAACTGAAGAACATTCCCATCTGCAGAAAAAAAGCAAACCACGCAGAAAAAAAATCATAAAGCTTGATCATGGAATAACAAGAGAACACAAAAGGGTAATTCAAATTAACCTGAATGGGGTGTTTTTGAGGATGCCACAGTGGTGGTCCATTTGAGAAGATAAGACAAGTGCTTAATCAAAGGTGCTAAGCATCCAAATACCAAAAAAAATAAGTTAAATCACAAATGAGGAAAAAATCAAAGAAAAATAACCAAACCCCTCTAAGTAAAACATATCAAAACTAAGGACAAGAGAGAAATACCTGGAGGGGCAGCATGAGCTTGGAATTGAAAAGTACAAGCCACGGAAAGTAGCAGAGCTAGTATAAAAGTAAAGTAGAAATGCGATCTTCTCATAGCTCTCTCTCTCTCTCCAGACAAACCCAAACTCAAAAAATAACGACACAGAGAGAGATAGATTGGTATTCTAGCAGTAAAATTTATGGGGTTAGATTTTCAAGAAGAAGAGAACGGGACGGACATTATTTTTGGCAGCACTGTGCGTTGTAGCTGTTGCTTGGCAGCTATCTAGCTAGCTCGTTTTTAGAAGTGATTACTGTCTGTGTAGTAAAGCAGCTTTATTTTATTTATTTATTGGCATCTCTCTTTGCATGTGGATTTTTTCTCCTCTTTTTTTTCTTTTCTTTTTTCATTTTCTTTTAGAGGTATAATAATAAAAAGATAGAATAAATAGAAAGTGAGATTTTAAAGGAGGACAGAGGAAAGAGATGGTTAGGATCTTCGTGTTCATTGAAGGTTGTTAAAATTACGATTTGATTTATAAAATTATATAATTTTATAAATTAATATAAGTTTAATGTGTTAAATTATTTATAAAATTAAAAAATGAATGAAATCAAGTTAATATCAAATAAAATAAAAATAATATGAAATCTTGTAAAACCATGATTTCACCACCGACCGATTTAATTATTTCACTGCAGAAGATAAAACCGTCATTGATATTACAGGTGTCCAGCGACTATTGGCATCTGGCTTATTGCTGTTACAGAACAAAAATAGAAATTGCAAAATCACGTTCTTTCAGACTTTCAGTGTTTAACTTTCACAAAGACAATTTGATGGTGAGAATTCAATTTCAGCTTATGCTAGATGCCGCGATCAATTAGCAACTCTCCTAGCTCAGAAGGAAGCATATTGGAGGCAGCTAGCAAAGCAAATATGGTTGAAGGAGGGTGATTTGAATACAGAGTATTTCCATTAGAGGGCTTCTAGTAGAAGAAAGTGCAAGAGGTTGATTACGCTGATTAATGATGCGAGTGAGGTGTTTGATGAGATGGAGGGGATGAACAAGGTTGTGTTGGGTAATTTTCTCCAACTGTTCGACAAAAGTCCTGACTCAGGATCACCTTTGCTAGACTTATATTCAGCCGTGTGTTTCATCTGCACAAAATGAATCATTGCTGGCCCCAGTACAAGATGATGTAATAAAGAAAGTTGTTTTCCAGGTGAAACCTTATATCTGTTGAGGATTATTACAGAGATAAATTAACTAGTTGCCGGATTAGGATTTCAATTTTAGTATCAGTTTAATCCGTATAAGAAAAACATTTTTATTTACAATTTTAAAAAGATTAAATTTTAAAAAATACATATCAATTAAAATTAATATATAAATTTTTACATGTAAAATAAATAAATAAATTATTTTATCTTCTATATAATCAAAACTTAAAACTCAATTACATGTAAAATAAATAAATAAATAAATATTTTATCTTCTATATAATTAAAACTTAAAACTCAATTACATTTTAGTTTAGTGCAAGAAGTAAAGTTTAGTATAAAATGCAAAAATTACTTGGCTAACCAAATTATTTTTTCATCTTTAAAAAATATAAGCTACCGGTATTGAAAAAAAAAAGTATTTAATTTTGAATTATTTAAATTTTTATTTGAATTATATATTTTAAGATATTTAAATTATATATAAATTTTTATTTAAAATATATATTTTAAAATACTTGAATTATATATAAAAATTTTTATATATTTTAAATTTTTTATAATTTTACAATTTATTTTTACTGAGTTTAATTTATATTTCTTGTGCTGTGTTAAAATGACAATTTTAATAACTTGGATCCACCTTTGTTGCCCTCTGTGTCATCGTGGATGCTCTTGATTGGTTATTGCCTTGCATCCTTCTTCTCTTTTGTCTTCTTCTACAAGCAAAAATATAATAAATAATTCAGCTAATGCTTCATTGGAAATATATATATATTTCATTGGAGTTTTTAAATTGATCATGTAGCTGGAAGCGTAATTCTTAATTCCCATGAGAATTTCATAGAAAGTGGTTATTAAGTAATTCTTAATTCCCATGAGAATGTCAAATTTAAAATACTTTAAAAGCAGTATATTACAAATTTGTCTTTTTAGTTTTTTTCAAAACATTAAATAATCCCTCTAATTTTAGAAACTATTTATTTAATGCCTTCATGATTGCTGATCATATTTTGTTTAATATTACTCTTTTTTAAAAAAAAATGGCTTCTCATTGATCTTTCTGTATTATTTATTTATTTTTTCTTTTTCTAATAAATTGGAATGAGCTTGGCCCGGTTTAATTATTCAATATCATTCATGTGCAATGCCCGTTATCATTAAAGGTGTCGAATTTAACTTTTTCTAAGAACCAAATCTAAAAATCAATTTATTTTTTGGATTGATGGCCTGATATTAAAGCGTGACTCTCAAAACAATTTTTCAAGAAAACATGTATAAAGTAATTTATGTTAGATGAGATATTTTAGAACATTTTTTATTCTTTTTTGTATAATCAATAATAAAGAATGTATATAAAATTAATTATAATAATTATTAAATTCGATTTGGGTTTGACCCAACTAAAGAGATCTTGAGTTTCGTCAATTTAGAAAAATTAAAAAAATATATTTAAAATTTTAATATGAAATATTAAAAAATTAAAAATTAATTTATGTAAATATAAACTATATATGTTATAAATAATAAAGTTTTAATTAAAAAAATATTATATTATCCTTTTAAATTGAAGTGTTTAAATTAAAAAAAATTATTTCATATTATTAAAAATATTATTTAAATTTAAAATTTAGATAAGATTATTATTATTTTGTGTTTGATTTTTTTGAATAAAATAAAGATAGAAAGATTTTGAACTTTTAAATTCTTAATTATTAAAACTATAATATCAATTAAAAAATTATCATAATTCAAAATTTAACTGATTAAATGAAATCCTAAAATATAATTAATATTAGTTTTTAATATTTATCTTTTATCTGCTTTCTTTTAGTTTGTCTAAATATTTTTTGCACTACGAGGTTTTTGATGTTAAATTAGTATGTACATTAAATCAATTATATAAATTATACTGTGAAATAAAAGAATTTTAAGATTAATAACAATGCAAACTTACTAAATATGCTAAAAATTTATTCATTTATTCATTTCTTTATTGCTTAATTAATTTTTTTAGTTTTTTAACTTATTATTCCTTCGTTCCCTTTATAGATATCTATCGCACTTCCAATGCTTTCTCTGTTATTAGTTTTAGATATTCACCTTCACATTTTGAACATCTAGTAGTCAAGGACTTGTAAGGTTTACAATGACAAAAAATAAAAGAAATAAAAGAAATAGTTTTATTTTGCATGTTTGGCTGCGCCTTCCACTGATTTATGTCTCCTTGTCTTAATTACTAGTTTATCCTTGCCTGAATTTGTTCAATTGAAAAAATGGAAAATCAATTTTAGCTGATTTATGGTTAGGAGCAGGGATTACCTTGTTGTGGCTAAAATTAATGATACCCTTTTAAAAAAAAAATAGGAATAGGAATTAAAGGTCCATATTATAGTTTTTATATTTTTGGTAAAAAAAATGTTAAAATTTGTGTTTTTAGGGTCATAAACTTGTACCTTTATTTATTTATTTTTATCATTAGAATCACCTTTAATGATTAAAAAAATATGAGAGGTGGATCATCCATCATTTATTTAAATGGAAGACATAATATAAAAGTGCGTTTGGGCTTTATAATTTCAAGCCAAGCATGCATGGTCCATTCTCTCTAAGCTAGTTATGTTTTTTTTTAAAAAAAGCTGTAATTTTTTTTACATTTTATCATATAATTAACTTTATTTTTAATAAGAAACAACCCTAATTTGTTTTTACAATTTATCATAGAATTAACTTTAAATAAATTTATTAAAATGATATTAAAATAATTATATAATTATGTCACAGTTTTCAAACTAGCTATTTGACTTACGTTTCGTCACAAGCCATATAATTTTTTCAGTAAAATAAATAAATATATATGTTTTTTCAATATGTTTTTTGATATAAAAAAATTCTCATTTATAAATTGAAATAATTGTTGATGCATTTTGATTAAGAAATAACTAAGATTAAAATGTTTTACTTCACCATACAATTTGGTCATATTTAATAACTTTGTTTTCTATAATAAATGTTTTATTCAATTAAATAATTTTTTGTGCCAGTAAAAAGTAAAAAAAATCATTAATTAAAATTAATTGAATAAAATTATGAAGCTCAACTATAAAACAACTTAATTTTGAATAGCAAAACTAAAAAAAATAATATTTTAAACTAATCTAATATTGATGGATGAAATAAAAAATATCAATTTAAAAAAAATCAAGATAAATTAGATAAACATCTTAAATGCAAGTTAATCTCTAAAAGTCACAATTGTAAAATATTAAATTTAAGCTCAACCAAGAAGCTTGATTCCAAACTAATTTAATGTTAAATGATGAAATAAAAAATTAATTTAAAAAAATTATCAAAGTGAAAAAAAAACAATAAAAATAATAGATATTGAATTTGTTAGGAAAAAAAACCTGAGGATGAAATTGTAAAAAATTGATTTAAAAATTATATTAAGCTAAACAAATAAAAAACACTAGGACTAAATTTGAAAGATAAAAAAAATGGGTGAAGTTGAAAAAGAATTCCAATTCTATAAATTAATCTAGAAAAAACATATAATAATCAAAAGAAAAAAAACAAAATTCAAAGAGAAAAAAAATTAAATGGCCACTTTGATATTTTGAAGGGGCACACACAGAAATCAAAAGGGGTATAGAGAAAAAAAAAAAAAAAAAAGGCCTTCAGTGCTAAATCGAACGACTTTTGGCCATATGCACTGCCTACCTGAGGAGAGAACACCAAGACAATTCAAACGTCATAATAAAAAATGACATTTAACCAGTAAATGACCTCTTATACTCCACTCAAAACAAAACACGTGAGAGCCGTCATTCACTAACTTGTGCAATACATATGCGAAAAATTTTTTTTAATAATATTTACATATATTTAATTGCACAATTACCCTTAATTCAATCTTATAATTACAAAGAGCTTAAGTGCAAATATAAGAATGCCCCTAAACTTAAGCCATAGAAAGTCCACTCCCATGTGCATGTGAGTTATTCTATTATTCATTAAAAAAAAAAGAAGAAAATGAAAACACCCTTAAACATAAGCTTTAAAGATTTTGAATTTAAGCTTTAAAGATTTTGAATTTAAGGATATAAGGGTTTTTCTTTAATGGCCTAGTCTAACATGTTGGATATTGTTCATTTTGAGCTTTCCAATCCACCTATTTCTGGGCTTCAACCTAAGTCCTACTCACGGTTTTGTTTTTGGTAATCACGTATGACCCCAAAACACGTCCAACATATTAACAACTAACACCGCTTATAAGACCCTGACTCTAAACACTTACTTTTAATGTAAGATCTCACATTTTCCTTCAACATTATAAAAACAAAAAGATGTAATTACCCCATTTAAATTTTAGAATACAAAATGTACCATCGTGAAATGGTTGAATTACCCCAATAAAATGATTTATTGGTTTTTAAAACAAGAACAGGTATTTCCATCCTAAATTTTAAAAATACCACATATTTCATTCACTTTTTTTACTGGTTCCATGTCTTTTAATTTCACCTTTCCTATAAGATTAGCTGAAATCGGCCTACAATTTAGTCCAATTAAGAAAATAACTAAAATTGGTTAGCCTTTCACTGTAGCAATCCATATTGAAAGGATGAGCTATTTTTTTTTATTTTTTAAGCTATCTTTTTTTTTTAATTTTTTTTTGTTTTCTATACTTTTAGTTTGTTTTTCTTTCTTTTTTTTTTGTTTTTAATAATTTTTTAATTTATTTTGTTAATGTTAATTTTTTTATTTAGTTATCAAACTTTCACGATATTGATCTTGAGTTTAAAAGGTTAACTTCTTTTAACGAGTTAACTCAATTTTTTTTTATTTTTTTTTTATTTTTTTTTGTTTATGTTTGTTTGTTAATGTTAAATTTCTTTCTATTTAGTTATCAGATTTTCATGACACATATTTCAGGTTTCACGGGTTAACCCGTCCATTTTTTTTCTTTTATTAATGTTAATTTTTTATTTATTTAGTTATTAGATTTTCATGACATGGATCTCGGGTTTAACAGGTTAACTTGGTTTGACGAGTTAACCCAGAGTTTTTTTCTACTTTTTTTCTTTTTAATTAATCTTTTTTCTTTTGTTTAGTTTGTTAATATTAATTTTTTTTTTCTGTTTAGTTATCAAACTTTCATGATACATATCTCAAGTTTTACGGATTAACCTGGTTTTACGGGTTAACTCAATTAATTATAGGTTAACCCATCCATTTGTTTTGGTTTTTTTCTTTTGTTAATACTAAAAAAAATTATTTAGTTATCAGACTTTCATAACATGAATCCTGGGGTTAACGAGTTAACCTGTTTTGACAAGGTAACTCGAAGTTTTTTTTTTTTTTTAATTAATTTTTTTCATTTAGTTTAGTTTGTTAATGTTAAATTTTTTTCTATTTAATTATCATATTTTCATGACGTGAATTCTAGGTTTGATGGGTTAACCTGATTTGAAGGCTTAAATCAGTTAATTTAGATATTTTTCCTTTTTATTCATTAGTTTTTTCCTCTTATAGCTTTTTTTTCTTTTTAATTAATATTTTTTGTTTAATTTAGTTCATTAATATTATTTTTTTTTTCTATTTTGTTATCAATTAATGCCTTTAGTTTTTTTTTTCATTTTTATGTCTTTGATTCTGAACTGCACAATTCAATCCACAATGAAAAGGCTGATGTGTTATTTTTTTTACTTTTTAATTTTTAAAATTTTTTGGTTTGTTTATATTAATCTTTTTTTTCTATTTAGTTATAAGACTTTCAAGACATAGATCTCATGTTTAACAGATTAGCCTAGGTAATTTAGATTTTTTTTCATTAGTTTTTTCTCCATATAGGTTTTTTCTTCTTTGTTTTTCCTTTTTAAACTAAATTTTTTAAATTTATTTTGTTGATATTAAAATTCTTTCCATTTAATTATCATACTTTCATGACACAAATCTTAAGTTTGGCGGGTTATCCAGTTAATTCAGATTGTTTTTTATTTTTCTTCATTAGTTTTTTTTTCTTCCTATAGGTTTTTTTCTTTTAATCCAGTTAGTTTTTTCTTTTTATTTTTTCTTTTTTCTTTTTACTTTGTTGCCTTTTTTATGCCATTGACAATCCATAATGAAAACTAATGCCTTTTGTTTTTTTTTTTCATTTTTAATTAATTATTTTTGTTTATTTTAGGTTGTTAATGTTAAAATTTTTTATATTTAGTTATCAAACTTTCATGACATGGATCTTGGGTTTAACAGGTTAGCTTAGTTAATTTTGGGCTAACACATCAATTTTTTTTATTTAGTTATCAAACTTTCACAACATGAATTCAATGTTTGACGGGTTAACCTAAAACACTAATTCAAGAAATAATCACGTGAAGGAAGGAGGAATTGAGAAAGAGAAAAATTAATTACTTTGTATTTTATCCCGGTTGAGGGGTTGTTACAATATCAATTCAAATTTAATTATAGATGAATTATATTCTATAAAATATCGAAGGATATAACTTTAATAGTAAGCTTATTTTTACTTTTTACTTTAATTTGATGTATTTTTAAATTTATTTTTTAAATATTTTAGGTAATACATTTGAATTAAAACTTTACTGTTAACTTCAAAAATTCATATGCATTAATTAATAATTAATTTTTTAAAAAATTATATATTTATTTAATAGCTTAGGATAGGAAAAATTCCTGGCTCCACCCTTAACTACTACTATTATTGTTGTTGTTGTTATTGTTATTGTTGTATTATTATATTATTGTTATTTATAATTTATACAATTAATCTTCATGTGGTTTGATCCTAGTCTTGTTGGGTTATTTATTACTTCGACACTCCTGCAATTAGAAGAAGACATCAATCTTTTAGTCATGTCAATTGCTTAGGATAATATTAGTTTTGAAAGAATTAAATTTTATTGAATATCGTATATTTATATAGTTGTATCCATAGATTAAGTTATATCTCTACATGTTTTGGTACATGAACATAATAAGATGATTTATAACTTTCCATGAAATCGTGTCATGACACATCTACGTGACATTTTGTGTTAGCCAACAATTAATTTGAATAATTATGAGCATCGGGAACAAAAATATACTAAATTGGCATGTTATGAATTATTTTTTTAACATGTAATAAAAATATTATTTATATCTTATAAATGATAATATAATTTTTTTAATATATTCGACAAATTTTTTAACATGCAAGGGTCTGAGAGCTATGACCACAATTCATGATGCTACTTACGATATTATGTACGATGCTTTTAATACTTGGTTCTCATTGTACTGTTTTTTAATTGACGAGGTTAGTTCTTATTGTACTGTTTTTTTTAATTGACGAGGTTAGAAAGACACAGTTTTTGAGCAACATAATAGAGAAGAATGACCGTGTTTATCATGCACGTTAACAACATGTCCATGATTTTAATGGTGTAGAGCAATAAATTAATTGCTAAATGTTTATATATGTAATTTAACTAATTTGTAATTGAATTGATATTATTTATTGAGTTGAATTATTTTGATGTCAAGATTAAGTTTTCTAAATTATAAATTTACGTGCTATAAAAATTAGAGGATTATGTTGGCTTAAACTATAAATGTTGTTTTTTTTTTTTTTTGTGAAACTATCTTTTGTTGTACTGGAAGCTGAAATGGTTGAGATAAACAACATAGTGGGAATGTAATAAGTTATACATTTATTATATGCATGACTATTTATTATAAATTTACCATATATACGACTAGTCATTGCACATAAACATGTACAATTTTTTTTTTTGATTTATGTGGGATGTTCGGGCCAGCTTGCATGCAGCACGACTAATCCCCACGGTCCACTGACTACCTTGCAAACCTAGTAGACATGTAAAGCACCGCGGGGATGACAGGCGTGCATGTCAGGACTCGAACTTAGGTGTAATAGAAAGAAACAAGTTACTTTCACTATGGAATGTAAAAATGCACAATTTCTTAATCCCACATGTAGTATGTGCGACTTGAAAGGGGTACATGTACAGCATGCATCATCATTATTTCTATATTAAAATGAAAGTTATTTTTCTAATTGAACTAATTTAAAAAATAAATTTGTTCACTGTAGCAATAACTGGACAAACTTGCCATGCCATTCATTACATGCCAATTTAGGGTTCCTTTATTACCCGATCAATCTGCACGGTCAAACGTGCCGTCTCCCCAACACGTTATATCCACATCACTATTATTTACACGTGGCACTCATTTATTGGCATGATCTCGTGGCCTCTACGCCACGCGATCACCTCTACTATATCAATCCCCTATAAAAGGTTAAAACATAAAAAAATCAAAACTATCTCTTCTTTCAGATCACGGTTCTTCTCCTTCCCTCTATCCAGATACTTTTCATTTCTCTACGGTTACGGTTACGGTTACGATTACGATTACGATTACGATTACGATTGGTTAGTTCCTCAGATCTCACGATTTACACTCTTTATATTTTTTTCTCGGACCTGATTTCATTGAATCCGTGTCAATGTTGTACAGCTTGACCTGATTGGTTTATTAAGAGATCTGAAATGAAATTTTCTCTTACCTTCTCCGTTTCTCGGCATCCGAACAGAGAATTACTGAATTATTTTATGGATGCATACAGATCTGTTTGTTTAGCTTTGTCTAGGTTGTTTGAGATTGAATTGAATCTCATAATCCTGTAAATAATCCGTAATATTAAGTTCGATTTTAATATTTAATTTTTTAAATGTTGATGGTGAGATTGAGATTTTTACCATTTCTGCGATTTATTTATCCTTAATTAACTTCATCCAGTTGTGATAATTAGTTGGATCCGGTTGTGATAATTAATTACATCTCTGTCATTTATTTATAGGCTGAATAATAAAAAAAGATGGGAGGTGGATTTAGGGTGCTTCACCTTGTCAGACCATTTCTCTCATTTCTTCCCGAAGTTCAGAGTGCTGACAGAAAAATCCCGTTTCGTGAGAAGGTCATATACACTGTGATTGCTCTTTTCATTTTCTTAGTATGCAGTCAACTCCCGTTGTATGGCATTCATTCAACAACCGGTGCGGATCCTTTCTATTGGATGCGTGTCATTCTTGCTTCGAACCGTGGTACTGTCATGGAACTTGGTATCACTCCAATTGTGACTTCTGGACTGGTGATGCAACTGCTTGCTGGTTCAAAGATCATTGAAGTGGACAACAATGTACGTGAAGATCGTGCATTATTGTAAGTGTCCTTGTGCGGCGAAAATCATGTCGGTGCTCTCTCAGTAGAAGTTGCTTTGTTTTCTATGCTCATTCTGTGATGGAGGCCTCTTAGAGTGCCTTGTGCTATGTTATATATTATGCATATTGTCATCCGAGTGGCATTGCTGGTATTTCATTGCTTGTTACAATTGGTTTCAAATTTATTGTAATGGTCTTTATGTGAACAATGAACTTTGGAAAAAACTAAAAGATGCCTTATTTCACTTGGTTACTTGATATTATGTATAAATTTCTTAAATTTATTAATTTTGGTTGGCTGGTGATTTGCATTTTTAATTGTACTGCATTTCCAGTCAATTTCTAGGATGATTTTGTTCCATGTTGCACCTTGTGATTAGGGATGCTTGTGCCTTACTTGGGGCTCTCCCTTATCAACGAACACTAAGATGGCTTCTTATCTTTTACTCTGTGGTAATGCAACTTGCCTGTGCTATTTGCATTGACATGATGAATGCTTGCTTCTCACAGGAACGGCGCACAGAAGTTATTGGGCATATTGATTGCTGTTGGTGAAGCGGTGGCATATGTGCTCTCAGGGATGTATGGAAGTGTTGGCCAACTTGGAGTAGGAAATGCTATTCTTATCATCATTCAGCTTTGTTTTGCTGGGATCATTGTGATCTGTTTGGACGAACTTCTCCAGAAAGGATATGGTCTGGGCTCTGGAATTTCTCTTTTCATTGCAACCAATATCTGGTGAGTTTGATTCTTCTGTTTATGGATCCACTTGTGTAATTTCCTTCTCTATGTTGAGTATTGTGAGATTAGTGTGCTTTCTGGAGTTATCCTTACCATCTCTATGAAAATTTGGATACTTATAGAGTGCTGTTCATTTTCAGTGAAAATATTATCTGGAAAGCATTTAGTCCAACCACCATTAACAGTGGGCGAGGTGCTGAATTTGAAGGAGCTGTCATTGCTTTATTCCATCTTCTGATAACTCGAACAGACAAAGTTCGTGCTCTCCGAGAAGCATTTTACCGGCAGAATCTTCCAAATGTGACAAATCTGCTTGCTACAGTTCTGATCTTTCTCATTGTCATCTACTTCCAAGGGTTCCGTGTGGTTTTGCCTGTGAGGTCAAAGAATGCTCGTGGGCAGCAGGGTTCATATCCAATCAAGTTGTTCTACACCTCAAACATGCCCATTATTTTGCAGTCTGCTCTTGTATCTAACCTTTACTTCATCTCCCAGGTACTGAGGTTATATGGTTTTATGTACTGCTTGAGATTTGGTTTTCCAGTTCATCTCTTAACTTGCTTGTTTACAGTTGCTGTACAGGAGATACAGTGGAAACTTCCTTGTGAATCTTTTGGGCAAATGGAAGGAATCTGAATATTCAGGTGGTCAGTTTGTCCCTGTTGGTGGCCTGGCATATTATATCACTGCACCCTCAAGGTAGCTGAGATTGCTTCATTTGAGAATTTTTTCGTCTATTTGGTTTATATATCTGCACTCTTATTGGTTCATAAATAATTTTCCTGCCTTGTATTTGATTGCCAGTAACTCTCTTACTGTTGGCAATGCTAATGCTGGTTTAACATGTTTGTTCTAATTTTTTGCAGCTTAGCTGATATGGCAGCAAATCCTTTCCATGCTCTTTTCTATCTTGTGTTTATGTTGTCAGCATGTGCCCTCTTCTCAAAAACATGGATTGAAGTGTCTGGATCATCTGCCAAAGACGTGGCCAAGCAGCTCAAGGTATGTGGACTTTTTTATTTCATATGTTCTAATGATGAAAAAAAATTCTTACTTTGCATTTAGCACAACACATCATTTCAGCTTTTGCATTGCATACTATGATTTCAGTTTGACCTTTAGTTCTGGTTGCATTTGTATCTTAGGATTTTCAGTCTATTGTATGGGGCTTGTCTTTACTGACATCATAGTGGATCCTTTGAAAGTCTTCTGTGCAACTTTATGCATGCTACATGTCAAACAACCAAACTTCATATATTTGGTGTGTGAATCATAAGCAGGTGACCTAATAATCAAAGAGTCTTGAACAAGCTCTCAATCTCATGTCAGAACTGAACAGTAGTCGGATCTACTTAAACAAGTGCAATTTATCTTATTTGATCCATTTATTTAAGACATGACAATGATGTCGATTTTTTTAAAATTCAAGCCAGTTAATGTACCATCCAGAATTTTAGGACTCTTGAGGTTCATCAACAATTATACAGGCTTAAATCTACTGTCAAAGACATGCAGTAGGTGTTTGGTATTTTGGTTGCTTATAAGCCACTGGTAAGGTACCTGCAGTGGAGTGCCCCAACTGGAGACCTTGTACTGTAGCTTAAGTGGCTTACAAGGCACCACAATGCCAAGCTCAACCATAATCATGGTTTGTTGTTGGTTTGAGTCATGGACGTGCCTTTTTTTTTGTGTTAAGAGACCGGACCAAACCTGCCAGCATATTTACGTTCAAAGTATAGTTGGTTGTCTTTTTGTGTTGAAATGAATGTAAAAAGAACTTGAAATAAAAGTCAAGATCTACTAGTTCATTGGAATTTGAATCTGATCATTCACATGGCCTTGTGACATTTTAAGTGTCTTATCTATATTCTCCAAGCCATGGACATTGAATTTGGATTTGCTGCAAGGGTTGTCTCTCCATAGCCTTTAACAAAGGTGGAAATTGAGATTGAATTGTCATGCTCACTGAATTTAGAATCTTAATTGACCTCTTTTAAGCTAAGAGTTCATTGTTTCCTGCACAAATTTTGAATGGGACTTCAGACTATGAAGGATATTGACCGATTATAAAGGGTAGAAATGGAGCACTTTGTGGCAGCCCAGAGTCTGTTGCAATACAAGCTTCTCCTGGCTTGCTATGTATATCCTACTTTATCATGCATGCTCTGGATTGAAAAGTCTGCCCGTGCCTCTACATTTTGCTTTACTAGAAGCCTGCTAGTAACAGTGATGGATATCTGTCAGTATTTTCAAATAAAACAGTTTCTTTGAAGTATCAATGTCTGTGGTGTCTAGCCAGCATGAGAAATTGAATGATTGCTGTTCATTCCTTGTTTTTTTATTGTTTTTTCCCCTTCCTTTTTGGCTGTGATTGGTGATGTTGCATCCTTTGAATTAATTGACAGAATTAACGTTTTGTTTTTCCTCTACTGCCACAATAGCTCCTGCTCTCAACTATTATCCTAATCTCATCATGTTTTATTTCCTGTAAATTATGGAAGTTCAATTTATGGGGATTCATGGGTCTAGATAATCTGCTGAGTTTTGTCAGCTTGACATGTATAATAATAACGTAGTTTTATCAGCTTGACATGTATAATAATAACGTGGTTTCCTCATGCAGGAGCAACAAATGGTTATGCCTGGGCATCGGGAGTCCAACTTACAGAAAGAGTTGAACCGTTACATACCCACTGCTGCAGCTTTTGGAGGTATTTGCATTGGGGCACTGACAGTGTTGGCAGATTTCATGGGAGCTATTGGATCAGGGACAGGAATACTACTTGCAGTTACGATCATTTATCAGTATTTTGAGACCTTTGAGAAGGAGAAGGCTAGTGAACTTGGTTTCTTTGGTTTCTAAACTGTCTCGACTTGAGTGATGGATGGTGGTGGCAACGAGCTCCCCTGCAATTTTGGTGCGTCGAGAGATGTATGGAGGTCCTGTTGACACCAAAGTGAAGTTTAGAAGATATATTGGGGTAGTTTGTAGTTATCAAGTAAAAATCACAAAAAGGTTAATGTTTGCTCTTTTACTCCCTCTTCCCCTGGCTCCATTAACTGAGTTTCTCATGTATCGGTGGATCTATATGGGCGCATGCTACTGGTCCTGAGTTCTATGAATCGTAGGAATTTATTTACTCGTTGAAAACTTCTAATGACCATTGAAGGGATTGGTGCCCTTCATGTTGATGAAGGATTCCTGTAAGTTACCCTTACGCTCACGCTTCAAGGTTTTGAATTTAGTAGAACAAGTAGTGGTTGACTTGGATGTTTTAACTGAAGAGGTTTTCTCTTGTCTGTGACCTGTTGGCTGTTAGCCATCGCCATTTTGTATTTTGTTGTGCACCTGCCTCCAGTTGAAGGCAACAATCCAGTCATCGGGTTTTTAATGCTTTGTTTTGTTGGTCTTTGCGTGAATGTCCAAAGTTGCCGTTTCTCTCGTGTTTCTCTTGTTGGCAATGCCCTGGTAGAAGTATGGACCGAACTCCTTGTAAATGATTGTTGTTGCAAAGGGCCATGAAACGCTCCAACCAATGGTTCCCCACATCTTTAGAAGGTTGTGGGTTTTTAATGTTTATGTCTTACCGCTAGTGGGGCGAGATTAAGGTCCGGCTCGGGTGATTGTAGACTTGAACATGTATACTTGGATGTTTGATGGTGGGTTTTAACTTGTTTTTTAATTAAACTTTATTTTTTCTTTTTAAATTACTTTTTTAGTTTTTATTTTAAATATTAAATTGACTTTTTTATTGTTCTATAATAATTTTGATGTGTAAATATAATAATAATAATAATAATAAATTGTTTTAATGTATTTTAAAAAGAAAAGATAATTATGAGTTTTTCTCCTTCCTTATCTGTCTTTGGGATACCTATGGAAGCCTAAATAAATTTTATGAACTTGTTTAAAAATAAATTATAGTTCAATAAAAATCAAATCTACTAGTTATATGGATTTAAAAACAACTTACTCTATTTTATGAACTCATTTAAAAATAAATTATAGTTCAACAAAAATCAAATCTACTAGTTATATGGATTTAAAAACAACTTACTCTATCTAGAAATTTATTTCAGATAATTAAATCTTTTCAAATTATTTCTTTTTAACAACTATAAAGATTTGTGTCAAAATAATGGATGCTAAGAATATAAAGCTATATAACGAATGCTAAGAACATAAGGCCTTGGATACATAATAGGTCTTAAAGTATTATTTATGTCTCTGGTTAAATTCATCCACGTTACGTTAGGATTAACAAAGGATTACTTGTTAATTATAGATAAAGTTTGATGGATTCGCATTCTAAAACAAAAAGTTGTGATCTTAGAGGGATATTATTAATTACTTATTTCTTTTTGGCACATCTGTATCTTTCATATCAAACACACATTCAAAGTTGAAAAAAATAATGAAATATTATAATATTATATTTTAATGGAAATTTAATTGTTTATCGTTAAAGTCTTATTTCTCATTATTGTTTAATCATGTTTTTGAATTTATTTTTATTTTTTAGCTTTTAATTAATTTTTTTATTGCTTTTAAATTATTTTGATGTGTTGATGTTAAAAATAATAAAATATTATATTAATGCATTTCTAAACAAAAAGCATTATAAAAATTAATACCTACTATTATTTCAAAAACAAGCTGACATGACTAAAAAATTGATATCTTCTTTCAAGTGTAGGAATATCAAAATAATAAATGACTTGACAAGACCGGGGACGAACCACAAAGAGGTTAATTATATAAATTATAAATAGCAACAACAACAACTATAATAATAATAGTAGTAGTTGTAGTAGTAGTAGTAATAATAATAAGTTAAAGAGGATTTTGAGGTTGTAAGATTAATGTGAGGACTAAACAATGATAAAAATAAATGTCAAGGTTAGAGGATCCACTAATGGTATTTCAAACAAGTATAATATAAATTCTTTTTATTACTCAACTGAAAACCATACATAAAGAAAGTTTTAATCGGATTATAAATTATTAACATGATTATATTAGTTATCTTATTTGAAAAATACTAATACTTGTAAATATTGTCAAGTATTCATGATTATAAGTTATGTTAACAACAAATCAAGTTTCTTTCATAGTACAATTGTCGGTTATATCATACGGTTGGACTATGAAAGTGCGAAGTATTTGTTATACCAAGGCTTATACAAAATAAATCTAGATTAACCATTTAACAAGCAAAGTATTAAGAGCGAATAAGATAACAAATATAAAACATATTAGTATCAAACATTAAAATCCATGTTGAGTTTACACTATACTTATTCTTACACCATTAGTATAACCTTTTCACCTTGATATAATAAACTTAACTAAACATAATAAAAAAGAGAAACATAAATAAACAACATAAGAACACAAGTATAGTAAATAAAATGAAAAACATAAACAAGATATTAAGAAAAATATAACATGAAATAAAACTTAAACATTATAAAAGTATAAAGAAAGAAATAAAAAACTTGATCTTAATCTAAAAACTAAGATGCCTAAATAAATGGAAAATACCTTCTTTCTGTAAGCCAAAATTAAAAACTATTGATTTGTTGACTAATTGTTGAGTGAGTGGCCAACTCTTGACTTAGTGACAATCTTTATCTTCTTGTCTGAACAAACCATCACTGCTAACGTCAGAATTCAAACAGACTTGAATCATGAAAATTCTAAGAAATTGTGTCAGCTTTCCAACAACAAAAAATTAAGATCATTTGGACTTTTAGAACTTGAGATATAAGTTGAATACTAAACAGTGTTTAGGCTACATAACAAATTCAGACTTCTTCATTATTGCTAAGATTTGGACTTTCAAATAGCAGAATTGAGTCATGCAATCTCATAAATATTTTAGGCACATGTCTTAGCTTTCTATCCATATAAACCAAATTGAAATCCAAGATCTAAAACTTCAGATATAACCCAATGACTGAACAGGTTTCCTGTTTGGACCAAACTAATAATACTTTTCTAAGCTCCACCCTCTATTTGTCCTTTTAATTTTGGTAGTTGAACTCATCAATCAATTCTTTGATTTATATAATAGGTCTGCATTTAAGATGAACATTTACCATAAAGTTATGGGAAAGACAGTCTTGGGTTAATGGGAGGTATGTCAATAACTATATTTTTATGACGTAGTCAAATTTTAGGGATCGTCCTCAAAGCTTTAGTATAAAGGGACATCATTGAAAAAGCAAATAGAGAGGAACTATAGGTCTTTAAAATGTATGATCGAATGAATGCGATGTTTAACCATGTTGATACCTTCATTGCCTTACCAAATGGTATGGGCACATTGAAAGAGACCTTTCATATTTCCTCTTCGACCTAACTACACATTCATCATAAACTCATAGGTCTGTTAAATGTTAATGGTTAATATGATAAGTTGTTGTCATTTCTTGATCATGTTGTGGAACAAGAATTTATCACATCTTCAACACGACAAATCATAATTTTCGCTGCTACTGCTGAATAATTGATTGACCAACTACAATATTTCATTCTTGATATTGATCCCTCTAAGAATCGCATAAATTGATCATTTAAAGAAAACCGTAAAAAACTTAGATTGGATTTAAGTCTTTACTTGTGAATCTTTATGTCTTTTGGTTTTATTAATAGCATAATATTTGTGTTTTGTTATTTTTTATATTTGTTTAAGTGTGTTTCAGGTTTGTTAGTATTTGTTATTTTGGATGATATCTTCTACACTCTATCTTTCTATGTTAGGACAATGTCTTATTTTGGTTGGGGGGAGAGGGTAACAGTTGAAAAAAAAAATTAACAAATTATGTTTTCTATTTCATAAAGCATATACAAAATTGTTGTTACTAGGATGATAGAGTAAAAAAGTTGTTTTGTTAAAGTGACTCTTGAGACGCATCTTAGTAACTATTTTTAACAAAGTCTATTATAATACTTCTTGAAATATTCAAGTTTACAAACTCTCACATTGTTATCACTTAATTCTACTCATATGCTTATTTAACATGTATTCTTAAACCTTAATTTTCATACATACTTTAACATATGATTGTGGGTTACACATTGGATTGTTACATTATTTATGTTTTTTTGTTAAATGTAACAACTAAGGGAAAGAGATAATACATAATTTGAAAAAAGTAAAAAAAAAAAAAGCAAAAGAAATAATGATAATAAAAATATAGATAAGTTTGGTTTCGTAGTCTCCCTAACCTAAGTAATTAAGCCTGAAGGGGTGTTTTAACACGTAATACCCTAAAGACAACTGACTTGGGAGCTATTGACTCAACACTTGTTACATGAGTTGAGGAGAAAAGCTTAAGGAAATCAAACATTGCACTATCTACGTATCAGTATCGGCAACCTGAGTTACTAAACTCGTAGGGGTATCTCAACACTTAATGCCCTAAGACCAACTGATTTGGGAGTCATTATCCGAAAGCTAGTTACATGGGTTAAAGATGCATGATGTTTTAAGTTATATGTACATATATTAAAAAAATAAGAGAAAAAAAGAAAAAATAATAATCCTAACATAAGGAAGTGAACCTTAAATATTAGAACAAAAAAATTGTTTTCTTCCAAGAAAAGCCTTATAACTATGTATTGATATATTGAGCATAAAAAAGGTTAATTAATATCTTGTTTAAGAGGTATTGAGAAGATATATAAATTTAATAAGAGTTTGTTTATCCGGATAGATTAATAGAAGTTGAATAATGAATACCTTGCTTATTAGAGACTAGTAATAAGCTAGTTGGGGGGGGGGGTGTGATTAGTACTTAAAAGTATATTTTTATCAAGGTTTTATATTATTATTTTTCACTTGAAGTATCAACAACTCAATTAAAGCATGTTTTATAATAATATATCTAATAATACAAGATACCTTTAATTTATGGTAAATATTTATTTTAAATATAGATCTATCACATAAATAAAATGATTGATTGATGAGTTTAAGAACTGAAATTGAAAGGACAAAGAGATGACCAAACTTAGAAAAGAAATGTTGATGGAGTTCAAATCGAAACACCGTTTGATAATTGGGTCATATCTAAAGCTGTAGATCTATGATTTAGGTTTACTTTATATGGATGAAAAGTTAAGACATAGGCTTACAACTTTTATATGGAAAAGCAAGATTTAAAAAGGTCATTTTCAAGTCCAAATTGTAGTAACAACAAAGAAGTCTGATTATGTCCTACAGCTTGAATACTGTTAAGTTTTTTACCCATATCTAGAGTTCTAGAAGTCCAAATGACCTCTATTTTCTTTCTAAAAAGCTAAGACAACTCCCTATAACTTTCATGTTTTTAAGTGGTTCCAATTCTGACATTGTCAATAACATTTTGGGCAGACAAGAGAAGATAAAGATTGTCACTAAGTCAAGAGTTGGCCACCCACTCATCAATTAGTCATGAAATCAATAGTTCCTAATTTTGGCCTATAAAATGAGACATTTTCATATATTAAGGCATGGTCTCTAGATTAAGATCATGATTTTGCTTTCTCTCTTTGTATTTTTGTAATGCTTAAGTTTTATTTTCATTAATATCTTATTAATGTCTTTCATTTTCTTTCTTTTTCTTAGTTAAGTTTTATCTTATTTATGTTCTTATCTTGTTTATTTATGTTTCTCTCTTTCATTATATTTAGCTAAGTTTATTATGTTAAGGTGAAAAAGTTACATTAATGGTGTAAGAATAAGTATAGTATAAACTTAACATGGACTTTAATGTTTGATACTAACATGCTTTGTATTTGTTATCTTATTTACTCTTTAATACTTTGCTTATTAAATGACTAATCGAGATTTATATTGTATAACACTTGGTATATCAAATACTTGATATTTTCATAGTACAAACTGTATGGTATAACCGACACTTGTGTTATGAAAGGAACTTGATTTGTTGTTAACATAAGTTATAATCATGTGGTATAACCGAGCACTGTTCAGTATTTCAGCCATATCTGGAGTTGTAGAAGTCAAAATGAGCTGAATGTTTTACACAAGAAAGCTGAGACAATTTTCTACAACTTTGATGTTTTCAAGTGGCTCCAATTTTGACGTTATCAATGATATTTTGGGCAGACAATAGAAGATAAGGATTGTCACCAAGTCAAAAGTTGGTCACTCACTCATTAATTAGTCATTAAAGCAATAGTTCCTAATTTTGGCCTATAAAAGGAGGCATTTGTCATGCATTTAAGCATCTTGGTTTCTAGATCAAGACCTTGCTTTTGCTTTCTCTCTTTGTATTTTTTGTAATGTTTATGCTTTGCTTTCATTAATATCAAGTTTATGCCTTTCATTTACTTTGTCAACTTTTATCTTATTTATGTTTTTATTTTGTTTATGTATTTTTATTTCTTTCACTATGTCTAACTAAGTTTATTATGTCAAGGTGAAAAGGTTACACTAATGGTGTAAGAATAAGTATAGTATAAACTTAATGTGGACTTTAATATTTGATACTAACATGTTTTGTATTTGTTATCTTATTCACTCTTTAATACTTTGCTTGTTAAATGACTAATCTTGATTTATGTTGTATAACACTCGGTATAACAAATGCTTAGCACTTTCATAGCCCATTCTGTATGGTATAACCAACACCTGAGCTATGAAAGAAACTTGATTTGTTGTTAACATAAGTTATAATCATGAATATTTGACGAGATTTATAAGTATTAGCATTAATCGAATAAGATAACTAATGTAATCATGTTAACAATTTATAATATGATTGAAACCTCTATTGTGTGTGGTTTTCAATTGAATAATAAGAGTTTATACTATATTATTTGACATACCATTAATGGATCCTCTAACCTTGACATTTGTTAATATCATTGTTTAATCATTACATTAATCTTCTATCTCAAAGTTTTCATCAACTTTTTTTCTTCTTCTTTACTACTACTACTACTACTACTTCTACTACTACTACTACTGTTGTTATCTATAATTTATACAATTAACCTTTCTGTGATTCGAACCCGGTCTTACTAGGTTATTTATTACTTTGATACTTCTGCATTTGAGAGAAGACATAAATCTTTTAGTCATGTCGCCGAGGTCCACTCAATTCTTGGAGTTTCAATTGATGATGAATTTCACGACTTTGCTATGGAGTATTTAAGTTTAAAAAGGAAAAGAAAAATGTGGTCTAGTATGGGTGATCTTCAATAGAAGTTGAAATGGTTGCAGCGAATGTATGCATGAAGTAGACATGCTTAGCTCCATGGTATGATTTTATTTTCTTAACTGTTAATCGATTAACTATGTTCAAGAGCTTAAGGTATTTACACATGTTCATTTTGTTTTTGCTGAATAATGTGATGACAATTTTGACAAAAGTAGTTTCCAGTTGCTGAAGATTGTTTAGTCATTATATTATTTCACATTTCATGTTAAGCCATATGGGTATATCCATTGCAATAATTTTATTACTGTTGTTGTATTTATTAAACTGCTTTTCATGAGTTAACGAACTATTGAGTTGCTTGTATCGTTTTTATTCAAATTATTATTGCAGAGATTAGACATTGTTTCAAAACATATCCTTTTTTAATTTTATGGATGTTGTGTTATTGTGTTGTTTCAAAATCGAGTTAGTGATTTTTTATTGAGTGGTACTATTTTATACTAAAAATAAATTGTATGTCAAATCAGTGAAATCATTGAACACTCAACCAATGACTATTCAACTTTACCTTCTTTCAAGAAATGCCTCTATGAAGAGGCTCATGTTTTAAATAATTTTCAAAGGCCAAATCATAACCCATATTTGCAAACAAACAACCATAGTTGGAGAAATTATCTAAATTTCAGTTGAAAGAGTGATAACAATAATACACAAACTTCACTACCACTGTTTCAAGTATACCATAATTTTTAAAATTTTTATGGATATTCACCTCCTTATGCTCCACCTCCTAGAAGAAATCTTGAGAAAATATTGCATGTATTCATTGAAAAGTATGAGATAATCAACACTTAACTTGCTCAAACTATAACATATTTTAAAGACACTCCTATAAAATTCATATTTGCTCTCAGTTTTCAAGAAGAAAATAAGTTCCCATTTCAACCACAATAAAATTCCAAGAGGCAATACAATGTAAAAGCAAGTAGTTTAGGAAGCCAATAAATGGATACATATTTGCTCTGAATTTTTAAGAAAAAAGTAAGTTTCCATTTCAATCATAATAAAATCCTAAGGAACAATACAATGTAAATGCAAGTAGTTCAGGAAGCTAACAAATGGATCAAGTCAAATCAGTCATCACTCTTCATAATGGCAAGGTTATTGAAAAACAAATTATTGAACCTTGTGAGAAAGATGATGAGTCAATATCTGAGGGTAAGAAATGAGTTGAATCTGAATATTATAAAGAAAAGACTGATTCCCCGACAATACTTCTATTTTCTCATGTTATGACCAAACAAAGAAAAGTCAATCACAACTCAGAAATCTTTGAAACTTTCAAACAGGTAAGGATCAATATACCTTTGTGTGATGCTATTAAATATGTATCTTTTTATGTTAAATTCTTGAAAGATTTATGCATTATGAAGAGAAAATTGATGACTAATTATTAAGTAGGTAACCACATCTTGACTTGGTGACAATCTTTATCTTTTTTTCTGAATAAAACATCATCACTAATATCATAATTTGAATAGCTAGTATTCGTGAAAGTTCTATGAAATTATCTCAGCTTTCCAATAAAAAAAAAACGGTGCATTTGGACTTCTAGAACTCGAAATATGGGTTAAACACTAAACAGTGTCGGGGCTGCATGATAAATTTCTACTTCTTTGTTTTTTCTATAATTTGAACTTGAAAACAACCCTTTTGAATTTGGACTCTTTATGAAAGTTTTAGGCTTATGTCTTAGTTTTCCATCCATATAGACCAGACATGAATCTAAGTTCTGCAGCTTCATGTATGATCTAATAACCGAATAATATTTTAAATTGGAATGAACCAACATCTCTTTTCTAAGCTTAGCTCTCCCTTTTGTCTTCTCAATTTTAGTAGTTAAACTTATCAATCAATCATTTCATTTATGTGGTAGGCCTGCATTTAAGATAAACATTTATTATAAATTAAAAATATCTTATATTATTAAATATGTTATTATAAAACATGCTCTAGTTAAGGAGTTATTGATACTTCAAGTGTAAAATGATGATATAAAATTTTCATAAAAATGCACTTTTAAGTACTAATCAGTATGATTTCCAATTGAGTAATAAAAAGAGTTTATATTATACTTATTTGAAATACAATTAGTAAATCCTCTAACCTTGACAATTGCTTTTATTATTATTTGATCTTTGTATTAACCTTATATCTCAAAATCTTCATCATCATCATCATCATTATTTATATAGTTAACCTTCTTGTGGTTCGATCATAGTCTTGTTGGATTATTTATTACTTCAACATTCCTATACTTGGAAGAAAACACGAATCTTTTAGTCATATTATAGTTGGAAACCATGATACAATTCTAATTAATTTTACAGTTCACAAATGCAATATTAATTGAATTAAAGACTACCTGGTCAAACAGTTTGTAATAGTTAATTAAGTTTGTCAATAAACAACATCATAAAATTGTCAAAACCAGGGCCTCGAGATGAGATTTTTTCAATCTAAAAATCTAATAGACCTTCTCTTTAACTTTCCCAAAAACTCCTATAAAATTTAAACGTAATCCAACAGTTAGATCAAAAATTATGAACATTTTGAACTATCATTATAGTTTGGCATGGTCATATCTTCTCTTAGATCTAGAATTATTTTATTGTTTCATAAATATATCTGTTAAGTCATCTATATAATCTATCTAGAATAGATCCTCGTCTAGTTTGATAAACTCATTTCTGATTGTTTATAATCATCCGTTATTACAAATCTAATTATAAAATAAACACTGAAAAACGAAGCACAATTATTATGTGAATAATAATTTTTAAAAATTTTAATTGGAATTTTTTATTTATTTATAAGTTGGATAAAAATATATATTTTAACTTATAAAAATTTATAATATTATAGTTTTTATATGAATAATGGGATAAATTAGCCAACTAATTGAGTTAAAAAATAGATAATAAAACTACACGTTAAGCCATGGTATTTTTGAATTATAATATATTTAAATATCATTATTATAACTTATCACGTTTAATAATAACAGAAAACAAGATAGAAAATTATCATTTTATTTTTAAAGTTATTTTACCAAAAAGTTTAGGCTTCCATGCTAAATTGTTTTTGGAAAAACCCAAAATTCATTGGATACCATGATTCTGCTGGGACATTGGTGCGTCCAGAGCCAAAAGCCGGTCATTCCCACTGTATCGTCAGCTAAAGTTGTCTTGTCAAATCAAACTCTTTGAATGCGCATGTGGTGCCCTGAAAAGTAGGGTAGGAGTAACAATTGGCCTTTTAAGTTGGCACCACTCGCTAATTATTCCTCCTCCATAGCTCTCATTTTGCTTTTGAAAATGCTACATCGCCATTCAGAAGGAGCACGTCAAAAGAACCGCAGATGTGTCCACAGGCAGATCAGCGAAAGCATGTTGAAAACTCAAAAACTTTCCATCCTCTTTTCGAGTATAATAGATGACTTTTACGCGTGATGTGGCAAGTTTGTATGTTAACGTGGGTTTGTAGAAAAAATTTTAAAAATTATGCCGAGTAAAACTGTTATAATTTATAGTGTTTTTATAAAAAATTATAAATTAAAATTTTAATTAGTTTAATATTAAAAAATAAAATTAACAAAAAAATTATAATAAAAAAATAAAAATAAAAAAACTATATAGAAAACACTATAGTAATTTATAATATTTCATAAAAAAATTTATAATTGTAATTCTCAGTCCAATATTAAAAATAATACAACTAATAAAGATAATTTTTTAAATAATCATATAGTAAAGTTTAAGTTAAATTTTTAACCAGTTTAATATTTAAAAAATATTAATAAAAATAATTTTTAAAAAATATATATAAGAAAATATTGTGGCAAAATAAAAATCATGTAGGGAAATATTGTAATAATTTACAGTATTTAAAAAATATCACAAAGCAAAATTCTTAATTAGTTCAATATAAAAAAATAAAATCGACAAACATCATTTAAAAAAAATTATAATAGTTCATAATGTTTGAAAGGAAAAACTATATAACTAAATTATCTTCTAGTTTAATATTTTAAAAAATTAATAAAGGTAATTTGAAAAAAAATAAAAATAAAAATAAAAGAGAAATTCAGGAGAAAAAAAACATTTAAAATAAAAAAAAAAAGAAAAACAAAAAAAAAATATGGGGGAAAAAAAACTAATGATAAAAAAAAAAACTAATCTTCACTTTTCGACATTGTAACGGATATAATATAATAATAAGTATGTGGAATAAAAAAAAGGCTATGCGGGGAAAACTACAGTTATTTTCCCCACAAGTTGTAGAGTTTTTTAGTTCTCGCTGGCCAGCCCTCCTGCCCGGCACTCAGCATTGTCTTTAGACTATGATGAAGCTTTGGTGGCGCATGGTGCTTCGAAGATAACTGAAAGAGGCATTATTGAAGAACTACTATTTATTATAATAAATTTTTTTTTATTAAAAATCTTTAAAAAATTTTAAATTTACTTTTTAATAATTATAATATCAAATTATTTTAGATTACTAAAAATACAGATAGTTATTAATTTTAAAAATTATAGAATTAATCAAAATAAATATAAACTGTCATAGATATTTATATTATTGAAAAAACATTTATTAAAGAAAATAATCACTATTTATCAAAATAAAATAAAAAGGAAAATGATAAATTTTCTTGAAATATATTTTTTACATCCAGTTAAGACCATTTCATCTATTGTATTTGTCACAACCCAACTGAGTCCTCCATCTATAGGCGACTGGTTGAATTTATCATCCATTCTCAGCTACATTTGGAAGATCTGTTAATTCATCGCATGATTTGCACATACATTGGATCTTAAAGATGTATTGTTAGTTTCATGATTTTCTTCGAGGGTAACGTGTTTTTAATATTATGCATGATTGTCTTCTTTAAAGAAATGCATAATATTTAAAATTTTATTAAATTAAATTTTGAAACATAATTATATATAAAACTTAGAGATATTTTTTAAAATTTATTTTTAATACTAGTATATTAAAAAAATAATTTAAAAAAATAAAAAAATAATAATACAATGACCATGCAACAACCGCTAGGCCAAACGGTCCAGAGCTTAACATAAGAAAGGCCCGCAATTCCTTTCGTAACTCGTAATCTTCCGAGTCACAACAACGACAGCTTTCTTGTCATTCATTGCATTGGTCTAAATCTAATAGCCATGCAATGTGTAGTAGTAAGCTCTGAACTAAACGACCTAATTCCTTAAAACAATCAAATTGCTCTATTTTTATTTCTAAGATAGTTTTGATCTCTAAAACACCTTGCATTATGAAGTCATTCACGATACAAAAAGAGTTTGTCTGAAAGGCAAGTAAATGGATTTTTTATGCCACAACACATACGACTCACAATGAAAACTTGAGCACAATACTAATCACATAATGTGCCATTGAAACAAGAAAATAAATAAATAAAAATAGAGAAATGATGAAAACGATGAGAGGAGGCTGTTAATAGCAAGGAAAATCCCTGCATAGCAGCATCTTGCTATAATTACAAAAAAAAACCCGGATAGCACATTTACTACTTCAATTACTGTAGCTCTCCTGATTGATTCACTGTCTATAGCAACAATAATGTATGGTGTTGAGGAAATATTCGGATTGGTTTTCAAGATTTTTTATTTTTATATATTTGATCATTATAGTTTTAACCATTGATGTTTTGGTACTTCAATTTTATATATATCATGTTTTTGTTATTGATATTGAAAAAAAAAATTATCAAAGGATAATAAGTGAAATTATAAATATTTTTATAATCATATCCAAACCATAAAAAAACTAATCCTGTGTTAATTGGTTTGTGTCGAAGAAAAAAGTTAGATGAAATTGATTTAAGACTGGATTGAAGTTTATAAAGTTTGTTAAATTTAATTTGATTATTAGTTTTATTGTTAGTTAGAAGGTGTTTTTGAGTTAAAAATAACATTATTAAAAATTTTAGGATTCTTTTACACAACAATAGATTAAAATTCAGGATTTGAGGTACAAATTATTTTAATATTGATTTTTTTGGTTTTACGAGGAGCGACTAAAAGAAGTTGTAGTGAATGACTTGTCTCTTACCCAGGTAAACAAAGTGTTATTTATTCATTTTTTTTATAAAAAAATAAACTTAAATGCTAGACTTGAGTTAAAAGAATAAAAACAAGTGCTCAAGCATGGTCTCCTGACCTTGCAAGCTCATATGGGGCTAATCTTGATCTTTTTATCCTTTTATCTTTTACTTATTTAATTATTTTATATTTTATATTTTAAAATAATTTTTTTAAAATAAAATTAGTAAAGTAATATTTAAAAAATCACCAATCATGCTATCATTTTTAAATAAAATCATAGGTTTTTTTTATGGTAACAATTAATTTATGAATAATTATATATAAATCTACAATGAAAAATTATTTTTTTAATGATTAATCATGATATTTATTTAGTGTAGATCTAAAGAAAAGTAGCTAAATAATTATTTAGTGTACATCTAATAAAAATAAAATAAAATAAAAAATACATGAGTGAAAAATAGTCTTTTTATTTAAGTGTCACACATGTAGACATGCATAAAAAGACAACGAGATAACTTTACAAAATTTAGCTAATGCTATTGCAAATCCATTAAAAATGAAATAAATAATTTAAGTATAATAAAAATAAATTCATAAAATATATCCAATTTATTAGAAAAAACAACATTCATTATAATAAGAAATAAAAAAAATAGTAAAACTAGAAAAAAAATAGCAGAATTAATATATACATATATAGGGAGAGAGAGAGAGAGCGCATCATCTATAGGGTATTCTATCTCTGAAGGTAAAAAATGCTCCGTTGATGGAGCCACTTTTCTTATTAGCTATATATGAGAACATGAATTATAGAATTGGTCCATGATGAATTTGATGGATCCACACCAGAACTGCTGTTTGAATATGAACTATTGTTGATGCTATTTGACTATTTAGAATGAGGTTTTTCTATTATTGTTTGATCTTTATTTGCTTAAATAGTTAGGTAATAAGATATTGAAAACCTTGTTCTACTGTGATATCATCTTAAGAAAACAAAGAGTAAGCTTAGAAAGAATAATAAAGATTGGCCTAAAATTTTAGGCTTCTTTTCTCATTAAATAAACATGTTTATACACACACCCTAATTTACCTATTTAGTTCCAAGTCTAAAAAATAATGATTCACTTGTAATGGAACTTGACTTATCCGCAAACCTATTATAAGATTTCCAAAATGGTCCAAGAAAAATACACTACTGACCTAACTCTAAATCCCCACATGATGATATAAATAAGAAAATAAACTCACGTATTTTCATAATATATTTGCATACAGGAAGATTTGCTAGCTATAGAGTGGTGTGATGGATGCCTGTCTGGCATTATATTTTCAAAATATTTTTTAAAAAATAATTATTTTTTAAATTAATATATTTTTAAAATATTTTGATGTGTTAATTTCAAAAATAACTTTTAAAAAATAAAAAATATTATTAGCATACTTTTTTGAGTGAAAAACATTTTGAAAAACAACTACAATCACTCTCAAACACTTCGGGTCCGTTTGTTTTTGCATTTCAAAAACATTTTTGAAAAAATTTAAAAAAAAATTATTTTTTTTATTTACTTCAAATTAATATATTTTTAGTATTTTCAAATTATTTTGTTGTGCTAATGTAAAAATCTTATTGATAACATAACTCTCTTTAATGGAAACAAAGTTTTGCAAATAAAAATTGGTGTCAAATCCTTTTATATACAAGTTAAGGAAGTTTTCTTCTTTTTTTAAGAAATAAATTCAATTTAAAAATTTAAATTATTAGGTGAGATTCCGAAATATGATTTATATTATTTTATAACACACATCTTCAAGTGAAAGTTTTTTAACTTGAAACTTGTACAGAGTCATATTATCTTGTATTTTTTATAAAAAAAAATAGAGATGATGAAATTTGAACTCATTATCGCTTGATCACCAAGGCTCTGATATCATATTAAAGAATCAATTTAACTTCAAAACTTAAACTATTAGATAAAATATCAAAATATAATTTATATTATTTTTTAATTTTTTTCAACGTTATCTAAATTCTAAACTCAATAATAAATACAAGAACACCTACGATTCAAAGTATAATCAAGGGGTTAAAATCATAGTTTTGAAACCTGACATAGTCTGGTAGGTCAACCAGGGACCAGGCCGAGTTGAAGAAAAAATAGGGGAAGGAAAAACCTATTGTAACCCAGCTAACTCGACGGGTTGACCTAGTGACCCAATTACAACTCGTTGATTTTTGTTTTTTGTTTTTTTTACTAAAATGTCATTGTTTTGATTTTTTTAAAAAAAATTAATCCGAATGACCTGATAACCCGATCAAAACCTGAAACCTGGACCTTAAATCAAACTGAATCTAAAAAACTATGGTCAAAATGACAGGGCTTAAAAAATGGTCATGCAATCATGATCCACCTCAACTTACATTCTTGACTTATGTATTTTATTTAGTTATAAAGAAACTACCACAAAACAAGAAGTTTTTTCTTTAGCTATGACAAGTTATGGACGTTAATAAATTAAATAAAACAATAAAAAACGACAAAACTAGATTTCTTGTTCGTTTTTTATTTTATTTTATAATCGTTGGTATCTGAACTAATTTATGCATGCCTTAACTAATCCTCTAAAATTCTAAAGTTAATAATCAGGTAAGCCTCTAGTGGCTCTAGGGTGTGTGGTACTCGAACTGGTGACCTTTGGGTAGCAAATCGAAGGCCTAACTAGTTAATCTACACTCCTTAGGGTTAATTTCTTGTTCATTTTTTTGGGATAATCGTGGGTGTTCAAGTCAGCTTATGTGCACTGATTAGTACTTAAAAGTGTATTTTTATAATGATTTTATATCATCATTTTGCACTTGAAGTATCAATAACTCCTTAACTAAAGCATGTTTTATAATAATATATCTGATAACATAAGATACCTTTAATTTGTGGTAAATATTCATTTTAAATGCAGGCCTATCACATAAATGAAAGGATTGATTGATGACTTTAAGAACTTAAATTGCAAGGTGACACGACTAAAAGGTTGATGTCTTCTCCCAAGTGCAGGAGTGTCGAAGTAATAAATAACCCGGCAAGACCGGGGTCGAACCACAGGGAGGTTAATTGTAAAAATTATAGACAACAATTATAAGCAACAATAATAGCAATAATAACAACAACAATATCAATAACAACAACAACTATAATAATAATAATAATAATAATAATAATAATAATAATAATAATAATAATAATACTAGTAGTAGTAGTAGTAGTAGTAGTAATAGTAATAGTAGTAGTAGTAGTAGTAGTAGTAGTACTAATAATAATAATAATAATAATAATAATAATAAAGAAATAGAAGAAGAAGAAGATGATGATAACTTGGAGATGGAAAATTAATGTAAGGATTAAACAATAATAATAACAAATATCAAGGTTAGAGGTTCCACTAATGGTATATCAAACAAGTATAGTATAAACTCTTATTATTGAATTAGAAACCACACACAAAGGAGGTTCCAATCAGATTATATATTGTTAACATGATTACATTAGTCATCTTATTCAATTAATGCTAATACTTGTAAATCTCGTCAAGCATTCATGATTATAACTTATGTTAACAACAAATCAAGTTTCTTTCATAGCTCAGGTGTCGGTTATACCATACATTATGGGCTATGAAAGTGCCAAGCATTTGTTGTACCAAGTGTTATACAACATAAATCAAGATTAGTCATTTAACAAGCAAAGTATTAAAGAGTGAACAAGATAACAAATATAAAACATGTTAGTATCAAACATTAAAGTCCATATTAAGTTTACATTATACTTATTCTTACACCATTAGTGTAACCTTTTCACCTTGACATAATTAACTTAGCTAGACATAATGAAAGAAAGAAAAATAGATAAACAAAATAAGAACATAAAAGTTAACTAAGTAAAGGAAAGGAAATGAAAGGCATAAACTTGATATTAATGAAAGTAAAGCATAAACATTACAAAAAATACAAAGAGAGAAAGGAAGAGCATGATCTTGATCTGAACACCAAGATGCCTAAATGCATGGTAAATGCCTCCTTTTATAGGCCAAAATTGGGAACTATTGATTTGATGACTAATTGATAAGTGGGTGGCCACCTTTTGACTTGGTCACAATCCTTATCTTCTATTGTCTGCCCAAAACATCATTGATAACGTCAAAATTGGAGCCAGTTGTAAACATCAAAGTTGTAGGCAATTGTCTCAGATTTCTTGTGTAAAACATTCAGCTCATTTGGACTTCTAGAACTCCAGATATGGCTAAAATACCGAACAGTGCTCGGGCTGGAATACAGATTCGGGCTTCTTTGTTGTTGCTACAATTTGGACTTGATAATGGCCATTTTAGATCTTGGGCTCCATATGAAAGTTGTAAGCCTATGTCTTACCTTTCCATCCATATAAATTGGACCTAAATATGAGATCTGTAGCTCCAGATATGACCCAATTACCGAACAGTGTTCCGGTTTGGATTGCACCGACATCTCTTTTCTATGTTTGACCATCTCTTTATCCTTGCAATTTAAGTTCTTCAAGTCATCAATCAATCCTTTCATTTATGTGATAGGCCTGCATTAAAAATAGACATTTACCACAAATTATAGGTATCTTATATTATTAGATACATTATTATAAAACATGCTTTAGTTAATGAGTTATTGATACTTCAAGTGCAAAATGATGATATAAAACCATGACAAAAATGCACTTTTAAGTACTAATCACACCCCTCAACCAGCTTATTACTAGTCCCTAGTAATCAAAGTGTTAAAACAATTTGTAAATTTTACAAAGCAAGGTATTCATCATTTAACTTCCATTAATCTATCTAGATAAACAAACTCTCATTAAATTTATATATCTGCTCAATACCTCTTAACAAGATATTAATAAACCTTTCTTTTGTGCTCAATGTATCAACACATAATTATGGGGCTTTTCTTGGAAGAAAACAAAATTTTTGTTCTAATGTTTAAGGTTAACTTCCTTGGGTTGGGATTACTATTTTTGTCTTCTTTTTTTTTGTTTTTTTTTTAAATCTATATACATATAATTTAAAAACATCATGCATCTTTAACCCGTGTAACGAGCTTTCAGCTAATGACTCCCAGACCAGTTGGTCTTAGGGCATTAGGTGTTAAGACACCCCTACGAGCTTAGTAACTCGGGTCGCAGATACTGATATGTAGATAGTGCAATGTTTGATTCCCTTAAGCTTTTCTCCTCAACCCATGTAACAAGCGTTGGGCCAATAGCTCCCAAGTCAGTTGACTTTAGGGTATTAGGTGTTAAAACACCCCTTCGGGCTTAATTGCTTAGGTTAGGAAGGCTACGAAACCAAACTTATCTACATTTTTATTATCATCATTTTTTTTTTGTTTTTGTTTTTTTTTTGTTTTTGTTTTTTTATTTTTAATTATATACAATCTCTTTCCCTTAGTTGTTACCTTTAACAAAAGAACATAAATAATGTAATAATCCAATATGCAACCCACAATCATATGTTAAAGTGTGTGTGTGTAAATTAAGATTTAAGAATACATGTTAAATAAGTATATGAGCAGAATTAAGCGGTAACAATACGAGAGTTTGTAAACCTGAATATTTCAGGAAGTATTATAATAGACCTTGTTAAGAATGGTTACTAAGATGCGTCTCAAGAGTCACTTTAACAAAAGAACTCCTTTACTCTGCCATCCTAGTAACAACAATTATGCACATGCTTTATGAAATGAAAAATAATTTTTTTTTTTTATCAACTACTACCCTCTCCCCCCAACCAAAACGAGACATTGTCCTCAATGTTCTAAGGTAGAAAGATAGAGTATAAAAGATATCACCTGAAATAACGAATACTGACAAAACCTGAAACACACTGAAACAAAAATAAGAAATAACAAAACATAATAATAAAACCAAAAGACACAAAAATTCACAAATGAAGGCTCAAATCCAATCTAAGCTTTTTACGGCTTTCCTTAGATGACCAATTTATGCGACTCATGGAAGGATCAATCACAGGAGTGAAAGATTGTAGTTGGTCAATCAATTGTTCAGCAGCAGTAGTAGAGATTATGATTTGTCGTGTAGAAGATGTTAGAAATTTCTGTTCCACAGCATGATCAAGAAAAGACAACAACTTATCATAATAACCATTAACATTTAACAAACCAATGGGTTTATGGTGAATGTGCAATTGAGCCCAAGAGAAAATATGAAAGATTTCTTCTAATGTGCCTAGACCACCTGGTAAAGCAATGAAAGCATCAGCATGGTTAAACATTGCATTCATTCGAGCCGACATTGTGGAGACCTGAAGTTCCTCTCCAATTGTTTTTCCAATGATGTCCCCTTGTGCCAAAGCTTCAGGGATGACTCCTAAAACTTGACTACCTCCTAAAAATGCAGCTATTGACACACCTCCCATTAACCCAAGACTACCTCCCCCATACACTAAATGAATCTTTCTCTCAGCTAGCACCTGACCAAGATGATTTGCTGATTCTAAAAACTCCTTTTCTTTCCCAGGACTAGATCCACCGAAAACATAAATATTTCTTATTTGATGACTTGAGGAACTTGCCATTTCTACACACTTCTGTATTTGTTGAATGTATGGGTTGAGTAGAAATGAAAGGAAGGAAAAGAGGGTTTTATAGATGAGAAAGTAGAAAGGCAATCATAACATTTATATGTAGGCCAGCTGGAGTCTCACACACTCTCTCTCTCTCTTTTTATTTATTTATTTATTTACTTTTAAAAAGAAACATGTGTATGTACAGGTAGTTGTGATTGTGGCTCACATCTTCCCTTGGTTTTACGTCCAAGAACGGCTTAAACGCCCTCTATGGGTCGGGGATAGGCTTCCCATCCAGTTTTCTTAAAAACTGGCAAACAGGGTCTTTTTTAGTCAGATTCCCAAGACTAAGTCGATCATGTTCTTTATGAAATAGTGGCCATAAATCATGAATTGCACGATGCACATCTCCACTAGGATGCGTCTCAAGAGTCATTAGAAGATTATCTAAAGACTCCTTACTCAGGCCATCCTTAATGAAATGTATTTTATCTTCACGGTTTATAGATACCATTCCTAAAGAACGACATTGTGTATTACAAGTCCATCTAGCACAACGATGACAGACATCCAGTCGTTTTGCACGACGCTTCTTTGCAAAAGTACTTTTACCTGTTCCAGGCATGTGTGAAATGAAGAAATTAGAGGACTCACCTGATAATCGGACCTTTGCTTCAATCAACCAGCGAATATCTTCAGGAATTCCATGATTCATTAACAATCTCAATCTTGCACATCTGGCACGGTAAATTTTTGTAATCGCATTCTGAGGTAGAGCGGGAAAATACTTTTTCAATTTTTCAAGATTAGTGTCCATTTTCAAATGAGAATTGGAAGACAGCTTCAAAGAATTGCACAGATATATACACAGATATCAGTTATTGTGGGAAACTGAAAGAACCGACTTAAGTCACGGAGTACCGTTGTCCGCCATTTGACCGGGGTGAGAGAAACTAGCAAAAATCACTCAAAAAGAAACATAAAAAAGAAAATGTGAGAAAAACAAAATAATCAACCTTTATCTACAAAATCATTCAAACCAGTTGATTCATTTTCATTAAGAAAATTGTCAAAGTGAGCTTTCAAACGATGTCCATTTTCCTTAAAATCATTGTCATTCATTGAATTCTCAATATCACAGGCCCCATAAGAATTGCTCCATCTTGATCTTAGCTCTCTAGGGACTGCATAGAGTTGAGAATCATAAAACAAAACTTTTTGACCAGTATCAATCTTTTGACAATTTTCACAAGTTTTGCAGAATGCATGCGTGTCCTTGAACATGGTAGGCCAATAAAATCCATTTTGAAAGATTTTTGCAGCACTCTTTTTTGACGAGAAATAACTTCCACATGCTTCAGAATGACAAAGTTTAATGACACTACTTACCTCATTGTCGGAAATGAATTTTTGAAATATTTGATCAGGACAATATTTGAATAAGGTAGGGTCATCACAATAAAAATTCTTCACTTCGTTCAAAAAATTTTCTTTGTCTTGAGTACTCCAATCAACTGGCAAATCTCCTAAAGCAAGAAAATTGATATTTTTATCATACCAAGGCATTGGACTAAGAGAAAGTAAGGATTCGTTAGGAAAGTAATCATCGATTGGTGTGATGTCAGATGTCGAATCTGTTGTCACTGTTGACAAAAGATTCGCATCAACATTTTCAGTGCTTGTTTCATCCATGATTTCTTCCTCAGAATAAATCATTTGCAAATCTTCAGTTTCATCCAATTCATTTTTACTTAAAGTAGATTCAAGTTGATCATAAACTAATTCATCAATATGATCTACTTCTTGTAAATCATTGTCATCTCCAGGTTGCTTGCAAATGTTGAAAATATTCATCTCCAATGTCATGTTTCCAAATGATAGCTTCATCAGTCCATTCCTACAATTAATCAATGCATTAGAAGTTGCAAGAAACGGACGTCCTAAAATAACAGGAAATGAATTACATGCTTCAACAGGTTCTGTGTCCAAGATAATAAAATCCACAGGATAAATGAATTTATCGACTTGTACTAACACATCTTCAATTATTCCTTTAGGCACTTTTACAGATCTATCGGCAAGTAAAAGAGATATAGAAGTTGGTTTTAACTCACCTAGATTGAGACTCTGAAAAACTGAATATGGAAGTAAATTCACACTAGCACCAAGATCAAGTAAGGCTCTTTCAATTTTATGCTCTCCAATAAAGCAGGAAATTGTAGGACAACCAGGGTCTTTATATTTCAAAGCATTATTGTTTTGAAGAATAGCACTTACTTGTTCAGCTAGAAAGGCTTTTTTTTTCACATTCAGTTTCCTCTTCACAGTGCATAGATCTTTCAAAAATTTAGCATAGGAAGGAACTTGTTTAATTGCATCCAGCAAAGGTATATTGATCCTTACCTGTTTGAAAATTTCATAAATTTCAGAATTGTAATTGACTTTCCTTTGTTTGGTCATGGCTTGAGGAAATGGAAGTGCTGGCGGTGAATCAGTCATTTCTTTGCAATTTTCAGATTCATCCCCTTCCTTACCCTCAGAGATTGATTCATCATCTTTCTCATAAGGTTCAAGAGAGGGTTTTTCAATAACCTTACCACTGCGCAGAGTAGTGACTGATTTGACTTGATCCATGTGTTGGCTTCCGGAACTACTTGCATTTGCATTGTATTGCCCTTTGGGATTTTGTTGTGTTTGAGATGGAAACTTACCTTTCTCTTGGAAACTAAGAGCAGATGTTAATTTAGCAAGAGTATCTTTAAAATCTGTCATGTTTTGAACAAGTTGAGTATTAATTGTCTCTTGCTTTTCAATGAATGCATGCAATGTTTGCTCAAGATTTCTTCTAGGAGGTGGAGCATAAGAAGGTGCATATCCATGAGAATTTTGGAAATTATGGTGTGCTTGAAATGGTGGTTGTGAAGTTTGTGCATTGTTGTTCTCACTCTTCCAACTGAAATTTGGGTGATTTCTCCAACCAGGGTTGTATGTTTGGGAGTATGGGTTGTGGTTGGCCCTTTGGAAACTGTTTAAAGCATGAGCTTGTTCATGGAGACATTCTTTAAAAGAAGGCAAGGTTGGACAATCGTTGGTTGAGTGTTCATTTGTTTCACAAATTTGACACACAATGTTTTCAACAGATTTTAATTGACCACTCTTTTTCAATTCTAGTGCCTCGACTTTTCTAGCTAAAGATGCAAATTTGGCTTGAAAGTCATGATCTTCCCTAAGGTTGTACATACCTCCACTAGATGTATGAGGTTGAGTTTTACTCGGTGCCTCATATGTACCTGCAGTGTCCCAATTTTGAACATTTTCAGCTAACAAGTCTAAGTACTCCATTGCTTCATCAGGGTCTTTATCTTCAAAAGTTCCATTGCACATTAATTCAACCATTTGCCTATCTTTAGGTGTTAACCCTTCATAGAAATGTGAAACCAATCTCCATGTTTCAAAACCATGATGAGGGCAAGTACTAAGTAAGTCTCGATACCTATCCCAACATAATAGCAATAATAACAACAACAATATCAATAACAACAACAACTATAATAATAATAATAATAATAATAATAATAATACTAGTCGTAGTAGTAGTAGTAGTAGTAGTAATAGTAGTAGTAGTAGTAGTAGTAGTAATAATAATAATAATAATAATAATAATAATAAAGAAATAGAAGAAGAAGAAGATGATGATAACTTGGAGATGGAAAATTAATATAAGGATTAAACAATAATAATAACAAATGTCAAGGTTAGAGGTTCCACTAATGGTATATCAAACAAGTATAGTATAAACTCTTATTATTGAATTAGAAACCACACACAAAGGAGGTTCCAATCAGATTATATATTGTTAACATGATTACATTAGTCATCTTATTCAATTAATGCTAATACTTGTAAATCTCGTCAAGCATTCATGATTATAACTTATGTTAACAACAAATCAAGTTTCTTTCATAGCTCAGGTGTCGGTTATACCATACATTATGGGCTATGAAAGTGCCAAGCATTTGTTGTACCAAGTGTTATACAATATAAATCAAGATTAGTCATTTAACAAGCAAAGTATTAAAGAGTGAACAAGATAACAAATATAAAACATGTTAGTATCAAACATTAAAGTCCATATTAAGTTTACATTATACTTATTCTTACACCATTAGTGTAACCTTTTTCACCTTGACATAATTAACTTAGCTAGACATAATGAAAGAAAGAAAAATAGATAAACAAAATAAGAACATAAAAGTTAACTAAGTAAAGGAAAGGAAATGAAAGGCATAAACTTGATATTAATGAAAGTAAAGCATAAACATTACAAAAAATACAAAGAGAGAAAGAAAGAGCATGATCTTGATTTGAACACCAAGATGCCTAAATGCATGGCAAATGCCTCCTTTTATAGGCCAAAATTGGGAACTATTGATTTGATGACTAATTGATAAGTGGGTGGCCAACTTTTGACTTGGTGACAATCCTTATCTTCTCTTGTCTGCCCAAAACATCATTGATAACGTCAAAATTGGAGCCAGTTGTAAACATGAAAGTTGTAGGCAATTGTCTCAGATTTCTTGTGTAAAACATTCAGCTCATTTGGACTTCTAGAACTCCAGATATGGCTAAAATACCGAACAGTGCTCGGGCTGGAATACAGATTCGGGCTTCTTTGTTGTTGCTACAATTTGGACTTGATAATGGCCATTTTAGATCTTAGGCTCCATATGAAAGTTGTAAGCCTATGTCTTACCTTTCCATCCATATAAATTGGACCTAAATATGAGATCTGTAGCTCCAGATATGACCCAATTACCGAACAGTGTTCCGGTTTGGATTGCACCGACATCTCTTTTCTATGTTTGACCATCTCTTTATCCTTGCAATTTAAGTTCTTCAAGTCATCAATCAATCCTTTCATTTATGTGATAGGCCTGCATTAAAAATAGACATTTACCATAAATTATAGGTATCTTATATTATTAGATACATTATTATAAAACATGCTTTAGTTAATGAGTTATTGATACTTCAAGTGCAAAATGATGATATAAAACCATGACAAAAATGCACTTTTAAGTACTAATCACACCCCTCAACCAGCTTATTACTAGTCCCTAGTAATCAAAGCGTTAAAACAATTTGTAAATTTCACAAAGCAAGGTATTCATCATTTAACTTCCATTAATCTATCTAGATAAACAAACTCTCATTAAATTTATATATCTGCTCAATACCTCTTAACAAGATATTAATAAACCTTTCTTTTGTGCTCAATGTATCAACACATAATTATGGGGATTTTCTTGGAAGAAAACAAAATTTTTGTTCTAATGTTTAAGGTTAACTTCCTTGGGTTGGGATTACTATTTTTGTCTTCTTTTTTTTTTGTTTTTTTTTTAAATCTATATACATATAATTTAAAAACATCATGCATCTTTAACCCGTGTAACGAGCTTTCAGCTAATGACTCCCAGACCAGTTGGTCTTAGGGCATTAGGTGTTAAGACACCCCTACGAGCTTAGTAACTCGGGTCGCAGATACTGATATGTAGATAGTGCAATGTTTGATTCCCTTAAGCTTTTCTCCTCAACCCATGTAACAAGCGTTGGGCCAATAGCTCCCAAGTCTGTTGACTTTAGGGTATTAGGTGTTAAAACACCCCTTCGGGCTTAATTGCTTAGGTTAGGAAGGCTACGAAACCAAACTTATCTACATTTTTATTATCATCATTTTTTTTTGTTTTTTTTTTTTTGTTTTTGTTTTTTTTTTATTTTTAATTATATACAATCCCTTTCCCTTAGTTGTTACCTTTAACAAAAGAACATAAATAATGTAATAATCCAATATGCAACCCACAATCATATGTTAAAGTGTGTGTGTGTAAATTAAGATTTAAGAATACATGTTAAATAAGTATATGAGCAGAATTAAACGGTAACAATACGAGAGTTTGTAAACCTGAATATTTCAGGAAGTATTATAATAGACCTTGTTAAGAATGGTTACTAAGATGCGTCTCAAGAGTCACTTTAACAAAAGAACTCCTTTACTCTGCCATCCTAGTAACAACAATTATGCACATGCTTTATGAAATGAAAAACAATTTTTTTTTTATCAACTACTACCCTCTCCCCCCAACCAAAACGAGACATTGTCCTCAATGTTCTAAGGTAGAAAGATAGAGTATAAAAGATATCACCTGAAATAACGAACACTGACAAAACCTGAAACACACTGAAACTTTGAAGAAGACATCAATCTTTTAGTCATGTCATGCACCTTGACTAATTGTCCGAGTCCATGAAGTTAATGACTATATAAATCTCTAGTGGTCTTGAGAATTATGGCACTCAAACTAATGACCTTTAGAAAGCAAACTCAAAGTCTGATCAATTAAGTTACACTCTTTAGGAGTTTTCTTATTCATTTTTTTTAGATTAATATAGGTGTCCGAGTTAGCTTACACACATCTTAACTAATTCTATAAGCCTTAAAGTTAACAACTGTGCAAGCTTTTAGTGGCTTTAAGAGAACTCAAACTTGTGATTATTTAAGAGCAAACCTAACATCTGATCAGTGAAGTTACCTTTTATGATATTTTTTCTTGTTCATTCTTTTTTTTTAGATTAACTTGGGTGTCTGAGTTAACTTGCGCGCACCTCAATTAATCTCATGGGCTTTGAAGTTAACAACCATATAAATCTCCAGTTACCTTGAGGTTTGTGATACTCAAACTGGTAATTTCTAGAAAACAAATCTCAGACCTAACCAGTTAAGCTACATCTCTTAAAATTAAGTTTTTTGTTCATTCTTAAAAAAAAAAATTAAAAAGGATGTTCAAGGCAGCTTGCGCGCATCTCAACTAATCCTACGGGCCTTGAACTTAACAATCATGTAAGCCTTTAGTGGCCCTAAGGTTTGATGATCTCTAAAAAAATAAACATAGAATTTGATCAATTGAGTTACACCCTCTAAGAATTTATTTCTTGTTCATTCTTTATTATTATTATTATTATTAACGTGGGTGTCCGGGCTAGTTTGTGTGCACCTCAACTAATCTCATGGTCCTTGAAATTAATGACCATATAAGTCTCCAATGACCATCATATTAGCAATTATAGGGTTCAAACTATTTCTTGTTCATTGTTTATTATTATTATTATTATTAACATGAGTATCTAGGTTAACTTACATGCATTTGAACTAATCCTGTAAGCTTTAAAATTAATAATTATGCAAATCTCTAATAAATATTATATTAACAATTACAAAATTCAAACTTTTTTTTAAAAAAATTCTTAATTCTAAGCTCACTAAACTACCTATCTATTTTTTTTGTTCATTTTTTTTATTTACATGGGTGTCCGGGCCAGTTTGCGCGCACCATGACTAATCTCACAGCCCAATAAACATCCTGCAAGCCTCGTGAGCATGTAAAACACCGCGGAGGTGATAAACATACATAAGAAGACTTGAACCTGGATACAGAGAAAGGAAACAAATCTCTTCCATTACTGAGCTAACACTTCAAGTGCCTTTTTTGTTCATTTTTAATTTGGTAATTGCTTTCTTATATCTTTACCTAAATAAAAATACATCATCATCAAAGCAGAAGCCTGAAGGAATGATTTGACTTCATCATCAGCCTTAAAATTCTGGGACCATGGTTGATATGGAAGCTTCAGCTATCAACCGCACATGATGTGTGTTTCATTATCATAGCTTATAATAGTTAGGTTCATGTTTCGTTGCCACTGTTTTGATACTTCGCAGTCTTATGGTAGCATGTATGATTTAGACTTGCTACCTTATTAAATTTTTACTTGTGATATTTATCAATTAAAAAAATAACATATTTTATGTTTTCATTTTGTTCTTATATCCTTCATTTAGTCAAAATTCTAAGTTTTTAATCCATCATTCTGTTAGTTTTTCTTTTCAAATTAACAATAACAGTCATGTTATTTTGATATATGTTTAGGGTTATAATGTATAATGTTTTTTAAAATAATTTTTTGTTTTAAAATATATTAAAATAAATGTTTTTTACTTGTGATATCAAAACCTATTAGAAAATACTAAAAAAATCAAATTAATATACTTTCAATCTAACAATACTTTTAAAAAATATAAAAAAACCTATGAAAGCTATATATATCCCAAACGCCCTCTTAATTTTATTTTGAAAATGACCATAAACTATATGGACATAGTGCACACATATATAGAAAAAAAAAACCCAAACCTCTTTCGTTTGAAACCTCCAACTTTACTTCTTCGACGACCCCTCCTCCTTCACTTTGAGGTTTTTATTTCTATATAATATTAAGTTATGTTTATAACTTTTTTTATGTTAATTTGGATGATAAAGATTAACAGAATGATAGATTAGAAACTCATTTACTTTATAAGGATATAATTATTTTTATTAAGTATATAAGGATATATTGAAAACTCATCCTATTGTTAAAAAAACAAGTTTTTAATCGATCAATCTGTTAATTTTCTGATCCAAATAAACAAAATCGATCATACCTATAACTTAATATTATCTTAAAGATGAGCATAAACACATAACATAACATAATCAATAAAAAAAATACAAGTTTTGAAATTAATTAGTCAAAATAAACCATTTATATGTAAATCATTTAAAACTATTTAACTTTTTAAAATAATTAAAAAAACAAAGCATTCATAGGTGGATCATTTAAAAAATACGTGTGTTAAACACATAATAACAAATAAATTTGATGATCCTTGAAATTCATTTTATATCAATTATTACAGGTACAGGTGTGATGTCAAATGGTGCATTAACCTTTTAAAAAGTATTGGAATAGAAAACAATTTTGAATATAATCATAAAATTATGATTTTAAGATTTACAAATCATCATCTAATATTTTTTTTTTAGAAAACTTATAGTCCGTCAGATTCCAAATAAGAAAATAATTATACAAGAGAAAGATACATCACCCTCAATGCATTCTATCCAAGATAAATTACATTGTTATTTAATTTTTTTTCTAGGTCACTTTTTTGTCCATTGATCTTCTTTAATGTTTAAGGTAAATCTCTTTTTATGAGAAAATTTTTACCTTAGTGAATTAAATTTTAATCGTTTTAAAGTCTAAATTTTAGTATTGTATTTATTCTGCATTTTGTATCTTTATTACATTATACAATATCATTTTATAAATCCAAATATTAAAATCTACAACTAAATCCTAACACTTTAAATATAAAAGTGAACAAAATGATTAATGAATGATTTTTAATATTTTGATTAAACCCTAACAGATAATAATAAAACTAATTATGACATTCATTTTATATTTTAGAACATGAGAAAGATGTATTTGTTTTATTTAATGAAAATATTCTTAGAAAACTTTTAGGATTTTGCTATATGCACGAGAATAAAATATTATTGTTTTTTGAAACAAGAAATTAATTTTAAAAAATTTAGTTTTTTTATCTTTAATTTTTTTTTTGAGAAATGTTTTAAAGGGAACTAAGAATTTTAATATCATATCTATATATATATATATATATATATATATATATATATTTTAAAAGACCTTTCAATTTTTTTGGGATATCTTTTATTTTTATTTTTTTAATGTTTGACCAAAATAGTGTTTTTTTGGAGAAAATACTCCCTTACATTTAATGAAACTAGTTGACCGTAAACTTCTAATTTTATATAATTTTACCTCTATTGAACTTTAATGTCAGCCTCAAATTTTGGCATCATTTTCATATTAGTCATTAGTTTTGGATTTATATAATTTGATCCTCAATTGACCATTAAACTTTTAATTTTCTTTAATTTCACCCTGATTTCAATCAATTGAGTTCTCACAGTTCAATGTTTTTTGTAAAATGATCCATGGCTGTGAATTTTTTAATTTAACCTCTTATTAACCTTAAAACTTTGATTTTCTTATGTTTTTACCCCTATTTTGAATCAATTAACTTGGTAAAAAATAAATTTGATCTCCTAAAATTCTAATCTTCTCAATTAAACTTAATTTGAGCCTCTAAACTTAATTTTTCACCAAATTAAATCCTTTTATTGGACCAAAATTAATTTTTAAATATAATTAAACTTTCATTTGGCCCATAAAATCAAATTGATCTATTAAAAATCTAATTAACTTGGTAAAAATTAAATCTGGTCTTCTAAAATTTTAATCTTCTCAATTAAGCCTAATTTGGGCATTCAAACTTAATTTTTCATCAAATTAAATCCTTCAATTGGATCAAAATTAATTCTTAAATATAATTAAACTTTAATTTCGTCTATAAAATCAAATTGGCTTATTAAAAATCTAATTATATCTTTAAGCTTATTTTTTAAATAGATTTTCAAATAATGATTCAATTTAACGTTGAATTTGCATTATTTCTTTAGTTTTGGTATAACGAGGAGCGATTATGCTTCCGATTCCATCCAAAATTGCAATTTAATCTTTTATACATTTGAAATCCATTCATCTTGCTTTTGCCAAAATATTAGTTTTCTTGCTATTATTATTTTATTTTTTGATACATATTTTGAAAAGAAAAAAATTATAAAATTTTTAAGGAATAACAAAAAAACAGGTTATGACATCAATTATTAGGATACAAAAATAATCAAGCAATAATATTCATAAAGTCATCTAATATCAAGAAAAATCAAATCACACAATCAAAATCAAATTACAAGATTCAAGATTTCATCTCGCGAAATAAGTTAGGTTGATTTATCCGTTTCACAATAAATTAAAATGTGGTGATAATCAATTAAATTATTGATCATGCAAACTAATCATTAATATCATCCAAACATTAACCCAATAAACATTGAGACTGCCTAACATCGTAGACATTGCTCAAAAATCAAATTACAATCTCATCCTCCTAGTTTAATTGTGGAATATCTACGTTCCTCAATTCTCCTTGAAAATCAAATTTCAAATTTTTGTAAGTATTTTGTTTTTTAAATTGAAATGAAATGTTTCAGTTTTGAAGTGTTTCGGTGTGTCATTTCAAGATTGTACTATTCACACACACACACACATATATATATATATAACATAATTTAAATTCAAGATAAATTAATTATAAATCATGCAATACAAATTCAGTACCAAAAAAATATAATTTTAAATTTTAAAATATTTATAAATGGTCAAGATTAAATAAATCTTTAACTTAAAGTAATTCAACTTAAACAAAATATCAAAATATTATGAAAGTAAAATGTTTTAACACAAATATTTTAAATATAAAGTTAAGTCAATATTATTAAGGTTAATGGAATGTAAAGCATCCCTTATTTTGCTCAAATTCCTACAAAGTATAAATATAAAAAACAACAACATGTATATAAATTATATATATTAGTGATAAATCTAATTTTAAAAAATTAATATTATTATTAATGAAAATAGTAATAATAATTTTTAATATTATTTTTAATATCATTGTTATTAAAAATAGTAATAAAAAATAATTTTTTATTATTGGTTAGTTGAATTAATTAAATTTTACTAGGTTTAATTTGATTCAATAGCTTTTTAAGACCATAACAAAATATATAAAATGAAATCATAACATTACAGTAGAAATTTAGCTAAAAAATTCAAAACAAGATTTAAAAATCAAATAAAAATTATTCAAGTTTGTTTCGTTTTTGAATCATTCCAAAGAAAACAAAACGCTCTAGCACGCTAAGGACATTTCAATTAAGCAATTCTCCACAAATACACATAATAACATAATTATTTTTAATTACAAACACAAGTAAAATAAAAATAAAATTCAGACCTGAGAAATTACTGAAATGTCCTTGGTCAAGGTAAGTCATGAACAACAAGGGCGGGTGATCGACGATAAAAAAGCTTCAGTTTGGCCAAACAATTTTTTTTTCCTTTTTTCAAGCCAATTTCAATGGCGTTGGCAACTAAAACCTTATGGGATATGGTTGGCAAAAAGAGTTGCTTCTCTGTGTGGTGGTCTCGAGGCGATTGGTGGTCGAACTACGAAAATATTATGGATGTTTCGACCATCAGTTAGGATCAGGTGTGGTGTAACACTTGTTAGACCTGTGAGCTTGCTTGTCTTGAGCGGTTCATATTTGGTTGAATTATCCAACGGTCCAGATCCAAATGGCTTTAAACTGATCTCGTGGCTCTAATTTGTTGGCTTGCGATCTGGTGAGGATGAATTTAGATCAGGTTACCAAATCAAAGGGTAGGATTCAGTGGGTATTTGAGTGGATGACTGGGATTCTTTTGGGTGTTAAAGTGGTGTGGGCGAGAGCAGATCAAGTCTATGAATCCACGACTATGATATTTGAAAGTTGGATTTAAAGGTTGTGATCTCTTCTGGGCTTTGATCCGATGTGGGTGAGCTCATCTCATGATTTGATTAGCGGCTGAGATTCATTTGGGCAATAGGATATACAACCAGATTTCCTTTCACCTAACGAACGACCTCAGATTCAATGTCTCTTTCTTCTATTGAAACCAAAGTCGGAAAACAAAAGAAGAGGTTAATAAGCTGAGAGCTCTAAACTTTCCCCAACGCATTTTTTGTTTTTTTTTTGTTTAAAGGATGCATGGGCTTATATAGAGTGGATTGATGGGATGTGATTAATCATAAAAAAGTAATTTAATATTTCTTTAAATTAAAAACTCAATTAAAAACACTGTTAAGAAAAAGCAAAAAACACTTTCTCAAAGTACCTCGGTGCGCTCACTGAGAAGTCGTGTTCTGTTCAAAAGACCTAAAATATCCCTGTACTTTCTCGAAAACCTCCATGCCTCTCCCCTCACAACGGCTATGCAATAGGTGAACAACCCAAGGGCAACAGTTCAAGAAGAAATACCCTAAGACCCCACCCTGGAATCTTTTTAATTCTCGACACAGTTCAATGTCAGACATTTTTCCCACTGTGGCCTGACATCTTTTTGTTTGAAACGAGGCATGATTGTTTCAAGTTGTTAACCTATTGGAAGATGGATTCTCCGAGATGGTTTGAAAGGATTAATCGGCTTAAGAAAGTGGTCATCCCGGCCCTATCGAATTAAAAAAACAAATAAAAAATGGAATTACCAAGTATTAGGCAGAGCTTCGTAAGGTGGTCCATTTTGTTAATTCCCCGAATGCTTTCACACCATTCCTGCCTAAATATACTTTCTTACCGAGGTGCAGATTCTGTTGTGTATCAAAATTGAAACCATGTTTTATAAAAGTTTTTTTATTTAAATTATTTTTTTATATTTTAATGTTGTTTTGATATATTTAAAATATATTAAAATAATATTTTTTTATTTTTTAAAATTTAATTTTAATATAATCATATCAAAATAATTTACAACATAAAAAAACATTTAAAATTAAAAAAAAAGCTGAAACAAGCACGTCCTTGGTTTACAAGAGACAAGCATTTAGGCCTTTTTTTGAGCATCTTGAATTGGCTGCTGCTTCTTCTTCTTCTTCTTCAACTTGCTCCACATATTTCCCTTTTTTAAGCGTCTTAAAGTCGTGATTGACTTGCTCCATTAATGGCCTCGATATAGGTGCTAAAGTAATTTGCTTTTCTCTTCTTCTTTTTTTTTTTTTTCAATAAACATCTCATCACCTTCATCATCCTAAATCTTTCTTGTTCTCACTTTCCCCCCTTCAATTCGCAATCACTTAATTTCCATTTTTTGGTCTTCTTATCACTATCGTCGTTGTCGTCATTTGTGATACTTTCTGCTGATGGATTCTGTAAAACCATCCGCGGTGACTTCGAAGAAGAGTAAATTTGCACGCAACGTAGCCAAAGTTATTCAGCTTCGAGCTGCCACTGGGATCGCTCCTGTTGATGGGGTTGAGAAAGTTGTGTCCCAAGAAGAGGTCAAGCATGATAAGCATCACCGTAAAAGTGCAGCTAGCCGGCCTCAGCCGTTTGATATTAATAATATTGATGAACATCAAAAAAGTTTAGCCTTGGAAGCACTTGTTGCCAAAATGTTCGCTAGCGTTTCATGTGTTAAAGCTGCATATGCCCAGTTACAGTATTCTCAGTCTCCTTATGATGCTGATGGGATTCAAGCAGCTGATCAATTTGTAGTCTCGGAGTTGAAGAATCTGTCTGAGTTGAAGCAGTGCTATATAAAGAAACAGTTTGATCCTTCTCCTGAGACTGCTCTGGTTTTGGCTGACGTTCAGGAGCAGAAGAGTCTTTCAAAGACCTATGAGATAATGGGGAAGAAATTGGAGTCTCAGTTAAGGCTCAAGGAGTCCGAAATCATGTATCTGAGAGAAAAATTGGAGGAATCTAATAGACAAAACCGGTTACTTGAGAAGAGGTTAAATAAAAGTGGACATTTATCTATGTCTGACAATCTACAGCTACCAGGCTTAAGTCTAAGCCATTTCATTAAAGTTCTTCTACATACAGTTAAGTCTATTCGAAGCTTTGTTAAGTTGATGATTGATGAGATGAAATCTGCCGGCTGGGATCTAGATGCTGCAGCCAAATGTATTGTATCTGATGTGGATTACCGGAGAGCAGATGATAAATGTTTTGCATTTGAAAGCTTCGTAAGCAGAGAGATGTTCGATGGTTTCCATTTGACTAATTTCTCTCCCCAAAAAGAATCTCCACTAGAGAAAAAGAATCAGCAACAGTTGTTTTTCAAGAGATTCGCTGAACTAAAATCAACGAAAGCAACCGAATACATTGCCCACAAGCCCAAATCAACATTTGCAAAATTTTGTTGTGCCAAGTATTTGCAGGTTATTCACCCCCAGATGGAAACATCCTTTTTTGGCAACTTGAGTAAAAGAAGCCTCGTGAATTCAGGTGAATTTCCTGGCACTATTTTTTTTACCACATTTGCGGAAATGGCTAGGCGGGTCTGGCTTCTACATTGCCTGGCCTATTCTTTCGATCCCGAAGCCTCAATCTTCCAAGTCCATAGAGGGTGTCGTTTCTCCGAAGTTTACATGGAATGTGTTGCCGAGGATGCACTCCTTTCTTCAGAAAATGCACCGGACGTCGATCTATCAGTTGCATTCACTGTAGTTCCCGGGTTCAGGATTGGTAAAACTGTTATTCAGTGCCAGGTGTATCTCTCTCCGCTACAGGCTAAGGTAAACCGTGGATAAAAACTTAGCATGGACCCACAACATCGAAGAATGAATCGGTGCAGGCCATTGTCGTGATTATTTTGAGTAAACATCTGGTTATAGCTTTGCCCTGTTGCTAAGTGTTTATTGTGGGGTCTTGGAATTGTATGTATGCATGGTGACTAGGGGCAGCTTGTCTTTGTATTTTCGTGACCATTTTGAAAAAAGGAAGCGCGTGGACCGTTGTTAGGAAACAACTGTTGAATCTTTTTTTTTTCAATTATGAAAGATCGTCAAACCAATTTTTTTAACATTAGGCCATTGACAGAAGGATTGTTCAGCTGCATTGCACCATTTCCCTATGTCTTGGATGCTTTCAATGTACACAGTAATATATAAGCATATATGTTGATTTTATAATCACATATTTTAGTCACCATGCTAAGTGTTTTTTTATATTTCTAATAGATTTGGTAAAAAATATTGTTTTAACTTTCTGGGTTTTTTTTTCTTTAGAAGTTACCATGTTTGCCTCAATTATTCAGTTCTCTTTGCTGCACCATGTCCCTGTAGTACCTTGAATCCTTTTTTACAGTTTTGTTCTTTTACTGGGTGTCTGGACGGCCCAGCCCTGCTCATAGAAATGCACAACCTTTATTGGAATATGTATCATGTAAACGACAACACGATGCCAACTCTATTTAATGTGGGGCGGTCACGCAAGTTATGACAAATATCTGTGACGCTCTGTTAGTGGGAAGAGAGGATGATGTTTGCTTGAATGATGGAGTACGTTCATCTTCTTACACAGAAATAGAAAAGGAGGGAACAAATTGTACAGTTATGGCATTAATGTCTGGTGGTAGCATTAAGAATACAGATAAACTACTGGTTCACTTGTCTCCCAGCAATTGTACCACTTGATTTTGTTGCATAATTGTATTGGAGGCTTGGAATCAGGATTGAAATCCATCGAAAGGGGATTGTTTGGGGGTGTAATTTCATCATTTGATAGTTCCGTGAAGGAGAGGGGTCAAATTGGGAGCATTATCTTCTTCAATTCCTTGCTGATGACCTCAAAATTTCAAGAATCTTACCAATATCTGCTTGGAAAAACAAAACAAATTCACCGTGGAGGTGTTTTTTTTCCTCGGCCAGGGGCATTTCTCGGGTTAAAAACTGGATTATTTTCCCAGAAAGTGTAGTTGGGTTGATTACAGAGCATGGGTCTAATATGGAAGCATGGGCTTCCAGATGGTCTGAATGTTCTGTTCGTGAACGGAGGCAAGGTTGCTCATCCAATGGGTTGATCGAATGTAGCTTTGTGGCTTTGGGGCTCTGGTTTATTGGTAGCCTCATTTATTAGAGGGCACTAGGAAGGCAATGCTATATTTTTTCCTAGGCGCGCGGAATATTTTGAGCGAGAGAAGATACATCCAACTAGTTCATTTGTTTGCCTTCGGCTGCCGCAGCTAAAACTATTTAATATATATATATATATAAAGACATATTAAATGATTTTTTTTATGCAATGATATCAAACTTGAACAAGAAGATAAATATTTAAATATTTTAACTTGGATCTTTATCTATAGAGACATTTTACTTCAATTATATAATTTAATGTGAATTAGTTTATTTAATAAGTTTTAAAAAACTTGGATAATTGTTTTTTATTTTAAAGAATTAATATTAAACAATAAAATTAAAAAACAATTAGGCAAAAAATAAAAGAGGATAACTTTTTAAACCTATAACTCGGGTTGTTAGATCAAAAATACTATATATAAAAAAACAATAAAATTCAATTCCCAACAAATCTAACATTAAATAATGAATCATTACTATTATTATTATAACTATTATTATTTTCATAATTATTATTATTACTACTTATACTATTATTATTATTATTATCATTATAGCTATCACTATTACTACTATTATCAATAAGTAATATATTTAATTCTTTATTATTATTATTAATATTATTATCATGATCACTATTATATCATTGTTATCATCGTTATTATTATTATTATTAATACTATTGTTGTTATTATTTTTATTATCACCACCACCACTAAATTGCCATTATTATTTTTTTATAAATATGATCATCATCATCATCATCATTATTAATATTATAACCACTACTACTATTATTATAACAAACTATTACTATTACTATTATTATTACTGCTTTATTATTACTGCTAATAGTATTATTATTAGTATCGTTAGTATTGTTAAAATCATTATCATCATCATTGTTACTATTATTATCTTTATAAATTATTATTATCACAATTATTAGTCTTATTATTAGTTGTCATGCCCACACACTATCGTGGACTTATGGCATGTTTGTGCGTTGTTATGAATTTGTAGAAAAAATAATAAAAACTTTTTTTAAAAAAATTATATAAAGAAACACTATTACAATCCACAATATTTTTTTTAAAAAAATAAACTACAAAATTAAATTCTCAACCAGCTTAATATTAAAAAAATAAAATAGATAAAGATAAATTTTTAAAAAATCATAAAAAATAAAAGAAAAGAAATGAAGAAAAACACTATAGTAATCTATAGTGTTTTGTGAGGAAATATACAATTATAATTCTCAATCAACTCAATATTTTTAAAAAATAAAGTTAATTTAAAAAAATCATAAAAAACAAAAGAAAAAAGTATGCAGGAAAACACGAAGGCAATTTATAGTGTTTCATGAGAAACTCTACAATTATAATTTTCAACCAACTCAATAGTAAAAACAATAAAATCAATAAAAACATTTTTTTAAAAAATTATAACAAAAAAATCGTGTGGGAAAATACTTTAACAATTAACGGTGTTTTTTTCTTAAAAAATTACAAAGCTAAATTTTCAACCAGCTTAGTATGAAAAAAATAATTTCGACAAAGATAATTTTGAAAAAAATAGATAAAAAAAACATGTGGAGAAATACTATAGTAAGAAAAACTTATGTGGGGAAAATAATGTAGCAATCTACAATGTTTTTTTCAAGGAAAAAACTACAAAGCTAAATTATTAACCAACTTAATATAAAAAGAACTAAAATCAACAAAGACAATTCTTGAAAAAACAAAACAAAGAAAATGAAAAAAAAACCATATGGAAAAATATTGTAGTAATTAATAGCATTTTAAAGAAAAAACTATAAATCTTAATTCTTAACCAGCTCAATATTAACAAAAATAAAATAAAATAATTATGAAAAAAACAAAAAAGAGAAGAAGACAATTTTGGGAAAAAATAGAAAAGAAAAAAAAAAAGCATGCGTGGAAAGTTAAAGTTAAATTCTCATCTAGCTCAATATTAAAAAACAAATTCAACAAAGAGAATTTTTGAAAAAAACATATATGGAAAAATTTTATAGCAAAACAAAAATTATGTGAAGAAAATATTATAGCAATCTACAATAGTTTTTTTTTTAAAAAAAAAACTGCGAAACTAAATCCTCAACTAGCTTAATATAAAAAAAAAACAAAAAGGATCATTTTGGAAAAAAAATCATAAAAAGAAAGAAAAAAAATCATATAGAAAAATATTATAGCACTTCACAATGTTTTTTTTTTAAATGACAAAGGTTTTTTTTAAAAAAACAAACATGTAAAAAAAAAAAGAAATAAAAATATTAGTACAACAAAAAAAAAAAAAGATGTGGGGAAGGCTACAGTACTTTCCCAACACCTTTTAGAGTATTATTAATTATCATCATCATGCTACTAATATTCTTTTTTTATTATTACTACCACTATTATTATTATTATCATTAGTATTAATAATAATAATAATATTATTATTATCATTATCATCATTATCACTATCATTGCAACTATTATTATTGTAACAAATTATTACTATTACTATTACTATAATTATTATCACTATTATTAGTTTCATCATTGTTATTGCTATTGCTATTATTATTTTAATTATAATTATTATCACCATTATTATTATTATTATTATTATTATTATTATTATTATTATTATAACCACCATTATTAATATTATCATCACTATTAGTAATTTTATTAATAATATTGTTAATATCATTATTATTATCATTATTACTATTACTATTATGATGACCATTATTATTACCATAATAAATTATTATTATTATTACCACAATTATTAACATTATCATCATTATTAGTAGTTTTATTAATAATATTGTTAATATCATCATCATTACTACTACTACTACTATTATAAAAATTATAAACTTCATTTGAAAGATAAAATTAAAAACATAAAACATTTGATAAAAAGGCCAAGGAAACAAAAAAAAAAAAAGAAGAAGGACCAAACTAAAATAAATACTATTACTTTTGAAAAAAAATCATAAATTTTATTTGAAAGATAAAATTAAAAACTATAAAAAATTTAACAAAAAAAACTAAGAAAAAAAAACAAAAATAGAAGGATTGAATCGAAAAACAATATATACACAAATTAGAATTAAAGGACTAAATTAAAAACAAATAAAACTTTAATAAAATAGAAAATGACTAAAATACAAAATTAAAATTAAAATGATAGATTCTGAAACACAAAAAAAAAAATCAGGGATATATTTAGTTTTTAGGGGTTATGAGAGAGAAATGAAAGGAAAAAATAAAAAGAAAAAAGACCACAAATGATAAATCAACCATTTTTAGATGATGTGCGCCATCTATATGGGAAGATGACATAGTGAAGAACAACATGACATCATAAATGCATATTTATTATCACCAAAATACACTACATATGTTAGCCAAAATATGTGGCGCCTCTTACTTGCACCAGCCAATAATTTTTTCAATAAAAAAATAAATGGTAAATTATGTTATCACCACTGACAAACCGAATAATTAAAAAAAACCAAAATAAAAATAAAAATATACTTTTATGATAGTAGCTTAAAATTTTTAACTCCAAGGTTAAATTCATAATTTTAATCTATATCAAAATGTGAAATGCTTGAATAGATCCTTGATCAGTGTTAAATGATTTTTGCTTTTAAGGATACCAGGATCATTTCATTTTATTATGCATAACCATTATGAAAAAACAGTAAAACCTATGAACAATTATCAAATGACAAATTGATTAAAGAAAAATACTATTTTATCTTTAAAAAGACAACATTTTGAAAACACAACACGTTTTAACTATACTTTTAACCAGTAAAAATATGGGTGACATGAATTTTTTTTTTGTTGACAATGAAAAATTTAGAACATGCATTAAAAACTTGGCCACTGTATTAAATAAAATAAATAGATAACCATAAATGCTAATAAATGTTAAAAAGAGATGTTAATTATAAACAGAGACTAAACTAGGACTCTAACCGATGAATGCAAACAAAAAATCATGATATTGTGATGTGTGAGGTCATTAAACATTATTTAATTATGTGTCAATATTATTTTTTAATTAAAAAAACTTGCAAGCATAATTTAAATCTAATCATGTTTAAGGGGGCTAAACATGGTTAGTTTAACCAAAAGGCCCGATTGTGACCTGATCAAATTTGTTCAAAACCTAATTTGGCTCCCAAAAAATATCTATTTTTTTTTTTCAATTCCTACTTAACTTGATCAGGCTCAAATGAGAAACAACAAAGTGTTAAAGAAAAAAAAAATTCAAAAAGTAAAATGAAAAGATAACACCATGTTGAATTAACTCTTGCCAATAATGTCTAACCTACTAAATGCATGGTTAGGGTCATGATGACCTTGATGTAAATATAATGAGCTTACCTGGTTTAACTAGCTATCATTTCCATTTCCTTTCGTTTCTTTTTTTTTTCTATTTAGGTTTTCATTGAGTTTAAGTGGGATGAAGTTTGAGACTAAATTGCAAAGTCTCAAAAGAGTTAGGGACTAAAATAAAAAAACTCAAGAGTTATCAAAGTATCAAAGAACAAATAAAAAAAAAAATCTATTTAACTTTCCTTACCTTCATTTCTTTTTGGTTAAGACTTAAATAGGCTCGGTTGGGATGAATTTTAGAACCAAACTAAAAAGTTTATAAAAAAATCAAGAATCAAATTAAAAAATTCAATAATTTTCAAAGAATCAGGGACAAAATAAAAAAATATAGGAATAAAATAAAAAAATAGCTAAAAAGTGCAAAACACTTGCCGAATAAATTAAAAAAATAATTGGAAAGTACAAAGCACTCGCCAACGAGCACCGAAGTCACCAACTTTAGATAGTATATGCAACTTGCTTTATCATCGGTGAGGAAATTTATTTCATGTATTTTTGTAGTGTCAATTGTTTTGATTTAGATTATTTTGCATGTTTCTTAGCTTATTTGTCTAGAATTTTAGGTGTTAGTTTATTTATTGTGAATTCTTTGGTATTTTACAGGTATTTAATTATTAAATTAGATTGAAAATGCCGAACTATATGGTTTGGATATTCTAAAGGTAGCTGAAAGTTTGTCAGCTAGGAATTCTAAGTTCTTAACAACAATTATCTATTTTAAAAAGAAAGGAGAATCGGTTTTGGGAGATCAGATTTTTAGCTGTAAAAAGGGAATAAAAGTTTTCTCATAATGAGACATCTAAGAAAACCATATAGGAAAAAAAAAAAAAAAACTAACAATCACACAATAAGAGAAAAAAGGGTTGTAATTCTGAGGGAAGAGCAAAGCTCAAGGTTTCTACAATTCCCGAGTCTTCTTTCTTATTTTTCTATTTCTTTTAGTTGCAGAGTTTTTTATTAAGGATCTTGAATTTAACTTTATATTGGATTATTTTATTAATTATGATTTGCTAGTTTTTCTTGTTATAGGGCTAGGATGAAGTCATTGAATTCCTATCAGGAGTTGAATATTAAGTATCCTTTATTAATTATAATTTGATGATTCTAGTTTTTATTCTTACAATTTATTTGCCATAGATTGCATGTTTTAAGATATTGAATGAAGTAATGAATTTTGGAATTTAATACTAGTAAGAAATAAACACACACTTTTGTGATCTCATTCAAAAATTCCATAAAGCATAATGAATTTATATTAATTTATTTGATGATGAAAGTAGACATAAAATTAATATAAGCATAGGTGTTAATCATGAAAGTAGACATAGAATTAATAATGAAAGTAGACATATAATTAATATAAGTATAGGTGTTAATCATGAAAGTAGACAAAGAATTAATATAAGCATAGATGTTATACTTGAAAGAGGATATCATATTAAAAAAAAAGAATTTAGTCATTGTAATTAGTAAAATATAAATATAAATAATTAGATTTAAATTCATTGAAATAATTCGATTGATGAAATTCAAACCCTAAAAATCTTTCATATTTGATTTTTTTTTAAGTTAGTTACAATAATTTAGGATTGTTTAAATAATAAATAATATAGAAAATTTTATAAATTGGTACCTAAATCTCGCTTCTAGAAATGATACATTTTTTTTTAATGTTTTGTCACAATCCATGCAATTAAGACATCAATTAGGGAGAATTTAGTGGGCTTGGTGGGATGAAGTTTAGAACTACAATAAAAAGACTATAAAAGAATTAGGTATCAAAAAGAAAAAATAGTTATAAAAAAATTACAATAAAAAACCCATCATCAATAAAGTTATAACACTCTAACTTTCTCTCTCTCTTACACACGCATACAATTTTTATACAAGTTCTTAGAAAAACCTTTTGTATGACAATGTATGCTAGAGGGTCCATAATGTATTCTTTACCAAAATAAGTGTGTATAATTGTTTTATAAATTTAAAATAAGTGTGTGTATAATTGTTTTATAAATTTACTGTCTACATTAATTTAACTCTATTATTCTTCTTAATTTTATTTTGCATATTTGACTTATATAAAAAAAACTTGATCAATAAAAATATATTACAATAAAAAAATTTAAATTAAAAAGAGTTAACTTATGGTTCTTAAAGGGAGACAAAATTTAGACCACTATTTTTTGTCATTAAATCATAAACCTCATCACTAATTAATTCTTTTCTTGATACTTAATTTATCATATATACAAAACATCTAACAACCATTTTCAAGTATTTTTCATTAATTTATCCAAAAATATAAAATATTATATTTTCTAAGATGATTTTTTCCCCTTTTTAATGGTTTAAGATATTCTTTGATAGTTTTATACATTAAAAAATAACGTGTGAAGTTATTAAAATCCGCTTATCAACGAGATTAAGTATTCATGCGTTAAGAAACTATCATGATGGAAAAATATTAATCCGTTTTTCACGGAATATAAACTGATTTCATTGGACGAAATAAATAAATTATAAGATTACTTTAACACAAAATAACTTTAGATATGGCATTTGGTGCGGCCCATAAATGTCTACTTTTGGCAGAATCATAAATCTTAACTCACAATGTGTTGATGATAAATACTATGATTTAGAAAGATAAGTCCCGAGCCAAAGCTTAGAAGTTTATTATTATATTATTATTATTAGACAACCACACACTTGTTTCCGATTCCAGGACTTGGAGCTGCTCGCAGAAATCCCTCGGTCTCAGCAAGATGAAGAGTGGCGAGCTTTTTACTAGCACTAGAAGTGATTGCATTGCCTTCAACTCCAGGAGCGGCGCCCTTGGAAAGCCTATTCAACACCAAGTCGCCTTCCAAAAGCTTCCGAGCCTGTGGACTGTGGCTAAATGATACAAGAACTAAAACTAAAATGAGTGCAAGTGTGGCTAAACGAGCCATGTAGATTCCTGTGTGATCAAGGCAGGCAAATCTAAACAAGGTTAATTTGAAAACGGATAATACTCTAAACTATCTATGAGTATATATAGATAACTAGATTACGTGAGGGTCAACGAAATAGGATGTGTATTCACAATTAGTCAATTAAATTGTATACATGTATTCACACAATTATAGAAATAAATTAAAGTTTTCCATTATTTAGAATATATGATTTCATGTGGTACCTGATTTTCTCTATAACTGATGAGTGCATTAATTGGATTACAATCTAAAACATTCCGCCTTGATTTGTTTTCCCGACATGTCCCCTCAAACTTATGGAGATATTAAACAAAGATCTTTATGAGTTTGAAATGTGTATTTAAAGTCAACATTGAAATCTTGATGATCATTTTAAAAAATAAGACGTGATAAAGACAAGGCTATTCAAGCCGCCGACAACCAAAAAAAAGAAAAAGAAAAGAAAAAAATTCTTGAAGGCAATATTAAACTCTACGTATACCATACAAAATCTAAGTCAAACTTTACGTAACTTTGAAATTTGAAAAATATAATATGAAGTTAATATTTTGTAATCAAGAGAAATGCCATAAAATCTATAATAAATAATTTTTAAATTGTGATTTTAAGTGTTGCACTCGGTTTTATAAAAAAATTATTTTATATTTAAAAATTAAAATTAAACCTAAAAAAAACCCATCATCTAATATTATAATAACTAAAAATCTTAATTAATTAACAAATAACTAAGGTAAGAGATTTATTATTTAAAAAAAAAGATACTATCACTCTTATTATTATCCAATTTTTAATTTATATTTTAATCAAAATTAAAAAAAAAGTTATTATTTAATATTATAATAACTAAAAATCTTAATTAATTAACAAATATCCAAGGTAAGAGATTTATTATTTAAAAAAGAAGATACTATCATCCTTATTATTATTTAATTTTTTATTTATGTTTTGATAAATTTTTAAAATAAAAAATAAAAAATAAAAAAATTACATATGCTGATAATATATAACTTTGCTAATATTAAAAAAAGTAATATGTCAAAAATATAATTATTAAAATATAAAATATATATATAAAAGATTTGTTGGTGCTGATTTGTTATACCAAAAAAAAACCTAAAAAAATAATCTAGAAACCTAAACCCTTCTTCCCCTCCCAGCCGCCGTTCCCCCTCTCATTTGATTTTCTTCTTCCTGAGCCGCCGGACGCAATCTCCCTCCCCTCACCATTTCCTCTATTGTCTCTCCCAACCAACAGCCATTCCCATCTCCTTCCCCACATCAGCTGGCCACCAAACCTCTCAGCGTCCCAGCACACCACAGAGGTCGCCCGCTGCCCTTCCCCATCTCTATTTCCCCGGACCTTCACCTTTCGCCAGCCGATCTTCTCCCACAGAAAGCCGCACTTCCCAGCCGGCCACATTCCCATCGATCCCCATCTCTTCCACCGTTGTCAACCTCAACAGGTCTTACCTTGTCAGCCCTGACCGGCCTCCACCAAAACCAACCCCGGAGCAGCCCTCAACATAGCCGTTCCCATAGTTCCAGCTACCGGAAGCAGGGGAGAACAAGGCAAAACCCAAAAACAAATCTGTAGTGAAACAGATCTGGAAGAAACGAAAGAAGCTCGAGAGCAGATCTAAAAAAGTAAAGGAAAAATTAAAACCGACTGTCTTGTGTATTTTTCTATCTTTGCAGGTAACGTTGTTCGTCACCGTCGGCGAGGGAAGGAAGAAGGTAGGAAGCTGTTCAGATCCTCTGATTTTCTTGGGGCGGCGCGTGACTCACCGCCGCCAGTGGGTGGGCTCCCCTGCAATTCCTTGATTTTTGAGGGTCTGTTTTGTAATTTTGACTTGCTGGAATATGGATTTAAATTACTGTTGGTGGTTTTGTTTAATTTCTATTATTTGTGTAACATGTAATTATACATGGGTGTATGAGAAAAATGTAATAAAAGAGGATGGGTGTGTTTATAATTGAATTATAAAATAAAATAAAAAATTAATGTTTTAATTTGTATATAATTAAATATTTTAGGGATAAATAAAATTATATTATATTTTTTAAAATATAAGAATATATTTTTATATATTTTTTAAGATTTAATAATTAATTTATTAAAACTTTAAAAATTTGATTAATATATTGGTTTGTTAAGTTTAATTATGATTAATTTTTTTTTTATGTTACATATGTTTAGAACTTTCTTATGTTTTTAATATTTAAAATTTAAAAAATATGTTTTTATATGAATTTTTTAAATATAATAAAAAAATATTTTTTTTATATTTTTAGATTTTATAACATGTCAATAAAATTTTAATTATTTATTATTTATTGTTAATATTTGGATAAAAAAATCCTTAAAGAAAAAATATTTAAAATATTATTAAAAATAATTTGTTATTATTCATTATTAATATTTGAATAAAGAAATTTTAGATGGTAAATATTTAAAATAATGTTTTAGAAATAATGTTATTACATATCTTTTTATATATTTTTAAAAGAAGTTTTAATTATAATTAAGGATATTTTAATATTTGACTTTATAATTTATGAGTTGTGAAAGTATGAAATACTAAGGTAAAAAAAAGCTTTAATATCTTTAGGTTTTCAATTTTTTGTCTTTTTTTCTTGATATTTATAAGTTGCAAACTCTTGAAATACTAAAAGAAAAATAAATTTTTAAAGAATATAATTTTTTTTATTTTTATCTTAATAACTTTAGTTTGAATTAAACATAGATTTCAAGAGATTTGTATTGATTCTTCTTCATACTTTGTAGATATATCCAAGGGCGTGATCCATTGACCAAAGTTCTTTCTTTTTAGATCCGAGTTTGTTCATCATAGCAAAACGTATCCTAAATAAACTGATGGGATTAAAAAATATTAATACTATAGCAATTATAAAACAAACCAAATATCAAATAATTTATTTTAGGTAGGACATATTAGAGGTACTAATATGCAGCTTATCATAGGTAGAATGTATTAGGGGCACTAACACTTTTTTTTATGTAACTAGTCTCTTACTTTAGAATCTTTGAAAGATCAGTTAAGATTTTTAATGATCAAACTAATCAAAATACTAGATAACGACTTTTTTATTTATAAAAACACAAAAAAACCCTAAATTAATTGAGGGTCGCCGCGACGCCGCGTTTCACAAGGGTATGGCAACCCTAAAATATGCTACTAAAGATAAGCTCCATTACTATTATTGTCTTTATTCCTAACAATATATTATGCATAATCTATCGATGATTTATTTATATGATGATAATAAGTCTATTGTTATGTGTTAAATATTTAGTTGAAGATTTAGTTGAAGGTTAAGCTTAGTAATTTTATATTCTTGTTTATTTTTTTATTTTTAATAATTATCTTTAGATAACATTTGATTAATTAACAATTTTAAAGTTAGTAATCACTTCTTATCTCCCTATGTGACTAACTATCAATCAAGTCAATGTTAAAGAGTGGTCCAATGGCTTATATCAAATTCATTAAAGCTAACCACAAATCTAGAAAAGTTATAAGAAAGGAGTTTCAACGAGGATGAGTTATCCTATAATACTTGATTTTAATTTATAATATTTTTCAAGTGAAATTAATACTCTATATTTTTCTTTGATGTAACTAATAAATATTAAATATAAAACAGTATTTTAATTTTGATATCAATTAATATTATGTTAAATCTTTTTAATATTTTTAACTTTGATATTAATAAATATTAAACTAATTTTCTCTCATAGTATTCCTTTGATATCCAGAGAAATGACCTATATTAAGTCCATATTTTTTTTTTGTAAAAAATATTAAAATATAAATTTTTTTTTTCAATGTTAAACTCGTAAAATGATTTTTTTTCCTTGTTTTTTTTTTTAATATTTTTAAAGGACTTGGCATTGAGCAAAATTTGATGATGGTGATAGGAATAAAAAAAATCAAACAAGGTCAATCATGCTCTAAAAGCATTATAAACATATAAGAGCTCTAATTTTGCATGAGTATAATTACAATACATTGTAAACACAAAGGCTAAACTAAAATTTAAGCATGTTATTTTATATAATTTTTACCCATGAGATGAATATGTAAGATTAAAAGATTAGATTTGATCGATTATCATTTGAATACAAAATCAATTTCATGTACCTGATTCAATCACAAAATCTCATTATAACACACATTAAAATAATCACATAAGCTATTCATCATTTAATGAACATTGGTTAATTCAAACCTCATCATAAAACATATAAAAAATCAACAGTAAAACAAAACAATAATTCAAGATTGCCACTTTTATAATGGTTGGGAAATTACTGAAATTTTTTTCGGTTCCTCCGCTTACAACTATCTCTGTGACAAAGGATTTGCTGCTTGCATTCTGCATTCCATGCTTGGCTCTAGTGCACTGAACTGTTGCATCTTAACATTAATGTGACATGTTTTGTTGTTCGCTAATAGAATACATGGCTTTTGTTACGTTTTGTGTTATGTCTAAATAAAACAATACATGTATGATCCATTCATTCAATCAATAGCATAAGCATGATATTTTTAGTTAATCAATCTGTTCTATATAATTAGTAATTTTTTTCTACGATATCAAACTCTTTCACACATCAAAATCTGCTAAGATTTTTAGTTCAACACTGTTTTTGTTTTTTTTGTTTTAGCTTCATGAAGCTCTGTTTCAGCATGACTTCAAATGCTTTTGTTTATTCAGTATTTTATCGCAATTATAACAGCAGCATCAAAGACATTTACTCTACATACCCATGATAACACCCGGACATTGCAACTAGTATTATTTATTTCTCGTTTAGAGGTTGAAGGTAAGGGTTTATCCTATATTTTCCTAGGTTTTCCTATCTTAATCCGTTTAACTGCCTATTAACTAGGCTATGATACCAATGTTCAAAATACTCTACAAATATTAATAAACTTGGATTTAAAATTAAAGTTGTTAAAAGAAATGGGACTCAAATACACATTCAATGAGTTAATAAGAACTGATCTAAATTACTGGGGACTCAACAATTTTTTTTTCAGCCGATGTGGTCATATCGAGTCCTTCCTATTGATGACATTCAGTCATTTCCATTGCTACATTGGATCAACCCATGGGATTAGCAACCGTGTCTATGTCACTTGGGGGAGAAAATCCAGTTTTTAACCTGAAAATACCTCTAGCTAGGAAAACAACCCTCAACCGGTGATGAATTTGTTTGTTTTTCTGAGATGATATTGATTAGAGAAATGTTTTTTTTTTCTCTTAAAAATATTGAATCATTGATTATATCATAAATACAATACCATGGAGAAAATAATTTATAACAATCATCAATTAATTTTAGAAGAAAAGAGGGACATGAAAAATTGAAAGAAAATCTAACAATATAAGAAAATAATTTTAATATCATAAAAAAAAAAATATATAGATTGGAAGGAGAGATATAGAAGGGAACATATAATGGATAAAGAGTGGAAAAAAAATGGGAGAAAATATTGGAAGGGTTAAGAGTGTGTTAAAGAATAATATAAATTATATCTCGGGATTTTATCTAACAACTTAAATTATTGAATTAAAATAATTTTTTAGCATGATATCGGATTCTTTATGACTAAATGATCAAGAATATAAATTTTATCTCTCTATTTATTTGATTACTAATAGAATAATTATTTTTGGAACAACAAAAATAGAGCTTTTTAATATTTTTTTTATAGAATTACCAAGGAGAATTAATTTTGTCGGCAATTGATTAAAAATAGTTGAAAATATTAACAAATAATAATAATACATTATGTTTTCATCATAATATAACAGTGCAAACCAATTTCTCACTAATTATATTGATAATTGTTTTGTGAAGCTAATTCCTATAGTAAGTAGCAACAATTAAATTTGTCTTTGAATAAATTTTTTCTAGTGATGAGTTTCCTTCAAACAATTTAGGTATTCTGATAATTGATTAATTCTTAATTCTTAATCTTTTAAACTTCTTTGTATTCCGGTATTTATTTCAACTTGTCTTTTGAGGTTTTTAAATAAATAGGTTGCAGGATCAACACGCTACATTATAAGTTTTAATGACTCCATTATCATATTGATTTTAATATTTGAATTTTTTTTCATAGAAAAACTTGAATGTTATTATGGATGATCAATTTTAATTAATATTTTCTATTACTTTTCAATTTAAGAGAAAAGAAGATATATTATTTCTCAATAGTAATTGTGCGCTGCAAGAAAAATAATTCACTAGATATCTCTTTTATAACACTAATAATGGTGCTACCTTATAACTTTTTATTTATTTATTTAATGGGTGGTCCAATGGTTCTTAAGCTAAATAATAGAAATTATAGTCATTAAAAGTTAAACGTCGTTTCACTTAAGAAATTAAGTTATTGGATATTCAACCTTTGTAATTGAGCTTGTTAATTTACACTTGGGAAAAAAAACCAGAAAAATAGTATTTGGGGTTCCAATTGGATAATCTACGATTATTTAGGTAAAAACATGTATTTTATATAAAATAAACTTTAAGCTGGAGGGTTCAATTACAAAATTTTAGAGCTAAAATGTAATTTTCCTTTTCTTTTCAAGTTTGAGGTATCATGGATCCAACTATTCAACATAGTTCTGACTCTATTACGCGTGCATGGTGGTCAAATTATAACATCTTCTTTGACCTTTCTGGAATTGGGATGCTCCCGCCGGCATGCAAATGCCAGCCATTTTAACTGACCCCAAATGACCACTTTATGACCCCCTTCGCGACCCGGATCACCACCCTCCAACATTGTTTGATCTTAATTACACGAAAAGGAGATCCCAATCCAGACCCTACAAAAGCAGAGGAATTGTTCGCAAGGAATCTTAACGTAATGTATAGGCAAATAGTGTCCGGTGCCTCGAAGCCTATATCGTGCTTGTGATGATCCAAGTCCTGGAATGGGTACAATTGAGACGACGCCACACACTGAGATTCACTACTGGACCGGCGACCCCAATCAACTTAAACGGGAAAATATGGACAATTTCTACTCAGCAGGGAGAGATCCCATATTTTATTGTCATCATTCAGAACGTTAACCGAATGTGATACTTATGGAAGAAAATACCCGGAGGCAAGCGATAGGATAATGAGGATCCGGATCGGCTTAATTCAGAGTTTCTTTTATGGGATGAGAATATAGAGCTGGTTCGAGTAAAGGTTAAAGATACTCTTGACACCAAGAATCTAAGATATGGCTTTCAAGATGTTCCTTTTCCTTGGCTGAAAACTAGACCAGCACCAAAATTAACAAGGCAGGAAAAATCACGCCGTGCAGTGCAGTCCCTGTTGTCTTGGATAAAGTCGCATGTGTGGAGCTTTTCAGGTCAAGGAAATCAAGAAGTGCCATTGTGAAAGAAGATGAAGATGAAGTTTTAGTTATTGAATTGATTGAGTATGAAGAAAATCAGTTAATTAAGTTCAATGTCCTCGTCAGCGATGAGCCTGATTCATCTGGTGGACCAAACAAGTCCGAGATTGCAAGAAGTTTTGTTAATATGCCTCACAAGCACGCAAAAAAGTCAGACAACTTTGGTAACCGGGATTGCTGGAAGCTGAAGGTGATAATATAAAGAGAATTTATTGCATGTATATTTTCGATCATTCTTTTTTTAATTTGAAATATTTTGAATACATTGCACAAGTTAATTAAGATTTTGAATGCTTTTTTGAATTATTAATCTCATGAGAAATTAATATATTTTCAGGTACTAAAATAATGATAGGCAGAATCTAAAATTAGGTACTAAAATAATGATAGGCAGAATCTAAAATTAAAGCCGAGCACTAATTAATTTAGGTTGTAATAATTAATTTAGGTTGTAATAAGAGTTATACAACTCTATTTCCGGTGTTCACTAGCATTTTAAAAATCTACAAATTATATAAAGGACATAGAATTTAGTTTTACTGATTTGAAGTCCAAAAAATAAATTGAAAAACAGAGTCCAAATTAGACTCAAACTTCTTGCAATCTAGGTACTCTGTCAAGTTATGACCCATATCTTAAGTGTAAGAGCTCCAACAATTCCAAGATCAACTTTGTTGGATTTTTTTTTAATTTATACAATTTCTCTAGAAATGGAGGAGTTTTAATTTGTATATTTTCCACCTCAAATCTGGTCTGTAATATTAGGATAGGAAAGAATCTAAGACAAGGAGGGAAACCATCGTTCTTTCCATTCTCAGAAAAGAAAACAATGCAAGGATATAGAGATGTTCTTTTGAGAGAAGCATCAGCTAGAGCGTGGTACCTTAAAATACATAAAAAAAAAGAGAATAATAGCATGAAGAATAGATGTTAATAGAGTAAAATAGAGGAGGAAAAATCAGAATAGATTGAAAGAAATCCATTAACTCTACTACCAACCCCCACTTTTGAGTGATTGATAGGACTAAAAAATTGATATCTTCTTTTAAGTGCAGGAGTGTCGAAGTAATAAATAACTCGACAAGATCGGGATTGAACCACAAAGAGGTTAATTATATAAATTATAAACAACAACAACAACAACAATAACGATAATAATAGCAATAAGAATAGTAATAGTAATAATACTAATATTAATAGTAGTAGTAGTAGTAATAATAATAATAATAACAATAATATTAATAGTAATACTAATAATAAAGAAGAAGAAGAAGAAGTTGATGAGAACTTTGAGATGGATGATCAATATCAGGATCAAACAATGATAAAAACAAATGTCAAGATTAGAGGATTTACTAATGGTATTTTAAACAAGTATACTATAAAATCTTATTACTCAACTTGAAACTACAGTTCCAATTAAATTATAAATGGTTAACATAATTATATTAGTTCCAATCAGATTATAAATGGTTAATATAATTATATTAGTTATCTTATTCAAATAATGCTAATACTTGTAAATGTTATCAGGTATTCATGATTATAACTTGTGTTAACAACAAATTAAGTTTCTTTCATAGCACAAGTGTACGTTATACCATACGGTTATGCAATAAAAGTGCCAAGTATTTGTTGTATTGACACTGATATGACCAAAAGATTGATGTCTTCTCCCGAGTGTAGTAATGTCGAAGTAATAAATAACCTAGCAAGATCGAGATCGAACCATATGGAGGTTAATTATATAAATTATAGATAACAATAATAAAATAATAATAACAACAATAATAGTAATAATAATCATAGTAGTAGTAGTAATAGTAAAAGTAATAGTAATAGTAGGAATAATAATAATAAAGAAGCTGATAAGAACTTTGAGATAGAAGATTAACGTAAGGATTAAACAATGATAACAATAAATGACAATGTTAGAGGATCCAGTAATGATATGTCAAATACGTATAATATAATTTTTTATTATTTAATTGGAAACTACACACAAAGAAGGTTCCAATAAAATTATAAATGGTTAACATGAATACATTAGTTATCTTATTTAAATAATGCTAATACTTGTAAATGTTGTCTGACATTTATGATTATAACTTATGTTAACAACAAATCAAGTTCTTTTCATAGCTTAGGTGTCGGTTATACCATACAGTATGAGTTATGAAAGTGCCAAGTATTTGTTGTTTCATGTGTTATACGACATAAATCTAGATTAGTCATTTAACAACCAAAGTATTAAAGAGTGAACAAGATAACAAATACAAAATATGTTAGTATCAAACATTAAAGTCCATGTTAAGTTTACACTATACTTATTCTTACACCATCAATGTAACCTTTTCACCTTAACATAATAAATTTAACGAAACATAATGAATGAAAGAAACATAAATAAAAAAAAAGAATATAAACAAGATAAAAGTTAACTAAGTAAAGGAATGTAAATGAAAGGCATAAACTTGATATTAATGAAAGCAAGGCATAAACATTACAAAAAATACAAAGAGAGAAAGGAAGAGCATGATCTTGATCTAGACACCAAGATGCCTAAATGCAAGGCAAATGCCTCCTTTTACAGGCCAAAATTAGAAACTATTGATTTGATGACTAATTGATGAGTGGGTGACCAATTCTTGACTTGGTGACAATCCTTATCTTTTCTTGTCTGCCCAAAACGTCATTGATACCGTCAAAATTAGAGCCACTTAAAAAAATGAAAGTTGTAGACAATTGTCTCAGCTTTCTTGTGTAAAAACTTCAGCTTATTTGGACTTCTAGAACTCCAGATATGGCTAAAATATTGAACAGTACTCGGGCTGGAGGACAGATTCGGGCTTCTTTGTTGTTGCTACAATTTGAATTTGAAACTGGCCTTTTTAGATCTTGGGCTCCATATGAAAGTTGTAGGCATATGTCTTACCTTTCCATCCATATAAAGTAGACCTAAATCTAAGATCTATAGCTCTAAATATGACCCAATTACCGAACAGTGTTCCAATTTGGATTACACCGACATCTCTTTTTTAATTTTGGTCATCTCTTTGCCTTGCATTTAGGCATCTTGGTGTCCAGATCAAGATCATGCTCTTCCTTTCTCTCTTTGTATTTTTTGTAATGTTTATGCTTTGCTTTCATTAATATCAAGTTTATGCCTTTCATTTCCTTTCCTTTACTTAGTTAACTTTTATCTTGTTGTATTATTATTATTTATAATTTGTACAATTAACCTCCCTGTGGTTCGACCCCAGTCTTGCCGGGTTATTTATTACTTCAACACTCTTATACTTGGGAGAAGACATCAATTTTTTGGTCGTGTCAAGTTTTTTGGCGTCGTTGTTGGGGAGGTAAGTTTTTGTATAAATTATAATATTTATTTTATTTTCTCTTTTTACTTTTCTTGTATATAACTTTGTTTCTTTTGTTTTGTTTGTCTTTATTTTGTTTTCTTCCTTCTTCTTTTGTTTTCTTCTTCTTTTTATTCTATTCCTATACGTGCATGAGAGTGTGGTCACATACATCAAGTGTTAGACTCTATAGGGTATCCTTATTATTTTCAAAAAATATAGCCGAAGAAGATAATCAATCACTTTATAATGAGAATAACCCTGCTAGAACACTTAGAGACCAAATGAATCCCACAAGAACAAGTGCACCATCATGCATAGTTTTTCCTTCCGATGCATCTCATTTTAATTTTAAGCCAGACATTATTCAACTTTTACTTTCTTTTCATGGCTTAGAATTGAAAAATTCATACTTACATTTAAGGGAATTTAAAGAAGTTTGCAACACATATAATAACCTAAATTGTAACTTGAACACCATCAGATTAAAGCTTTTTCCTTTTTCATTAAAAGATAAAGCTAAAACATGGCTACAAAATTTAAGACTAGGATCCATTCGTGCTTGGGATAAAATGCAACAATAGTTTTTAAAGAAGTTTTTCCCATCTCATAGAACAAACTCTTTCAAAAGACAAATCACCACTTTCACTCAAAAACCAGGAGAAACATTTTACCAATGTTGGGATAGGTATCGAGACTTGCTTAGTACTTGCCCTCATCATAGTTTTGAAACATGGAGATTGGTTTCACATTTCTATGAAGGGTTAACACCTAAAGATAGGCAAATGGTTGAATTGATGTGTAATGGAACTTTTGAAGATAAAAACCCTGATGAAGTAATGGAGTACTTAGAATTGTTAGCTGAAAATGCTCAAAATTGGGACACTGCGGATACTTATAAGGCGTTGAGTAAAACTCAACCTCATACATCTAGTAGAGGTATGTACAACTTTAGGGAAGATCATGACCTTCAAGCCAAGTTTGCATCTTTAGCTAGAAAAGTCGAGGCATTAGAATTGAAAAAAAATGGTCAATTAAAATCTATTGAAAACATTGTGTGTCAAATTTGTGAAACAAATGAACACTCAACCAACGATTGTCCAACCTTGCCTCCTTTTAAGGAAGGTCTCCATAAACAAGCCCATGCTTTAAACAATTTTCAAAGGGCTAACCACAACCTATACTCTGAAACATACAACCCTGGTTAGAGAAATCACCCAAATTTCAGTTGGAAGAGTGAGAACAACAATGCACAAACTTGACAACCACCGTTTCGAGCACACCATAATTTTCAAAATTCTCATGGATATGCACCTCCTTATGCTCCACCTTCTAGAAAAAATCTTGAGGAAACATTGCATGCATTCATTGAAAAGCAAAAGACAATCAATACTTAACTTGCTCAAAACATGACAAATTTTAAAGATAATCTTGCAAAATTAACATCTGCTCTCAGTTTCCAAGAGAAAGGTAAGTTTCCATCTCAACCACAACAAAATTCTAAGGGGTAATACAATACAAATGCAAGTAGTTCCAGAAGCCAACACACGGATCAAGTCAAATCAGTCACTACTCTGCGTAGTGGTAAGGTTATTGAAAAACCCTCTCTTGAACCTTATAAGAAAGATGATGAGTCAATCTCTGAGGGTAAGGAAGGGGTTGAATCTGAAAATTGCAAAGAAAAGACTGATTCTCCGCCAACACTTCCATTTTCTCAAGCCATAACCAAACAAAGGAAAGTCAATCATAACTCTAAATTTTTTGAAATTTTCAAATAGGTAAGGATCAATATACCTTTGTTAGATGTTATTAAACAGGTTCCTTCCTATGCTAAATTTTTAAAAGATCTATACACCGTGAAGAGGAAACTGAATGTGAAAAAGAAAGCCTTTCTAGCCGAACAAGTAAGTGCTATTCTTCAGAATAATAATGCTTTATAATATAAAAACCCTGGTTGTCCTACAATTTCTTACTTTATTATAGAACAAAAAATTAAATGAGCCTTACTTGATCTTGGTGCTAGTGTGAATTTACTTCCATATTCAGTTTTTCAGAGTCTCAATCTAGGTGAGTTAAAACCAACTTCTATATCTCTTTTACTTGCTAATAGATTTGTAAAAGTGCCTAGAGGAATAATTAAAGATGTGTTAGTACAAGTGGATAAATTCATTTATCCTGTGGATTTTATTGTCTTGGACATAGAACCTGTTAAAGCATGTAATTCATTTCTTGTGATTTTAGGATGTCCGTTTCTTGCAACCTCTAACGCATTGATTAATTATAGGAATGGACTGATGAAGCTATCATTTGAAAACATGACATTGGAGATGAATATTTTCAACATTTGCAAGCAACCTGAAGATGATAATGATTTACAAGAAGTAGATCATATTGATGAATTAGTTTATGATTAACTTGAATCTACTTTAAGTAAAAATGAGTTGGATGAATCTAAATATTTGCAAATGATTTATTCTAAGAAAGAAATCACGGATAAAAAAAACACTAAAAATGTTGATGTGAATCTTTTATCAATAGTGACAACAAATTCGACATCTGACATCACACCAATCGATGATTACTTTCCTAACGAATCCTTTCTCTTAATCCAATGCCTTGGTGTGATAAAAATATCAATTTTTTTACTTTAGGAGATTTACCAACTGATTGGAGTACCCAAGACAAGGAAAAGTTTTTGAACGAGGTTAAGAACTTTTATTGTGATGACCCTAACTTATTCAAATATTATCCTGATCAAATATTTCAAAAATTCATTCCTGATAATGAGGTAAGTAGTGTCATTAAACTTTATCATTCTGAAGCATGTGGGAGTTATTTTTCTTCAAAAAAGACAGCTATAAAAATCTTTCAAAATAGATTTTATTGGCCCACCATGTTCAAGGGCACGCATGCATTCTGCAAAACTTGTGAAAATTGTTAAAAGATTGATACTGGTCAAAAAGTTTTGTTTTAGAATTCTCAACTCTATTCATTACCTAGAGAGCTAAGATCAAGATGGAGCAATCCTTATGGGGCCTGTGATATTGAGAATTCAATGAATGATAATGATTTTAAGGAAAATGGACATCGTTTGAAAGCTTACCTTGATAATTTTCTTAGTGAAAATGAATCAACTGGTTGGAATGATCTTGTAAATAAAGGTTGATTATTTTATTTTTCTCACATTGTTTTTTTGTTTCTTTTTTAGTGATTTTTGCTAATTTCTCTCACCCTGATCAAATGGCGGATAACGGTACTCCGTGACTTAAGTCGGTTCTTTCAGTTTCCCACAATAACTGATATTTGTGTATATATTTGTGCAATTCTTTGAATCTCTCTTCCAATTCTCATTTGAAAATGGACAATAATATTGAAAAATTGAAAAAGTATTTTCCTGCTCTACCTTAGAATGCGATTACAAAAATTTACCATGCTAGATGTGCAAGATTGAGATTGTTAATGAATCATGGAATTCCTGAAGATATTCGCTGGTTAATGGAAGCAAAGGTTCGATTATCAAGTGAGTCCTCTAACTCCTTCATTCCACACATGCCTGGAACAGCTAAAAGCACTTTTGCAAAGAAACGTCATGCAAAACGACTGAAAGTCAACTGACTTGGGAACTATTGGCCCAACGCTTGTTATATGGGCTAAGTAGAAAAGCTTAAGGGAATCAAATATTGCATTATCTATATATCAGTATCTGCGACCCGAGTTACTAAGCTCGTAGGGGTGTCTTAACACCTAATGCCCTAAGACCAACTGGTTTGGGAGTCATTAGCTGAAAGCTCGTTACATGGGTTAAAGATGCATGATGTTTTTAAATTATATGTATATATATTTAAAAAAAGAAAAAAAAGAAGACAAAAATAATAATCCCAACCCAAGAAAGTTAACCTTAAACATTAGAACAAAAATTTTATTTTCTTCCAAGAAAAGCCTCATAATTATATGTTGATACATTGAGCACAAAAGAAAAGTTTATTAATATCTTGTTAAGAGGTATTGAACAGATATATAAATTTAATGAGAGTTTGTTTATCTGGATAGATTAATGGAAGTTAAATGATGAATACCTTACTTTGTGAAATTTGCAAATTGTTTTTCTATTTTAACGCTTTAATTACTAGGGACTAGTAATAAGCTGGTTGGGGGGGTGATTAGTACTTAAAAGTGCATTTTTATCATGGTTTTATATCATCATTTTGCACTTGAAGTATCAATAACTCCTTAACTAAAGCATGTTTTTTAATAATATATCTAATAATATAAGATACCTTTAATTTATGGTAAATATTCGTTTTAAATGTAGGCCTATCACATAAATAAAAGAATTGATTGGTGACTTTAAGAACTTAAATTGCAAGGGCAAATAGATGACCAAAATTAGAAAGGAGATGTCGGTGCAATCCAAATCAGAATACTATTCGGTAATTGGTTCATATCTAGAGCTATAGATCTTAGATTTAGACTTACTTTATATGGATGGAAAGGTAAGACATAGGCATACAACTTTCATATGGAGCTCAAGATCTAAAAAGGCTAGTTTCAAGTCCAAATTGTAGCAACAACAGAGAAGCCCGAATCTGTCCTCCAGCCCGAGCACTGTTCAGTAATTTGGCCATATCTGGAGTTCTAGAAGTCCAAATAAGCTAAAGTTTTTACACAAGAAAGATGAGATAATTTCCTACAACTTTTATTTTTTTAAGTGGCTCTAATTTTGACGTTATCAATGATGTTTAGGGTAGACAAGAAAAGATAATGATTGTCACCAAGTCAAAAGTTGGCCACCCACTCATCAATTAGTCATCAAATCAATAGTTCCCCATTTTGGCCTATAAAAGGAGGTATTTGCCTTACATTTAGGCATCTTGGTGTCCAGATCAAAATCATGCTCTTCCTTTCTCTCTTTGTATTTTTTGTAATGTTGATGCTTTGCTTTCATTAATATCAAGTTTATGCCTTTCATTTCATTTCCTTTACTTAGTTAATTAACTTTTATGTTCTTATTTTATTTATCTATTTTTCTTTCTTTTATTATATCTAGCTAAGTTAATTATATCAAGATGAAAAGGTTACACTAATGGTGTAAGAATAAGTATAATGTAAACTTAATATGGACTTTAATGTTTGATACTAACATGTTTTATATTTGTTATCTTGTTCACTCTTTAATACTTTGTCTGTGAAATAACTAATCTTGATTTATGTTGTATAACACTTGGTACAACAAATGCTTGACACTTTCATAGTTCATACTATATGGTATAATCGACACCTGAGCTATGAAAGGAACTTGATTTGTTGTTAACATAAGTTATAATCATGAATGCTTGACGAGATTTACAAGTATTAACATTAATCAAATAAGATGACTAATGTAATCATATTAACAATTTATAATCTGATTGGAACCTCTTTTATGTGTGGTTTCCAATTGAATAATAAGAGTTTATAGTATACTTGTTTGACATACCATTAGTGGAATCTCTAACCTTGACATTTGTTATTATCATTGTTTAATTGTTACATTAATATTTCTTCTCAAAGTTCTCATCTTCTTCTTCTCCTTCTTTTTCTTTACTACTACTAGTATTATTATTATTATTATTATTATTATTATTATTATTATTATTATTATTGTTGTTGTTGTTGTTGTTGTTGTTGTTGTTGTTGTTGTTGTTGTTGTTATTGTTATTGTTATTGTTGTTGTATTATTGTTATTTATAATTTGTACAATTAACCTCCCTATGGTTCGACCCCGATCTTGCCAGGTTATTTATTACTTCGACACTCCTACACTTGGGAGAAGACATCAATCTTTTGATCGTGTCAAATAGTAATCACACAAGGATGCACTATAACATATATAATTAAAATGCAAAGCGAAGAGAATGGACTTACCTGGCACTAGAACAGATGACGGAGAAGACACTGTAGATGTTGCTCGCTAGCTACCTATTCTGATGGAAAAAAAAACAACGGCCACGCTGGTTTTGGCCTCTTTTCCTTGCTTATTCCTATTTTCTTCTCCTCTCTTTCCCTCCTTCTCTATTCTACTTTCTTTTTCCTTTTTTTTTCTTTTCATAGTAACAAATAGAAACTTCTTCTGTTTTTTATGTTTATTTGCTACTCCTTTTGTTCTCTTTGTGTTTTTCTATTGCTCCCTCTTTTCCTTCTCATATTCCCTGCCTCTCGGTGGAGATGATGAGGGAGATGGTGATGAGCACGTGTTATGCTGGTTGAGTTCATACCCCTGCCTTTATGTTTTTTCTGCTTTCAATAGTGTTGTTGTCGGCTCTCTCTCGTTACTATTCCTTCTTTTCTTCTCTTTTCTATCTTACTTCCTTTCTTCTTTTTCCTCCTATTTTTCTTTCCTTTTTAAGTCAGCAGAGGCAGCGTATATATAGTCTATACATAACTCTTATTAGAAAATATTCAACACATTAATTTAGGATGCAAATCCCAACTGATTTGCAGCCAAATAATTAAAATGAGAAAACTACAATATTCTCATTGATTATGTGCTAATTCTAGTTATTTCTTTCCAATATTAACACATCATCGCAGCCATCTATGTTAGGGATAAAATCCCAGCCACTAGATGATGGTGAGGTTCTTCTCTTTATGGTATTTTGCAACTGTCAAAAGCTGTTGTTTTCTATGAATTATAGCTGCACAAAAACGTGATTTTTCTTATTCGGTGTGGTAGAAATCCCATCATTTATGATGATCCAGCGTTCTCTCTAACTTCCAATATCCTTCTTCAATTAAACCCCTCATTTTAGCACTTTTTAATTTAGTCTTTGGTCCTAAAAAAATCCCTCAAATCAGGCTCGCGAACTTGGGCAAAAATCCTTCTCGCAGCAGGAATCCTTGCTTTTACACTAGATATTCGAACATAAATATCTTGAGCTTTTGATATCAAAATCAAGAGATTCAATTAATCTATGTGTCAAAGACTACAACTTTGATGAAGGAGTCCAAGTGAGATAAAATTATTTTAGAGAATAGAATTTAGCAGTAATCTAGTTGATTAAAAAAGGTCTCATCATTTAATTCAGAAACTGATAATACCAAGAATCCCGATATGACTGAGAGTATAATTTAATAACAAATCAATAAAATTACAAAAATAGAGTTTTTTAGTGCAAAACTTGGGTCAAGATCCCGGCAGAAATCTTTGTTTCACATTAGATATTTAAATGAGAAAATCTTAAGCTTCTAATATCAAAATTAAGCGATTCAAAAGTCTAAATTTTATCAATACATCTAAGATTACAAGTTTGATGAAGGAGTCAAAGTGAGATAAAATCGTTTTAGAGAATAAAATCTGGCAGAAATCTATTTGGTCAAAAATGTTGATCTAACAATGCTAAACATCCAAATCTGACTGAGAGTCTGCCTTAAAAACAGTGACCCCTAAGACCTAATAAGGGTGATGGTTAATTTTTCAACCTGTCATGATAACAAAATATAGATAGGATGGTCAGATATCATACAAAACCAAGTCAAAATCAGAGCCTAAATTGGAACAAAAAATTACGATAGCAGCAAAACTAATTTTTGTAGTTCAAATTCTAAGGAATTTATCCAACCTTAAAGATTAGATAAAGAAGGAATGAATTTAACATTATGAAGACTCTTAATCAATTTTTTAAAAAAAAAAACTGATGATTTTGGCAACAAAGGAAAAGGATAAAGAGAGTAGAAAATAACTCAAATAGGGTTTCAAAAAAATATTTCTTTCTCTGCTTTTGTCATTCTTCTAGCAAACATGAGTTAAACTCCTACACTTAGTTCAAAAGAGGTATACATCGTCTCTAACACGTGGGGTCCAAAAATGAATAACAACACTTTCAATTTCAATATTTCAATTCATTAATTAATCCTTTTATTTGTGTGATAGACCTGCATTTAAGATGGATATTTATAATAAATTAAAGTTACCTTATGGCATCAGACTTGTTATTATAAAACATGTTTTAGTTAAGGAGTTATTGATACTTCAAGTGCAAAATGATGATATAAAACCTTGATAAAAATATATTTTTAAGTACTAATCAATAAATGAATTTATTCCATGTATATTTTCAATTATTCTTGTTTTATTTTAAAATATTTCATATATATTGCACAAGTTAATTAGGATTTTGAATGCCTTTTTGAACTATTAACCTTATGGAAAGTTAATATGTTTTCAGATACTAAATTACTGCAATATGCAAAATTTGAAATTAAAGCTAAGCACTGATTGGTTTTTGGGTTGTAATAGGAGTTATACAACTCCATTTCAAGCGTTCATTACCATTTTGCAAAACTAAGACATAGATCTATAAATCATATACAGAACATAAAACTAAGATAGAGTTCGAATCAAACATGAACTTCCTGCAATCCAAGTACTGTTTCGAGTTTTGACTCATATCTTAAGTGTCAAAGGTCTAAAAATTAAAAGATCAGTTTTGTTGGAAAGAACATTTGAATTTATACAATATCTTTAGATATAGAATTTTAATTTCCATGTTTTTTTATCCCAAATTTGACCCCAAGCAGGGCAACCAAAGTTCTTTCCATTCTAAAAAAAAAAAACGAGAATATAGGGATGTTCTTTCGAAAGCAACAACAACCATAGAGTGGTACCCTAAAATACCACAAAAAGAAGAGAAGAGTGGTATGAAGAAATATGGGAATAGAGCAAAATAAAGGTGGATAAATTAGAATAGATTGGAAGATGCCGAGAAACTCTACTACCAACTCTCAATCTTGAGTTATATTCATTGTATCAAGTTTGTTTTTGGCCATGGATTAAACTTTTATTTTAGGATTTTTTTTATGTAACCTAACTATAAATAAATGAATAATTTCTTTGATTGAATTAATACAATAGTTGTTGAATGTTTCATTATATGTTTAATGCTTGTGTATGTTTGGTTAACATTTACATGATTTAGAATTCAATTTGAGACTAAAAAGTAATAATTATTTTAATCATTATTTGAAATATCTTAAGGAATCCATAGGATATATATATCTTTGGTGTTTTTGTAATCTTTAAAGATTTCAAGGTACTTGATAAATTTTAACAAGTTCAAGAATTTTGTTGAGTATATAAAGTTTGCTTGTTAAAATATGTTACTGATTCACAATAAACATTAATTTTTAAATTAAAAAAATCTAATTATCAATACTAAAAATAATTTATTCAATTAAAAATATTAAAATAAAAATAATTATGGTAAATCACAAATCCTAGAATTTATTAGAATTGAGTTTGATAACACTTAATTAGTTAATTGTTGCATTTAATCATTAATTTTTATTTTATAAATTATTTTATTTAATTTCTTAAATAGATCACAATTTAAATTTTTTTGAAAGCTACTGTAAATTTTTACAAATTTCCAAGGTACAGTACTCGTTATTTTGTGTCTTCTAACATTCATGCACCCGCAAAATAAACCAACGGATACACTTGTGGTGACTTTAGTGCCTCGGTCTGCTGGTGATCTTGTTAACATGGATAGTGTCAGGATTGGCCTCTGCTACCATTTTCTTTTCTTTTGTACTTATTGCTTTTTCTTGTTTTTTCTGTGTCCACGTCAGAATTCGGTGAGTCTCGTCTCTCTTCTTTAAAGATGCTCAATTAATGGACCGATGATATTTTAGATTTGATCACCCAAAATCACGTGAAAGTAATTTTTCACACGTTTTCTCTTTCATATATATATATATATATAAACTATCCTCCTCTACTGTCAGGATAGTGTCAGGATTGGGCTCTGTTACCATTTTCATTTCTTTTGTACTTATTGTTTTTTCTGTTTCCATGTTAAAATTCGGGGAGTCTTGTCTCCCTTCTTTAAAGATGCTCAATAAATAAATATAGCTCCATGGATTATATATTTTTTAATTAATTTAACTAATTTTAAAATTGATAATTATATAAATTCTTAAATTTAAGATTTATAAAACTTAAATTAATAATATCTAAAAAGTAAATTTAAAAGATGAGTAATTGAGGTGTACCCCTCAAGTTATAGTTAGTAATTTTTATATTTGTGTTATGATGTAGGTAATATTTTTTTTATTTTTAAAAAATAATAAAATAAATGGAGATGATAATATATTCGATAATATTTTTAAAAAATTAATAATATTATTTAATTAAAAAAATTAAAAAGAAACTAAACCTATAAAGATAGAAATGTAAAAAGACCTGAATCTTTTTAAAATAAGTTTAAAATCCTATATAAAAAAAAATAAAAATTTTAATATTTAATTAAATTAAATATAAAATAAAGAAATTTAAAAATATAATTTTAGAAAACAACAACTAATGATCTTGAACGAATTTTCATTTCTTTTGTACATATTGCTTTTTCTTGTTTTTTCTGTGTCCACGTCAGAATTCGGTGAGTCTCGTCTCTCTTCTTTAAAGATGCTCAATTAATGGACCGATGATCTTTTAGATTTGATCACCTATATATATATATATATATATATATATATATATATATATATATATATATATATATATATAAACTATCCTCTTCCAAAACTTTTAATCATGGATATACACTGATTATCAGTTTTTTTTATATGTAAATATAAGTGTTTTAATTAATTTATATATATTTTAATTAATTTAATATATTTTAAAATAAATAATCATATAAGTTTCTAAGATTTATGAAATTCAAAATACTAACATCTAAAACGTAAATTTAGGACATGAGTAATTGAGGTATACCCCTTAGGATTATAGTTAATGGTTTTTATATTTGTGTTATGTTGTGGATAATATTTTTTTTAATTTTAAAAAATAATAAAATAAATAGAAATGATAATATATTAGACAATATCTTTTAAAAAAATTCAATTATCTAATTTAATTAAAAAATTTAAAAATAAACTAAATCCAATAAATAAAGAAATGTAAAAAGACCTGAATCTTTTTAAAATAAGTTTAAAATATTATATAAAGAAAAAAAATACAAAGTTCAATATCTAATTAAATCAAATATAAAATTAAAAAATTAAAAAAAAACTCAAAGTTAAATGGCTAGTATGCCCTTAAAATCAGGCCTTAGATATTTTTATTTCAATAGCAATAGAGTAGTAACATTGTGCATGCAAATAATGTAAGGCGTCGAGGCAAATGTTTTTTCACACATAATTGTGCAAAAAATTGTGAAAAGAATGAGATATCCCCAACAAATCTAAAATGACAAATGAACCTGGAAAAAACATTATTTTACACATAATGCAAGATAATAAAAGGCATAACTACAATGTTTTTTCCCCACGTAGCTTAAGTTCGTTAGTAATAAGACATGAATTGAAGATCCATCTTGTCCAAAATTCAGTTTATTTACATGTAAGTTAATTTATATTAACTTAAATCAACTAGATCTAAAATCCAGGTAATTGGTCGAGTAAGTTTACCATGTTTCACACTAATATTTTTTTAAAATTAAAATATCATCCGACATTTTTAGATGAAAAGTAAACTTGAAGTGACATGGTTTTGAACAAAAAAAGCTTTTTTTCCCCCCTCAAGCTAGCTAGCTCAAATAGGATCCCAGATCAATAAATAACCTAGTTACCCGAGATTTAATAGAACTAGGCTAAGGCGGACAAAGATAACTAGGCCCCTTTGGATAAAGGAAAAGTAAAGAACAAAAGTTGTGGGATGAAAAAGGAAAAAAGAAAAAAGAAAATATATCATAGCATATCTTCTTTATTAAATTTGTAATCATCGTTATATTTTTTATTAGTAGGATGTTTTTTAATTAAAAATAAAGTAATTAAAATAAGTTCTTGTAAGAGTTTGAATGATTTAAAATAAGCAGGAAAAACTATATTTATTAAATCTAAAATATATTTATTTATTATTTAAGAAAAATAAGTTATTTTGTTATAAGTATTGTTTCTTAAATTAAAAACAAAAAACTAATCACAATCTTGAAAGAAAGTTTTAACAAAATAAAAAATTGAAAAAAATAACAAAAAGATTAATCTAACTGTTTTTATTAATTTATAATAAAGAATTAAAAATTAGAAATCTTATATTTGTTGAATATTTATAATCACAAATTTAAAAATAATTGATCCAGAGATGAACTTGTTAAAAGCAGGCATAACTTTGTCGCTGAATAATCATGGCAGATTGTGGTGGGGGGGGGCGGCGGTATAGGCGGCTTTTCTACTTGAAAATGTTCATGCCTTTTCTTGTTTTTTTATCATTGATGAGTTGCATTATTTCCGCTTCTATCATGGGTTCAATTAATGAGCCGTATCCCACTGTTTTCTTTAAAGACATTAGTAGACATAACATCACTGTTTTTTTTTTTTTTTTCCACATCCTTTCTCTATTCAATAAAATAACTATTAAAAATACCTCTCATTTTAATCTTATCCGACGAAGGAAATGAAGAGGACAAAAGATGTGGGGGTGCAAAAGAAAAGGAGAACAGAGAAGAATATATATATATATATATATATATATATATATATATATATATATATATATATATATATTCTCCATTGCAACTTGTTTTAATATTCTATAGGAGTCAAAAAGAATGGTAAAAGGATAGTAAAAGGAAAACAAAGAGAGGAAGTATTAACCTTTTCAAATGCTAATATTGACACTAAGGAAATGTTATGGAACAAGAATAAACGCTGCACATCCAATGTTTTTAAGAAATTAATGGATACAAATATACAATATATGTTATTAATTTATACTTTTCCTTTGAACATAGATAATACATTAAATTTCATTGATCAGTTACTTTAATTAAAAACCCAGCAACGCCATGAGAGGAAAAAAAACAATAAATAAAAGCAAGAAAGAGATGAATAAGAATGCAAGCTTTTTTTATTATTTCGGTGGGGCAGCACAATCATATAATTTCCAAATATTTTGAAAACAAGGTCACATGTTAGCATGAGTAAGAAAAGAGAAGCAAACTTTTGAAGTATTAGTAAAGTTTTGAGTTTATTTTTAAAAAATATTCGTTTGAGTATTGTAAATTTTAAATTTTTTAAAAATTTATATAATTATTAATTTAAAAATTTTAAATAATTAATTAAGATATATGTTAACTGAGTTGAATATCTACAATTAAAAAAACATAATAAAAATTTAAAAATTTTTATTTTTAACTGTTTAGTTATTAAAAAAATAAAAGATAAAACACCAATGTAGATTCAAAAATCCTAATTAAACCATATCCATTTACTTCAATACTCACTAAACAAAAATATATTTAAAATCCAATTTTTTTTATTAATATAAATTTTTTAACTAGTTTGTACACAACATAATTAATTGTATAAATTCTAAAATTAACACTTATATAAATTTTCAGTAATTATTATATAAATAACCAAACACTCAAACTTGATATTAAAAAAAAAACAAATCTTTTAATCCTAATTTATTACTCCTTAACTATCTTTTTTTTTATTTATGTGGGGTGTACGGACCAGCTTGCGCGCATCACGATTAATCCTCACGATTCACTGAATACCCTGCAAACCTAATAAATATATAAGGCATCATAGGGTGACAGATATGAACACCAAGACTCGAACTTATATACTATAAAAAAAATAAACCTTTTTCACCACTGTTCCATACTTTACTCTAATTTTTAATTGTTTATTAGGATGACCCTCTGGTAAATAAAACACTATTTCTCCATGCCTGGGAACATCCACAAGTGGAATTACACATCCTCCCATAACTCTATATTATCGTAGAACCAAGAAGTCAAATATCCTAGACAACAAACAAAATAAATAAATAAATAAAGTCATTTCACACTTCACCTTCATTGTTCCTTGATTCGTAGCCATCACTTTTTAAAACTCACCAAGCAACAAAATCAGCAGCCCATGTCGACAAAAACTTGAAGAATCGTGCTTTCAAAATAGAGACGTGCGAGAAGAAAAATGCGAGACAACCAGAGAGGCAGAAGTGGGGTTGGCTGTGAAAAGGGTTGAGAGGAGGAAGGGGATGCAGGTTGTACAGTGAATTTTTGGATTTGAGGATTTTTAAGACACTTTTCTATTTATACTTACGTTAAGTTAATAATATATTTAATTTTTTGGTTTTATAATTATGGTCCGATCTGATTCAATTAATTTTAAATTTTTACAATCAAAACTAAATAGAATTGATTTTTTTATTTTTGTTTTTGTTTTTTAATAGGTTATTTTTATTTAAGTAATAATATTTCATTATATTCTTGTTTTTATCTCTAAATAGCTCTAAGAGAAACGAAAGGATAGGAAAAATACTCCAATTAAGATATTTTCCAATAATGATATTGTTAAACTTGGTTTTTATGTGTTCAATTGACAATCCTTAACATGGTTGAAGAAAAAATATCAAGACTTCAATAATATATTGAGTTTTCTTTATTTTTTTTTTGGTTGGGTTTTGAAGGAGTTTTTGCCGATTACGATGTATCTTAAGACTGAAAATGAGTTTATAGAGATTGTTAGCGTAATGTTTTGGTGTGTAGAGAGGAAAATGAAAGATTTTGATTTGTATGATCAAAACTATAGTCTTGTAATTTTTTATGGTCATTAAAAATATTAATTAATTGGTCAGATTTTTTTGGGAAAAATAATAGCTATTTTTTTCTTTGCCTCTATTCTTTTAGAAATTACAATTTATATTTTTAAAATTTATGAGTTCGTAACTTTATAACATGTTAAAAAAAGTCAACGAAAATTATTCAACCTTTATTCATAACACTTAATAACTATTTCGTATCCTTCTATTATGCAAAACATAGTTGATTTTTCATTGTTAACATTACAGAAGGTAAACCACTCAAACACTTGAACACCCTTTATTCAACCTCTATTGTAAGAGATAATGGAGAATTTAGCTCTTCTCAAGAATAAAAAAATATTTCCTCCAGACATCCATCGAAATATCAAAAAAGCACATCCTGACCAATTCACATCAAACCACTTCAAATTTATAAGTCTCATAAAAAAAAAGGGAAAAATTCATTCTTTTATTTTACAATCTTAAAAAGGCAAACAAAATAACCAATTCTTGAATACTCCAAACCAAATGTTATCACTACTAAATTCAAAGAATAAACAATTAATTAATAACTTAAGATGACTGATAAAGGAATTTAGTAGCATGCATATTTTTCACTATTTATTCTTGATTTTAAAATATTTTGGATTTGTTGTACAAGATAATCAAAATTTTGGATTTTTTTTTGAATTATTAACCTCGTGAAAAATTAATGTGTTTTTAGATACCAGGTTACTGAGCAGACAAAATCTAGCAGTAAAACCAAACATTGATTTATTGTATGCTACACAGGAAGTTATACAACTCAGTTCTAGATGTTCATCATCATTTTTAAATATATGAGATTAAGGTTTACAAAACATATGAAGGGCATATAACTCAGTTTTGCTATTTCAAAGCAAAAAAAAAAAAAGAGTTAAAAAATAGGGATTGAATCAAATCTAAATTTCCTATACTTCAAATACTGTCTTAGTTTATGGCTCTTATCTCAAGTCTTAGAGATCCAAAAATTACAAGAACAGTTTCATTAGAAAGAAGATTCAATTTCTACAATTTCAAAGATCTTTGAATTCACACGTTTCCTCCCTCAAATTTGGCTTTCAATGTCTGGGTAGAAAGGAATTTAAATCAGAAAAAAAAATTGTCTTCATTCAAGCAGGGGTAAAAAGGATGCAATTAAAAAAAAAAAGGCTCTGTAAAAAGAGGCATGCATAGAGAAACCCTAAAAGAGACTAAAGAATGAATGAGAGGCGGCATCAAATTTGGCTTTCAATGTCTGGGTAGAAAGGAATTTAAATCAGAAAAAAAAAATGTCTTCATTCAAGCGGGGGTAAAAAGGATGCAATTAAAAAAAAAAAAGGCTCTGTAAAAAGAGGCATGCATAGAGAAACCCTAAAAGAGACTAAAGAATGAATGAGAGGCGGCATAAAGAGAGATAAAAAATAAAGAAGATTTGGAGGACACCTATCTATTCCACTATCACTCTCTGCTTTTGAGTGATGTACATCTTATCAAGTTTTTTTTTTTAATTTAACTATGAAGCAGACTTTTTTCTAAAATTTTTGAAGTAACCTTATTATGAATATATGAATAATTTTTTTAATTGAATTATTACATTAAATTGTTGAGTATCTCATTCTATATGTAATGCTTGTGTATGTTTGTCCAACATTTGCAAGATTTAGAATTCAATTTGAGACTGAGAAGTGATAATTGTTTTAGCTATTATTTGAAATACTTTAAGAAATCTATAGGATAGAGATGTCTTAGAAAATTTTGTAATTATTACAGGTTTTACGGTACTTAATAAATTTTGACAAGTTTAGAACTTTTGTAGAGTATATGAAATTTGCTTGTTAGAATAATTCATTGATACTCAAGAGAGATTAATTTTTAAATTAGAAAAACCTCATTATCAACGTTAGGAGTAATTAATTCAAATGATAAAGTTCACGTAAGAATAGTTACAGTAAGTCAAAAATCTTAGAATTAGTACAATTGAATTCATTAATATTTAATTAATTAGTTGTTTGTTTTTAATCATTAATTTTTTTTTATAAATTATCTCATTCGATTCCTCAAATAAATCATAATTTAAAAAACTTTGATAATTAATAATATTTTTTTACAAATACTCATGAGACGATACTCTACTCATCAATTTATTACTTATTACGATTCTTGCACTTGCAAAATTAATCAACAATAACAAAATACAAACTTTTATCAACAAAACCCTAGAATTATAACATATTTGTCGCAACAATAATCAAAATAATCATATTTGTCGCAACAATATAGAGGTCATTAATATCCATAGATCAAAACAAATTTGTACTAGGAGTGTTTAAGTATGGACCCATTTATTTAAGCAATTTGTACCGGGCATCAAGTTCTAAATCTTAACCCTAATTCTAAAGTTTTTAATAGTTACTTCAAGCATACATTCTTCCTTGACAAATAACCTCTTCAATTATGAAGAGAATGGGGACAAGAAAAATCTAAAAGAAAATCTAACATGAAAAAATAATTTTAATATCAAACAACAATAAAAAAAATTCCTAACAAAAATAATAGATTGGAAGGAGAGAGATTGAAAAGAGCATATAATGGACAAAGAGTAGAAGACAAAGGGAAGAAACATTAGAAGGGTTAGAGGTGGTGACAAACATTTTGCATTTAGGAATGGAATAAAAAAATAATAAAGATTTTTTTAATTATCTTGTATATAATTACCAAGGGAAATTGATTTTGTTGGCAAATGGTAAGAAATAGTTGAAAAAAATAAAAAATAAATTAATTTTTTATCATTATTTAACGGTGCAAACTAATCTCTCAATGATGGTATTAGTAATAGTTTTATTAAGCTAATTCTTTCAGTTAGTATTAGCAATTGTTTTTTCAATAAAAACTTTTTAAAGTGGTGAGTTTCTTTCAAACTACTTAAGTGTGATTAATTCTTAATTTTCAAACTTTTATATTCATGTATTTATTTTAATTTATCAACTTATATTTTGAGGTTTTTAATTGATGAGACTCCAAGATTTGTATTGTTTTTTAAGTTTTAATGACTTTATTATCATATTAATTTTAATATGTGAATTTGAGTTTCATATAAAAGACTTGAATGTTATCATGGATGATATATTTAAATTAATCTTTTGTATTACTCTTCAATTTAAAAGAAAAGAAGATGTGTCATTGCTCGATATTGGTTGCGCTTTGTAAGAATGATAGTTCACTACATATCTCTTTTATAACACTAATAATGGTGCTCGTTTATAACCTTTTGTTCTTCTTCTATTTAATGGGTGATCCAATGCGTCTTAAGCTAAATAATAGAGATAGTTTGTTCCTATTACGTAATTATAATTGAGAAAAAGTATAGTCCTTGAAAATCAAACCTTGAGAAAGTTATCGGATATACAACTTCCAATCTAAACATGCTTTTGCAATTGATCTTGTCAATTTACACTTAGAGACAAACCAGAAAAATATTATTTGGGGTTCCATTTGGATAATTTATGATTTTTAGGTGAAAACATGTATTTTTAATAAAATAAACTTTGAGTTGGAGGGTTCAATTACAAAATTTTAAAATCTTCGAGCTAAAATTTTAAAATCAAATTACGACATGTTTTTTTACCTTTGGAGAAGATCCGATTCGTGACATGCTTAGTGTCGACAAAATGCATACTTTCATGATTTAACATTTTTATCTATTTGTTTTTCTTTTCATCTTTGACTCGTATGGCCATTATTATAGTGTCGACAAAATGCATACTTTCATGATTTAACATTTTTATCTATTTGTTTTTCTTTTCATTTTTGACTCGTATGGCCATTATTATAGTGCCGACCTCTTTCTAATCATGTTTTGTAATTTTTAATGCCAAGAGATTGGTTTGATGATTATAGAGGTTACATCCATTATTAGCAGGCTAACACAAAGGACGTGTTTTTAAAATTATCCTAGAAATTTTTTTAAAAGTATTTAAAAATGTAGTAGTTGTTATTTTTTAAAATATTTTTTGTTTAAAATATAATAAAATATTCTTTTATTTTTTTAAAAATATTTTTAACACTAACATATTAAAATAATTTTAAAATATTAATAAATTAATTTAAAATATTTTTTTTAAAATACCAAAACAAACATCATTAAAATGAAATACAGATGCTGCAACTTTTGATAAACAAGGTTTATCTGAGACTAGTGTTCCACTCCTGGATCATCAATTATGATTCGAGTGCCTTTTCTCCTGTCTCACATGCCCAGAAGGCTATAGCTGTGGAAAAGGTATCGAAGATTAATGCCCATTGTCCACATCCTCAGAAGGCTCAATGAATTTTTTAATCTGACCACATAAATGCAGTAAGTTGGCTGTAAAAGGACACCGAGGACAGAACATAGACGATGCATAATTTCACGTACGTTCCTCTGAGGCTGTGTCATGTAATTTGTAATAGTGATTTTATTTGAAAATATATCAAATAAAACTTTTGATATTACAATGTTAAAATTATAAAAAAATATTAATTTTTTATATAAATATAATTTTTAAAAATAAAAACTATCATAATCCTAAATTTGTATTAACTGGTTGCCTTTACTAGCGTCTTTCAATTCAAATAATTTTTTTATTAATATAAGTATTTAATTAACATTTAAGTATTTAGGTTAGTTTTTATATATTTTAATTAATTATATAAATTTTAAAATTAATAATTATATAATTTTTTAATATTTTTGAAAAAATTCGAACTTATAATCATCCCAGTAAAAAAAAAAAATTGAATAAAATGATTTAAAGATCACATTCACTCGGATTGAGATTATTTTAATGGAAGCCACAGTAGTCGCCTGACCATAGACATTTCTTATAGAAGGTATCCAAGAATCCTTTACCCCCACACCAAACCAAGCTATGGCTTCCTGTATCTCTCTTTCCAGTAGCATCCCTTTAGCTGCAACCTCTTTCTTGCCTTCCTTCCCAGAAACACACACAGTTTCCAGAATTACAAAGCCAAACCGTCACCATATCCCGATTGTTTCTTGCAAATCAGGCAAAAATGATAACGAACAAAACCCTGCCACCAGAAGAGATCTGCTTATTAGTCTCGGTGGACTCTATGGAGCAACTAGTCTTAGTGATCCATTTGCCTATGCGAACCCCATTGCAGCCCCAGACATAACCCAATGTGAGCTAGTTACCCTGCCATCCGAAAGTGACCCCTCGAACTGTTGCCCTCCAACATCCACAAAAATCAAAAACTTCGAATTCCCTTCTGCGTCCTCCCCAATGCGCATTAGACCTGCTGCTCATTTAGTTGATAAAGCCTACGTAGCTAAATATGCCAAAGCCATTGCACTGATGAAAAGTCTTCCTGACGATGATCCACGTAGCTTCAAGAGCCAAGCCGACGTTCATTGTGCTTATTGTGATGGTGCTTATCACCAAGCAGGATTTCCTGATTTAGACCTTCAAATTCACTTCTCGTGGCTCTTCTTTCCCTGGCATAGACTCTATTTATACTACTTCGAAAGAATCTTGGGTAAACTGATTGATGATCCAACTTTCGCTTTGCCTTTCTGGAATTGGGATGCCCCTGCCGGCATGCAAATGCCAGCCATTTTTACTGACCCCCAATCACCACTTTATGACCCCCTTCGCGACGCGAATCACCAACCTCCGACACTACTTGATCTTAATTACGCGAAAGGAGATGCGAATCCAGACCCTGCAAAAGCAGAGGAATTGTATGCAAGCAATCTTAACGTAATGTACAGGCAAATGGTGTCCGGTGCCACGAAGCCTACTCTCTTTTTTGGAAAACCATATCGTGCCGGTGATGATCCAAGTCCTGGAATGGGTACAATTGAGACCACCCCACACACTGAGATTCACTACTGGACCGGCGACCCCAATCAAACTAACGGGGAAAATATGGGTAATTTCTACTCTGCAGGGAGAGATCCCATATTTTACTGTCATCACTCGAACGTCGACCGAATGTGGGACTTGTGGAAGAAAATACCTGGAGGCAAGCGAAAGGATATCGAGGATCCTGATTGGCTTAATTCAGAGTTTCTTTTCTGGAATGAGAATAAAGAGCTGGTTCGAGTAAAGGTTAAAGATACTCTTGACACCAAGAAGCTAAGATATGGCTTTCAAGATGTTCCTATTCCTTGGCTGAAAACTAGACCAACACCAAAATTAACAAGGCAGGAAAAATCACGTCGTGCAGCTAAAAAAAGCGTTGTATTAACACCAATTAGTGCATTCCCTGTTGTCCTGGATAAAGTCATAAGTGTGGAGGTTTCCCGGCCAAAGAAATCAAGAAGCGCGACGGAGAAAGAAAATGAAGATGAAGTTTTAGTTATTGAAGGGATTGAGTATGAAGAAAATCAATTAATTAAGTTCGATGTCCTCGTCAACGATGAACCTGATTCACCAGGTGGACCCGACAAGTCCGAGTTTGCAGGAAGTTTCGTCAATGTGCCTCACAAGCATGCAAAAAAATCAAAGACGACCATGGTATTGGGGATTACAGGATTGTTGGAAGATCTGGAAGCTGAAGGAGATGATACCCTGGTGGTGACTTTCGTACCTCGTTCTGGTGGTGATTCTGTTACCGTTGCTAATGTCAAGATTGAGCTGGTCGCTGACTGATCATGGTGATGAGAGGACATATGCTACCATTTTCTTTTCTTTTTTTCCTTTGCCTTTTCTTGTTTTTTCTCTTTCTATATTAGTATTCAGTGAGTTTTCTCTTTTTTCTTTCAAGATGCTCAATTAATGGACCGTATTTCAATTTGAATACTACAATGGTTTCTTAGATTTGTTGCCAGATGTTGATGAACAAAAATAACTAGATCCATATGGTAAAAATCATTGTTATTTTAGACTTTTTAAATGATACATAAACCTAAAACAATATGGTTTGAAAGAAAAAAACTAAATTTTATCATAAACAAATCCAAATAAATGAATTACCAAGTTGACCCTAGATCTTATATAACTAGGTCTGGATTGACAAAAATAACTAGACTCATTCGGTTTTTTTTAAAAAAAGGGGGCGTGATCGATGGAGGACTGGCCAAAGCTACTTTCTTCCCCTCTGCCTCTGTTCTCTGTGCGCTTCTCCTCTAGTCTTGCTTTTCTTTGCTTGGTTTCTTTTTTCTTATCTTGTTCTCCTTGTCTCCCTTAGTGTCTGCCTGGTATTCTTGTGTTGCTCATCCTATTCTCTGGTTTTCTTCCTTTCTCTTCAGTGCATGTGTCGTCTATTAGTCTGCGGTTTTTTGTTCCTGTGTTGTTCTGTGTTGCACCCTTGCGAGAGCACAGTACTGCTGTGACCCTTCCCGAAGGAGGGAATTGATTTCAAACTCTTTGTTTTTGTAAAAAGAAAGTATTTTCTAATATTATGGTTACTACAAAATTGATACCATAGTATATTCTATCTAACCCCTAGTATATTCTATCTAAAATAAGTTGTTCAGTGTTTAATTTGCCTTGCTATAATATTGGTGTTCTCTAATTAGTTTTTCTAAGTGTTTGATTTGCCTTGCTATAGTATTGGTGTTCTCTAATTAGTTTTTTTAGGATAGTTTTACTATGATGAATGAGCTTGGATTCCAACTTTAAAAGCAAGAACCCTTTTCTAGTATAGATTATACTTTTAGATATATCTATAGAGTGCAAAAAAGAATCAATGTAATTCTCTTAAAATCTATATTTGATTTGAATTAAATTTATAACTTATAAATTAAAAGATAGCTAAGATAGAAATCTAAAAAAATTAAATGCGTTTAAAAACTCATTTTTCCCTTAGTATTTCAAGCGTTTGCGACTCGTAAATCACAAGAAAGAGGTATAAAAATTTAGAAATTTAAGAAAATTCAGGGTGCTTTAAAAGACTATTTTTGCCTTAATATTTCAAACTTTCATGGCTCGTAAATCGTGGAGTCAAAAAATTGAAATGTCCTCAATAATAATCAAGCTTTCTTTCAAGAATACGTGATGACTTATTATTCCTAGAAAAATATTTTGAATATTAACCACTTGGTTTTTATCCAAACATTAACAATGAATAACATGTTATTATCAATAATATTTTGGATATTAATCCCTTTAAGATTTCTTTATTCAAATATAAATGGTGAATAAAGTAGCATTCTCCAAAATAAGATTTTTGTATTTTTAGAATATTAGCCAACACTTTTTGGAGTTTTACAAACATGTTGTAAAATCCAGAATACAAGAAAATAATTAATTTTTTGGTGTATAAGAAACCCATGCTAAAACACATTTTCTATTAATACTTTGATTAGTTGTTTTTTATATAAAAGGAGGAATGTTCAAAATATGTTAGGGTATTGGCCGTATACAACACACAAAAAATATTTCTTTTAGACATTATATATACATGAAAAAACCATAAAATAAATACACAAAAAAATGATATTATTTGTTTTTTAGGGGCTGGGTCTAGCTCGGCCCATATGGCTGGTGATTAGTACTTAAAAATGTATTTTTATCAAGGTTTTATATCATCATTTTGCACTTGAAGTATCAATAACTTCTTAACTAAAGCATGATTTATAATAACATATATAATAATATAAGATATCTTTAATTTGTGGTAAATATTCATTTTAAATCCAGGCCTTTCACATAAATAAAAGGATTGAATGATAAATTTAAGAACTGAAATTGAAAGGATAAAAAGATGGCCAAACTTAAAAAAGAAATGCCGGTGCAGTTGACACGACTAAAAGATTGATGTCTTCTCCCAAGTGCAGGAGTGTCGAAGTAATAAATAACTTGGCAAAACCGGGGTCGAACCACAGGGAGGTTAATTGTACAAATTATAAATAACAATAATACAACAACAATAACAATAACAACAACAACAACAATAAGAACAACAACAACAACAACAACAATAATAATAGTAGTAGTAGTAGTATTATTACTACTACTACTACTAATAATAATAAAGAAGAAGAAGATGAGAACTTTGAGATGGAATATTAACGTAAAGATTTAACAACGATAACAAACAATGTCAAGGTTAGATGATCCACTAATGGTATGTCAAACAAGTATAGTATAAACTTTTATTATTCAATTGAAAACCACACACAAAGGAGGGTCTAATTAGATTATAGATTGTTAACATGTTTACATTAGTCATCTTATTCAATTAATGCTAATATTTATAAATTTCGTCAAGCATTCATGATTATAACTTATGTTAACAACAAATCAAGTTCCTTTCATAGCTCAGGTGTCGGTTATATCATATAATATGGGCTATGAAAGTGCCAAGCATTTATTGTACCAAGTGTTATACAACATAAATCAAGATTAGTCATTTAACAAGCAAAGTATTAAAGAGTGAACAAGATAACAAATACAAAACATGTTAGTATCAAACATTAAAGTCCATATTAAGTTTACACTATACTTATTCTTACACCATTAGTGTAACCTTTTCACCTTGACATAATAAACTTAGCTAGACATAATGAAAGAAAGAAAAAAAAAAAAAGAACATAAATAAGATAAGAGTTAACTGACACGACTAAAAGGTTGATGTCTTCTCCCAAGTGCAGGAGTGTCGAAGTAATAAATAACCCGGCAAGACCGGGGTCGAACCACAGGGAGGTTAATTGTACAAATTATAAATAACAATAATACCACAACAATAACACTAACAACAACAACAACAACAACAACAACAACAACAACAACAACAACAACAACAACAATAATATTAATAATAATAGTAGTAGTAGTAGTAGTAGTAGTAGTAATACTAGTAGTAGTAATAATAATAATAATAATAATAATAAAGAAAGAGAAGAAGAAGAAGAAGATGAGAACTTGGAGATGAAATATTAATGTAAGGATTAAACAATAATAATAACAAATGTCAAGGTTAGAGGTTCCACTAATGGTATATCAAACAAGTATAGTATAAACTCTTATTATTGAATTGGAAACCACACACAAAGGAGGTTCCAATCAGATTATATATTGTTAACATGATTACATTAGTCATCTTATTCAATTAATGCTAATACTTGTAAATCTCGTCAAGCATTCATGATTATAACTTATGTTAACAACAAATCAAGTTCCTTTCATAGCTCAGGTGTCGGTTATACCATACATTATGGGCTATGAAAGTGCCAAGCATTTGTTGTACCAAGTGTTATACAACATAAATCAAGATTAGTCATTTAACAAGCAAAGTATCAAAGAGTGAACAAGATAACAAATATAAAACATGTTAGTATCAAACATTAAAGTCCATATTAAGTTTACATTATCCTTATTCTCACACCATTAGTGTAACCTTTTCACCATTAGTCTACATTTTTATTATCATCATTTTTTAATTTTTTTTATGTTTTTTTTTAATTATATACAATTCCTTTCCCTTAGTTGCTACCTTTAACAAAAGAACATAAATAATGTAATAATCCAATATGCAACCCACAATCATATGTTAAAGTGTGTGTGTGTGTAAATTAAGGTTTAAGAATACATGTTAAATAAGTATATGAGCAGAATTAAGTTATAACAATACGAGAGTTTGTAAACCTGAATATTTCAGGAAGTATTATAATAGACCTTGTTAAGAATGGTTACTAAGATGCGTCTCAAGAGTCACTTTAACAAAAGAGCTCCTTTACTCTGCCATCCTAGTAACAACAATTATGCACATGCTTTATGAAATTAAAAACATTTTTTTTTTATCAACTACTACCCTCTCCCCCCAACCAAAACGAGACATTGTCCTCAATGTTCTAAGGTAGAAAGATAGAGTATAGAAGATATCACCTGAAATAACGAACACTGACAAAACCTGAAACACACTGAAACAAAAATATGAAATAACAAAACACAATAATAAAACCAAAAGACACAAAAATTCACAAATGAAGGCTCAAATCCAATCTAAGCTTTTTACGGCTTCCCGTAGATGACCAATTTATACGACTCATGGAAGGATCAATCACAGGAATGAAAGATTGTAGTTGGTCAATCAATTGTTCAGCAGTAGTAGCAGAGATTATGATTTGTCGTGCAGAAGATGTTAGAAATTCCTGTTCCACAGCATGATCAAGAAAAGACAACAACTTATCATAATAACCATTAACATTTAACAAACCTATGGGTTTATGGTGAATGTGCAATTGAGCCCAAGAGGAAATATGAAAGATCTCTTCCAATGTGCCTAGACCACCTGGTAAAGCAATGAAAGCATCAGCATGGTTAAACATTGCATTCATTCGAGCCGACATTGTGGAGACTTGAAGTTCCTCTCCAATTGTTTTTCCAATGATGTCCCCTTGTGCCAAAGCTTCAGGGACGACTCCTAAAACTTGACTACCTCCTAAAAATGCAGCTATTGACACACCTCCCATTAACCCAAGACTGCCTCCCCCATACACTAAATGAATCTTTCTCTCAGCTAGCACCTGACCAAGATGATTTGCTGATTCTAAAAACTCCTTTTCTTTCCCAGGACTAGATCCACCAAAAACACAAATATTTCTTATTTGATGACTTGAGGAACTTGCCATTTCTACACACTTCTGTATTTGTTGAATGTATGGGTTGAGTAGAAATGAAAGGAAGGAAAATAGGGTTTTATAGATGAGAAAGTAGAAAGGTAATCATAACATCTATATGTAGGCCAGCTAAAGTCTCACACACTCTCTCTCTCTTTTTATTTATTTATTTATTTACTTTTGAAAAAAACATGTGTATGTACAGGTAGTTGTGATTGTGGCTCACATCTTCCCTTGGTTTTACGTCCAAGAACGGCTTAAACGCCCTCTATGGGTCGGGGATAGGCTTCCCATCCAGTTTTCTTAAAAACTGGCAAACAGGGTCTTTTTTAGTCAGATTCCCAAGACTAAGTCGATCATGTTCTTTATGAAATAGTGGCCATAAATCATGAATTACACGATGCACATCTCCACTAGGATGCGTCTCAAGAGTCAATAGAAGATTATCTAAAGACTCCTTACTCAGGCCATCCTTAATGAATTGTATTTTATCTTCACGGTTTATAGATACCATTCCTAAAGAACGACATTGTGTATTACAAGTCCATCTAGCACAACGATGACAGACATCCAGTCGTTTTGCACGACGCTTCTTTGCAAAAGTGCTTTTACCTGTTCCAGGCATGTGTGAAATGAAGTTAGAGGACTCACCTGATAATCGGACCTTTGCTTCAATCAACCAGCGAATATCTTCAGGAATTCCATGATTCATTAACAATCTCAATCTTGCACATCTAGCACGGTAAATTTTTGTAATCGCATTCTGAGGCAGAGCGGGAAAATACTTTTTCAATTTTTCAAGATTAGTGTCCATTTTTAAATGAGAATTGGAAGAGAGATTCAAAGAATTGCACAGATATATACACAAATATCAGTAATTGTGGAAAACTGAAAGAACCGACTTAAGTCACGGAGTACCGTTATCCGTCATTTAACCGGGGTGAGAGAAACTAGCAAAAATCACTAAAAAAGAAACACAAAAACAATGTGAGAAAAAAAAAAAATCAACCTTTATCTACAAAATCATTCAAACCAGCTGATTCATTTTCACTAGGAAAATTATCAAAGTAAGCTTTCAAACGATGTCCATTTTCCTTAAAATCATTGTCATTCATTGAATTCTCAATATCACAGGCCCCATAAGGATTGCTCCATCTTAATCTTATCTTTTTAGGGAATGCATAAAGTTGAGAATTATAAAACAAAACTTTTTGACCAGTATCAATCTTTTGACAATTTTCACAAGTTTTGCAGAATGCATGCGTGTCCTTGAATATGGTGGGCCAATAAAATCCATTTTGAAAGATTTTTGCAATTGTCTTTTTTGACGAGAAATAACTTCCACATGCTTCAGAATGACAAAGTTTAATGACACTACTTACCTCATTGTCGGGAATGAATCTTTGAAATATTTGATCAGGACAATATTTGAATAAGGTAGGGTCATCACAAGAAAAATTCTTCACTTCGTTCAAAAACTTTTCTTTGTCTTGGGTACTCCAATCAGCTGGCAAATCTCCTAAAGCAAGAAAATTGATATTTTTATCATACCAAGGCATTGGACTAAGAGAAAGTAAGGATTCGTTAGGAAAGTAATCATCCATTGGTGTGATGTCGGATGGCGAATCTTTTGTCAAGGATGTCGAATCTGTTGTCACTGTTGACAAAAGATTCGCATCAACATTTTCGGTGCTTGTTTCTTTCGTGATTTCTTCCTCAGAATAAACCATTTGTAAATCTTCAGTTTCATCCAATTCATTTTTACTTAAAGTAGATTCAAGTTGATCATAAACTAATTCATCAATATGATCTACTTCTTGTGAATCATTATCATCTCCAGGTTGCTTGCAAATGTTGAAAATATTCATCTCCAATGTCATGTTTCCAAATGATAGCTTCATCAATCCATTCCTACAATTAATCAATGCATTAGAGGTTGCAAGAAACGGACGTCCTAAAATAACAGGAAATGAATTACATGCTTCAACAGGTTCTGTGTCCAAGACAATAAAATCCACAGGATAAATGAATTTATCGACTTGTACTAACACGTCTTCAATTATTCCTCGAGGCACTTTTACAGATCTATCGGCAAGTAAAAGAGATATAGAAGTTGGTTTTAACTCACCTAGATTGAGACTCTGAAAAACTGAATATGGAAGTAAATTCACACTAGCACCAAGATCAAGTAAGGCTCTTTCAATTTTATGCTCTCCAATAAAGCAAGAAATTGTAGGACAACCAGGGTCTTTATATTTCAAAGCATTATTGTTTTGAAGAATAGCACTTACTTGTTCGGCTAGAAAGGCTTTCTTTTTCACATTCAGTTTCCTCTTCACAGTGCATAGATCTTTCAAAAATTTAGCATAGGAAGGAACCTGTTTAATAGCATCCAGCAAAGGTATATTGATCCTTACCTGTTTGAAAGTTTCAAAGATTTCAGAGTTGTGATTAACTTTCCTTTGTTTAGTCATGGCATGAGGAAATGGAAGTGCTGGCGGTGAATCAGTCGTTTCTTTGCAATTTTCAGATTCATCCCCTTCCTTACCCTCAGAGATTGACTCATCATCTTTCTCATAAGGTTCAAGAGAGGGTTTTTCAATAACCTTACCACTGCGCAGAGTAGTGACTGATTTGACTTGATCCATGTGTTGGCTTCCAGAACTACTTGCATTTGCATTGTATTGCCCTTTGGGATTTTGTTGTGTTTGAGATGGAAACTTACCTTTCTCTTGGAAACTAAGAGCAGATGTTAATTTAGCAAGAGTATCTTTAAAATCTGTCATGTTTTGAACAAGTTGAGTATTAATTGTCTCTTGTTTTTCAATGAATGCATGCAATGTTTCCTCAAGATTTCTTCTAGGAGGTGGAGCATAAGGAGGTGCATATCCATGAGAATTTTGGAAATTGTGGTGTGCTTGAAACGGTGATTGTGAAGTTTGTGCATTGTTGTTCTCACTCTTCCAACTAAAATTTGGGTGATTTCTCCAACCAGGGTTATATGTTTGGGAGTATGGGTTGTGGTTGGCCCTTTGGAAACTGTTTAAAGCATGGGCTTGTTCATGGAGACATTCCTTAAAAGAAGGCAAGGTTGGACAATCAGTGGTTGAGTGTTCATTTGTTTCACAGATTTGACACACAATGTTTTCAACAGATTTTAATTGACCACTCTTTTTTAATTCTAGTGCCTCGACTTTTCTAGCTAAAGATGCAAACTTGGCTTGAAGGTCATGATCTTCCTTAAGGTTGTACATACCTCCACTAGATGTATGAGGTTGAGTTTTACTCGGTGCCTCATAAGTACCCGCGGTGTCCCAATTTTGAGCATTTTCAGCTAACAAGTCTAAGTACTCCATTGCTTCATCAGGGTCTTTATCTTCAAAAGTTCCATTGCACATCAATTCAACCATTTGCCTATCTTTAGGTGTTAACCCTTCATAGAAATGTGAAACCAATCTCCATGTTTCAAAACCATGATGAGGGCAAGTACTAAGCAAGTCTCGATACCTATCCCAACATTTGTAAAATGTTTCTCCTGGTTTTTGAGTGAAAGTGGTGATTTGTCTCTTGAAAGAGTTTGTTCTATGAGATGGGAAAAACTTCTTTAAAAACTGTTGTTGCATTTCTTCCCAAGCACGAATGGATCCTGGTCTCAAATTTTGTAGCCATGTTTTAGCTTTATCTTTTAATGAAAAAGGAAAAAGCTTTAATCTAATGGTGTTCATGCTACAATTTAAATTATTATATGTGTTGCAGACCTCCTCAAATTCCCTTAAATGCAAGTATGGATTTTCCAATTCTAAACCATGAAAAGAAGGTAAAAGTTGAATAATACCTGGTTTAAAATTAAAATGAGATGCATCAGGAGGAAAAACTATGCATGATGGTGCACTTGTTCTTGTGGGATTCATGTGGTCTCTAAGTGTTCTAGCACGGTTATTCTCATTATTCTCATTTTGAAGTGATTGATTATCTTCTTCGGCCATATTTTTTGAAAATGATGAGGATATCCTACAAAGTCTACCACTTGATGTACGTGACCACACTCTCATGCACGTGTAGGAATAAAATAAAAGGAAGAAGAAAACAAAAGAAGAAGGAAGAAAACAAAATAAGGAGAAACAAAATAAAAGAGACAAAGTTATATATAAGAAAAGTGAAAAGAGAAAATAAAATAAATATTATAATTTATACAAGGACTTACCTCCCCGGCAACGGCGCCAAAAACTTGACACGACTAAAAGGTTGATGTCTTCTCCCAAGTGCAGGAGTGTCGAAGTAATAAATAACCCGGCAAGACCGGGGTCGAACCACAGGGAGGTTAATTGTACAAATTATAAATAACAATAATACCACAACAATAACACTAACAATAACAACAACAACAACAACAACAACAACAATAATATTAATAGTAGTAGTAGTAGTAGTAGTAGTAGTAGTAGTAATACCAGTAGTAGTAATAATAATAATAATAATAATAAAGAAAGAGAAGAAGAAGAAGAAGATGAGAACTTGGAGATGAAATATTAATGTAAGGATTAAACAATAATAATAACAAATGTCAAGGTTAGAGGTTCCACTAATGGTATATCAAACAAGTATAGTATAAACTCTTATTATTGAATTGGAAACCACACACAAAGGAGGTTCCAATCAGATTATATATTGTTAACATGATTACATTAGTCATCTTATTCAATTAATGCTAATACTTGTAAATCTCGTCAAGCATTCATGATTATAACTTATGTTAACAACAAATCAAGTTCCTTTCATAGCTCAGGTGTCGGTTATACCATACATTATGGGCTATGAAAGTGCCAAGCATTTGTTGTACCAAGTGTTATACAACATAAATCAAGATTAGTCATTTAACAAGCAAAGTATCAAAGAGTGAACAAGATAACAAATATAAAACATGTTAGTATCAAACATTAAAGTCCATATTAAGTTTACATTATCCTTATTCTCACACCATTAGTGTAACCTTTTCACCTTGACATAATTAACTTAGCTAGACATAATGAAGGAAAGAAAAATAGATAAACAAAATAAGAACATAAAAGTTAACTAAGTAAAGGAAAGGAAATGAAAGGCATAAACTTAATATTAATGAAAGCAAAGCATAAACATTACAAAAAATACAAAGAGAGAAAGGAAGAGCATGATCTTGATCTGAACACCAAGATGCCTAAATGCATGGCAAATGCCTCCTTTTATAGGCCAAAATTGGGAACTATTGATTTGATGACTAATTGATAAGTGGGTGGCCAACTTTTGACTTGGTGACAATCCTTATCTTCTCTTGTCTGCCCAAAACGTCATTGATAACGTCAAAACTGGAGCCAGGTGCAAACATGAAAGTTGTAGGCAATTGTCTCAGCTTTCTTGTGTAAAACATTCAGCTCATTTGGACTACTAGAACTCCAGATATGGCCAAAATACCGAACAGTGCTCGGGCTGGAAGACAGATTCGGGCTTCTTTGTTGTTGCTACAATTTGGACTTGATAATGGCCTTTTTAGATCTTGGGCTTCATATGAAAGTTGTAGGCCTATGTCTTACCTTTCCATCCATATAAATTGGACCTAAATCTGAGATCTGTAGCTCCAGATATGGCCCAATTACCGAACAGTATTCCGGTTTGGATTGCACCGACATCTCTTCTCTAAGTTTGACCATCTCTTTATCCTTGCAATTTAAGTTCTTCAAGTCATCAATCAATCCTTTCATTTATTTGATAGGCCTGTATTAAAAATAGACATTTACCACAAATTATAGGTATCTTATATTATTAGATACATTATTATAAAACATATTTTAGTTAAGGAGTTATTGATACTTCAAGTGCAAAATGATTATATAAAACCATGATAAAAATGCACTTTTAAGTACTAATCATTAACTAAGGAAATGAAAGGCATAAACTTGATATTAATGAAATCAAAGCATAAACATTACAAAAAATACAAAGAGAGAAAGCAAGAACATGATCTTGATCTGGACACCAAGATGCCTAAATGCATGGCAAATGCCTCCTTTTATAGGCCAAAATTGGGAACTATTGATTTGATGACTAATTGATGAGTGGGTGACCAACTCTTGACTTGGTGACAATCCTTATCTTCTCTTGTGTGCCCAAAACATTATTGATAACGTCAAAATTGGAGCCACTTGAAAACATGAAAGTTGTAGGAAATTCTCTCAGCTTTCGTGTGTAAACACTTCAGCTCATTTGGACTCCTAGAACTCCAGATATGGCCAAAATACTAAACAGTGCTCGGACTGGAGGATAGATTCAGCTTCTTTGTTTTTGCTACAATTTGGACTTGAAAATGGCCTTTTTAGATGTTGGGCTCCGTATGAAAGTTGTAGGCCTATATCTTACCTTTCCATCTATATAAAGTAGACCTAAATCTGAGATCTATAGCTCCACATATGACCCAATTACTGAATAGTGTTCCAGTTTGGATTGCACCGACATCTTTTTTCTAAGTTTGGCCATCTCTTTATCCTTTCAATTTCAGTTCTTAAATTCATCAATCAATGCTTTCATTTATGTAATAGGCCTGCATTTAAAATAAACATTTACCACAAATTAAAGCTATCTTATATTATTAGATATATTATTATAAAACATGCTTTAGTTAAGGAGTTATTGATACTTCAAGTGTAAAATGATGATATAAAACCTTGATAAAAATACATTTTTAAGTATCAATCACACCCCCCAACTAGATTATTACTAGTCCCTAGTAATCAAAGCGTTAAAATAGATAAATACTTTGCAAATTCTACAAAGCAAGATAGTCATAATTTAACTTCCATTAATCTATCCAGATAAACAAACTCTCGTTAAATTTATATACCTGCTCAATACCACTTAACAAGATATTCATAAACCTTTCTTTTGTGCTCAATGTATCAACACATAATTATGGGGCTTTTCTTGGAAGAAAACAAAATTTTTGTTCTAATGTTTAAGGTTAACTTCCTTGGGTTGAGATTATTATTTTTGTCTTCTTTTTTCTTTTTTTTTTCTTTTTTTTAATATATATATACATATAATTTAAAACACCATGCATCTTTAACCCATGTAATGAGCTTTCAGCTAATGACTCCCAGACCAGTTGGTCTTAGGGTATTAGGTGCTAAGACACCCCTACGAGCTTAGTAACTCGGGTCGCAGATACTGATATGTAGATAGTGCAATGTTTGATTCCCTTAAGCTTTTCTCCTCAACCCATGTAACAAGCGTTGGGCCAATAGCTCCCAAGTCAGTTGACTTTAGGGTATTAGGTGTTAAAACACCCCTTCAGGCTTAATTACTTAGGTTAGGGAGGCTACAAAACCAAACTTATCTATATTTTTATTATTATTTTTTGTTTTTTTAATTATATACTATTCTTTTCCCTTAGTTGTTATCTTTAACAAAAGAACATAAATAATGTAATAATCTAATATGCAACCCACAATCATATGTTAAAGTGTGTGTGTGTAAATTAAGGTTTAAGAATACATGTTAAATAAGTATATGAGTAGAATTAAGTGATAACACTGTGAGAGTTTGTAAACCTGAATATTTCAAGATGTATTATGATAGATCTTATTAAGAATGATTACTAAGATGCGTCTCAAGAGTCACTTTAACAAAAGATCTCTTTTACTCCGCTATCTTAGTAACAACAATTTTGTATATGCTTTATGAAATGAAAAATAATTTTTTTTTTATCAACTACTACTCTCTCCCCCCATCCAAAACGAGACATTGTCCTCAATGTTCTAAGGTAGAAAAATAGAGTATAGAAGATATCACCTGAAATAATGAACATTGACAAACCTGAAACACACTGAAACAAATATAAGAAACAACAAAACATAATAATAAATTCAAAAGACACAAAGATTCATAAATGAAGGCTCAAATATAATTTAAGCTTTTTACGGCTTTCCTTAAATGACCAATTTATGCGATTCATTGAGGGATCAATCACAAGAATGAAAGATTGTAGTTGGTCAATCAATTGTTCAGCAGTAGCAGCAGAGATTATGATTTTTCATGCAAAAGATGTTAGAAATTTCTGTTTCACAGCATGATCAAGAAAAGACAACAACTTATCCTAATAACCATTAACATTTAACAAACCTATGAGTTTATGGTGAATGTGAAGTTGGGTCCAACAGGAAATATGAAAGATCTCTTCCAATGTGTCTAGACCACCTGGTAAAGCAATGAAGGCATCAGCATGGTTAAACATTGCATTCATTTGAGCCGACATTGTGGAGACCTGAAGTTCCTCTCCAATTGTTTTTCCAATGATGTCCCCTTATGCCAAAGCTTCGGGGACGACCCCCAAAACTTGACTACCTCCTAAAAATGCAACTATTCACACACCTCCCATTAACCCAAGACTGCCTCTCCCATACACTAAATGAATCTTTCTCTCAGCTAGCACTTGACCAAGATGATTTGCTGACTCTAAAAACTCCTTTTCTTTCCGAGGACTAGATCCACTGAAAACACAAATATTTTTTATATGATGACCTGAGGAACTTGCCATTTCTACACACTTCTATATTTGTTGAATGTATGGGTTGAGTAGAAATGAAAAGAAGGAAGAGAGGATTTTATAGATGAGAAATTAGAAAGACAATCATATCACCTATATGTAGGCCAGCTAGAGGCTCACACACTCTCTTTATTTATTTATTTATTTACTTTTGAAAAAGCATGTGTATGTACAGGTAGTTGTGATTGTGGCTCACATCTTCCCTTGATTTTACGTCCAAGAACGGCTTAAACGCTCTCTATGGGTCGGGGATAGGCTTCCCATCCAGTTTTCTTAAAAACTGGCAAACAGGGTCTTTTTTAGTCAGATTCCTAAGACTAAGTTGATCATGTTATTTATGAAATTATGGCCATAAATGATAAATTGCACGATGCACATCTCCACTAAGATGCGTCTCAAGATTCAATAGAAGATTATCTAAAGACTCCTTACTTAGACATCTTTAATGAATTGTATTTTATCTTTACGGTTTATAGATACCATTCCTAAAGAACAACATTGTGCATTACAAGTCCATCTAGCACATGGATGACAGATTTTCAGTCGTTTTGCACGACGTTTCTTTGCAAAAGTGCTTTTACCTGTTCTAGGCATGTGTGAAATGAAGGAGTTAGAGGACTCACTTGATAATCGGACCTTTGCTTCAATCAACCAGCGAATATCTTCAGGAATTCCATGCTTCATTAACAATCTCAATCTTGCACATCTAGCATGGTAAATTTTTGTAATCGCATTCTGAGGTAAAGCGGGAAAATACTTTTTCAATTTTTCAAGAGTAGTGTCCATTTTTAAATGAGAATTGGAAGAGAGATTCAAAGAATTGCACAAATATATACATAGATATCAGTTATTGTGGGAAACTGAAAGAACCGACTTAAATCACGGAGTACCGTTATCCGCCATTTAACCGGGGTGAGAGAAACTAGCAAAAATCACAAAAATAATGTGAGAAAAATAAAATAATCAACCTTTATCGACAAAATCATTCAAAACAGTTGATTCATTTTTACTAGAAAAATTATCAAAATAAGCTTTCAAACGATGTTTATTTTCCTTAAAAACATTGTTATTCATTGAATTCTCAATATCACAGCCCCCATAAGGATTGCTCCATCTTGAACTTAGCTCTCTAGGGAATGAATAGAGTTGAGAATTATAAAATAAAACTTTTTGACCAGTATCAACTTTTTGACAATTTTCACAAGTTTTGCAGAATGCATGCGTGTCCTTGAACATGGTGGGCTAATAAATTCCATTTTGAAAGATTTTTGTAGCTGTCTTTTTTGAAGAAAAATAACTCCCACATGCTTCAGAATGACAAAGTTTAATGACACTACTTACCTCATTGTTGGGAATGAATCTTTGAAATATTTGATCAGGACAATATTTGAATAAGTTAGGGTCATTCCAATAAAAGTTCTTCACTTCGTTCAAAAACTTTTCTTTGTCTTGGGTACTTCAATCAGCTGGCAAATCTCCTAAAGCAAGAAAATTGATATTTTTATCATACCAAGGCATTAGACTAAGAGAAAGTAAGGATTCATTTGCAAAGTAATCATCGATTGGTGTGATATCAGATGTCGAATTTGTTGTCACTTTTGACAAAAGATCCGCATCAATATTTTCGGTGCATTTTTCTTTTGTGATTTCTTCCTCAGAATAAATCATTTGCAAATCTTCAGATTCATCCAACTTATTTTTACTTAAAGTAGATTCAAGTTGATCATAAACTAATTTATCAATATGATCTACTTCTTGTAAATCATTATCATCTCTTGGTTGCTTGCAAATGTTGAAAATATTCATCTCCAATGTCATGTTTCTAAATGATAGCTTCATCAGTCCATTTCTACAATTAATCAATGCGTTAGAAGTTGCAAGAAACAAACGTCCTAAAATAACAGGAATGAATTACATGCTTCAATAGGTTGTGTGTCCAAGACAACAAAATCGATAGGATAAATGAATTTATCGACTTGTACTAACACATCTTTAATTATTCCTCTAGGCACTTTTACAGATCTATCGGCAAGTAAAAGAGATATAGAAGTTGGTTTTAACTCACGTGGATTGAGACTCTGAAAAACTGAATATGGAAGTAAATTCACACTAGCACCGAGATCAAGTAAGACTCTTTTAATTTTATGCTCTCCAATAAAGCAAGAAACTGTAGGACAACTAGGGTCTTTATATTTCAAAGCATTATTGTTCTGAAGAATAGCACTTACTTGTTCGGCTAGAAAGACTTTCTTTTTCACTTTCAGTTTCCTCTTCATAGTGCAGAGATCTTTCAAAATTTTAGCATAGGAAGGAACCTATTTAATAGCATCCAACAAAGGTATATTGATTCTTACCTGTTTGAAAGTTTCAAAGATTTCAGTGTTGTGATTGACTTTCCTTTATTTGGTCATGGCTTGAGGAAATGGAAGTGCTGACGAAGAATCAGTCTTTTCTTTGCAATTTTCAGATTTAACCCTTTCCTTACCCTCAGAGATTGACTCATCATCTTTCTCATAAGGTTTAAGAGAGGGCTTTTCAATAACCTTACCACTGTGAAGAGTAGTAACTGATTTGACTTGATCCATGTGTTGGCTTCCGGAACTACTTGCATTTGCATTGTATTGCCTCTTGGGATTTTGTTGTGGTTGAGATGAAAACTTACCTTTCTCTTGGAAACTGAGAGCAGATGTTAATTTTGCAAGAGTATATTTAAAATCTGTCATGTTTTGAGCAAGTTGAGTATTGATTGTCTCTTGCTTTTCAATGAATGCATGCAATATTTCCTTAAGATTTCTTCTAGGAGGTGGAGCATAAGGAGGTGCATATCCATAAGAATTTTGGAAATTATGGTGTGCTTGAAACGGTGGTTGTGAAGTTTGTACATTGTTATTATCACTCTTCCAACTGAAATTTGGGTGATTTCTCCAACCAGGGTTGTATGTTTGCGAGTATGGGTTATGGTTGGGCCTTTGTAAACTGTTTACAGCATGGAGATGGAAGATTAACGTAAGGATTAAATAATGATAACAACAAATGTCAAGGTTAGAGGATCCACTAATGTTATGTCAAACAAGTATAGTATGGACTCTTATTATTCAATTGAAAACCACACACAAAGGAGGTCCCAATCAAATTATAAATTGTTAACATGATTACATTAGTCATCTTATTCGATTAATCCTAATAGAGGTCCCAATCAAATTATAAATTGTTAACATGATTACATTAGTCATCTTATTCGATTAATCCTAATACTTGTAAATCTCATCAGACATTCATGATTATAACTTATGTTAACAACAAATTAAGTTCCTTTAATAGCTCAGTGTCAGTTATACCGTACAGTATGGGCTATGAGAGTGCCATGTATTTGTTATACTAAGTGTTATACTAGGTAAATCTAGACTAGTCATTTAACAAGCAAAGTATTAAAGAGTAAACAAGATAACAAATACAAAACATGTTAGTATCAAACATTAAAGTCCATATTAAGTTTACACTATACTCATTCTTACACCATTAGTGTAACCTTTTCACCTTAACATAATAAACTTAACTAAATATAATAAAATAAAGAAAGAAAAATAAATAAAATACGAACATAAATAAGATAAAAGTTAACTAAGTAAAGAAAAGGAAATGAAAGACATAAACTTGATATTAATGAAAGTAAAACATAAGCAATATAAAGAGAGAAAGTAAAAACATTATCTTGATCTGGAAACCAAAATGCCTAAATGCATGGAAAATGCCTCCTTTTATAGGTCAAAATTGAAAACTATTGATTTGATGACTAATTGATGAGTGGATGACCAACTCTTGACTTGGTGAGAATCTTTATCTTCTCTTACCTACCCAAAACATCATTGATAACGTTAGAATTTGAACCATTTGAGAACATGAAAGTTGTAGAAAATTATATTAGCTTTCTAAAAAAAATTAAGTCATTTGGATTTTTAGAACTCCAGATATGGGTCAAACACTGAATAGTATTTAGGTTGCAGAATAGATTTAGACTTTTTCATTATTGCTATAATTTGGACCTAAAAATGGCTTTTTTAAATCTTGGGCTAACATGAATGTTGTAGGCCTATGTCTTACATTTTCATCCATATAAAGTAGACCTAAATTCAAGATCTAGAGTTCCAGATATGACCCAATTACCAAATAGTGTTCTGGTTTGGACTGTACCACCATCTATTTTCTAAGTTTAGCCATCTCTTTGTCCTTTCGATTTCAGCTCTTAAACTCATCAATCAATCCTTTCATATATGTGATAGGCCTGTATTTAAAATGAACATTTACCACAAATTAAAGGTATCTTATATTATTTGATATGTTATTATAAAACATGCTCTAGTTAAGGAGTTATTGATACTTGAAGTGCAAAATGATGATATAAAATCTTGATAAAAATACATTATTCAGTACTAATCAATTACCTTTAACAAAATAATAATAATAATAATAATAATAATAATAATAATAAAGAAGAAGAAGAAGAAGAAGAAGAAGAAGAAGAAGAGAATTTTGAGATGGAATATTAACGTTAATTACTTGAAGGTCCCATCTTTCTTCTTCATAAATAATACTGGAGTTCCTTAGGGGAAATTACTTGAACAAATAAATCCTTTATCTAGTAATTCTTATAGCTGAATCCTCAACTCAGCCAATTCAGCAAGCGTCATTCTATATGGTGGTTGATCAACAAGTGTTGTCCTCAGTAATACATCAATGTAAACTTTCACTTCCTGATTAGTACTTAAAAGTGCATTTTTATCAAGGTTTTATATCATCATTTTGCACTTGAAGTATCAATAACTCCTTAACTAAAGCATATTTTATAATAATATATCTAATAATATAAGATACCTTTAATTTATGGTAAATGTTCATTTTAAATGTAGGCCTATCACATAAATGACAGGATTGATTGATGAATTTAAGAACTGAAATTGAAAGGATAAAGAGATGGCCAAACTTAGAAAAGAGATGTCGGTGCAATCCAAACCAGAACACTGTTCGGTAATTGGGTCATATCTGGAGCTATAGATCTCATATTTAGTTCTACTTTATATGGATGGAAAGGTAAGACATAGGCCTATAACTTTTATATGGAGCACAAGATCTAAAAAGATCATTTTCAAGTCCAAATTGTTGCAACAAGAAAGAAGTTCGAATCTGTCCTCCAGCCCGAGCACTGTTCAGTATGTTGGCCATATCTGGAATTCTAATAGTCCAAATGAGCTGAATTTTTTACACAAAAAAGATGAGACCATTGCCTACAACTTTTATGTTTTGAGTGACTCCAATTTTGACGTTATCAATGATGTTTTAGGCAGACAAAAGAAGATAAGGATTGTCACCAAGTCAAGAGTTGGTCACCCACTCATCAATTAGTCATCAAATTAATAGTTCTCAATTTTGGCCTATAAAAGGAGGCATTTGCCATGCATTTAGGCATCTTGGTTTCTAGATCAAGATCATGCTCTTGCTTTCTCTCTTTGTATTTTTTTGTAATGTTTATGCTTTACTTTCATTAATATCAAGTTTATGCCTTTCATTTCCTTGCATTTACTTAGTTAACTTTAATCTTATTCATGTTTTTATTTTTTTTATTTATTTTTCTTTCTTTCATTATGTCTAGCTAAGTTTATTATGTCAAGGTGAAAAGGTTACACTAATGATGTAAAAATAAGTATAGTATAAACTTAATATGGACTTTAATATTTGATACTAACATGTTTTATATTTGTTATCTTGTTCACTCTTTAATACTTTGCTTGTTAAATAACTAATCTTGATTTATGTTGTATAACACTTGGTACAAAAAATGCTTGGCACTTTCATAGCCCATACTGTATGGTATAACTAACACCTGAGCTATGAAAGAAACTTGATTTGTTGTTAGTATAAGTTATAATCATGAATGCTTGACGAGATTTACAAGTACTAACATTAATCGAATAAGATGACTAATGTAATCATGTTAACAATCTATAATCTGATTAAAACCTCCTTTGTGTGTGGTTTCCAATTGAATAATAAGAGTTTATACTATACTTGTTTGACATACCATTAGTGGAACCTCTAGCCTTGACATTTGTTATTATCATTGTTTAATCCTTACGTTAATTTTCCATCTCAAAGTTCTCATCAACTCTTCTTCTTCTTCTTTTTCTTTATTATTGTTGTTGTTACTACTACTACTACTACTACTACTACTAGTATTATTATTAGTATTATTATTGCTACTATTATTATTATTGTTGTTATTGTTACTATTGTTGTTGTTTATAATTTGTACAATTAACCTCCCTGTGGTTCAACCCCGGTCTTGCCGGGTTATTTATTACTTCTATACTCCTGCACTTAGGAGAATACATCAATCTTTTAGTCGTGTAACTTCCCTATCTGATGGTAACCGTGGTAATTCATCTAGGAACACGTCTGTAAATTCTCACTATATGGATGTTTGTTAACTTTCTAGTGTTTTCTTTCGAATCAAACACATACGCAAGGTAAGCTTCACATCCCTTTTTAACCAACTTCCTTACAGTCATAACTGAAATGATGCAATTTGGTATAACATTCTTTTCCCCTCTAAAAATCACTCTCCTTCCATTTGGTCTTTGGAGAGTCACTATTTTCACGAAGCTGTCCATTTGAGCCTTATATGCATTTAACCAATCCCTACCTAATATTACTTCTAAATCTTGTAATTATAAGGGAATTAAATCTTCTCCCAACTAGAGCTTATCTATACTTATCACAATTCCCTTGTAGGCTACATCAACGACTACAACTTCATGTAGAGGAGTACATATCATAAATCCTCTTTCTACCCTGCTAGGTCTTTTTCCTATTTTCCCCATAATTTTATTAGCCACAAATAAATATGTAGCCCTAAGATCAATCAATGCATATACAGGTAATGAGTTTAACTGTAAAGTACCTACTACAACATTTGGGGCAACTCTAACCTCCTCCTGTGTCATATGAAATACTTTGCCTTGGGTTCTGTCACCTTGCATCCTAGGTCGATCTTTATTTCCACTAGCCCTCAATTGTGCTGGTCTACGCGGTCTATCCACAGTGACAGACTATTGTTGGCTTTGGGTCTGTTATCTCTATGTTTGTATGAACTCAGCCCTCCATGGATAATCTCTACGGATATGTCCCTATTCTCCATAATAGTAACTTCCTTTGCCTAAATAAGAGCAGTCACGCCATCTATACCCCTTAACTGTGCAAATATATCATAGTCCTGGTGACACTGAATAATCTCCTAGATGTCTCTGCTCATACCAAACACATTGGGGATAAGATAATGCATTTAATCTTGATGCCCCTCCAACAGAACCTCCCTGAAAAGATGACTGTCTACTAGTAGTCCCAGCACTAGTACTTTGAATAGGCTTAGACACTACTCCACCCTTCCTTCTAAACTTGCTGAACTGTCCTTTACCTTTTTTAGAAAGAGGAGGTCTACTTGAAGAAAAATCGATATCCTTCCTTTTACCCACCTCTGTTTGACTTTGCTACCCTTCAACTATACATGCCTCAAGAGCTTGTGTTGCCTCTATAAGTTCTCTGGTTGTCCCAAGTCTAAGTGCTATTAAGCCTTGTCTTAAATCCTGGCGTTATCCATCCCATAATCTATCAATCATGTATTGTTTGGTAGGAACAAACTATGGAGCAAATATGGAAAGATCATGAAATCTTTTTTCATACTCAAGTACTCTCATACCCTCCTACCTCAAAGCTAGAAACTCTTACTCTTTCATCTTCCGATGATATGATAAGTAAAACTGGTTGTCAAACTTAACTCTAAATTCAGTCCATCTCCAAGACCCTACAAGCCTTCTAGATCGCACTGTATCCCACCATGATCTTGCCCTATCTGATAGTAAGTGAGTGGCATAATTTACTTGTAAATCCACTGTCGCCCGAATTTGTTCTATAATGTCCTCTACTGTATGTAACCATCTACCTGCTATCTCAGCATCAGGCTCTCCTGAAAATGAGTCACATCCCAACTCCCATATACTCTTCAGAAATTATTATGTTGTTTACTTGAGAAAATAAGATATACGATATGATGAATGAATTCCTGAATTAATGGGATTAATGCCTTGGTGAATGGGCAAATCATTAAATTAATTACTGGATTAACGAGTTTAATGTCCTAGTGAATAGGTGTGATGAGGAATTAAGTCCCTGGTTAATGGGATTAGTACCCTGGTGAACGGGGATATTGTTAAACTAATTCCTGATTTAATGGAACTAGTGCCCTGGTAAATAGACGAGATAAAAAATTAATTCCCTAGTTAATGGGATTTGTACCCTGATGAATGGGTGAAACATTAAACTAATTTTTAAATTGATGACAATAGTGCTGGTTGAATGGACTAGTAGAAAAATTAATCTATTAGTGAATGTAATGTCGTGTTAATTGAGCGATAGGAATGATTATATTTTGTTGATGTTAAAAAAACAATAATAATAAAAATGATAATAATAAAATCATAAATTATTCTGAAATTTAATTGATATGTAATAATAGATGAGCAAGTTAATTTAATGATCTTTTGACTAAATTTACAAAAAGAAAGGAGGAAAGAAAGAAAGTAGAAAGAAATTTTTATGGATATCTTTTTTATTTTCATTTGTCTAATTGAATTATTGTATTAAATCTATTTTCAGGTATATCCTCCTATCGGACTGAACAATAGATTAGTTTCCTTATATTTTGTTGGATATCATGTTGCAATGAATGAATTTATCATTTTGTTATGTAATATAATGCATCTACAATTTATCGAAAGCTCTTTTTTGTAATATAATTTTGATTATGAATTTTGTCTTTAATTATGAACTTATTTTGATTATAATTTCATTAATGATCCTTATTTGTAAATCTTTGAATTGCGTAATGTACTTCATTAATTGCATCCATGTAAATGTGGGATATTGAATTATTTAAACATGTGAGAATTTGATTATTGAGAAGTTATGATGTAATGAGAGGAGAATGTCCTGATGATAGGATGAGTGAGAGATTTGTTAATTGAGGATTGTGAAAGAAAAGTCGATAACTTGGTACCTAAAAATATAGAGGAAACTCTGCCGAATTTTTGATTGATTATAGAAAAAAATATATCCCTAACCTTAATTAAATTATTATGTCCTTGCTTTTTATTTAAATACATATGTTGGGGTTGTTACAGACATAATATAATTAGGATGGTCAGATATTATATGAAATTAAGTCAGAATCAGAGTTTAAGTTTGGAATAAAATTTTTTGACAACAGCAGAACCAGTTTTTTTAGTGTAAATTCTGAGGGATTTATCAAACCTGAAATACTAGATAAAAAAGAAACAAATTTAGCATCATGAAGACTCCTAATCAATCTAAGAAAACATGATGATTTTGGTAGCAAAGAGGAAAGATAAAAAGAGTAAAAAATAGCTCAAACAGAGTTCAAAAAATATTTCTTTCTTTGCTTTTGTTAATTTTCTAGTAAATATGAGCTAAACTCCTATACCTAATTCAAAAAAGGTACACATCATCTTTGGAGCCCAAAAATAAATAACAACAATACTTATCAATTCTTTCAATTTTTTTATCAAATTGACTTCAAAATTTATAATTTTATCTTTATTAGTTCTCAAATTTTCAATTTATATTGTTTTAACTCAATTCTCAAATTATATTTTATTTATTTTTTGTTATTTTTTAAATTTTTTTAAATTAAAAAATTAAATTATATCACTCATGTTATGTTAATAACATTTTTAATTTTTTTATTATTTTTTTAAAATTATTTTTAATCTAGCCCATATAACTGTTAGGTCACTAGCCTAAGTCAGGTACCCAGTAAGTAGCAAGCATCACAGTAGCAAGCACGTGTGATGCGTGCGGTACAATGATGTGCTACTTATAGTTCACTACAAAGTAACAAGTGAATTATATTGCAAAGCGGGAAAAAAAGAAAAGGGACTTACCTGGTTCAGGAGACAGACGTGATGGAGGACTGGCCAAAGCTACTTTATTCCCCTCTGCCTTTCTTTGTACGCTTCTCCTCTGGTCTTGCTTTTCTTTGCTTATTTTCTTTTCGCTTCTCTGGGTTTTTTTTTTTTGGTTGCTTTTTTTTTTGTTTCCCTAGTTTTTTGGTCTTTTTTCTCGTCCCTAATTAAAACATTATCCATTCACTTTGCATTGATATTCTTTAAATTTTTTTGGTTTATATTTGCAATTAAGTTTTGAATTTTAATAACACGCATAACTATACCAGCCACCTCACATCCTTCTACTATGATGAGCAAGTAGCAGTTGAACTTGTGTTGTCACCCTCACTAAGATAAGCCACTTCCACACTTGAACACTCATTTCAATATCTATTGTAAAAGATAGTAGAGCTTTTGGCTCTTCTCATCAAGGGAAAAATATTATTTTTCAGATATTCAATCTATCAAAAAAGCACATCCTGGCCACCAATTCACATCAAAACACTACGAACTTACAAGTCTCGGACAAGTGATAAAAGGGAAAAATTCATTCCTTTAGTTTACAATCTTAAAAAAGGAAATAAAAAATACCAATTCTTTAAGACTCCAAATCAATTCTCATATATACTAAATTCAAAGAAGAAACAATTAATTAAGAATTTAATATGACAAAACACAAGCCTTTACTAACAAAACACAAGAATTAGAACCTTATATGTAAAAATAATTATAACTATCACACTAGAATATCGCGACAATCAATTAAAAATATTTGAAAAAAGAACAGATATCTAATATCTTATTTTTGAAAAAAAAAAATTTAGTTCAAAGAGTCATCATCTAATATTATGATTACTAGGAATCCTAATTACTTCCTAGAGATTCTATGGTACGAAATTAATTACATAAAAAGAAAAATGTTATCACCTCTTAAGCGTCCTGTATAAAACATACTTCATTGCTTATTTTATTTAAAATTATTAAGAATTTATTCCTATGATATTTCTGACTATAACGTGAAATGACTAATAAAGATAGTCTATTTTTATTTCAAGCACAAACAGTTAAGATTAATAAATCTTGGTCTCATCTAGTGTAATGATTTGATCTTTGCAAAGGGATGCATTTTATAAATCTATAAACAACGAGTCCACTGTATCATTTATACATGTATTCAAAACACATGGTTCAATAATCATGATGTGAGGGTGATAATTTATTTTTTATTTATACACTTTGATTTAAAGATAAAAAATCAAAAAAAAAAAATAGAAGGTAACATAGTAAGGAGAAATTACAAAGTTTCTCCCTTTTTTACACTTCAGCCATTGAAAAAATAAAAGATAAAAGATCAATCTAAGACTGAAATATCCCAATTAAACAATACCCATTTACTTCATTACTCGCTAAACGGAAAAATATTCAAAATCCAATCTTTACTTGTCCATTAGATCCTCAGGTAGATAAAACACTCTTTCTCCATGTTTGGGAACATCCACGAGTGGAACTACACATGCCTTCCATAACTCTATATTATCCTAGAACCATAATGTCAATTTTCCTAGAAAACAAACAAAATAAATAAATAAAGTCATTTCACACTTCACCTTGATTGTTCCCCAGTGGAATTTACCATCCTCCTCTTCCTATTCCTCGATTCGTAGCCATCACTTTTTAAAACCCACCAAAGCAACAAAAGCAGCAGCCAAAGTCAACGAAAACTTGAAGAATTGTGCTTTCAAAATAGAGACTTGCGAGAGAAGAAAAATGCGAGATAGCCAGAGAGGTAGAAGCGAGGTTGGCTATGAAAAGGGCTTTGGTGGCCATCGAGAGAGAAAGGGTTGAGAGGAGGAACTTTTGGATTTGAGTTTTTTTAAGACACTTTTCTATTTATACTTCTGTTAAGTTTACAATATTTTTAATTTTTTGGTTCAACAATTCTGATTCGATTTAATTCAATCAATTTTAAATTTTTTAAACCAAAATCGAATAGAATTGATTTTTTTTTTCTAGTAGGTTTTTTTGTTTGATTTTTTTGTTTTTCTCCCTCATCCCTAATTAAAATACTATCCATTCACTCTGCATTTTTTAAAAGTTTTCTATGTAGCTCCGGTTAACATTTGCAATGAGTTCCTAGTTTTAATAATCTTTGCATTTACGTAAAAATATTTCATTACATTCTTGTTTTTATCTCTAAATAGCTGTAAGAGAAACGAAAGGAGAGGAAAATTGATGCAAATCTGAAAAGGAGCCCCTGTAATGCCGTGACCAAAGCCTCCACAAACATTAGGAGCTGCTGCAATTCTATTTCTTTCCTGATGGTATTTTCCTAGTAAGAGCTAAAGATTTATTCTATTATTGGTTTCCTAGTTGAAATCAAAAATAGTATGTTAAGTTTAATATTTAAAGGTTGAATGAAAAGATGAGAAGACAATTTATTTTGGCCATATAACGACTTTGAATAAAGTTTTCATTCGAGTGATTCCATCAAATACAGAGAGATTTTGTGTCTCACCCTGTTGACACGATCAAAAGATTAATATCTTTTTTCAAATACAGGAGTGTCGAAGTAATAAATAATCCAGTAAGACAGAAATTGAACTATATGGGGGTTAATTGTATAAATTATAGATAACAATAATACAACAACAACAACAATAGTAATAGTAATAGTAGTAGTAGTAGTAATAGAATAAGAAGAAGAAAAAGAAGAAGTTGATTAGAACTTTGAGATGGAAAATTAATGTAAGGATTAAATAATGATAACAATAAATGTCAAGGTTAAAGGATCCATTAATAGTATATCAAACAAGTATAGTATAACCTCTTATTATTCAACTGGAAACCACACACAAAGAAAGTTCCAATCCGATTATAAATTGTTAAAATAATTACATTAATTATCTTATTTGATTAATGGTAATACTTGTAAATCTCGTCAAGCATTCATGATTATACTTATGTTAACAACAAATCAAGATCCTTTCATAGCTCGGGTGTCGGTTATACGATACAGTATAGGGTATAAAAGTGCTAAACATTTGTTGTGCTAAGTGTTATAAAATATAAATCTAGATTAGTCATTAACAAGCAAAGTATTAAAGAGTGAACAAGATAATAAATATAAAACATGTTAGTATCAAACATTAAAGTCCATGTTAAGTTTACACTATACTTATTCTTACACCATTAGTATAACCTTTTCACCTTGACATAATAAACTTAACTAAATATAATGAAAGAAAGCAAAATAAATAAAGAAAATAAGAACATAAATAAGATAAAAGTTAATTAAGTAAAGAAAAAGAAATGAAAGGCATAAACAAGATATTAATAAAAATAAAACTTAAGCATTACAAAAATATAAAGAGAGAAAGCAAGAGCATGATTTTGATCTAGAAACCAAGATGTCTAAATATATGGCAAATGCCTTTTTTTATAGGCTAAAATTGAGAACTATTGATTTGATGACTAATTGATGAGTGGGTGACCAACTCTTGACTTGACGACAATCCTTATCTTTTCTTTTCTGCCCAAAACGTCATTGATAACATTAGAATTAGAACCACTTGAAAACATGAAAGTTGTAGGAAATTATCTCAGCTTCCTAGGAAAAAAATAGAGGTCATTTGGACTACTAGAACTCCAGATATAGGCAAAAAACTAGATAGTGTTCGGGCTGCAAGATAAATTTAGACTTCTTTGTTATTGCTAGAATTTGGACTTGAAAATGAACTTTTTAAATCTTGGCCTCCATGAAAGTTGTAGGCCTATATCTTACCTTTTCATCTATATAAAGTAGACCTAAATCTGAGTTCTACAACTCTAGATATGACCCAATTACCGAACAGTGTTCCGGTTTGGACTGCACCGATATTTTTTTTCTAAGTTTGGCCATCTCTTTGTCCTTTCAATTTAAGTTTCTAAACTCATCAATCAATCCTTTTATTTATGTGATAAGCTTACATTTAAAATGAATATTTACTATAAATTAAAGGTATGTTATATTATTAAATATCTTAGTATAAAATATGTTTTAGTTAAGGAGTTATTGATACTTCAAGTGCAAAATGATGATATAAAACCTTGATAAAAATGCACTTTTAAGAAGTAATCACCTATCCTTGGCTTTAACGTGAGTTTGATTCGAGGATTGCACTAATTTTGGTATTAGAGCTTTTGTGTAGTTACCCAGTTCCATTCATTGCAGTATTCCACGCCCATGCCTATAGCCCACAGTGGTACTTCATACACCTTGGCAAACAACTCAAACTCTTCCAATCAAAACCCAAACAACTGAAACCCAAACAACCTGGACCTAACCAACTAGAACCCAAACAACTCAAATTCAACTAATCAACCAAAACCCAAACAACCCAAACCCAGCCAACCAAAACACAAACACCCAAGGCACAAACCAACCTTAGTTACGATAATAAGTTAATCAAATTTACATAGTAATGAAACAACGTATTCATTAAATGGATGTAATAGAGGAGCATTATGCTCGAGAGGAGTATGGGCACTTCAATCAATGAATACATAGAACAGTTCGTAGAAAGGGGTTGGGTGACAGTGATGAAGATGCTTATGAAGGAGAAGAAGGAAACCAAGAGTTTGAAAACCAGGAGCCTCGAGTCTAACATCATAGGCAAAACACGTATCGAGGGCATGCAGATCATGGTGCAGGCTATCAACCTCTTAATGAACAAACCAAAAGAATGAAGGTTGATGTGCTAGATTTTCTTAAAAAATTAGAACCCAATGCTTTTGAAGACTGGTTAATGGCTATTAAGGATTCTTTTGACTAGTTTTCCATTTCAAAAGATAGGAAGGTTCGTATTGTTCAGATGAAATTGAAGGGGAATGCACGAGCATGGTAGGGAAGCATGGAAGAACAATTGCCCTGAACATACAAACCAACAGTTTCTGATTGGGTAGAGATGAAAGAACAACTAAAAGAAAATTATTTTCCCATTGACTATGTGCAAATGATGTTCGAGGAGATGTTGCAACTCAGGCAAGGGTCATTGAGCTTTAATCAATTTACTGATCGCTTCCATAAATTGACTGTTTGCAGTAAGGTTGTGGAGACTGAGCAACATACCTTAGCTTGATATCACACGGGACTACACAACAAACTGCGTAAAGAAATATGGACTGCACACTTAATCAATATAGAGGAAGCATATCAATTGGCACTCTAACATGACCAAAAGATTTATGTCTTGTCTCAAGTGCAGAAGTGTCAAAGTAATAATTAACTCTATAAAACCAGAGTCGAACCACATGGAGGTTAATTGTATAAATTATAAACAAAAATAATAATAACAGTAGTAGTAATAATAATAATAAAAATAATAATGAAGATGAAGAAGAAGAAGAAGAAGTTGATGAGAACTTTAAGATGGAAGATCCAATGTAAGGATTAAACAATGATAATAATAAATGTCAAGGTTAGAGGATCCACTAATGATATATCAAATAAGTATAGTATAAACTCTTGTTATTCAATTGGAAACCATACACAAAAAAGGTTCCAATCAAATTATAAATTGTTGACATAATTACATTAGTTATCTTGTTCAATTAATGCTAATACATAAAATATTATCAGGCATTTGTGATTATAACTTATATTAACAACAAATCACGTTCCTTTTATAGCGCAGGTGTAGTTTATACCATACAGTTGAGCTATGAAAGTGCTAAATATTTGTTGTACCAAGTGTTATACAACATAAATCTATATTAGTCATTTAACAAGCAAAGTATTAAAGAGTGAACAAGACAACAAATACAAAACATGTTAGTATCAAAAGTAAGGTCCATGTTGGGTTTATATTATGTTTATTCCCACACCATTAGTGTAACCTTTTTACCTTGACATAATAAATTTAACTAAACATAATTAAGGAAATAAAAATAAATAAACAAAATAAGAATGTAAATAAAATAAAAGTTAATTAAGTAAAGGAAAGGAAATGAAAGGCATAAACTTGATATTAATAAAAGCAAAATAGAAGCAATACAAAGAGAGAAAGCAAGAGCATGATCTTGATCGAGAAACCAAGATGACTAGATGCATGACAAATGCCCTTTTATAGGCTAAAATTAGGAACTATTGATTTGATGACTAATTGATGAGTGGGTGGTCACCTCTTAACTAGTTGACAATCCTTATCTTCTCTTATCTGCCCAAAATGTCATTGATAACATCACATTTGGAACCACTTGAAATATGAAAGTTATAGGAAATTGTCTCAATTTTTTAGCAAAAAAAAAAAATAAAGGTCATTTAGACTTCTAGAACTCTAGATATGGGTCAAACATTGAATAGTATTTGGGTTGTAGGACAGATTCAGATTTCTTTGTTGTTGCTATAATTGAGACTTGAAAACAGCTTTTTTAAATCTTAGACTCCACATGAAAGTTGTAGGCCTATGTCTTACCTTTTCATTCATAAAAATTAGACCTAAATCTGAGATCTACAGTTCCAGTTATGACCCAAATACCGAACAGTGTTCCAGTTTGAACTACACCGGCATCTCTTTTCTAAGTTTGACTATTTATTTTTCCTTTCAATTTCAGTGCTTAAATTTATCAATCAATCCTTATATTTATGTGATAAGCCTGCATTTAAGATGAATATTTATCATAAATTAAAGGTATCTTATATTATTAGATATATTATTATAAAACATGCTTTAGTTAAGGAGTTATTGATACTTCAAGTTCAAAATGATGATATAAAACTTTGATAAAAATATATTTTTAAATACTTAAGTAATTTATATTAGGCCATTACTATCAATTTCTGAATCTTAACCCTCACCTGAAGTTTTGTAATAGTTGCTTCAATCATACTTTTTTCCTTAACAATAGTTTCTAAATCTTTATTGTTTTTCAAGTTTTAATGACTCCATTATTATATTAAGTTTAATATGTGAATTTGAGTTTTCTATATATTAAAAACTTAAATCTTATTATAGATGATATATTTAAATTAATCTTTTGCATTACTCTTCAATTTAAAAGAAAATTTAAAAGATTTAATTTTTAAAAAAATATAAAAACAAATAATACGTTGATATCTGCTCCTTTAAAGTTGTGTCATGTACTATCTATAAATAATTGTATTTGAAAATATATTAAATAAATTTTTTATATTAAAACATAAAAATTATAAAAAATACTAATTTTTTATATAAATATATTTTTAAAAAATAAAAACTATCTTACTCTAAACTTGTATTAACGGGTTGCCTCTATTAGATTCTCTGAATTCAAATAAAATGTTTTTTTGAATAAAGAAATTTACAGATCACATTCACTCGGACTGTGATTATTAATTTAATGGAAGCCACGGCAGTCGTTTTACCATGGACATTTCTTATAAACGGTATCCAAGAATCCTTCACCCCCACACCAAACCAAACTATGGCTTCCTGTATCTCTCTTTCCTGTAGCATCGCTTTAGCAGCCTCCTCTTTCTTGCCTTCCTTCCCAGAAACACACCGAGTTCCCAGAATTGAAAAGCCAAACCGTCACCATATCCCGATTGTTTCTTGCAAATCAGGCAAGAATGATCACGAACAAAAAGCATACCTATTTGATTTTCTTTTCATTTTTTACTCTTATGGCCATTATCATAGTGTCGACCTCTTTCTAATAAATGTTGAGAGATTGGTTTAGTGATTACAGAGATTAGCTCTATTATTTGATTTTATGGAATTAAATTTTAATTAATATTTAAAAAATAATTTTTTTAAATATAGCAGGCAAACATAAAGGATATATTTTTAAAATTACCCTAGAAAAAATTTAACTCTTATTTAGAAGAGTAGTAATAATTATTTTTTAAATATTGTTTTGAAAATACAATAAAATTTTTATTTTTAAAAAAATTATGTTTAACACAACAAATCAAAATATCTTAAAATAAATTAATTTTAAATAAAAATAATAATTTTAAAATACAAATACCAACATCATGAAAATGAAATACAGATGCTGCAACTTTTGATAAACAAGGTTGATCTGATACTAGTGTCCACACAGGGGCCATCACTTGAGATTCGACTGCCCTTTCTCGTGTCCACATGCTCAGAAGGCTATAGCTGTGGAAAAGGCATCGAAGAGTAATGCACATTTTCCACAGACTCCACATGCTCAGATGGCTCAATCGATTTTTGAATCTGCCCACAGAAATGCAATCAGCTGGCTGTAAAAGGACAGCGAGAACAGAACATCGAGCATGCATAATTTCTGGCGTGTATGTTAAGATAACGGGGCTGCCGTAGTCTTTAAAAATATTTTTTTATTTAAAAATATATTAAAATAATATTTTTTTTAAAATAATTTTAAAAACATTAAAAATATTAATTTTAAAAAATAAAATTTTATTTTTTAAAATATTTTTAAAACATAAAAATGCTTTCATATCTCTTCCTTTGAAGTTGTGTCATGTAATCTGTATAATTGATTTTATTTAAAAATATATTAAATAATTTTGTTATATTAAAACATAAAAAATGTTAATTTTTTTTATGAATATATTTTTTTAAAAAATAAAAACTATCGTACTCCAAATTTGTATTCAGTGGTTGCCTCTATTATTCTTTGAATTCAAATAGAATGTTTTTTTAATAAAAAAAATTTACAGATCACATTTACTCCGACTGAGATTATTTTAATGGAAGCCACAGCAGTCGTTTTACCATGGACATTTCTTATAAATGGTACCCAAGAATCCTTCAACCCCACACCAAACCAAGCTATGGCTTCCTGTATTTCTCTTTCCAGTAGCATCCCTTTAGCTGCCTCCTCTTTCTTGCCTTCCTTCCCGAAAACACACCGAGTTTCCAGAATTAAAAAGCCAAACCGTCTCGATATCCCGATTGTTTCTTGCAAATCAGGCAAGAATGATCACGAACAAAACCCTGCCACCAGAAGAGATCTGCTCATTGGTCTCGGTGGACTCTATGGAGCAACTAGACTTAGTGATCCATTTGCCTATGCTAACCCCATTGCACCCCCAGACTTAACCCAATGTGAGCTCGTTAGCCTGCCATCCGAAAGTAATCCCACGAACTGTTGCCCTCAAACTTCCACAAAGATCAAAAACTTCGAATTCCCTTCTGCGTCCTCCCCAATGCGCATTAGGCCTGCTGCTCATTTAGTTGATAAAGCCTACCTAGCTAAATACGCCAAAGCCATTGCACTGATGAAAAGTCTTCCTGACGATGATCCACGTAGCTTCAAGAACCAAGCTAACGTTCATTGTGCTTATTGTGATGGTGCTTATCACCAAGCAGGCTTTCCTGATTTACAACTTCAAATTCACTTCTCGTGGCTCTTCTTTCCATGGCATAGAGCCTATTTATACTACTTCGAAAGAATCTTGGGTAAACTGATTGATGATCCAACTTTCGGTTTGCCTTTCTGGAATTGGGATGCCCCTGCCGGCATGCAAATTCCAGCCATTTTTACTGACCCCAAATCACCACTTTATGACCCCCTTCGCGACGCGAATCACCAACCTCCGACATTGCTTGATCTTAATTTCTCCAAAGGAGATGCGAATCCAGACCCTGCAAAAGCAGAGGAATTGTATGCAAGCAATCTTAACGTAATGTACAGGCAAATGGTGTCCGGTGCCACGAAGCCTACTCTCTTTTTTGGAAAACCGTATCGTGCTGGTGATGATCCAAGTCCTGGAATGGGTACAATTGAGACCACCCCACACACTGAGATTCACATCTGGACCGGCGACCCCAATCAAACTAAAGGGGAAAATATGGGCAATTTCTACTCTGCAGGGAGAGATCCCATATTTTACTGTCATCACTCGAACGTCGACCGAATGTGGGACTTGTGGAAGAAAATACCTGGAGGCAAGCGAAAGGATATCGAGGATCCTGATTGGCTTAATTCAGAGTTTCTTTTCTGGAATGAGAATAAAGAGCTGGTTCGAGTAAAGGTTAAAGATACTCTTGACACCAAGAAGCTAAGATATGGCTTTCAAGATGTTCCTATTCCTTGGCTGAAAACCAGACCAACACCAAAATTAACAAGGCAGGAAAAATCACGTCGTTCAGCTGAAAAAAGCGTTGTATTAACACGACTTAGTGCATTCCCTGTTGTCTTGGATAAAGTCATAAGTGTGGAGGTTTCCAGGCCAAAGAAATCAAGAAGCGCAACGGAGAAAGAAGATGAAGCTGAAGTTCTAGTTATTGAAGGGATTGAGTATGAAGAAAATCAATTAATTAAGTTCGATGTCCTCGTCAACGATGAACCTGATTCACCTGGTGGACCGGACAAGTCCGAGTTTGCGGGAAGTTTCGTCAATGTGCCTCACAAGCATGCAAAAAAATCAAAGACAAATCTGGTATTGGGGATTACAGGATTGTTGGAAGATCTGGAAGCTGAAGGAGATGATACCCTTGTGGTGACTTTCGTGCCTCGGACTGGTGGTGATTTTGTTACCGTTGCTAATGTCAAGATTGAGTTTGTTGCTGACTGATCATGGTGATGAGAGGACATATGCTTACCATTTTCTTTTCTGTTCTATTTTTCCCCGTTTGCCTTCACTTGTTTTTCTCTTTCTATGTTGGTATTCAGTGAGTTTTCTCCTTTTTCTTTCAAGATGCTCATCTAATGGACCGTATTTCAATTTAGATACTACAATGGTTTCTTAGATGTGTTGCCAGAAGTAGATGAACAAAAATAACTATACCCACATGGTAAAATATCATCGTCATTTTAGACCTTTTTTTCAATGATACATAAACCTAAAACAATATGGTTTTTAAAGAAAAAAACTAAATTTTATCATAAACTAACCCAAATCAGATCTCAAATAAAAGAATCACCAAGTTGACCCTAGATCTTATATAACTAGGTCTAGATTGACAAAAATAACTAGGCTCATGCGGTAAAAAAAATAAATATCGAAACATAAATTAGGTGGTGGAAAAGAAAGAGAGAGGGAGAGAAAATGTCAAAGCATATCTTCTCAATTAAATTATAACCAATGTATATTATTTTGATATATTTTAAAATAAAAAATACTTTTAAAATAATTATTACTATACTATCAAATGCTATTTAAATATTTTTTAAAATAATATATATAATGTATGTGTAAGAGCAAGATTTCAAACACTAATGAATAAACTCAACAATATATATTTATTATGCAAAACTCTAAAATTACTCACAGATTATTACTAGCTTCAGCAATGAATTACTTTCTTACCTTAATTGAGGAAATTTAATGATTTTAGTTTAGGAGTTCAATAACTACAAAGGTACCTCGTACCTCGTGAATGATCTTATGAGAAATTGAAAGATGTCTCCCTTTTTAACACTCGGGTCCTTCAGAAAGGTGCGTGGTCCAGCCAGCTTGCAATGTCCACTGACTCCGAGCTTGATCATCGGAGGTGGGTTCACTTATGCGGCAGTGGACGAGGAGGTTTTCTCCTCTATTTTTAAGAGGGCAAAAAAGGCCAATTTTATGTAAAATTATCATTGCAATGGACAGATAAATAGCCAATTTTCCGCACCTCTCGCTTGTAGTACAACATGATATCTTATTCCCAGAAAAAATCTGCTTTTTTCTTTTCGTAAAATCGTTTTTGAAAAGGTAACGTAGGGTTAAAATTCAATCACGTGTTTGTGAAAAAACAACTATGGATTTCATGTTGTGTTGATTCTTTGAACTTTACATTAGTGACAAAAGCCCACGTGGTGTCACAATAATGGATGGGCCATGCCATTGGCATCCATACATCAAATCAAGATGCACTAAAAGACTGTTCAATTGTGTACCCGTGTGTACCGGGCATTATCTTCAAGTATAGCTGTGAGGGTGTAATGCGCCATGTGGAATCGGGTCTCCAAAATTGGTGATATTTTGTAAACCCGAGAGAGACAGAGAGAGAGAGAGAGACAGGGATAATGTTCGAAGAGAGAGAATTTCTTTTATCTTTTAAGGTGTTTTCGATATGTAATATACAAGAGTAATTTGATATTTTTATTTTATTTAAGAAATTATTTTGATTTATGATATAAAGTATAGTAAAAACATAATTAAATTATAAAATTATCAAGGTAATTTAAAAAAAACATTTAATGAATATTAACTTTTAAAAACAAAATTACATACTAAAATGAATAAGTAAGAGAAAGTAACATGATACTTCTGGACCTCTGAAAAGTAATTATTATCTTAGGTAATGATAAATCAAGAAAATATTTTTAAATATTTTTAATAATTTATTATTGAGAAAAAATATATAAATCAACTATCTGCTTAACATGATGATTTACAAAAACAAAAATTATAACACAAAATTTAAATTGACAATCGTGTAATTGATATTATGGCTAATTATATTTTTTATATAGTATAATAAAATATAATAAAAAGTTTAGGTAAATCATTGTAATAATTTATAGCATTCAAATTTTTATTTTTATTTTCATCATCAAACTTTCTGTTTCAATAAAGTTTTTTATATTTAATTTCATAAATTTTTTTTATCAATTTTTGTTAAGTAAAAAATTCAACAATGGAGGACCAAAATGTAAAATAAAGAGAAACTTGATGGTCAATCTTAAATTCAATAAAAATAGTTCTTTTTAGTTCACCTACTTTTAGTTTTCTTACTTTACAGTCCTTTAAGTTTTTTTCATTTTAATTTTGATCTAAAAATTTATTTTCTTAACATATTAATTTTTAAATTAGAAATATAAAAAAGAAAGTCTACTAAAAATAATGAAGGAGGGACAAAGTTAATAAATGATCAATTTTTAGCAATCAAAATTGTTTTTCTTGGTGTCAATTGTTCCATTCAATAAGGCAAGTTCAATGATGGTGGATTATTCCTAAACATGTCTAAAAAAATAGATTAGGCTTGGTTTATATATTTTTTTTATTCTACTAATTTTTTTTTATTTAAGTGATTTTAGAATGTTTTACATTAGCAGGGAGTTATGGGTATTTTATAGTATTTTGAGGTTTTTTAGGTGAAAATAGCTAGAAAATAAATATTGAGGAAAAAAAACCCCTCCTTTGCATTTTATAGCTACCATAATAGTGACTAGATTTTGAAATATTATCTACTTAAAAAAAATTGTATGAGCTGACAACGTAATGTGCTACCTGCTCCTTATGAAAAGATTAAAAAAAAAGACATGAACTAGGCTATGAAGCCTATACTCACCTAGCCTTTTAGTTCCGACCCATTAGTGTATGATCTACAAAAACACAAAGTTATTAAATCTAGTAGGATTGATAACCTGGATCATAGGTTTCATTGGTTAAATTATAGAACCCAAATCAATCCATTGTGCTATCATTTTTGTCGGGAGGTGCGAGCATCGACACGATGTCGTTTAACATTAACGAAGGCTTTTTATCATGTCTGCTGTGTGAGGTGTTAGGAAGGGTTTTTGGATTTAATTATAAAATAATGATTAATGTTTAGGAGTAGCCACCTAGTATTATGGTTACTAGGAATCTTTGGTCTACGAGTGTCTGAGTAAGAGATTGGTTGTGTAAGGAGAAGACACATCTCTCCTAGTGCACCCTATCTAAAGTAAGCTGCATTATTGTTTTATTGTTTTTTTCTAAGTTAGGTTTCTATTCGTTGATATTTTTCAAGGTTCAACACAGATCTCTCTTTATGAGAAAGTCTCTACTTTATTGAGTTAAATCCTAACCGTTCTAAAGTCTAAATTTTAGCATCATATTTTTATACCTCGTATCTTTAATACCTGAGAGTGTACTTTATCGTGTAATTTTACACTCCATAAATATTAAACCCTACATCTGGATTCTAAAAAAAATATTGAAATTTGTTTTTGATATGTTGGTCAATTCTTGATGGATAATCATTAACTGGTTACGATATCCATTTATGAATTTTTTTTTAAATAAAAAATATATAATTTTTGTTTTTTTTTCCTAAAAAAATATGTTTGGAAAAATTTTAGAATTTGACCATATGCATGAAAATAATTTTTTTTTGTTTTCAAAAGGGGAAATTAATTTAAACATTTTTTTAGATTTTTTTTAAATATTTTGAATTTGTTTGTAGATATTTCAGAGAAAACTAGATATTTTAATATCGTATTTGTAGTTTATAGTGTAAATATATAACCTGATTTTATGTAAAATTGATAGAAAAATATTTGAAAAAAATTAGAATTTATTAAAATGATTTTATTGAAATTTTTTGATTTTTTTGTTTTTTAGATAAAAAATATATTATTATAATATAATATTAAATATGTGGGTTGGGCTGACCTAGCTAACTGAGTTGAGTGCTACCTACAAAAAAGGGATTGATCTTGACCCAACTTCTCTTTTTTGGGGGATGGGTCATGACACGAGTAAAAGATTGATGTCTTCTTCCAAGTGTAGGAGAGTAAAAGTAATAAATAACCCGACAAGACTAGGATTGAACCACCAGTAGGTTAATGGTATAAATTATAACTAACAACAATACAACGACAATAACAACAACAAGAATAATAATAATAATAATAATAACAACAATAGTAATAATAACACTATTAAAATATTGATATCTTCTTCTAAGTGCAAGAGGGTAGAAGTAATAAATAACCCGGTAAGACTAAAGTCAAACCATAACTAATGATTGTGCATCAAAAGTGTCATTAAGCCTCTTATTTTACATATATATTTATTGTTTTTATTTGGTTTTTTTATAATAATTGATGTGTTTTTTAGTAATGAAGTTTGTTTTAATGTTTCGATAGGTTTTTGGAGCTTAAATGAATTAATTCAGGAAATTCAATGTCGGAATTCAGAACAAAGAATTGAAGAGACATTTAATTGAAAATTGAAGCAAATCTTGGTTCAAATAAGTGCTCTAAATTTGTCCCAAAAATCAATTCTATTCCAATTCTAGAAAAGAATATCATATGATCTATTTCAAGCCCAAACTTGCTTTATGTTGTGTGCAAACTTCAACCATTAAACACTTAAGGTTTCAATGTCAATCTTAACCCAAATAATAGGTATATTTATATACTTATTTGATGCTTAAATCCAGCTCCAAATCAACCCCAAATCAGCCCTAAATCAACATTCAAATCAGCCTAAAAACAATCCATGATCTTACATGTCCACACAACAACAATTGATTTATTTTGGGTAATCCATTGATCAAAGAAGGCAAGCACATGGATGGAAAGCTGGAGGGGACATTTTCACATTATTTTGGGTCAAAAAGAAGAAAGAGATATGATACGACTAAAAGGTTGATGTCTTCTCCCAAGTGCAGGAGTGTCGAAGTAATAAATAACCCGGCAAGACCGGGGTCGAACCACAGGGAGGTTAATTGTACAAATTATAAACAACAATTATAAACAACAATAATAGTAATAACGATAACAATAACAATAACAATAATAACAATAATAACAATAACAATAATAATAATAATAATAATAATAATAATAGTAGTAGTAGTACTAATAATAATAATAATAATAACAATAATAATAATAATAATAATAATAATAATAATAATAATAATAAATAAGGAGACGGAGAAGAAGAAGATGATGAGAACTTTAAGATGGAATATTAATGTAAAGATTAAACAATGATAAGAACAAATGTCAAGGTTAGAGGTTCCACTAATGGTATATCAAACAAGTATAGTATAAACTCTTATTATTGAATTGGAAACCACACACAAAGGAGGTTCCAATCATATTATATATTGTTAACATGATTACATTAGTCATCTTATTCGATTAATGCTAATACTTGTAAATCTCGTCAAGCATTCATGATTATAACTTATGTTAACAAAAAATCAAGTTCCTTTCATAGCTCAGGTGTCGGTTATACCATACATTATGGGCTATGAAAGTGCCAAGCATTTGTTGTATCAAGTGTTATACAACATAAATCAAGATTAATCATTTAACAAGCAAAGTATTAAAGAGTGAACAAGATAACAAATATAAAACATGTTAGTATCAAACATTAAAGTCCATATTAAGTTTACATTATACTTATTCTCAAACCATTAGTGTAACCTTTTCACCTTGACATAATTAACTTAGCTAGACATAATGAAAGAAAGCAAAATAGATAAACAAAATAAGAACATAAAAGCTAACTAAGTAAAGGAAAGGAAATGAAAGGCATAAACTTGATATTAATGAAAGCAAAGCATAAACATTACAAAAAATACAAAGAGAGAAAGGAAGAGCATGATCTTGATCTGGAAACCAAGATGCCTAAATGAATGGCAAATGCCTCCTTTTATAGGCCAAAATTGGGAACTATTGATTTGATGACTAATTGATAAGTGGGTGGCCAACTTTTGACTTGGTGACAATCCTTATCTTCTCTTGTCTGCCCAAAACGTCATTGATAACGTCAAAATTGGAGCCAGCTGAAAACATAAAAGTTGTAGGCAATTGTCTCAGCTTTCTTGTGTAACAAATTCAGCTCATTTGGACTTCTAGAACTCTAGATATGGCCAAAATACTGAACAGTGCTCGGGCTGGAAGACAGATTCGGGCTTCTTTGTTGTTGCTACAATTTGGACTTGCAAATGGCCTTTTTAGATCTTAGGCTCCATATGAAAGTTGTAGGCCTATGTCTTACCTTTCCATCCATATAAATTGGACCTAAATATGAGATCTGTAGCTCCAGATATGACCCAATTACAGAACAGTGTTCCGGTTTGGATTGCACCGACATCTCTTTTCTAAGTTTGGCCATCTCTTTATCCTTGCAATTTAAGTTCTTCAAGTCATCAATCAATCCTTTCATTTATGAGATAGGCCTGCATTAAAAATAGACATTTATCATAAATTATAGGTATCTTATATTATTACATACATTATTATAAAACATATTTTAGTTAAGGAGTTATTGATACTTCAAGTGCAAAATGATGATATAAAACCATGATAAAAATGCACTTTTAAGTACTAATCACACCCCCCAACCATCTTATTACTAGTCCCTAGTAATCAAAGCATTAAAACAATTTGCAAATTTCACAAAGCAAGGTATTCATCATTTAACTTCCATTAATCTATCCAGATAAACAAACTCTCATTAAATTTATATATCTGCTCAATACCTCTTAACAAGATATTAATAAACCTTTTTTTTTTGTGCTCAATGTATCAACACATAATTATGGGGCTTTTCTTGGAAGAAAACAAAATTTTTGTTCTAATGTTTAAGGTTAACTTCCTTGGGTTGAGATTATTATTTTTGTCTTCTTTTTTTTTTCTTTTTTTTTTAAAAAATCTATATACATATAATTTAAAAACATCATGCATCTTTAACCCATGTAATGAGCTTTCAGCTAATGACTCCCAAACCAGTTGGTCTCAGGGCATTAGGTGTTAAGACACCCTTACGAGCTTAGTAACTCGGGTCGCAGATACTGATATGTAGATAGTGCAATGTTTGATTCCCTTAAGCTTTTCTCCTCAACCCATGTGACACGACTGAAAGATTGATGTCTTCTCCCAAGTGCAGGAGTGTCGAAGTAATAAATAACCCGGCAAGACCGGGGTCGAACCATAGGGAGGTTAATTGTATAAATTATAAAAAATAATAATACAACAACAACAACAACAACAATAATAACAACAATAACAATAATAACAACAATAACAATAATAATAGTAATAACAATAATAATAATAATAATAACAATAATAATAATAATAGTAATACTAATAATAATAATAATAATAATAATAATAATAATAATAATAAAGAAAGAGAAGAAGAAGAAGATGATGAGAACTTGGAGATGGAAAATTAATGTAAGGATTAAACAATAATAATAACAAATGTCAAGGTTAGAGGTTCCACTAATGGTATTTCCAACAAGTATAGTATAAACTCTTATTATTGAATTGGAAACCACACATAAAGGAGGTTCCAATCAGATTATATATTGTTAACATGATTACATTAGTCATCTTATTCAATTAATGCTAATACTTGTAAATCTCGTCAAGCATTCATGATTATAACTTATGTTAACAACAAATCAAGTTCCTTTCATAGCTCAGGTGTCGGTTATACCATACATTATGGGCTATGAAAGTGCCAAGCATTTGTTGTACCAAGTGTTATACAACATAAATCAAGATTAATCATTTAACAAGCAAAGTATTAAAGAGTGAACAAGATAACAAATATAAAACATGTTAGTATCAAACATTAAAGCCCATATTAAGTTTACATTATACTTATTCTCACACCATTAGTGTAACCTTTTCACCTTGACATAATTAACTTAGCTAGACATAATGAAAGAAAGCAAAATAGATAAACAAAATAAGAACATAAAAGCTAACTAAGTAAAGGAAAGGAAATGAAAAGCATAAACTTAATATTAATGAAAGCAAAGCATAAACATTACAAAAAATACAAAGAGAGAAAGAAAGAGCATGATCTTGATCTGGAAACCAAGATGCCTAAATGCATGGCAAATGCCTCCTTTTATAGGCCAAAACTGGGAACTATTGATTTGATGACTAATTGATAAGTGGGTGGCCAACTTTTGACTTGGTGACAATCCTTATCTTCTCTTGTCTGCCCAAAACGTCATTGATAACGTCACAAATGGAGCCAGGTGAAAACATGAAAGTTGTAGGCAATTGTCTCAGCTTTCTTGTGTAAAACATTCAGCTCATTTGGACTTCTAGAACTCCAGATATGGTCAAAATACCGAACAGTGCTCGGGCTGGAAGACAGATTCGGGCTTCTTTGTTGTTGCTACAATTTGGACTTGCAAATGGCCTTTTTAGATCTTGGGCTCCATATGAAAGTTGTAGGCCTATGTCTTACCTTTCCATCCATATAAATTGGACCTAAATCTAAGATCTGTAGCTCTAGATATGCCCCAATTACCGAACAGTGTTTCGGTTTGGATTGCACCGACATCTCTTTTCTAAGTTTGGCCATCTCTTTATCCTTGCAATTTAAGTTCTTCAAATCATCAATCAATCCTTTCATTTATGTGATAGGCCTGCATTAAAAATAGACATTTACCATAAATTATAGGTATCTTATATTATTAGATACATTATTATAAAACATATTTTAGTTAAGGAGTTATTGATACTTCAAGTGCAAAATGATGATATAAAACCATGATAAAAATACACTTTTAAGTACTAATCACACCCCTCAACCAGCTTATTACTAGTCCCTAGTAATCAAAGCGTTACAACAATTTGTAAATTTCACAAAGCAAGGTATTCATCATTTAACTTCCATTAATCCATCCAGATAAATAAACTCTCATTAAATTTATATATCTGGTCAATACCTCTGAACAAGATATTAATAAACCTTTCTTTTGTGCTCAATGTATCAACACATAATTATGGGGCTTTTCTTGGAAGAAAATAAAATTTTTGTTCTAATGTTTAAGGTTAACTTTCTTGGACTGGGATTATTATTTTTGTCTTTTTTTTTTCTTTTTTTTTAAATATATATACATATAATTTAAAAACATCATGCATCTTTAACCCATGTAACGAGCTTTCAGCTAATGACTCCCAGACCAGTTGGTCTTAGGGCATTAGGTGTTAAGACACCCCTACGAGCTTAGTAACTCGGGTCGCAGATACTGATATGTAGATAGTGCAATGTTTGATTCCCTTAAGCTTTTCTCCTTAACCCATGTAACAAGCGTTGGGCCAATAGCTCCCAAGTCAGTTGACTTTAGGGTATTAGGTGTTAAAACACCCTTTCGGGCTTAATTGCTTAGGTTAGGGAGGCTACGAAACCAAACTTATCTACATTTTTATTATCATCATTTTTTCTCTTTTTTTTTTCTTTTTTTTTCATGTTTTTTTTTAATTATATACAATCCCTTTCCCTTAGTTGTTACCTTTAACAAAAGAACATAAATAATGTAATAATCCAATATGCAACCCACAATCATATGTTAAAGTGTGTGTGTGTAAATTAAGGTTGAAGAATACATGTTAAATAAGTATATGAGCAGAAGTAAGTGGTAACAATACGAGAGTTTGTAAACCTTAATATATTATAATAGACCTTGTTAAGAATGGTTACTAAGATGCGTCTCAAGAGTCACTTTAACAAAAGAACTCCTTTACTCTGCCATCCTAGTAACAACAATTATGCACATGCTTAATGAAATGAAAAACAATTTTTTTTTTATCAACTACTACCCTCTCCCCCCAACCAAAATGAAACATTGTCCTCAATGTTCTAAGGTAGAAAGATAGAGTATAAAAGATATCACCTGAAATAACGAACACTGACAAAACCTGAAACACACTGAAACAAAAATAAGAAATAACAAAACACAATAATAAAACCAAAATACACAAAAATTCACAAATGAAGGCTCAAATCCAATCTAAGCTTTTTACGGCTTCCCGTAGATGACCAATTTATGCGACTCATGGAAGGATCAATCACAGGAATGAAAGATTGTAGTTGGTCAATCAATTGTTCAGCAGTAGTAGCAGAGATTATGATTTGTCGTGTAGAAGATGTTAGAAATTCCTGTTCCACAGCATGATCAAGAAAAGACAACAACTTGTCATAATAACCATTAACATTTAACAAACCAATGAGTTTATGGTGAATGTGCAATTGAGCCCAAGAGGAAATATGAAAGATCTCTTCCAATGTGCCTAGACCACCCGGTAAAGCAATGAAAGCATCAGCATGGTTAAACATTGCATTCATTCGAGCCGACATTGTGGAGACCTGAAGTTCCTCTCCAATTGTTTTTCCAATGATGTCCCCTTGTGCCAAAGCTTCAGGGACGACCCCCAAAACTTGACTACCTCCTAAAAATGCAGCTATTGACACACCTCCCATTAACCCAAGACTGCCTCCCCCATACACTAAATGAATCTTTCTCTCAGCTAGCACCTGACCAAGATGGTTTGCTGATTCTAAAAACTCCTTTTCTTTCCCAGGACTAGATCCACCAAAAACACAGATATTTCTTATTTGATGACTTGAGGAACTTGCCATTGCTACACACTTCTGTATTTGTTGAATGTATGGGTTGAGTAGAAATGAAAGGAAGGAAAAGAGGGTTTTATAGATGAGAAAGTAGAAAGGCAATCATAACATCTATATGTAGGCCAGCTAGAGTCTCACACACTCTCTCTCTCTTTTTATTTATTTACTTTTGAAAAAAAACATGTGTATGTATAGGTAGTTGTGATTGTGGCTCACATCTTCCCTTGGTTTTACGTCCAAGAACGGCTTAAACGCCCTCTATGGGTCGGGGATAGGCTTCCCATCCAGTTTTCTTAAAAACTGGCAAACAGGGTCTTTTTTAGTTAGATTCCCAAGACTAAGTCGATCATGTTCTTTATGAAATAGTGGCCATAAATCATGAATTACATGATGCACATTGCTTGACCGCTTTTTATGATCGGCTTGTTTTAACTCGCAAGTGCACGAGTGTGCGATGTAGCAATTAACTCGGTAAGATCGAGGTCATATCCACAGAGAGCTAGATCTGGAAATTAAGCTAAGTAACAAAAAAAAACTCAAGAGAAATTAAATTAACAATAACTTGGTTGAAAATAATTGATGGATTTGTTTTCAAAGATAAAAAAAATGTAAATAGATTTTAAATGACAAGAAAAGTAAGTCTTGGTCCAAATCAATTTTAATGGTGATGTATTGGTGATTTCTTCAACATATATAAGATAACTCAACCTAATCTCAACGATGGTGATATTAGATCGGAAGATATTACAATGAAGATTAGAAAGATGAAGATTGATTATTGCTTAAGAATGAACTAGTACTTTCATATTAAGTAAGACATTGAATCAAGCAATCTCTATACCAAAACTAAAGTTTGTGCATAAAAATTCAAGATTATAACATTACCTAAATGATTTCTAAAATTTCTTTACAATAATAAATCATTCATGAAGAAAATAAGAAGATAAACATTAAGATTCATTCATATCCTAAAGAACTCACCTCAATCACCATTATCCTTGATTTGGATCCAAGAAAGAGTTTAGCCAACCATGATTATATATAAGAACACTTCAATAAACATGAAAGAACTTGAATCCAACTGAAAAAATAAGTTTTACAAACTAAAGAACCGAAATCTATAAAGAAGAACACAATACAATTTCAGAAAAAATTCGGACACAAATCTGACTCTAACTTTGGACAGCAATTCGACCCTCTTAGAAGCTTTTTTTGGAGAAGTATATTAGAGACATATTTATAGGCAATTCTGTCACCTTTCCAGATCATTAAAGAACAGCTCATTTGGACACCTGAGTCAAAAGTTATGGGCAAAACACCGAAAGGTGTTCTGAAAAATCAAATCAAGACAGCTTTACAACTACTTTGGTGCACGTTTTTCTTCCTCATTTATGAGGTGTCTCCTTCTTCTTTTTGACCCAAAATAATGTTAAAATATCCCCTCCAGCTTTCCATCCATGTGCTTGCCTTCTTGGATCAATGGATTACCCAAAATAAATCAATTGTTATTTGTTGTGTGGACATGTAAGATCATGGATTGTGTTTGGGTTGATTTGAAGGTTGATTTGGGGTTGATTTAGGGCTGATTTGGGGCTGATTTTTGGGCTGAATTTGAGCATCAAATAAGTATACAAATGTACTTATTATTTGGGCTAAGATTGACATTGAAACCTTAAGTGTTTAATGGTTGAAGTTTGCACACAACATAAGGCAAGTTTGGGCTTGAAATAAATCATATGATATTCTTTTCTAGAATTGGAATAGAATTGATTTTTGGGACAAATTTGGAGCACTTATTTGAACCAAGATTTGCTTCAATCTTCAACTAAATGTCTCTTCAATTCTTTGTTCTGAATTCCGACGTTGAATTTTCTGAATTAATTCATTTAAGCTCCAAAAACCTATCGAAACATTAAAACAAACTTCATTACTAAAAAACACATCAATTATTATAAAAACAACCAAATAAAAAAAATAAATACATATGTAAAACAAGAGACTTAATGACACTTTTGATGCATAATCACACATCTCCACTAGGATGCGTCTTAAGAGTCAATAGAAGATTATCTAAAGACTCTTTACTCAGGCCATCCTTAATGAATTGTATTTTATCTTCACGGTTTATAGATACCATTCCTAAAGAACGACATTGTGTATTACAAGTCCATCTAGCACATCGATGACAGACATCCAGTCGTTTTGCACGACGCTTCTTTGCAAAAGTGCTTTTACCTGTTCCAGGCATGTGTGAAATGAAGTTAGAGGACTCACCTGATAATCGGACCTTTGCTTCAATCAACCAGCGAATATCTTCAGGAATTCCATGATTCATTAACAATCTCAATCTTGCACATCTAGCACGGTAAATTTTTGTAATCGCATTCTGAGGCAGAGCGGGAAAATACTTTTTCAATTTTTCAAGATTAGTGTCCATTTTCAAATGAGAATTGGAAGAGAGATTCAAAAAATTGCACAGATATATACACAGATATCAGTAATTGTGGGAAACTGAAAGAACCGACTTAAGTCACGGAGTACCGTTATCCGCCATTTGACCGGGGTGAGATAAACTAACAAAAATCACTAAAAAAGAAACACAAAAACAATGTGAGAAAAGAAATAATCAACCTTTATCTACAAGATCATTCCAACCAGTTGATTCATTTTCACTAGGAAAATTATCAAAGTAAGCTTTCAAACGATGTCCATTTTCCTTAAAATCATTATCATTCATTGAATTCTCAATATCACAGGTCCCATAAGGATTGCTCCATCTTGGTCTTAGCTCTCTAGGGACTGCATAGATTTGAGAATCATAAAACAAAACTTTTTGACCAGTATCAATCTTTTGACAATTTTCACAAGTTTTGCACAATGCATGTGAGTCTTTGAACATGGTGGGCCAATAAAATCCATTTTGCAAGATTTTTGCAATTGTCTTTTTTGACGAGAAATAACTTCCACATGCTTCAGAATGACAAAGTTTAATGACACTACTTACCTCATTGTCGGGAATGAATCTTTGAAATATTTGATCAGGACAATATTTGAATAAGGTAGGGTCATCACAATAAAAATTCTTCACTTCGTTCAAAAACTTTTCTTTTTCTTGGGTACTCCAATCAGCTGGCAAATCTCCTAAAGAAAGAAAATTGATATTTTTATCATACCAAGGCATTGGACTAATAGAAAGTAAGGATTCGTTAGGAAAGTAATCATCGATTGGTGTGATGTCAGATGTCGAATCTGTTGTCACTGTTGACAAAAGATTCGCATCAACATTTTCGATGCTTGTTTCATCCGTGATTTCTTCCTCAGAATAAACCATTTGCAAATCTTCAATTTCATCCAATTCATTTTTACTTAAAGTAGATTCAAGTTGATCATAAACTAATTCGTCAATATGATCTACTTCTTGTAAATCATTATCATCTCCAGGTTGCTTGCAAATGTTGAAAATATTCATCTCCAATGTCATGTTTCCAAATGATAGCTTCATCAGTCCATTCCTACAATTAATCAATGCATTAGACGTTGCAAGAAACGGACGTCCTAAAATAACAGGAAATGAATTACATGCTTCAACAGGTTCTGTGTCCAAGACAATAAAATCCACAGGATAAATGAATTTATCGACTTGTACTAACACATCTTCAATTATTCCTCTAGGCACTTTTACAAATCTATCGGCAAGTAAAAGAGATATAGAAGTTGGTTTTAACTCACCTAGATTGAGACTCTGAAAAACTGAATATGGAAGTAAATTCACACTAGCACCAAGATCAAGTAAGGCTCTTTCAATTTTATGCTCTCCAATAAAGCAAGAAATTGTAGGACAACCAGGGTCTTTATATTTCAAAGCATTATTGTTTTGAAGAATAGCACTTACTTGTTCGGCTAGAAAGGCTTTCTTTTTCACATTCAGTTTCCTCTTCACAGTGCAGAGATCTTTCAAAAATTTAGCATAGGAAGGAACCTGTTTAATTGCATCCAGCAAAGGTATATTGATCCTTACCTGTTTGAAAATTTCATAAATTTCAGAATTGTGATTGACTTTCCTTTGTTTGGTCATGGCTTGAGGAAATGGAAGTGCTGGCGGTGAATCAGTCGTTTCCTTGCAATTTTCAGATTCATCCCCTTCCTTACCCTCAGAGATTGACTCATCATCTTTCTCATAAGGTTCAAGAGAGGGTTTTTCAATAACCTTACCACTGCGCAGAGTAGTGACTGATTTGACTTGATCCATGTGTTGGCTTCCGGAACTACTTGCATTTGCATTGTATTGCCCTTTGGGATTTTGTTGTGTTTGAGATGGAAACTTACCTTTCTCTTGGAAACTAAGAGCAGATGTTAATTTAGCAAGAGTATCTTTAAAATCTGTCATGTTTTGAACAAGATGAGTATTAATTGTCTCTTGCTTTTCAATGAATGCATGCAATGTTTCCTCAAGATTTCTTCTAGAAGGTGGAGCATAAGAAGGTGCATATCCATGAGAATTTTGGAAATTATGGTGTGCTTGAAATGGTGGTTGTGAAGTTTGTGCATTGTTATTCTCACTCTTCCAATTGAAATTTGGGTGATTTCTCCAACCAGGGTTGTATGTTTGGGAGTACGGTTTGTGGTTAGGCCTTTGGAAACTGTTTAAAGCATGGGCTTGTTCATGGAGACATTCCTTAAAAGAAGGCAAGGTTGGACAATCATTGGTTGAGTGTTCATTTGTTTCACAGATTTAACACACAATATTTTCAACAGATTTTAATTGACCACTCTTTTTCAATTCTAGTGCCTCGACTTTTCTAACTAAAGATGCAAACTTGGCTTGAAGGTCATGATCTTCCCTAAGGTTGTACATACCTCCATTAGATGTATGAGGTTGAGTTTTACTCGGTGCCTCATAAGTACCCGCGGTGTCCCAATTTTGAGCATTTTCAGCTAACAAGTCTAAGTACTCCATTGCTTCATCAGGGTCTTTATCTTCAAAAGTTCCATTGCACATCAATTCAACCATTTGCCTATCTTTAGGTGTTAACCCTTCATAGAAATGTGAAACCAATCTCCATGTTTCAAAACCATGATGAGGGCAAGTACTAAGCAAGTCTCGATACCTATCCCAACATTTGTAAAATGTTTCTCCTGGTTTTTGAGTGAAAGTGGTGATTTGTCTCTTGAAAGAGTTTGTTCTATGAGATGGGAAAAACTTCTTTAAAAACTGTTGTTGCATTTCATCCCAAGCACGAATGGATCCTGGTCTTAAATTTTGTAGCCATATTTTAGCTTTATCTTTTAATGAAAAAGGAAAAAGCTTTAATCTGATGGTGTTCATGCTACAATTTAAGTTATTATATGTGTTGCACACCTCCTCAAATTCCCTTAAATGCAAGTATGGATTTTCCAATTCCAAGCCATGAAATGAAGGTAAACGTTGAATAATACCTGGCTTAAAATTAAAATGTGATGCATCGGGAGGAAAAACTATGCATGATGGTGCACTTGTTCTTGTGGGATTCATGTGGTCTCTAAGTGTTCTAGCACGGTTATTGTCATTATTTTCATTATGAAGTGATTGATTATCTTCTTTAGCCATATTTTCTGAAAATGATGAGGATACCCTACAAAGTCTACCACTTGATGTACGTGACCACACTCTCATGCACGTGTAGGAATAAAATAAAAAGAAGAAGAAGAAAGCAAAAGAAGGAGGAAGAAAACAAAATAAAAAGAAACAAAAGAAAAGAAGTAAAGTTATATACAACAAAAGTGAAAAGAGAAAATAAAATAAATACTATAATTTATACAAGAACTTACCTCCCCGGCAACGGCGCCAAAAACTTGACACGACTGAAAGATTGATGTCTTCTCCCAAGTGCAGGAGTGTCGAAGTAATAAATAACCCGGCAAGACCGGGGTCGAACCACAGGGAGGTTAATTGTACAAATTATAAATAATAATAATACAATAACAACAATAACAACAACAACAACAACAACAACAACAATAATAACAACAATAACAATAATAACAACAATAATAATAATAATAATAATAATAATAATAATAATAATAATAATAATAATAATAATAATAATAGTAATACTAATAATACTAATAATAATAATAATAATAATAATAATAATAATAATAATAATAAAGAAAGAGAAGAAGAAGAAGATGATGAGAACTTGGAGATGGAAAATTAATGTAAGGATTAAACAATAATAATAACAAATGTCAAGGTTAGAGGTTCCACTAATGGTATATCCAACAAGTATAGTATAAACTCTTATTATTGAATTGGAAACCACACATAAAGGAGGTTCCAATCAGATTATATATTGTTAACATGATTACATTAGTCATCTTATTCAATTAATGCTAATACTTGTAAATCTCGTCAAGCATTCATGATTATAACTTATGTTAACAACAAATCAAGTTCCTTTCATAGCTCAAGTGTTGGTTATACCATACATTATGGGCTATGAAAGTGCCAAGCATTTGTTGTACCAAGTGTTATACAACATAAATCAAGATTAATCATTTAACAAGCAAAGTATTAAAGAGTGAACAAGATAACAAATATAAAACATGTTAGTATCAAACATTAAAGCCCATATTAAGTTTACATTATACTTATTCTCACACCATTAGTGTAACCTTTTCACCTTGACACGACTAACTTAGCTAGACATAATGAAAGAAAGCAAAATAGATAAACAAAATAAGAACATAAAAGTCTTGGGTCCTCCAATCAGCTGGCAAATCTCCTAAAGCAAGAAAATTGATATTTTTATCATACCAAGGCATTGGACTAAGAGAAAGTAAGGATTCGTTAGGAAAGTAATCATCGATTGGTGTGATGTTAGATGTCGAATTTGTTGTCACTGTTGACAAAAGATTCGCATCAACATTTTCAGTGCTTGTTTCATCCGTGATTTCTTCCTCAGAATAAATCATTTGCAAATCTTCAGTTTCATCCAATTCATTTTTACTTAAAGTAGATTCAAGTTGATCATAAACTAATTCATCAATATGATCTACTTCTTGTAAATCATTATCATCTCCAGGTTGCTTGCAAATGTTGAAGATATTCATCTCCAATGTCATGTTTCCAAATGATAGCTTCATCAGTCCATTCCTACAATTAATCAATGCGTTAGAGGTTGCAAGAAACGGACGTCCTAAAATAACAGGAAATGAATTACATGCTTCAACAGGTTTTGTATCCAAGACAATAAAATCCACAGGATAAATGAATTTATCGACTTGTACTAACACATCTTCAATTATTCCTCTAGGCACTTTTACAGATCTATCGGCAAGTAAAAGAGATATAGAAGTTGGTTTTAACTCACCTAGATTGAGACTCTGAAAAACTGAATATGGAAGTAAATTCACACTAGCACCAAGATCAAGTAAGGCTCTTTCAATTTTATGCTCTCCAATAAAGCAAGAAATTGTAGGACAACCAGGGTCTTTATATTTCAAAGCATTATTGTTTTGAAGAATAACACTTACTTGTTCGGCTAGAAAGGCTTTCTTTTTCACATTCAGTTTCCTCTTCACAGTGCATAGATCTTTCAAAAATTTAGCATAGGAAGGAACCTGTTTAATAGCATCCAGCAAAGGTATATTGATCCTTACCTGTTTGAAAATTTCATAAATTTCAGAGTTGTGATTGACTTTCCTTTGTTTGGTCATGACTTGAGGAAATGGAAGTGCTGGCGGTGAATCAGTCGTTTCTTTGCAATTTTCAGATTCATCCCCTTCCTTACCCTCAGAGATTGACTCATCATCTTTCTCATAAGGTTCAAGAGAGGGTTTTTCAATAACCTTACCACTGCGCAGAGTAGTGACTGATTTGACTTGATCCATGTGTTGGCTTCCGGAACTACTTGCATTTGCATTGTATTGCCCTTTGGGATTTTGTTGTGTTTGAGATGGAAACTTACCTTTCTCTTGGAAATTGAGAGCAAATGTTAATTTAGCAAGAGTATCTTTAAAATCTGTCATGTTTTGAGCAAGTTGAGTATTGATTGTCTCTTGCTTTTCAATGAATGCATGCAATGTTTCCTCAAGATTTCTTACAGGAGGTGGAGCATAAGGAGGTGCATATCCATGAGAATTTTGGAAATTATGGTGTGCTTGAAACGGTGGTTGTGAAGTTTGTGCATTGTTGTTCTCACTCTTCCAACTGAAATTTGGGTGATTTCTCCAACCAGGATTGTATGTTTGTGAGTATGGGTTATGGTTGGGCCTTTGGAAACTATTTAAAGCATGAGCTTGTTCATGGAGACATTTCTTAAAAGAAGGCAAGGTTGGACAATCGTTTGTTAAGTGTTCATTTGTTTCACAGATTTGACACACAATGTTTTCAACAGATTTTAATTGACCACTCTTTTTCAATTCTAGTGCCTCGACTTTTCTAGCTAAAGATGCAAACTTGGCTTGAAGGTCATGATCTTCCCTAAGGTTGTACATACCTCCACTAGATGTATGAGGTTGAGTTTTACTCGGTGCCTCATATGTACTTGCGGTGTCCCAATTTTGAGCATTTTCAGCTAACAAGTCTAAGTACTCCATTGCTTCATCAGGGTCTTTATCTTCAAAAGTTCCATTGCACATCAATTCAACCATTTGCCTATCTTTAGGTGTTAACCCTTCATAGAAATGTGAAACCAATCTCCATGTTTCAAAACCATGATGAGGGCAAGTACTAAGCAAGTCTCGATACCTATCCCAATATTTGTAAAATGTTTCTCCTGGTTTTTGAGTGAAAGTGGTGATTTGTCTCTAGAAAGAGTTTGTTCTATGAGATGGGAAAAACTTCTTTAAAAATTATTGTTGCATTTCATCCCAAGCACGAATGGATCCTGGTCTTAAATTTTGTAGCCATGTTTTAGCTTTATCTTTTAATGAAAAAGGAAAAAGCTTTAATCTGATGGTGTTCATGCTACAATTTAAGTTATTATATGTGTTGCAAACCTCCTCAAATTCCCTTAAATGCAAGTATGGATTTTCCAATTCCATGCCATGAAAAGAAGGTAAAAGTTGAATAATACCTGGTTTAAAATTAAAATGAGATGCATCAGGAGGAAAAACTATCCATGATGGTGCACTTGTTCTTGTGGGATTCATGTGGTCTCTAAGTGTTCTAGCACGGCTATTCTCATTATTTTCATTATGAAGTGATTGATTATCTTCTTCGGCCATATTTTCTGAAAATGATGAGGATACCCTACAAAGTCTACCACTTGATGTACGTGACCACACTCTCATGCACGTGTAGGAATAAAATAAAATAAAAAGAAGAAAGCAAAAGAAGGAGGAAGAAAACAAAATAAAAAGAAACAAAGTTATCTACAAGAAAAGTGAAAAGTGAAAATAAAATAAATACTATAATTTATACAAGAACTTACCTCCCCGGCAACGGCGCCAAAAACTTGAGATGACTAAAAGGTTGATGTCTTCTCCCAAGTGCAGGAGTGTCGAAGTAATAAATAACCCGGCAAGACCGGGGTCGAACCACAGGGAGGTTAATTGTACAAATTATAAATAACAATTATAAGCAACAATAATATCAATAATAACAACAACAATAACAACAACAACAACAACAACTATAATAATAATAATAATAATAATAATAATAATAATAATAATAATAGTAGTAGTAGTAGTAGTAGTAGTAATAATAATAATAATAAAGAAATAGAAGAAGAAGAAGATGATGATAACTTGGAGATGGAAAATTAGTGTAAGGATTAAACAATAATAATAACAAATGTCAAGGTTAGAGGTTCCACTAATGGTATATCAAACAAGTATAGTATAAACTCTTATTATTGAATTGGAAACCATACATAAAGGAGGTTCCAATCAGATTATATATTGTTAACATGATTACATTAGTCATCTTATTCAATTAATGCTAATACTTGTAAATCTCGTCAAGCATTCATGATTATAACTTATGTTAACAACAAATCAAGTTCCTTTCATAGCTCAGGTGTCGGTTATACCATACATTATGGGCTATGAAAGTGCCAAGCATTTGTTGTACCAAGTGTTATACAACATAAATCAAGATTAGTCATTTAACAAGCAAAGTATTAAAGAGTGAACAAGATAACAAATATAAAACATGTTAGTATCAAACATTAAAGTCCATATTAAGTTTACATTATACTTATTCTTACACCATTAGTGTGACCTTTTCACCTTGACATGACTAACTTAGCTAGACATAATGAAAGAAAGCAAAATAGATAAACAAAATAAGAACATAAAAGTTAACTAAGTAAAGGAAAGGAAATGAAAGGCATAAACTTAATATTAATGAAAGCAAAGTATAAACATTACAAAAAATACAAAGAGAGAAAGGAAGAGCATGATCTTGATCTGGAAACCAAGATGCCTAAATGCATGGCAAATGCCTCCTTTTATAGGCCAAAATTGGGAACTATTGATTTGATGACTAATTGATAAGTGGGTGGCCAACTTTTGACTTAGTGACAATCCTTATCTTCTCTTGTCTGCCCAAAACGTCATTGATAACGTCAAAACTGGAGCCAGGTGCAAACATGAAAGTTGTAGGCAATTGTCTCAGCTTTCTTGTGTGAAAAATTCAGCTCATTTGGACTCTAGAACTCTAGATATGGACAAAATACCGAACAGTGCTCGGGCTGGAAGACAGATTCGGGCTTCTTTGTTGTTGCTACAATTTGGACTTGATAATGGCCTTTTTAGATCTTGGGCTCCATATGAAAGTTGTAGGCCTATGTCTTACCTTTCCATCCATATAAATTGGACCTAAATCTGAGATCTGTAGCTCCAGATATGCCCCAATTACCGAACAGTGTTCCGGTTTGGATTGCACCGACATCTCTTTTCTAAGTTTGGCCATCTCTTTATCCTTGCAATTTAAGTTCTTCAAATCATCAATCAATCCTTTCATTTATGTGATAGGCCTGCATTAAAAATAGACATTTACCATAAATTATAGGTATCTTATATTATTAGATACATTATTATAAAACATATTTTAGTTAAGGAGTTATTGATACTTCAAGTGCAAAATGATGATATAAAACCATGATAAAAATGCACTTTTAAGTACTAATCACACCTTGACATAATTAACTTAGCTAGACATAATGAAAGAAAGCAAAATAGATAAACAAAATAAGAACATAAAAGTTAACTAAGTAAAGGAAAGGAAATGAAAAGCATAAACTTAATATTAATGAAAGCAAAGCATAAACATTACAAAAAATACAAAGAGAGAAAGAAAGAGCATGATCTTGATCTGGAAACCAAGATGCCTAAATGCATGGCAAATGCCTCCTTTTATAGGCCAAAATTGGGAACTATTGATTTGATGACTAATTGATAAGTGGGTGGCCAACTTTTGACTTGGTGACAATCCTTATCTTCTCTTGTCTGCCCAAAACGTCATTGATAACGTCAAAACTGGAGCCAGATGCAAACATGAAAGTTGTAGACAATTGTCTCATCTTTCTTGTGTAAGACATTCAGCTCATTTGGACTTCTAGAACTCCAGATATGGCCAAAATACCGAACAGTGCTCGGGCTGGAAGACAGATTCGGGCTTCTTTGTTGTTGCTACAATTTGGACTTGCAAATGACCTTTTTAGATCTTGGGCTCTATATGAAAGTTGTAGGCCTATTTCTTACCTTTCCATCCATATAAATTGGACCTAAATCTAAGATTTGTAGCTCTAGATATGCCCCAATTACCGAACAGTGTTCCGGTTTGGATTGCACCGACATCTCTTTTCTAAGTTTGGCCATCTCTTTATCCTTGCAATTTAAGTTCTTCAAATCATCAATCAATCCTTTCATTTATGTGATAGGCCTGCATTAAAAATAGACATTTACCATAAATTATAGGTATCTTATATTATTAGATACATTATTATAAAACATATTTTAGTTAAGGAGTTATTGATACTTCAAGTGCAAAATGATGATATAAAACGATGATAAAAATGCACTTTTAAGTACTAATTACCATGTAACAAGCGTTGGGCCAATAGCTCCCAAGTCAGTTGACTTTAGGGTATTAGGTGTTAAAACACCCCTTCGGGCTTAATTGCTTAGGTTAGGGAGGCTACGAAACCAAACTTATCTACATTTTTATTATCATCATTTTTTTTCTTTTTTTTTCATGTTTTTCTTTTTTAATTATATACAATCCCTTTCCCTTAGTTGTTACCTTTAACAAAAGAACATAAATAATGTAATAATCCAATATGCAACCCACAATCATATGTTAAAGTGTGTGTGTGTAAATTAAGGTTGAAGAATACATGTTAAATAAGTATATGAGCAGAAGTAAGTGGTAACAATACGAGAGTTTGTAAACCTTAATATATTATAATAGACCTTGTTAAGAATGGTTACTAAGATGCGTCTCAAGAGTCACTTTAACAAAAGAGCTCCTTTACTCTGCCATCCTAGTAACAACAATTATGCACATGCTTTATGAAATGAAAAATAATTTTTTTTTATCAACTACTACCCTCTCCCCTCAACCAAAACGAGACATTGTCCTCAATGTTCTAAGGTAGAAAGATAGAGTATAGAAGATATCACCTGAAATAACGAACACTGACAAAACAGGAATGAAAGATTGTAGTTGGTCAATCAATTGTTCAGCAGTAGTAGCAGAGATTATGATTTGTCGTGCAGAAGATGTTAGAAATTCCTGTTCCACAGCATGATCAAGAAAAGACAACAACTTATCATAATAACCATTAACATTTAACAAACCTATGGGTTTATGGTGAATGTGCAGTTGAGCCCAAGAGGAAATATGAAAGATCTCTTCCAATGTGCCTAGACCACCTGGTAAAGCAATAAAAGCATCAGCATGGTTAAACATTGCATTCATTCGAGCCGACATTGTGGAGACCTGAAGTTCCTCTCCAATTGTTTTTCCAATGATGTCCCCTTGTGCCAAAGCTTCAGGGACGACTCCTAAAACTTGACTACCTCCTAAAAATACAGCTATTGACACACCTCCCATTAACCCAAGACTGCCTCCCCCATACACTAAATGAATCTTTCTCTCAGCTAGCACCTGACCAAGATGATTTGCTGATTCTAAAAACTCCTTTTCTTTCCCAGGACTAGATCCACCGAAAACACAAATATTTCTTATTTGATGACTTGAGGAACTTGCCATTTCTACACACTTCTGTATTTGTTGAATGTATGGGTTGAGTAGAAATGAAAGGAAGGAAAAGAGGGTTTTATAGATGAGAAATTAGAAAGGCAATCATAACACCTATATGTAGGCCAGCTGGAGTCTCACACACTCTCTCTCTCTTTTTATTTATTTATTTATTTAGTTTTGAAAAAAAAGCATGTGTATGTACAGGTAGTTGTGATTGTGGCTCACATCTTCCCTTGGTTTTACATCCAAGAACGGCTTAAACGCCCTCTATGGGTCGGGGATAGGCTTCCCATCCAGTTTTCTTAAAAACTGGCAAACAGGGTCTTTTTTAGTCAGATTCCCAAGACTAAGTCGATCATGTTCTTTATGAAATAGTGGCCATAAATCATGAATTGCACGATGCACATCTCCACTAGGATGCGTCTCAAGAGTCAATAGAAGATTATCTAAAGACTCCTTACTCAGGCCATCCTTAATGAATTGTATTTTATCTTCACGGTTTATAGATACCATTCCTAAAGAACGACATTGTGTATTACAAGTCCATCTAGCACATCGATGACAGACATCCAGTCGTTTTGCACGACGCTTCTTTGCAAAAGTGCTTTTACCTGTTCCAGGCATGTGTGAAATGAAGAAGTTAGAGGACTCACCTGATAATCGGACCTTTGCTTCAATCAACCAACGAATATCTTCAGGAATTCCATGATTCATTAATAATCTCAATCTTGCACATCTAGCACGGTAAATTTTTGTAATCGTATTCTGAGGCAGAGCGGGAAAATACTTTTTCAATTTTTCAAGATTAGTGTCCATTTTCAAATGAGAATTGGAAGAGAGATTCAAAGAATTGCACAGATATATACACAGATATCAGTAATTGTGGGAAACTGAAAGAACCGACTTAAGTCACGGAGTACCGTTATCCGCCATTTGACCGGGGTGAAAGAAACTAGCAAAAATCACTCAAAAAGAAACATAAAAAAAAATGTGAGAAAAACAAAATAATCAACCTTTATCTACAAGATCATTCAAACCAGCTGATTCATTTTCACTAGGAAAATTATCAAAGTAAGCTTTCAAACGATGTCCATTTTCCTTAAAATCATTGTCATTCATTGAATTCTCAATATCACAGGCCCCATAAGGATTGGTCCATCTTAATCTTAGCTCTTTAGGGAATGCATAGATTTGAGAATCATAAAACAAAACTTTTTGACCAGTATCAATCTTTTGACAATTTTCACAAGTTTTGCAGAATGCATGCGTGTCCTTGAACATGGTGGGCCAATAAAATCCATTTTGAAAGATTTTTGCAATTGTCTTTTTTGACGAGAAATAACTTCCACATGCTTCAGAATGACAAAGTTTAATGACACTACTTACCTCATTGTCGGGAATGAATCTTTGAAATATTTGATCAGGACAATATTTGAATAAGGTAGGGTCATCACAAGAAAAATTCTTCACTTCGTTCAAAAACGTTTCTTTGTCTTGGGTACTCCAATCAGCTGGCAAATCTCCTAAAGCAAGAAAATTGATATTTTTATCATACCAAGGCATTGTACTAAGAGAAAGTAAGGATTCGTTAGGAAAGTAATCATCGATTGGTGTGATGTCAGATGTCGAATCTGTTGTCACTATTGACAAAAGATTCGCATCAACATTTTCGGTGCTTGTTTCATCCATGATTTCTTCCTCAGAATAAATCATTTGCAAATCTTTAGTTTCATCCAATTCATTTTTACTTAAAGTAGATTCAAGTTGATCATAAACTAATTCATCAATATGATCTACTTCTTGTAAATCATTATCATCTCTAGGTTGCTTGCAAATGTTGAAAATATTCATCTCCAATGTCATGTTTCCAAATGATAGCTTCATCAGTCCATTCCTACAATTAATCAATGCATTAGAAGTTGCAAGAAATGGACGTCCTAAAATAACAGGAAATGAATTACATGCTTCAACAGGTTCTGTGTCCAAGACAATAAAATCCACAGGATAAATGAATTTATCGACTTGTACTAACACGTCTTCAATTATTCCTCTAGGCACTTTTACAGATCTATCGGCAAGTAAAAGAGATATAGAAGTTGGTTTTAACTCACCTAGATTGAGACTCTGAAAAACTGAATATGGAAGTAAATTCACACTAGCACCAAGATCAAGTAAGGCTCTTTCAATTTTATGTTCTCCAATAAAGAAAGAAATTGTAGGACAACCAGGGTCTTTATATTTCAAAGCATTATTGTTTTGAAGAATAGCACTTACTTGTTCAGCTAGAAAGGCTTTGTTTTTCACATTCAGTTTCCTCTTCACAGTGCATAGATCTTTCAAAAATTTAGCATAGGAAGGAACCTGTTTAATAGTATCCAGCAAAGGTATATTGATCCTTACCTGTTTGAAAGTTTCAAAGATTTCAGAATTGTGATCAACTTTCCTTTGTTTGGTCATGGCTTGAGGAAATGGAAGTGCTGGTGGTGAATCAGTCGTTTCTTTGCAATTTTCAGATTCATCCCCTTCCTTACCCTTAGAGATTGACTCATTATCTTTCTCATAAGGTTCAAGAGAGGGTTTTTCAATAACCTTACCACTGCGCAGAGTAGTGACTGATTTGACTTGATCCATATGTTGGCTTCCGGAACTACTTGCATTTGCATTGTATTGCCCTTTGGGATTTTGTTGTGTTTGAGATGGAAACTTACCTTTCTCTTGGAAACTAAGAGCAGATGTTAATTTAGCAAGAGTATCTTTAAAATCTGTCATGTTTTGAGCAAGTTGAGTATTGATTGTCTCTTGCTTTTCAATGAATGCATGCAATGTTTCCTCAAGATTTCTTCTAGGAGGTGGAGCATAAGGAGGTGCATATCCATGAGAATTTTGAAAATTATGGTGTGCTTGAAATGGTGGTTGTGAAGTTTGTGCATTGTTGTTCTCACTCATCCAACTGAAATTTGGGTGATTTCTCCAACCAGGGTTGTATGTTTGGGAGTATGGGTTGTGGTTGGCCCTTTGAAAACTGTTTAAAGCATGGGCTTGTTCATGGAGACATTCTTTAAAAGAAGGCAAGGTTGGACAATCGTTGGTTGAGTGTTTATTTGTTTCACAGATTTGACACACAATGTTTTCAACAGATTTTAATTGACCACTCTTTTTTAATTCTAGTGCCTTGACTTTTCGAGCTAAAGATGCAAACTTGGCTTGAAGGTCATGATCTTCCCTAAGGTTGTACATACCTCCACTAGATGTATGAGGTTGAGTTTTACTCGGTGCCTCATAAGTACCCGTGGTGTCCCAATTTTGAGCATTTTCAGCTAACAAGTCTAAGTACTCCATTGCTTCATCAGGGTCTTTATCTTCAAAAGTTCCATTGCACATCAATTCAACCATTTGCCTATCTTTAGGTGTTAACCCTTCATAGAAATGTGAAACCAATCTCCATGTTTCAAAACCATGATGAGGGCAAGTACTAAGCAAGTCTCGATACCTATCCCAACATTTGTAAAATGTTTCTCCTGGTTTTTGAGTGAAAGTGGTGATTTGTCTCTTGAAAGAGTTTGTTCTATGAGATGGGAAAAACTTCTTTAAAAATTGTTGTTGCATTTCATCCCAAGCACGAATGGATCCTGGTCTCAAATTTTGTAGCCATGTTTTAGCTTTATCTTTTAATGAAAAAGGAAAAAGCTTTAATCTGATGGTGTTCATGCTACAATTTAAGTTATTATATGTGTTGCACACCTCCTCAAATTCCCTTAAATGCAAGTATGGATTTTCCAATTCCAAACCATGAAAAGATGGTAAAAGTTGAATAATGCCTGGTTTAAAATTAAAATGAGATGCATCAGGAGGAAAAACTATGCATGATGGTGCACTTGTTCTTGTGGGATTCATGTGGTCTCTAAGTGTTCTAACACGGTTATTCTCATTATTTTCATTATGAAGTGATTGATTATCTTCTTCGGCCATATTTTCTGAAAATGATGAGGATATCCTACAAAGTCTACCACTTGATGTACGTGACCACACTCTCATGCACGTGTAGGAATAAAATAAAAGGAAGAAGAAGAAAGCAAAAGAAGGAGGAAGAAAACAAAATAAAAAGAAACAAAAGAAAAGAAACAAAGTTATATACAAGAAAAGTGAAAAGAGAAAATAAAATAAATACTATAATTTATACAAGAACTTACCTCCCCGGCAACGGCGCCAAAAACTTGACACGACTAAAAGGTTGATGTCTTCTCCCAAGTGCAGGAGTGTCGAAGTAATAAATAACCCGGCAAGACCGGGGTCGAACCACAGGGAGGTTAATTGTACAAATTATAAACAACAATTATAAACAACAATAATAGCAATAACAATAATAACTATAACTATAATAATAATAATAATAATAATAATAATAATAATAATAATAATAATAATAATAATAATAATAATAATACTAGTAGTAGTAGTAGTAGTAGTAGTAGTAGTAGTAGTAATAATAATAATAATAATAATAATAATAATAATAATAATAATAAAGAAAGAGAAGAAGAAGAAGATGATGATGATGAGAACTTAGAGATGAAATATTAATGTAAGGATTAAACAATAATAATAACAAATGTCAAGGTTAGAGGTTCCACTAATGGTATATCAAACAAGTATAGTATAAACTCATATTATTGAATTAGAAACCACACACAAAGGAGGTTCCAATCAGATTATATATTATTAACATGATTACATTAGTCATCTTATTCAATTAATGCTAATACTTGTAAATCTCGTCAAGCATTCATGATTATAACTTATGTTAACAACAAATCAAGTTCCTTTCATAGCTCAGGTGTCGGTTATACCATACATTATGGGCTATGAAAGTGCCAAGCATTTGTTGTACCAAGTGTTATACAACATAAATCAAGATTAGTCATTTAACAAGCAAAGTATTAAAGAGTGAACAAGATAACAAATATAAAACATGTTAGTATCAAACATTAAAGTCCATATTAAGTTTACACTATACTTATTCTCACACCATTAGTGTAACCTTTTCACCTTGACATAATTAACTTAGCTAGACATAATGAAAGAAAAGAAAATAAATAAACAAAATAAGAACATAAAAGTTAACTAAGTAAAGGAAAGGAAATGAAAAGCATAAACTTAATATTAATGAAAGCAAAGCATAAACATTACAAAAAATACAAAGAGAGAAAGGAAGAGCATGATCTTGATCTGGAAACCAAGATGCCTAAATGCATGGCAAATGCCTCCTTTTATAGGCCAAAATTAGGAACTATTGATTTGATGACTAATTGATAAGTGGGTGGCCAACTTTTGACTTGGTGACAATCCTTATCTTCTCTTGTCTGCCCAAAACGTCATTGATAACGTCAAAACTGGAGCCAGGTGCAAACATGAAAGTTGTAGACAATTGTCTCAGCTTTCTTGTGTAAACAATTCAGCTCATTTGGACTTCTAGAACTCCAGATATGGCCAAAATACCAAACAGTGCTCGGGCTGGAAGACAGATTCGGGCTTCTTTGTTATTGCTACAATTTGGACTTGATAATGGCCTTTTTAGATCTTGGGCTCCATATGAAAGTTGTAGGCCTATGTCTTACCTTTCCATCCATATAAATTGGACCTAAATCTGAGATCTGTAGCTCCAGATATGGCCCAATTACCGAACAGTGTTCCGGTTTGGATTGCACCGACATCTCTTCTCTAAGTTTGACCATCTCTTTATCCATGCAATTTAAGTTCTTCAAGTCATCAATCAATCCTTTCATTTATGTGATAGACCTGCATTAAAAATAGACATTTACCACAAATTATAGGTATCTTATATTATTAGATACATTATTATAAAACATATTTTAGTTAAGGAGTTATTGATACTTCAAGTGCAAAATGATGATATAAAACCATGATAAAAATGCACTTTTAAGTACTAATCAGAAGAGTAATGACTGATTTGACTTGATCCATGTGTTGACTTCCATAACTACTTGCATTTGCATTATATTGCTTCTTGAGATTTTGCTGTGGTTGAGATGGAAACTTACCTTTTTCTTGAAAATTAGGAGCAGATGTGAATTTTGCAAGAGTATTTTTAAAATCTATTATGCTTTGAGCAAGTTGAGTGTTGATTGTCTCTTGCTTTTCAATGAATGCATACAAAGTTTCCTCAAAATTTCTTGTAGGAGGTGGAGCATAAGGAGGTGCATATCCATGATAATTTTGGAAATTATGGTGTGCTTGAAACTGTTCTGGTGAAGTTTGTGCATTGTCACTCTTCCAACTGAAATTCGGGTGATTTCTCCAACTAGGACTGTATGTTTGTGAGTATGGGTTGTGGTTGGGCCTTTGGAAACTCTTTAAAGCATGGGCTTGTTCATGGAGACATTCCTTAAAAGAAGGCAAGGTTGGACAATCGTTGGTTGAGTGTTCATTTGTTTCACAGATTTGACACACAATGTTTTCAATAGATTTTAATTGACCACTCTTTTTCAATTCTAGTGCCTCAAATTTTCTAGCTAAAAATGCAAATTTGGCTTGAAGGTCATGATCTTCCCTAAGGTTGTACATACCTCCACTAGATGTATGAGGTTGAGTTTTACTCGGTGCCTCATATGTACCCGCAGTGTCCCAATTTTGAGCATTTTCAGCTAACAAGTCTAAGTACTCCATTGCTTCATCAGGGTCTTTATCTTCAAAAGTTCCATTGCACATCAATTCAACCATTTGCCTATCTTTAGGTGTTAACCCTTCATAGAAATGTGAAACCAATCTCCATGTTTCAAAACCATGATGGGGGCAAGTACTAAGCAACTCTCGATACCTATCCCAACATTTGTAAAATGTTTCTCCTGGTTTTTGAGTGAAAGTGGTGATTTGTCTCTTGAAAGAGTTTGTTCTATGAGATGGGAAAAACTTCTTTAAAAACTGTTGTTGCATTTCATCCCAAGCACGAATGGATCCAGGTCTTAAATTTTGTAGCCATGTTTTAGCTTTATCTTTTAATGAAAAAGGAAAAAGCTTTAATCTAATGGTGTTCATGCTACAATTTAAATTATTATATGTGTTGCAGACCTCCTCAAATTCCCTTAAATGCAAGTATGGATTTTTCAATTCTAAACCATGAAAAGAAGGTAAAAGTTGAATAATACTTGGTTTAAAATTAAAATGAGATGCATCAGGAGGAAAAACTATGCATGATGGTGCACTTGTTCTTGTGGGATTCATGTGGTCTCTAAGTGTTCTAGCACGGTTATTCTCATTATTCTCATTTTGAAGTGATTGATTATCTTCTTCGGCCATATTTTCTGAAAATGATGAGGACACCCTACAAAGTCTACCACTTGATGTGCGTGACCACACTCTCATGCACGTGTAAAAAAAAAAAAAGAAGAAAGCAAAAGAAGAAGAAACAATAGAAAAGAAACAAAGTTATATACAAGAAAAGTGAAAAGAGAAAATAAAATAAATACTATAATTTATACAAGAACTTACCTCCCCGGCAACGGCGCCAAAAACTTGACACGACTAAAAGGTTGATGTCTTCTCCCAAGTGCAGGAGTGTCGAAGTAATAAATAACCCGGCAAGACCGGGGTCGAACCACAGGGAGGTTAATTGTACAAATTATAAACAACAATTATAAACAACAATAATAGTAATAACGATAACAATAACAATAACAATAATAACAATAATAATAATAATAATAATAATAGTAGTAGTAGTAGTACTAATAATAATAATAATAATAATAATAATAATAATAATAATAATAATAATAAATAATAATAATAATAATAATAATAAATAAGGAGAAGGAGAAGAAGAAGATGATGAGAACTTTAAGATGGAATATTAATGTAAAGATTAAACAATGATAAGAACAAATGTCAAGGTTAGAAGTTCCACTAATGGTATATCAAAGAAGTATAGTATAAACTCTTATTATTGAATTGGAAACCACACACAAAGGAGGTTCCAATCATATTATATATTGTTAACATGATTACATTAGTCATCTTATTCGATTAATGCTAATACTTGTAAATCTCGTCAAGCATTCATGATTATAACTTATGTTAACAACAAATCAAGTTCCTTTCATAGCTCAGGTGTCGGTTATACCATACATTATGGGCTATAAAAGTGCCAAGCATTTGTTGTACCAAGTGTTATACAACATAAATCAAGATTAATCATTTAACAAGCAAAGTATTAAAGAGTGAACAAGATAACAAATATAAAACATGTTAGTATCAAACATTAAAGTCCATATTAAGTTTACATTATACTTATTCTTACACCATTAGTGTAACCTTTTCACCTTGACATAATTAACTTAGCTAGACATAATGAAAGAAAGAAAAATAGATAAACAAAATAAGAACATAAAAGCTAACTAAGTAAAGGAAAGGAAATGAAAGGCATAAACTTGATATTAATGAAAGCAAAGCATAAACATTACAAAAAATACAAAGAGAGAAAGGAAGAGCATGATCTTGATCTGGAAACCGAGATGCCTAAATGAATGGCAAATGCCTCCTTTTATAGGCCAAAATTAGGAACTATTGATTTGATGACTAATTGATAAGTGGGTGGCCAACTTTTGACTTGGTGACAATCCTTATCTTCTCTTGTCTGCCCAAAACGTCATTGATAACGTCAAAATTAGAGCCAGCTGAATATGAAAGTTGTAGGCAATTGTCTCAGCTTTCTTGTGTAAACAATTCAGCTCATTTGGACTTCTAGAACTCTAGATATGGCCAAAATACTGAACAGTGCTCGGGCTGGAAGACAGATTCGGGCTTCTTTGTTGTTGCTACAATTTGGACTTGATAATGGCCTTTTTAGATCTTAGGCTCCATATGAAAGTTGTAGGCCTATGTCTTACCTTTCCATCCATATAAATTGGACCTAAATCTGAGATCTGTAGCTCCAGATATGACCCAATTACAGAACAGTGTTCCAGTTTGGATTGCACCGACATCTCGTTTCTAAGTTTGGCCATCTCTTTATCCTTGCAATTTAAGTTCTTCAAGTCATCAATCAATCCTTTCATTTATGGGATAGGCCTGCATTAAAAATACACATTTACCATAAATTATAGGTATCTTATATTATTACATACATTATTATAAAACATATTTTAGTTAAGGAGTTATTGATACTTCAAGTGCAAAATGATGATATAAAACCATGATAAAAATGCACTTTTAAGTACTAATCAAGATAGCTCATAAATGAGGAAGAAAAACATGCACCAAAGTGGTAGCAAAGTTGTCTTAATTTGATTTTTCAGAACACCTTTCAGTGTTTTGCCCATAAAAAATCAAGTTCCTTTCATAGCTTAGGTATCAATTATACCATACAGTATGACCTATGAAAGTGCCAAGCATTTGTTGTACCAAGTGTTATACAATATAAATTAAGATAAGTCATTTAACAAGCAAAGTATTAAAGAGTGAATAAGATAACAAATACAAAAGATGTTAGTTTCAAACATTAAAGTGCATATTAAGTTTACACTATACTTATTCTTACACCATTAGTGTAACTTTTTCACCTTGACATAATAAACTTAGCTAGACATAATGAAAGAAAGAAAAATAGATAAACAAAATAAGAACATAAATAAGATAAAAGTTAACTAAGTAAAGGAAAGGAAATGAAAGGCATAAACGTGATATTAATGAAAGCAAAGCAAAAACATTACAAAAAATACAAAGAGAAAAAGCAAGAGCATGATCTTTATCTGAAAACCAAGATACCTAAATGCATGACAAATACCTCCTTTTGTAAGCCAAAATTAGGAACTATTGATTTGATGACTAATTAATGAGTGGGTGACCAACTCTTGACTTAGTGACAATCCTTATCTTCTCTTGTCTGCCCAAAACATTATTGATAACGTAAAAATTGGAGCCACTTGAAAACATGAAAGTTGTAGGAAATTATCTCATCTTTCCGGTATAAACAATTCAGGTCATTTGGACTTTTAGAACTCTAGTATGGGTCAAACATTGAATAGTGCTCGGGCTGGAAGAAAAATTCAGACTTCTTTGTTGTTGCTACAATTTGAATTTTAAAATGGCCTTTTTAGATCTTGGGCTCTATATGAAAGTTATAGGCCTATGTCTTACCTTTCCATCCATATAAAGTAAACCTAAATCTGAGATCTATAACTCTAGATATAACCCAATTACTGAAAAATATTCCTATTTGGATTGCACCGACATCTTTTTTCTAAGTTTGGCCATCTCTTTGTCATTTCAATTTCAATTATTAAATTTATCAATCAATCCTTTCATTTATGTGATAGGCCTGTATTTAAAATGAACATTTACCACAAATTAAAGGTATCTTATATTATTAGATATATTATTATAAAACATGCTTTAGTTAAGGAGTTATTGATACTTCAAGTGCGAAATGATGACATAAAACCAAGCATTAGAGGACGTTTTGCACAACGCTTCTTTGTAAAAGTGAGTTTACCTATTCCAGGTATGTGTGAAATGAAGGAGTTAGAGGACTCACCTGATAATCAGACCTTTGCTTCAATCAACCAGCGAATATCTTCAGGAATTCCATGATTCATCAACAATCTCAATCTTGCACATCTAGCACGATAAATTTTTATAATCACATTCTGAGGCTAAGCGGGAAAATACTTTTTCAATTTTTCAAGATTAATGTCCATTTTCAAATAAGAATTAGAAGAGAGATTCAAAGAATTGCATGAATATGTACACAAATATTAGTTATTATGGGAAACTAAAAAAAACGACTTAAGTCACGGAGTACCGTTGTCCACCATTTGACCGGGGTGAGAGAAACTAGCAAAAATCACTAAAAAAGAAACACAAAAACAATGTGAGAAAAACAAAATAATCAACCTTTATCTACAAGATCATTCAAACCAATTGATTCATTTTCACTAGGAAAATTATCAAAGTAAGCTTTCAAACGATGTCTATTTTCCTTAAAATCATTGTCTTTCATTGAATTCTCAATATCACAAGCCCTAAAAGGATTGCTCCATCTTAATCTTAGCTCTTTAGGGAATGTATAGAGTTGAGAATTATAAAACAAAACTTTTTGACTAGTATCAACTTTTTGACAATTTTCACAAGTTTTGGAGAATGCATGCGTGTCCTTGAATATGGTGGGCTAATAAAATCTATTTTGAAAGATATTTACAGCTGTCTTTTTTTATGAGAAATAACTTTCACATGCTTCAGAATGACAAAGTTTAATGATACTACTTACCTCATTATTGGGAATGAATCTTTGAAATATTTGATCAGGATAATATTTGAATAAGTTAGGGGCATCACAATAAAAATTCTTCACTTCGTTCAAAATTTTTTCTTTATCTTGGGTACTCCAATCAACTGGCAAATCTCCTAAAGGAAGAAAATTATTATTTTTATCATACCAAGGCATTGGACTAAGATAAAGTAAGGATTCGTTAGGAAAGTAATCATCGATTGGTGTTATGTCAGATGTCGAATCTGTTGTCACTATTGACAAAAGATTCACATCAATATTTTTGGTGCGTATTTCATCCGTGATTTCTTGCTCAGAATAAATCATTTGCAAATCTTCAAATGCATCTAACTTATTTTTACTTAAAGTAGATTCAAGTTGATCATAAACTAATTCGTCAATATGATCTACTTCTTGTAAATTGATTAGTACTGAAAAGTGCATTTTTATCGTGGTTTTATATCATCATTTTGCACTTGAAGTATCAATAACTCCTTAACTAAAGCATGTTTTATAATAATATATCTAATAATATAAGTGACATGATCAAAGAGTTGATGTCTTATCCCAAGTGCAGGAGTGTCAAAGTAAAATAACCCGACAAGACCGGGGTCGAACAACAGGGAGGTGAATTATATAAATTATAAATAAAGAAAAAGATTTAAAGAGAATAATAACAAAAAAGGAGTTGAAGAAAGTTTTGGGATGTGATATTGATGTAAGGATTAAACAATAACAAAACATATGTCAAGGTTATAGGATTCACTAATGGTATTTCAAATAAATATAATATAAACTCTTTTTATTACTCAACTAGAAACCACACACAAAGGAGGTTCTAATCGGATGATTTCTCGTTATTAGCTCATTATAAATTACTAACATGATCATATTAATTATCTTATATAAGTAATACCATACTTATAAATATCATCAAACATTCATGTTGCTAGTTTATGTTAACAACAAATCAAGTTTCTATCATAATAACGATTTCGGCCGAAAACTATCAAGCATTTGATGTACCAAATATTATACAACACAAATCTAAATTAAACATTTAATAAGCAAGGTATTAAGAATTAGTAAGATAAAAAGATAAAACATGTTAATAACAATCTTTCTTGGATATAAACATTTAAAGCGCATGTTGAGTTTATATTATACCTATTCTAACACCATTAGAGAAACCTTTTCACCTTGACATAATTAACTTAGCTAAACATTAAGAAGGAGAAAAACACAAATAAACAATATAAGAACATAAACATAATATAAGCTAACTAAGTATAGGAAAGGAAATGAGAGAGCATAAATAAGAGATTACTATAGCATAAAAGAAAACTTGAACATTACAAAGATGTAGAGAGAAAGCAATAAGATAACTTTGATCTGAAAATTAATATGACTAAATACATGGACAATGCCTCCTTTTATAGGCTAAGTTTCAGAACTATTGATTGATTGAAGAATTGGTGGGCATCCATTGATTTGGTGGCTGGTTTTTAACATTAATGGCTGCTGTTTTTTTTTGATATTGTGGGCTGATTTTTGATATTGTTGGCTGGCCAAAACGTCATTGCTCACATCAGAATTATAGCCAACTAAATTGTGGAAGCTGTGGGCAATTGTCTCAGCTTTCCATAAAAAAAAAAAAACCAGAGCTCATTTGGACTTCTAGAACTCAAGATATGAGCCAAAAACTGAATAGTGCTTGAGCTGCAGGACAGCTTCCGACGTCTTCCTTGTTGCTAAGATTTGGGCTTGAAAACGGCAGAACTGAGTTTTGACTTCATATGAAAGTTGTAGGTCTATGTCTTACCTTTCCATCGATATAACATGGACCTAAATTTGATATCTACAGCTCCAGATATGATCAAATTACTGAACGGTGTTCGAGTTTGGAATGCACCAGCAACACTTTGCTAAGTTTGGCCTTCTTTTTATCCTTTCAATTTCAACCCTTAAACTCATCAATCAATCCTTTTATTTATGTGATAAACCTGTATTTAGGATGAACATTTACCATGAATTAAAGGTATATTATATTTTTAGACTTGCTAATATAAAACATGCTTTTGTTAGGGAATTTAATGATACTTTAGTTGCAATATGATGACATAAATCCTTAATGAGAATGCAATTTTAAGTACTAATCACACCCCCCCAACCAGCTTATTACTAGTCCCTAGTAATCAAAGCATTAAAATAGAAAAATAATTTGCAAATACAACAAAGCAAGGCATTCATCATTTAACTTCTATTAATCTATCCAGATAAACAAACTCTCATTAAATTTATATATCTGCTTAATACCTCTTAAACAAGATATTAGTAAACCTTCTTTTGGTGCTAAATAAATCAAAACATAGTTATGGAGCTTTTCATGGAAGAAAACAAAATTTTTGTTTTAATGTTTAAGGTTAACTTCCTTGGGTTGGGATTGTTATCTTTTTTTTTTTTTAAAGCAAGAATTTATAGCACAATGTATCCTGAACCTATGTAACGAGCTTTCGGCTAATGACTCCCAGACCAGTTGGTCTTAGGACATCAGGTGTTGAGACACCCCTACGAGCTTAATAACTCGGGTTGCAAATACTGATATGTAGATAGTGCAGTGTTTGATTCCCTTAAGCTTTCTCCTCAACCCATGTAACAAGCACTGGGCCAATAACTCCCAAGTCAGTTGACTTTAGGGTACTAAGTGTTCAAACACCCCTTTGGGCTTATTTACTTAAGTCAAGGAGGCTACGAAACCAAACTTATCTACTTTGTTTTTATTTTCTTTTTTTTTTTTGTTTTTTTTTGCATATTATATATTATCCCTTTCCCTTAGTTGCTACCTTTAACAAAAGAACACAAATAATGTAATAATCCAATATGCAACCCACAATCATATGTTCGAGTGTGTGTGTGAAAATGAAGGTTTAAAAATACTTGTTAGATGGGCATATAAACAGAATCTATAGATAGCAATCCAAGAGTTTGTAAACCTGAATATTTCAAGAAGTATTATAATAGACCTTGTTAAGAATGTTTACTAAGATGTGTCTCAAGAGTCACTAAAGTTCCTTGACACGACTAAAAGATTGATGTCTTCTCCGAAGTGTAGGAGTGTCGAAGTAATAAATAACCCGGCAAGACCGGGGTCGAACCACAGGGAGGTTAATTGTACAAATTATAAACAACAATTATAAAATAACAACAACAACAACAACAACAACAACAACAACAACAATAATAGTAGTAGTAGTAGTAGTAGTAGTAGTAGTACTAATAATAATAATAATAAAGAAAGAGAAGAAGAAGAAGATGATGATAATGAGAACTTAGAGATGAAAAATTAATGTAAGGATTAAACAATAATAATAACAAATGTCAAGGTTAGAGGTTCCACTAATGGTATATCAAACAAGTATAGTATAAACTCTTATTATTGAATTGGAAACCACACACAAAGGAGGTTCCAATCAGATTATATATTGTTAACATGATTACATTAGTCATCTTAATCAATTAATGCTAATGCTTGTAAATCTCGTCAAGCATTCATGATTATAACTTATGTTAACAACAAATCAAGTTCCTTTCATAGCTCAGGTGTCGGTTATACCATACATTATGGGCCATGAAAGTGCCAAGCATTTGTTGTACCAAGTGTTATACAACATAAATCAAGATTAGTCATTTAACAAGTAAAGTATTAAAGAGTGAACAAGATAACAAATATAAAACATGTTAGTATCAAACATTAAGGTCCATATTAAGTTTACACTATACTTATTCTTCCACCATTAGTGTAACCTTTTCACCTTGACATAATTAAGTTAGCTAGACATAATGAAAGAAAGGAAAACAAATAAACAAAATAAGAACATAAAAGTTAACTAAGTAAAGGAAAGGAAATGAAAGGCATAAACTTGATATTAATGAAAGTAAAGTATAAACATTACAAAAAATACAAAGAGAGAAAGGAAGAGCATGATCTTGATCTGGAAACCAAGATGCCTAAATGCATGGCAAATGCCTCCTTTTATAGGCCAAAATTGGGAACTATTGATTTGATGACTAATTGATAAGTGGGTGGCCAACTTTTGACTTGGTGACAATCCTTATCTTCTCTTGTCTGCCCAAACCGTCATTGATAATGTCAAAATTGGAGCCAGTTGTAAACATGAAAGTTGTAGGCAATTGTCTCAGCTTTCTTGTGTAAAAACTTCAGCTCATTTAGACTTCTAGAACTCCAGATATGGCCAAAATACCGAACAGTGCTCGGGCTGGAAGACAGATTCGGGCTTCTTTGTTGTTGCTACAATTTGGACTTGATAATGGCCTTTTTAGATCTTGGACTCCATATGAAAGTTGTAGGCCTATGTCTTACCTTTCCATCCATATAAATTGGACCTAAATCTGAGATCTATAGCTCTAGATATGACCCAATTACCGAACAGTGTTCCAGTTTGGATTGCACCGACATCTCTTCTCTAAGTTTGACCATCTCTTTATCCTTGCAATTTAAGTTCCTCAAGTCATCAATCAATCCTTTCATTTATGTGATAGGCCTGCATTAAAAATAGACATTTACCACAAATTATAGGTATCTTATATTATTAGATATATTATTATAAAACATGCTTTAGTTAAGGAGTTATTGATACTTCAAGTGCAAAATGATGATATAAAACCATGATAAAAATGCACTTTTAAATACTAAGCACACCCCTCAACCAGCTTATTACTAGTCCCTAGTAATAAAAGCGTTACAACAATTTGCAAATTTCACAAAGTAAGGTATTCATCATTTAACTTCCATTAATCTATCCAGATAAACAAACTCTCATTAAATTTATATATCTGCTCAATACCACTTAACAAGATATTAATAAACCTCTCTTTTGTGCTCAATGTATCAACATATAATTATGGGGCTTTTCTTGGAAGAAAACAAAATTTTTGTTCTAATGTTTAAGGTTAACTTCCTTGGGTTGGGATTATTATTTTTGTCTTTTTTTTAAAATATATACATATAATTTAAAAATATCATGCATCTTTAACCCATGTAACGAGCTTTCAGCTAATGACTCCCAGACTAGTTGGTCTTAGGGCATTAGGTGTTAAGACACCCCTACGAGCTTAGTAACTCGGGTCGCCGATACTGATATGTAGATAGTGCAATGTTTGATTCCCTTAAGCTTTTCTCCTCAACCCATGTAACAAGCGTTGGGCCAATAGCTCCCAAGTCAGTTGACTTTAGGGTATTAGGTGTTAAAACACCCCTTCGGGCTTAATTGCTTAGGTTAGGGAGGCTACGAAACCAAACTTGTCTACATTTTTATTATCATCATTTTTTTTCCTTTTTTTAAATGTTTTTTTTTAATTATATACAATCTCTTTCCCTTAGTTGTTACCTTTAACAAAAGAACATAAATAATGTAATAATCCAATATGCAACCCACAATCATATGTTAAAGTGTGTGTGTGTAAATTAAGGTTGAAGAATACATGTTAAATAAGTATATGAGCAGAATTAAGTGCTAACAATGCGAGAGTTTGTAAACCTGAATATTTCAAGAAGTATTATAATAGACCTTGTTAAGAATGGTTACTAAGATGCGTCTCAAGAGTCACATTAACAAAAGAACTCCTTTACTCTGCCATCCTAGTAACAACAATTTTGCACATGCTTTATGAAATGCAAAACAATTTTTTTTGTTTTATCAACTACTACCCTCTCCCCCCAACTAAAACGAGACATTGTCCTCAATGTTCTAAGATAGAAAGATAGAGTATAGAAGATATCACCTGAAATAACGAACACTGACAAAACCTGAAACACACTGAAACAAAAATAAGAAATAACAAAACACAATAATAAAACCAAAAGACACAAAAATTTACAAATGAAGGCTCAAATCCAATCTAAGCTTTTTACGGCTTTCCTTAGATGACCAATTTATGCGACTCATGGAAGGATCAATCACAGGAGTGAAAGATTGTAGTTGGTCAATCAATTGTTCAGTAGTAGTAGCAGAGATTATGATTTGTCGTGTAGAAGATGTTAGAAATTCCTGTTCCACAGCATGATCAAGAAAAGACAACAACTTATCATAATAACCATTAACATTTAACAAACCAATGGGTTTATGGTGAATGTGCAATTGAGCCCAAGAGGAAATATGAAAGATCTCTTCCAATGTGCCTAGACCACCTGGTAAAGCAATGAAATCATCAGCATGGTTAAACATTGCATTCATTCGAGCCGACATTGTGGAGACCTGAAGTTCCTCTCCAATTGTTTTTCCAATGATGTCCCCTTGTGCCAAAGCTTCAGGGATGACTCTTAAAACTTGACTACCTCCTAAAAATGCAGCTATTGACACACCTCCCATTAACCCAAGACTGCCTCCCCCATACACTAAATGAATCTTTCTCTCAGCTAGCACCTGACCAAGATGATTTGCTGATTCTAAAAACTCCTTTTCTTTCCTAGGACTAGATCCACCGAAAACACAAATATTTCTTATTTGATGACTTGAGGAACTTGCCATTTCTACACACTTCTGTATTTGTTGAATGTATGCGTTGAGTAAAAATGGAAGGAAGAATTTATGGGCTATGAAAGTGCCAAGAATTTGTTGTACCAAGTGTTATACAACATAAATCAAGATTAGTCATTGAACAAGCAAAGTATTAAAGAGTGAACAAGATAACAAATATAAAACATGTTAGTATCAAACATTAAAGTCCATATTAAGTTTACATTATACCTATTCTCACACCATTAGTGTAACCTTTTCACCTTTACATAATTAACTTAGCTAGACATAATGAAAGAAAGCAAAATAGATAAACAAAATAAGAACATAAAAGTTAACTAAGTAAAGGAAAGGGAATGAAAGGCATAAACTTGATATTAATGAAAGTAAAGCATAAATATTACAAAAAATACAAAGAGAGAAAGGAAGAGCATGATCTTGATCTGAACACCAAGATGCCTAAATGCATGGCAAATACCTCCTTTTATAGGCCAAAATTGGGAACTATTGATTTGATGACTAATTGATAAGTGGGTGGCCAACTTTTGACTTGGTGACAATCCTTATCTTCTCTTGTCTGCCCAAAACGTCATTGATAATGTCAAAACTGGAGCCAGGTGCAACATGAAAGTTGTAGGCAATTGTCTCAGCTTTCTTGTGTAAAAAATTCAGCTCATTTGGATTTCTAGAACTCCAGATATGGCCAAAATACCGAACAGTGCTCGGGCTGGAAGACAGATTCGGGCTTCTTTGTTGTTGCTACAATTTGGACTTGATAATGGCCTTTTTAGATCTTGGGCTCCATATGAAAGTTGTAGGCCTATGTCTTACCTTTCCATCCATATAAATTGGACCTAAATCTGAGATATATAGCTCTAGATATGCCCCAATTACCGAACAGTGTTCCGGTTTGGATTGCACCGACATCTCTTTTCTAAGTTTGGCCATCTCTTTATCCTTGCAATTTAAGTTCTTCAAATCATCAATCAATCCTTTCATTTATGTGATAGGTCTGCATTAAAAATAGACATTTACCATAAATTATAGGTATCTTATATTATTAGATACATTATTATAAAACATATTTTAGTTAAGGAGTTATTGATACTTCAAGTGCAAAATGATGATATAAAACCATAATAAAAATGCACTTTTAAGTACTAATCATGCAGTTGCGCCCAAGAGGAAATACGAAAGATCTCTTCCAATGTGCCTAGACCACCTAGTAAAGCAATGAAGGCATCAGCATGGTTAAACATTGCATTCATTCGAGCCGACATTGTGGAAACCTGAAGTTCCTCTCCAATTGTTTTTCCAATGATGTCCCCTTGTGCTAAAGCTTCGGGGACGACCTCCAAAACTTGACTACCTCCTAAAAATACAGCTATTGACACACCTCCCATTAACCCAATATTGCCTCCCCCATACACTAAATGAATCTTTCTCTCAACTACCACTTGACCAAGATGATTTGTTGATTCTAAAAATTCCTTTTCTTTTCCAGGACTAGATCCACCGAAAACATAAATATTTCTTATATGATGACTTGAGGAACTTGTCATTTCTATACACTTCTATATTTGTTGAATGTATGAGTTGAGTAGAAATGAAAGGAAGGAAGAGAGGGTTTTATAGATGAGAAATTAGAAAGGCAATCATAACACCTATATGTAGGCCAACTGGAGTCTCACACACACTCTCTCTCTCTTTTTATTTATTTATTTAGTTTTGAAAAAGCATTTGTATGTTGATTAGTACTTAAAAGTGCATTCTCATTAAGGATTTATGTCATCATATTGCACCTAAAGTATCATTAAATTCCCTAACAAAAGCATGTTTTATATTAGCAAGTCTAAAAATATAATATACCTTTAATTCATGGTAAATGTTCATCCTAAATGCAGGTCTATCACATAAATAAAAGGATTGATTGATGAGTTTAAGGATTGAAATTGAAAGGATAAAAAGAAGGCCAAACTTAGCAAAGTGTTGCTGGTGCATTCCAAACTCGAACACCGTTCAGTAATTTGATCATATCTAGAGCTGTAGATATCAGATTTAGGTCCATTTTATATCGATGGAAAGGTAAGACATAGACCTACAACTTTCATATGAAGTCAAAGACTCAGTTCTGCCGTTTTCAAGCCCAAATCTTAGCAACAACGAAGACGTCAGAAGCTGTCCTGCAGCTCAAGCACTATTCGGTTTTTGGCTCATATCTTGAGTTCTAGAAGTCCAAATGAGCTCTGGTTTTTTTTTTATGGAAAGTGTTACGATGTCGCGGTCGCACAAATTAATTACCCTAGCTTAAATCACACAAGATAGTATAGAGCAAGCAAGGGATTGATCCCACGAGGAAGATTTAGTTCATATTTTTATGCTATACGTTATGCAATTGGGGGGTTTTGATTTGTGATAATCTAAAATATGGAAGAAATTAAACTAGTGAACACAATCAATTAAAACTAAAATTTATCAAGAAAACAAACCTTGGTCACAAGCACACATCCACCTACAGAAATCAGAACCGATCCTCGAAACGAAACTCCAGTTTATATTCTGAATTTTTATCTTTTCTTAACTTTGGTTAATTAACGGATCCGCCGTATAACTAGCCCTAACCAACAAATAATCACAGTGTCCGCACTAATGATTTAATCTAATGGCAGCCTTAAGATCTAGATAAATTCATTAATCTTAACAACCAAGTTGTCTGCTTGTGTTGCTTTGATCGAATGTTTTCCCTAAGTTTAATAACGTAGTTCCGCCACAATTATCAAGCTTAGTTGCTTCACAAGTTTATATACCCTAACTCCGGTTCTGATATCAAACTTAGCAATAGATTGTTCACAATAATAACTTAGAGTCCGCTCTAGCAATTATCAACAACAATCATAGAAAATATGCATAGGAAAACAATCATACTCATTCATAATACAAACTGAAAATAAATGGAAGAATAAATCTCACAGTTCTTGAAATCTGAAAGTTTCTGCGTCCTTGCAACCAAGAAAAGAGCTTAGCCTTGCATATCTATTGAACAACTACTCCTAAAGATAAAAGAAAGCATTATTTCTAGTATGTAGAGAGGAGAGTTTGTGTTTCTTCACTTCTAGTTGCTACCACCTTTCTTTGATTCTATTGCACTCCCTCCTCTTCTTTCTTGGCTCTCTTGATGTCTATATATAGGCTTCAATGACAGCTCCTCTTGCTTCTTTATCAACAATGGTGGCTGCCAAACTTGCCAAACTTTGACATTAGTAGTCACCACAAACAACCCACCATTGTAGCCTCCTTCTTTGACAATGGCAGCATTCCAACTTGCAGCTGGTTTGTGGTTGGTGATTTGAGGTTGGTGGATTGAGGTTGGTGGCTACTTTTCTTGACCTTCTAGATTGATTTACTAGAGGGGCTAAATTGCTGAAATTATAACTTGGATGATAGTTTAGAAGCTTTGAAACATAATTTGGACTCATTTCTTCACGAAACCTGATTGCTGGCAGAATTCAGTTGTCATCTTTAAAAAATCATATCGCCCTCATCTAACATCGTTTTTGGCTGAAAATTGGAGCGTTTCTAGACCTTTGAGTCAGGAATCCAACAAAATTGAGTTTGCATCAATTGGACTTCTATAGCTCCAGATATGTAATTTTGAATGGACAAAAGTCAACAGTGGCAGAATACGAGATTTGACTTTGAAGGATGTGATTTCCATGATCTTCCTCTTTGTATTTTTCTTGCATTACATTTCCAGAAAGGTATGGATGTTAGCTTTTTAGAGCCACTGGAATCACTTCATTTCGATCTCTAGAACTCACACTCTGCACAAAACATCGACTGAACGTCAAATCTGCCAATTATCTCCAATTTACTCCTTTTTGCATTTTTCATCCAAAAGTGCCTTCAAAACATAAAACAAAGAATATCAAGGCATTTTACATATAAAACATGGACAAAACATTAGGTAAAAGTGGGTGAAACTATCGAATAATATGGTTACATCAAATACCCCCACACTTAGCTCTTGCTCGTCCTCGAGAAAGGATAAATAAAATTAAATTGAAAATAACTATGATCAATCTCTTAATCTCCCATCAATGTCCAAGAGTACAAGCATTATTAATAAGAATATAATAAAACAAGATAGAAAAACATAAATGTTCATGAATTTATTTACATGCAAACTTCAAAACTCAATCAATTGTCGGGATTTAAATGAAATCTATATCATGCCAAAGTGATAGGTCCTCTCATTGATATACACTCCAACACTCATGTGTTTAGGGTTTATGTGTCTAAATCTCTCAAATTCAATCAAAGAGTATGTTCTACCATAAGCTTGCTTTTCAATCTCATCTCCATTATTAATATATTACAAATAATGCATGAATCAAAAGGTCTTATTTTCCGGTTGTAATTGGGCTAAGGTTAAGGTGAGGTAAAAGAGAGTAAAAGAAAAGGTTCAAATCAAAGAAAGTAGAGCATTCCGAAAAATGATATTTCAAACAAGATATTCCATCAAAGCTCATAAATTTTTCATCTTTAATCACCAATGCTTAACTGTTTTTGTTTTTAAGCGTAAAATCTTAAGAACATAAAGGAACATTTTTTCTTCTTCTTTTTTTCTTTTTTTTGTTTTTTTGTAATTTTGCCCATCTTTTCATCAAGCATCACGTCTTCTGTCTTTTCACATAATTTCCAACCATAATTCCATGAAATATCACAAGTATATGCTCTACTAATCCTTGGCCAGGGGAAAAGGAAAACATATATAAAGTTAAGGCTTATACATGGATAAAGAAAAGATAAATAAGCTCAAAAGGGGCTCACTAAGGATAATATGCTTTAGGTTGGCTTTTTGGTTCAAGTGATTGAAATTCCTAATGCCTTTATCATCTTCATGTATATTTGTAATGGAATATAATCTCAATAAGATATGAAGCAAGTTCTAGAGATACATATCATTGAAAGAATGCACACTCAAAGAATACAATGTTGAAGGCTCAAAAACTTGCAGTGGTATAACACTATAAAATCAACATGGCATATTCTCAAAGTCAATCCCTAAACCAATTAAACCTTAAAATTTGCATGCATACTCTTTCATTTGATTTATCTCTTCATCTATCTCAATTAATTCTCATACATAATACTCATATTCTCAAAAACCAATGGGAGTTAAAAAGATCAAACATAATTTTTTTTTTTTTGTGAACAACAAAGAAAACTAAAATAAGAAAATAAAAATTCTCCCAATACCCCCACACTTAAAACACAACATTGTCCTCAATGTTGAAATAAAAGCAAAGGAACATAAGAGAATGGCAGAAAATAAATTAACATACAAAAAAGTAAAAGATAAGGAAAAAGAAAGCAAATCTGATATATATTTTTTTTTGTGCTGGGTGGCCTCCCAGTAAGCGCTTTTGTTTTATGTCATTGGCTTGACATGTGGCATGCTCATTCTTCATAGATTGGTTCAGCTAACTCTACAGAAGCGGTGAGTTCTGCCGTCCAACCTCCATAGAAAGGTTTCAAACGATGTCCATTGACCTTGAGTACTTTGCTGGTTTCTAAACTTGTAATTTCAACTGCACCATAAGGAAAAATATTAGAAACAACAAAGGGTCCAATCCAACGAGAGCGCAAATTTCCAGGAAAAAGTTTCAAACGCGAATGATAAAGAAGGACTTTGTTTCCAACATGAAATTCCTTTCTTATAAGCATTCGGTCATGAAAATTCTTAGTCTTTTCTTTGTAAATCCTTGCATTCTCATAAGCATCATTTTGCTTTTCTCTCAACGTGGTGGCAGTCCTTTTAGGTACCAAAAGAATAGATGCCACCCATTCACTGTCCGTGATGGGGGGAATGACTCCTGCATCATGAAGGATAATTTGCGAAGCTTGTAAAGCCAATGCTGATTCATGCACATTTTGGGGAACACATATATGCCTCTCCATCTCTTCTATCTTGGTAAAATCATAGCCATAGCTCAAAGCTATGCTTAATCCATCTTCACTATCAAAATCACAAACCTGCTGCATACACTTATCAACTTGGTCATAACATGTGATAGAATAAACATTGTTATAAGGATATGTCATTGCATCATGAAAATTAAATTCAATCTTTTCATCTCCTACCTCCATAGACAAAGTATCCTTACCACAATCAATCTTTGTATTGGCAGTTTTCAAGAATGGTCTCCCAAACAATATAGGAGTGCTAGTTGATAAATCATAAGAATCATGTTCCATATTAAGAATATAAAAATCACATGGAATAACCAAACTATCAATCTTGACTAGGACATCTTCTATCACACCAAGTGGGTAAACAAAACTACGATCTGCAAGTTGTATTACAATGCTAGTTTTATTCAAAGGTTCCAGACTAAGAGAATCATAAACATGTTTAGGCATAACACTAATGGATGCACCTAAATCACATAAAGCTCTTTTAAAACTAGCATTACCAATAACACATGGGATAGTAAACGCACCTGGGTCTTTTTGCTTTAAAGGCATATTCTTTTGAACAATAGCAGACACAACTTCACCCATACTTACCATTTCATGACCTTTCAGTTTGAAAGCTCTCTTGGTAGTACACAACTCCTTCAAAAATTTGGCATACTTGGGAATTTGCTTGATAGCATCAAGCAAAGGAATGTTGAGTTCTACTTTCTTGAAAACCTCTAAAATATCTTTTTCTTTGTCCTCTTTCTTTGACCTAGAAGAACTAACAGGAAAGGGTGGAATTGCTTTAAAACAGGAATTCATTGAGTGAGGAGTTACCTTTGGAGTGTTAGTCGATGTTTTAGTTTGTGGAGAAGGATGATGTTCCTTCTTTGTACTCAATTCAGTTTCTAACTCTGCTTCTTCCTCCATCTCAATTTGTTTTGACCTTTTCTCTTCAAGTTTTTTCCCACTTCTTAGCATGATCGCACTAACATTCTCTTTTGGATTTAATGCTTGGGAAGGCAATTTTCCATTCATTTGTGCCTCCAATTTCCCTACACTTAAAGCTACTTGCCCCATTTGCTTCTCCAAGTTGTGAATACTTGACCTTGTTTCCTGTTGAAAAGACATGACATTTTGTTGCAAGGTAACAGTATTAGAAGCTAAAGTTTTCATCATCTCACGAAGATCATCATTGGATGACGACCCCATAACATTGGAGTTTGTGAATGGAGGGGGTTGTCTTGCTTGATAATTTTGTTGGGGCTGAAATCCATGGGGATGGAATTGTCGGCCTTGATTGCCTTGTTGGGATGGGTTGCCATAGCGTAAGTTGGGATGATCTCTCCATCCGAGATTGTACGTGTTGGAAAAGGGATCATATTTACGCTGGGGCTGTCCGTTGAATGCTCCATCAATTGCATGAGTTTGTTCAATATAATCTTCTTGTATTGTTGGGCACATATCCGAAGCATGTCCTTGTAAGGAGCATATGCTACAAACTTTCACCTGCTGCACATTTCCACAAGCCAAAGAACGCACAAGAGAAGTAAGATCATTAACTTTATTCTCAATGTTAGAAATACTTACCTCATTTACTCGTTTGTTGGAGAAGTCTCCACGAGTGCCAAACTGTTTTGAGTTGGCTGCCATGTTTGAGATCAATTGGCGTGCAGCCTCGGGTGTCTTATCCACCAATGCGCCTCCACTTGCAGCATCAATGATACTACGGTCAGTAGGCATTAATCCTTCATAGAAATATTGAATGAGCAACTGATCAGGTATTTGATGATGAGGACATTGAATGCACAGTTGCTCAAATCTTTCCCAATACTCAGAGAGTGTCTCTCCATGAGATTGCCGAATCCCACATATTTCTTTCCTTATGTTGGCAACTCGAGATGCTGGGAAATACTTCTCAAGGAAAATCTTCTTCATGGCATTCCAAGTTCCAATAGATCCTGGAAGAATAGAGAAAAGCCATGCCTTTGCTGCCCCTTTTAAAGAGAAAGGGAAAGCTTTCAACTTAACATGTTCTTCATCAACTCCATTCGGTTTCATGCCAACGCAAACCATATGGAACTCCTTGAGATGAGTATGTGGATCTTCTCCTGCAAGACCATTAAATGTTGGTAACAAATGTATAAAACCAGATTTGAGCTCAAAGTTTACATTATTGTCAATGTTTATGCATAGTGGCTGATTTTCCACATTAGGAGCAGCAAGCTCCTTGAGTGTTTGTTGTCTTGCAATAGCCATGGTGTTGAGGCGAGCTTCCTTTCTTAACCTGCGTAAAGTGCTTTCTATTTCAAAATCAACCTGCACTTGAATTTGATTAGTAGAACGGGTCACAAGCATCAATTGCTAACAAAATTCAAAAGAAAGAAACCACACAAGAGACGAAAAATAATGCAAATTATATGAAAATCCAACGCTAGGAAACTAAAATTGCCTAAAAACCTTAGATAACAGTGGAATTTGGCCTCAAAATGGTAAGGTTAGTGGTTTACCACTAGTCTTGTTCAAAACGTCATTTCCCTTCAGGAAACAAAAGGTCGAACCCTAATTCCACAAACAAATCTGTTTTGAACAGTACCGTTGCGGCAAGTGAACAGTACCGCCGCAAGCAAAAAACTTTTTTTTGTTTTTTTTTTTCTGAATAATAATAAATAATAATCACAGCAAATAAAAATAACAGTACAAGCACAAGAATTAACTAAAATTACTTCCCCGGCAACGGCGCCAAAACATATGTCAAGGTTATAGGATTCACTAATGTTAAGTATAATGTAAACTTAATATGGACTTTAATGTTTGATACTAACATGTTTTATATTTGTTATCTTGTTCACTCTTTAATACTTTGCTTGTTAAATGACTAATCTTGATTTATGTTGTATAACACTTGGTACAACAAATTCTTGGCACTTTCATAGCCCATAATGTATGGTATAACCGACACCTGAGCTATGAAAGGAACTTGATTTGTTGTTAACATAAGTTATAATCATGAATGCTTGACGAGATTTACAAGTATTAGCATTAATTGAATAAGATGACTAATGTAATCATGTTAACAATATATAATCTGATTGGAACCTCCTTTGTGTGTGGTTTCCAATTCAATAATAAGAGTTAATATTATACTTGTTTGATATACCATTAGTGGCACCTCTAACCTTGACATTTGTTATTATTATTGTTTAATCCTTACATTAATATTTCATCTCTAAGTTCTCATCATCATCATCTTCTTCTTCTTCTCTTTATTATTATTGTTATTGTTGTTATTATTATTATTATTATTATTATTATTATTATTACTACTACTACTACTACTACTACTACTACTACTACTACTACTACTACTACTACTACTACTACAACTATTATTATTATTATTATTATTATTGTTGTTGTTGTTGTTTATAATTATTGTTTATAATTTGTATAATTAACCTCCCTGTGGTTCGACCCCGGTCTTGTCGGGTTATTTATTACTTCGACACTCCTGCACTTGGGAGAAGACATCAACCTTTTTGTCGTGTCATTTCTCTCACCCCGGTCAAATGGCGGACAACGGTACTCCATGATTTATGTCGGTTCTTTCAGTTTCCCACAATAACTGATATTTGTGTATATATTTGTGCAATTCTTTGAATCTCTCTTCCAATTCTCATTTGAAAATGGACACTAATCTTGAAAAATTGAAAAAGTATTTTCCTAGTCTGCCTCAGAATACGATTACAAAAATTACCGTGCTCGATGTGCAAGATTGAGATTGTTAATGAATCATGGAATTCCTGAAGATATTCACTGGTTGATTGAAGCAAAGGTCTGATTATCAGGTGAGTCCTCTAATTTCTTTATTTCACACATGCCTGGAACAGGTAAAAGCACTTTTGCAAAGAAGCGTCGTGAAAAACGACTAGAAGTCTGTCATCGATGTGCTAGATGGACTTATAATACACAATGTCGTTCTTTAGGAATGGTATCTATAAACCGTGAAGATAAAATACAATTCATTAAGGATGGCCTGAGTAAGGAGTCTTTAGATAATCTTCTATTGACTCTTGAGACGCATCCTAGTGGAGATGTGCATCGTGCAATTCATGATTTATGGCCACTATTTCATAAAGAACATGATCGACTTAGTCTTGGGAATCTGACTAAAAAAGACCCTGTTTGCCAGTTTTTAAGAAAACTGGAAGGGAAGCCTATCAGAGGGCGTTTAAGCCGTTCTTGGACGTAAAACCAAGGGAAGATGTGAGCCATAATCACAACTACCTATACATACACATGCTTTTTTTCAAAAGTAAATAAATAAATAAATAAAAAGAGAGAGAGAGAGTGTGAGACTCCAGCTGGCCTACATATAGGTGTTCTGATTGCCTTTCTAATTTCTCATCTATAAAACCCTCTCATCCTTCCTTCCATTTCTACTCAACCCATACATTCAACAAATACAGAAGTGTGTAGAAATGGCAAGTTCCTCAAGTCATCAAATAAGAAATATTTGTGTTTTCGGTGGATCTAGTCCTGGGAAAGAAAAGGAGTTTTTAGAATCAGCAAATCATCTTGGTCAGGTGCTAGCTGAGAGAAAGATTCATTTAGTGTATGGGGGAGGCAGTCTTGGGTTAATGGGAGGTGTGTCAATAGCTGCATTTTTAGGAGGTAGTCAAGTTTTAGGAGTTGTCCCTGAAGCTTTGGCACAAGGGGACATCATTGGAAAAACAATTGGAGAGGAACTTCAGGTCTCCACAATGTCGGCTCGAATGAATGCAATGTTTAACCATGCTGATGTCTTCATTGCTTTACCAGGTGGTCTAGGCACATTGGAAGAGATCTTTCATATTTCCTCTTGGGCTCAATTGCACATTCACCATAAACCCATAGGTTTGTTAAATGTTAATGGTTATTTTGATAAATTGTTGTCTTTTCTTGATCATGATGTGGAACAGGAATTTCTAACATCTTCTGCATGACAAATCATAATCTCTGCTACTACTGCTGAATAATTGATTGACCAACTACAATATTTCATTCCTGTGATTGATCCTTCCATGAGTTGCATAAATTGGTCATCTAAGGAAAGCCGTAAAAAGCTTATATTGGATTTGAGCCTTCATTTGTGAATTTTTGTGTCTTTTGGTTTTATTATTGTGTTTTGTTATTTCTTATTTTTGTTTCAGTGTGTTTCAGGTTTTGTTAGTGTTCATTATTTTCAGGTGATATCTTCTATACTCTATCTTTCTACCTTAGAACATTGAGGACAATGTCTCGTTTTGGTTGGGGGGAGAGGGTAGTAGTTGATAAAAAAAAATTGTTTTTCATTTCATAAAGCATGTGCATAATTGTTGTTACTAGGATGGCAGAGTAAAGAAGCTCTTTCGTTGAAGTGACTCTTGAGACGCATCTTAGTAACCATTCTTAACAATGTCTATTATAATACTTCCTCAAATATTCAGGTTTATAAACTCTCGTATTGTTACCACTTAATTCTGCTCATATACTTATTTAACATGTATTCTTAAACCTTAATTTACACACACACACTTTAACATATGATTGTAGGTTGCATATTGGATTATTACATTATTTATGTTCTTTTGTTAAAGGTAACAACTAAGGGAAAGGGATTGTATATAATTAAAAAAAAAAACATGAAAAAAGAAGAAAAAAAATGATGATAATAAAAATATAGATAAGTTTGGTTTCGTAGCCTCCCTAACCTAAGGAATTAAGCCCGAAGGGGTGTTTTAACACCTAATACCCTAAAGTCAACTGACTTGGGAGCTATAGGCTCAACGCTTGTTACATGGGTTGAGGAGACCAGCTGGTTTGGGAGTCATTAGCTGAAAGCTCGTTACATGGGTTAAAGATGCATGATGTTTTTAAATTATATGTATATAGATTTTTTTTTAAACTTTATGAGAAAGATGATGAGTCAATCTCTAAGGGTAAGGAAGGGGTTGAATCTGAAAATTGCAAAGAAACGACTGATTCATCGCCAGCACTTCCATTTCCTCATGTCATGACTAAACAAAGGAAAATGAATCACAACTCTGAAATCTTTAAAACTTTCGAACAGGTAAGAATCAATATACCTTTGCTGGATGCTATTAAACAGGTTCCTTCCTATGCTAAATTTTTGAAAGATCTATGCACTGTGAAGAGGAAACTGAATATGAAAAAGAAAGCCTTTTTAGCAGAACAAGTAAGTGCCATTCTTCAGAACAATAATGCTTTGAAATATAAAGACCCTGGTTGTCCTACAATTTCTTGCTTTATTGGAGAGCATAAAATTGAAAGAGCCTTACTTGATCTTGGAGCTAGTGTGAATTTACTTCCATATTCAGTTTTTCAGAGTCTCAATCTACGTGAGTTAAAACCAACTTCTATATCTCTTTTACTTACTGATAGATCTGTAAAAGTGCCTAGAGGAATAATTGAAGATGTGTTAGTATAAGTCGATAAATTTATTTATCCTGTGGATTTTATTATCTTGGACACAGAACCTGTTGAAGCATGTAATTCATTTCCTGTTATTTTAGGACGTCCGTTTCTTACAACCTCTAACGCATTGATTAATTGTAGGAATGGACTGATGAAGCTATGATTTGGAAACATGACATTGGAGATGAATATTTTCAACACTTGCAAGCAACCTGGAGATGATAATGATTTATGACACGACTAAAAGGTTGATGTCTTCTCCTAAGTGCAAGAGTGTCGAAGTAATAATTAACCCGGCAAGACTGGAGTCGAACCAAAGGGAGGTTAATTGTACAAATTATAGACAACAATTATAACAATAACAACAACAACTATAATAATAATAATAATAATAATAATAATAATAATAATAATAATAATAATAGTACTAGTAGTAGTAGTAGTAGTAGTAATAATAATAAAGAAAGAGAAGAAGAAGAAGATGATGATGATGAGAACTTAGAGATGAAATATTAATGTAAGGATTAAACAATAATAATAACAAATGTCAAGGTTAGAGGTTCCACTAATGGTATATCAAACAAGTATAATATAAACTCTTATTATTGAATTGGAAACCACACACAAAGGAGGTTCCAATCAGATTATATATTGTTAACATGATTACATTAGTCATCTTATTCAATTAATGCTAATACTTGTAAATCTCGTCAATCAATCATGATTATAACTTATGTTAACAACAAATCAAGTTCCTTTCATAGCTCAGGTGTCGGTTATACCATACATTATGAGCTATGAAAGTGTCAAGCATTTGTTGTACCAAGTGTTATACAACATAAATCTAGATTAGTCATTTAACAAGCAAAATATTAAAGAGTGAACAAGATAACAAATATAAAACATGTTAAATTATTTAACATGTATTCTTAAACCATAATTTACACACACACACACACTTTAACATATGATTGTGTGTTGCATATTGGATTATTACATTATTTATGTTCTTTTGTTAAAGGTAACAACTAAGGGAAAGGGATTGTATATAATTAAAAAAAGAAAAACATGAAAAAAAAAGAAAAAAAAGAAAAAAAATGATGATAATAAAAATATAGATAAGTTTGGTTTCATAGCCTCCCTAACCTAAACAATTAAGCCCGAAAGGGTGTTTTAACACCTAATACCCTAAAGTCAACTGACTTGGGAGCTATTGACCCAACGCTTGTTACATGGGTTGAGGAGAAAAGCTTAAGGGAATCAAACATTACACTATCTACATATCAATATCTGCGACCCGAGTTACTAAGTTCGTAAGGGTTTCTTAACACCTAATACCCTAAGACCAACTGGTTTGGGAGTCATTAGCTGAAAGCTCATTACATGGGTTAAAGATGTATGATGTTTTAAATTATATGTATATATATTAAAAAAAAAGAAAAAAAAAGAAAAAAGAAGACAAAAATAATAATCTCAACCCAAGGAAGTTAACCTTAAACATTAGAACAAAAATTTTGTTTTCTTCCAAGAAAAGCCCCATAATTATGTGTTGATACATTGAGCACAAAAGAAAGGTTTATGAATATCTTGTTAAGTGGTATTGAGCAGGTATATAAATTTAACGAGAGTTTGTTTATCTGGATAGATTAATGGAAGTTAAATGATGACTACCTTGCTTTGTAGAATTTGCAAAGTATTTATCTATTTTAACGCTTTGATTACTAGGGACTAGGTCCAATTTATATGGATGGAAAGGTAAGACATAGGCCTACAACTTTCATATGGAGCCCAAGATCTAAAAATGTCATTTTCAAGTCTAAATTGTAGCAACAACAAAGAAGCCCGAATCTGTCTTCCAGCCCGAGCACTGTTCGGTATTTTGGCCATATCTGGAGTTCTAGAAGTCCAAATGAGCTGAATGTTTTACACAAGAAAGCGGAGACAATTGTCTACAACTTTCATGTTTGTAACTAGCTCCAATGTTGACGTTATCAATGATGTTTTGGGCAGACAAGAGAAGATAAGGATTGTCACCAAGTCAAAAGTTGGCCACCCACTTATCAATTAGTCATCAAATCAATAGTTCCCAATTTTGGCCTATAAAAGGAGGCATTTGCCATGCATTTAGGCATCTTGGTTTCCAGATCAAGATCATGCTCTTCCTTTCTCTCTTTGTATTCTTTGTGATGTTTATGCTTTGCTTTCATTAATATCAAGTTTATGCCTTTCATTTCCTTTCCTTTACTTGGTTAACTTTTATGTTCTTATTTTGTTTATCTATTTTGCTTTCTTTTATTATGTCTAGCTAAGTTAATTATGTCAAGGTGAAGAGGCTACACTAATGGTGTGAGAATAAGTATAATGTAAACTTAATATGGACTTTAATGTTTGATACTAACATGTTTTATATTTGTTATCTTGTTCACTCTTTAATACTTTGCTTGTTAAATGACTAATCTAGATTTATGTTGTATAACACTTGGTACAACAAATGCTTGGCACTTTCATAGCCCATAATGTATAGTATAACCGACACCTGAGCTATGAAAGGAACTTGATTTGTTGTTAACATAAGTTATAATCATGATTGATTGACGAGATTTACAAGTATTAGCATTAATTGAATAAGATGACTAATGTAATCATGTTAACAATATATAATCTGATTGGAACCTCCTTTGTGTGTGGTTTCCAATTCAATAATAAGAGTTTATATTATACTTGTTTGATATACCATTAGTGGAACCTCTAACCTTGATATTTGTTATTATTATTATTTAATCCTTACATTAATATTTCATCTCTAAGTTCTCATCATCATCATCTTCTTCTTCTTCTCTTTCTTTATTACTACTACTACTACTACTACTACTACTACTACTACTACTACTATTATTATTATTATTATTATTATTATTATTATTATTATTATTATTATAGTTGTTGTTGTTATTGTTATAATTGTTGTCTATAATTTGTACAATTAACCTCCCTTTGGTTCGACTCCAGTCTTGCCGGGTTAATTATTACTTCGACACTCTTGCACTTAGGAGAAGACATCAACCTTTTAGTCGTGTCATAAATCATTATCATCTCCAGGTTGCTTGCAAGTGTTGAAAATATTCATCTCCAATGTCATGTTTCCAAATCATAGCTTCATCAGTCCATTCCTACAATTAATCAATGCGTTAGAGGTTGTAAGAAACGGACGTCCTAAAATAACAGGAAATGAATTACATGCTTCAACAGGTTCTGTGTCCAAGATAATAAAATCCACAGGATAAATAAATTTATCGACTTATACTAACACATCTTCAATTATTCCTCTAGGCACTTTTACAGATCTATCAGTAAGTAAAAGAGATATAGAAGTTGGTTTTAACTCACGTAGATTGAGACTCTGAAAAACTGAATATGGAAGTAAATTCACACTAGCTCCAAGATCAAGTAAGGCTCTTTCAATTTTATGCTCTCCAATAAAGCAAGAAATTGTAGGACAACCAGGGTCTTTATATTTCAAAGCATTATTGTTCTGAAGAATGGCACTTACTTGTTCTGCTAAAAAGGCTTTCTTTTTCATATTCAGTTTCCTCTTCACAGTGCATAGATCTTTCAAAAATTTAGCATAGGAAGGAACCTGTTTAATAGCATCCAGCAAAGGTATATTGATTCTTACCTGTTCGAAAGTTTTAAAGATTTCAGAGTTGTGATTCATTTTCCTTTGTTTAGTCATGACATGAGGAAATGGAAGTGCTGGCGATGAATCAGTCGTTTCTTTGCAATTTTCAGATTCAACCCCTTCCTTACCCTTAGAGATTGACTCATCATCTTTCTCATAAAGTTTAAAAAAAAATCTATATACATATAATTTAAAAACATCATGCATCTTTAACCCATGTAACGAGCTTTCAGCTAATGACTCCCAAACCAGCTGGTCTCCTCAACCCATGTAACAAGCGTTGGGCCTATAGCTCCCAAGTCAGTTGACTTTAGGGTATTAGGTGTTAAAACACCCCTTCAGGCTTAATTCCTTAGGTTAGGGAGGCTACGAAACCAAACTTATCTATATTTTTATTATCATCATTTTTTTTCTTTTTTTTTCATGTTTTTTTTTTAATTATATACAATCCCTTTCCCTTAGTTGTTACCTTTAACAAAAGAACATAAATAATGTAATAATCCAATATGCAACCTACAATCATATGTTAAAGTGTGTGTGTGTGTGTAAATTATGGTTTAAGAATACATGTTAAATAAGTATATGAGTAGAATTATGTGGTAACAATACGAGAGTTTGTAAACCTGAATATTTTAGGAAGTATTATAATAGACCTTGTTAAGAATGGTTACTAAGATGCGTCTCAAGAGTCACTTTAACAAAAGAACTCCTTTACTCTGCCATCCTAGTAACAACAATTATGCACATGCTTTATGAAATGAAAAACAATTTTTTTTTTATCAACTACTACCCTCTCCCCCCAACCAAAACGAGACATTGTCCTCAATGTTCTAAGGTAGAAAGATAGAGTATAGAAGATATCACCTGAAATAACGAACACTGACAAAACCTGAAACACACTGAAACAAAAATAAGAAATAACAAAACACAATAATAAAACCAAAAGACACAAAAATTCACAAATGAAGGCTCAAATCCAATCTAAGCTTTTTACGGCTTCCCATAGATGACCAATTTATGCGACTCATGAAAGGATCAATCACAGGAATGAAAGATTGTAGTTGGTCAATCAATTGTTTAGCAGTAGTAGTAGAGATTATGATTTGTCGTGCAGAAGATGTTAGAAATTCTTGTTCCACGGCATGATCAAGAAAAGACAACAACTTATCATAATAACCATTAACATTTAATAAACCTATGGGTTTATGGTGAATGTGCAATTGAGCCTAAGAGAAAATATGAAAGATCTCTTCCAATGTGCCTAGACCACCTAGTAAAGCAATGAAGGCATCAACATGGTTAAACATTGCATTCATTCGAGCCGACATTGTGGAGACTTGAAGTTCCTCTCCAATTGTTTTTCCAATGATGTCCCCTTGTGCCAAAGCTTCAGGGACGACCCCTAAAACTTGATTACCTCCTAAAAATGCTACTATTGACACACCGCCCATTAACCCAAGACTGCCTCCCCCATACATTAAATGAATCTTTCTCTCAGCTAGCACCTGACCAAGATGATTTGCTGATTCTAAAAACTCCTTTTCTTTTCCAAGACTAGATCCACCGAAAACACAAATATTTCTTATTTGATGACTTGAGGAACTTGTCATTTCTACACACTTCTGTATTTGTTGAATGTATGGGTTGAGTAGAAATGAAAGGAAGGAAAAGAGGGTTTTATAGATGAGAAATTAGAAAGGCAATCATAACACCTATACGTAGGCCAGCTGGAGTCTCACACTCTCTCTCTCTCTCTTTATTTATTTATTTATTTACTTTTTGAAAAAGCATGTGTATGTACAGGTAGTTGTGATTGTGAATCACATCTTCCCTTGGTTTTACGTCCAAGAACGGCTTAAACGCCCTCTATGGGTCGGGGATAGGCTTCCCATCTAGTTTTCTTAAAAACTGATAAACAGGGTCTTTTTTAGTCAGATTCCCAAGACTAAGTCGATTATGTTCTTTATGAAATAGTGGCCATAAATCATGAATTGCACGATGCACATCCCCACAAGGATGCGTCTCAAGATTCAATAGAAGATTATCTAAAGACTCCTTACTCAGGCCATCCTTAATGAATTGTATTTTATCTTCACGGTTTATAGATACCATTCCTAAAGAACGACATTATGTATTACAAGTCCATCTAGCACATCGATGATAGACTTCTAGTCGTTTTACACGACACTTCTTTGCAAAAGTGCTTTTACTTGTTCTAGGCATATGTGAAATAAAGAAATTAGAGAACTCACCTGATAATTGGACCTTTGCTTCAATCAACCAGCGAATATCTTCAGGAATTCCATGATTCATTAACAATCTCAATCTTGCACATCTAGCACGGTAAATTTTTGTAATCGCATTCTGAGGCAGAGCCGGAAAATACTTTTTCAATTTTTCAAGATTAGTATCCATTTTCAAATGAGAATTGGAAGAAAGATTCAAAGAATTGCACAAATATATACACAGTAATTGTGGGAAACTGAAAGAACCGACTTAAGTCACGGAGTACCGTTATCTGCCATTTGACCGGGGTGAGAGAAACTAGCAAAAATCACTCAAAAAGAAACACAAAAACAATGTGAGAAAAACAAAATAATCAACCTTTATCTACAAGATCATTCAAACCAGTTGATTCATTTTCACTAGGAAAATTATCAAAGTTTTCAAACGATGTCCATTTTCCTTAAAATCATTGTCATTCATTGAATTCTCAATATCACAGGCCCCATAAGGATTGCTCCATCTTGGTCTTAGCTCTCTAGGGAATATATAGAGTTGAGAATTATAAAAGAAAACTTTTTGACCAGTATCAATCTTTTGACAATTTTCACAAGTTTTGCAGAATGCATGCGTGTCCTTGAACATGGTGGGCCAATAAAATCCATTTTGAAAGATTTTTGCAGTTTTCTTTTTTGACAAGAAATAACTTCTGCATGCTTCAAAATGACAAAGTTTAATGACACTACTTACCTCATTATCGGGAATGAATCTTTGAAATATTTGATCAAGACAATATTTGAATAAGTTAGGGTCATCACAGTAAAAGCTCTTCACTTCGTTCAAAAACGTTTCTTTATCTTGGGTGCTCCAATCAGCTGGTAAATCACCTAAAGTAAGAAAATTGATATTTTTATCATACCAAGGCATTGGACTAAGAGAAAGTAAGGATTCGTTAGGAAAGCAATCATCCATTGGTGTGATGTCAGGTATCGAATTTGGTGTCACTGTTGACAAAAAATTCGCATCAATATTTTCGGTGTGTTTTTCATCCGTGATTTCTTCTTCAGAATAAATCATTTGCAAATCTTCAGATTCATCCAATTCATTTTTACTTAAAGTAGATTCAAGTTGATCATAAACTAGTAGATTCGGTTAAATGTTAATGGTTTTTATAATAATTTGTTGTCTTTTCTTGATCAAGCTGTGGAACAGGAATTTCTAACATCTTCGGCACGACAAATCATAATCTCTGCTGCTACTGCTGAACAATTGATTGACCAACTACAATCTTTCATCCCTGTAATTGATCCCTCCATGAGTCAACTCAATTGGTCAAGCATGAAACGCCGTAAAAAGCTTAAATTGGATTTGAGCCTTAGTTTGTGAAAAATTGTGTCTTTTGGTTTTATTAATAGCATAATATTTGTGTTTTGTTGTTTCTTATATTTGTTTTAATGTGTTTCAGGTTTGTCAATAGTCGCTGTTTCAGGTGATATCTTCTACACTCTATCTTTTTGCTTAGAACATTGAGGACAATGTCTTGTTTTGGTTGGGGAGAGAGGGTAATAGTTGATATTAAAAAAAAAATCTATTATTTAAACCATTTGCAAAACTATTGTTACTAGGATGAGAGAGTAATGGAGGAATGATTAGTATTTAAAAGTGCATTTTTATCATGGTTTTATATCATCATTTTGCACTTGAAGTATTAATAACTCCTTAACTAAAGCATGTTTTATAATAATATATCTAACAATATAAGATACCTATAATTTATGGTAAATGTCTATTTTTAATGCAGGCCTATCACATAAATGAAAGGATTGATTGATGACTTGAGGAACTTAAATTGCAAGGATAAAGAGATGGTCAAACTTAGAGAAGAGATGTCGGTGCAATCCAAACCGGAACACTGTTCGGTAATTGGGTCATATCTGGAGCTACAGATCTCAGATTTAGGTCCAATTTATATGGATGGAAAAGTAAGACATAGGCCTACAACTTTCATATGGAGCCTAAGATCTAAAAAGGCCATTATCAAGTCCAAATTGTAGCAACAACAAAGAAGCCCGAATATGTCTTCCAGCCCGAGCACTGTTCGGTATTTTGGCCATATCTGGAGTTCTAGAAGTCCAAATGAGCTGAATTATTTACACAAAAAGCTGAGACAATTGCCTACAACTTTCATGTTTACAACTGGCTCCAATTTTGACGTTATCAATGACGTCTTGGGCAGACAAGAGAAGATAAGGATTGTCACCAAGTCAAAAGTTGGCCACCCACTTATCAATTAGTCATCAAATCAATAGTTCCCAATTTTGGCCTATAAAAGGAGGCATTTGCCATGCATTTAGGCATCTTGGTTTCCAGATCAAGATCATGCTCTTCCTTTCTCTCTTTGTATTTTTTGTAATGTTTATACTTTACTTTCATTAATATCAAGTTTATGCCTTTCATTTCCTTTCCTTTACTTAGTTAACTTTTATGTTCTTATTTTGTTTATTTGTTTTCCTTTCTTTCATTATGTCTAGCTAAGTTAATTATGTCAAGGTGAAAAGGTTACACTAATGGTGGAAGAATAAGTATAGTGTAAACTTAATATGGACCTTAATGTTTGATACTAACATGTTTTATATTTGTTATCTTGTTCACTCTTTAATACTTTACTTGTTAAATGACTAATCTTGATTTATGTTGTATAACACTTGGTACAACAAATGCTTGGCACTTTCATGGCCCATAATGTATGGTATAACCGACACCTGAGCTATGAAAGGAACTTGATTTGTTGTTAACATAAGTTATAATCATGAATGCTTGACGAGATTTACAAGTATTAGCATTAATTGAATAAGATGACTAATGTAATCATGTTAACAATATATAATCTGATTGGAACCTCCTTTGTGTGTAGTTTCCAATTCAATAATAAGAGTTTATACTATACTTGTTTGATATACCATTAGTGGAACCTCTAACCTTGACATTTGTTATTATTATTGTTTAATCCTTACATTAATTTTTCATCTCTAAGTTGTCATTATCATCATCTTCTTCTTCTTCTCTTTCTTTATTATTATTATTATTATTATTATTATTATTATTATTATTATTATTATTATTATTATTATTATTAGTACTACTACTATTATTATTATTGTTGTTGTTGTTGTTGTTGTTGTTGTTGTTGTTGTTGTTGTTGTTATTTTATAATTGTTGTTTATAATTTGTACAATTAACCTCCCTGTGGTTCGACCCCGGTCTTGCCGGGTTATTTATTACTTCGACACTCCTACACTTGGGAGAAGACATCAATCTTTTAGTCTTGTCAAGTTTTTGGCGCCGTTGCCGGGGAGGTAAGTTTTGCATAAATTATAATATTTATTTTATTTTCTCTTTTCACTTTTCTTGTATATAACTTTATTTCTTTTCTCTTGTTTCTTCTTCTTCTTTTGTTTTCTTTTCCCTTTTATTCTATTCCTACACGTGCATGAGAGTGTGGTCACGTACATCAAGTGGTAGACTTTGTTGGGTATCCTCATCATTTTCAGAAAATATGGCTGAAGAAGATAATCAATCACTTCATAATGAAAATAATGAGAATAACCGTGCTAGAACACTTAGAGACCACATGAATCCCACAAGAACAAGTGCACCATCATGCATAGTTTTTCCTCCTGATGCATCTCATTTTAATTTTAAACCAGGTATTATTCAACTTTTACCTTCTTTTAATGGTTTAGAATTGGAAAATCCATACTTGCATTTAAGGGAATTTAAGGAGGTCTGCAACACATATAATAAATTAAATTGTAGCATGAACACCATTAGATTAAAGCTTTTTCCTTTTTCATTAAAAAATAAAGCTAAAACATGGCTAGAAAATTTGAGACCAGGATCCATTCGTGCTTGGGATGAAATGCAACAACAGTTTTTAAAGAAGTTTTTCCCATCTCATAGAACAAACTCTTTCAAGAGACAAATCACCACTTTCACTCAAAAACCAGGAGAAACATTTTACCAATGTTGGGTGATTAGTACTTAAAAGTGCATTTTTATCATGGTTTTATATCATCATTTTGCACTTGAAGTATCAATAACTCCTTAACTAAAATATGTTTTATAATAATGTATCTAATAATATAAGATACCTATAATTTGTGGTAAATGTCTATTTTTAATGCAGGCCTATCAAATAAATGAAAGGATTGATTGATGACTTGAAGAACTTAAATTGCAAGGATAAAGAGATGGTCAAACTTAGAGAAGAGATGTCGGTGCAATCCAAACCGGAACACTGTTCGGTAATTGGGTCATATCTGGAGCTACAGATCTCAGATTTAGGTCCAATTTATATGGATGGAAAGGTAAGACATAGGCCTACAACTTTCATATGGAGCCCAAGATCTAAAAAGGCCATTATCAAGTCCAAATTGTAGCAACAACAAAGAAGCCCGAATCTGTCTTCCAGCCCGAGCACTATTCGGTATTTTGGCCATATCTGGAGTTCTAGAAGTCCAAATAAGCTGAATTTTTTACACAAGAAAGCTGAGACAATTGCCTACAACTTTCATGTTTGCACCTGGCTCCAGTTTTGACGTTATCAATGACGTTTTGGGCAGACAAGAGAAGATAAGGATTGTCACCAAGTCAAAAGTTGGCCACCCACTTATCAATTAGTCATCAAATCAATAGTTCCCAATTTTGGCCTATAAAAGGAGGCATTTGCCATGCATTTAGGCATCTTGGTTTCCAGATCAAGATCATGCTCTTCCTTTCTCTCTTTGTATTTTTTGTAATGTTTATGCTTTACTTTCATTAATATCAAGTTTATGCCTTTCATTTCCTTTCCTTTACTTAGTTAACTTTTATGTTCTTATTTTGTTTATTTGTTTTCCTTTCTTTCATTATGTCTAACTAAGTTAATTATGTCAAGGTGAAAAGGTTACACTAATGGTGTAAGAATAAGTATAATGTAAACTTAATATGGACTTTAATGTTTGATACTAACATGTTTTATATTTGTTATCTTGTTCACTCTTTAATACTTTGCTTGTTAAATGACTAATCTTGATTTATGTTGTATAACACTTGGTACAACAAATGCTTGGCACTTTCATAGCCCATAATGTATGGTATAACCGACACCTGAGCTATGAAAGGAACTTGATTTGTTGTTAACATAAGTTATAATCATGAATGCTTGACGAGATTTACAAGTATTAGCATTAATCGAATAAGATGACTAATGTAATTATGTTAACAATTTATAATCTCATTGGAACCTCCTTTATGTGTGGTTTCCAATTGAATAACAAGAGTTTATATTATACTTGTTTGACATACCATTAGTGGAATCTCTAACCTTGACATTTGTTATTATCATTGTTTAATCGTTACATTAATATTCCATCTCAAAGTTCTCATCTTATTCTTCTCCTTCTTTTTCATTATTATTATTATTACTAGTACTATTACTATTACTATTATTATTATTAGTACTATTATTATTATTATTATTATTATTATTATTATTATTATTATAGTTGTTGTTATTGTTGTTGTTATTATTGCTATTATTGTTACTTATAATTGTTGTCTATAATTTGTACAATTAACCTCCCTGTGGTTCGACCCCGGTCTTGCCGGGTTATTTATTACTTCGACACTCCTGCACTTGGGAGAAGACATCAACATTTTTGTCGTGTCAAGTTTTTGGCGCCGTTGCCGGGGAGGTAAGTTCTTGTATAAATTATAGTATTTATTTTATTTTCTCTTTTCACTTTTCTTGTATATAACTTTGTTTCTTTTCTTTTGTTTCTTTTTATTTTGTTTTCTTCCTCCTTCTTTTGCTTTCTTCTTCTTTTTATTTTATTTTATTTACTACACGTGCATGAGAGTGTGGTCACGTACATCAAGTGGTAGACTTTGTAGGGTATCCTCATCATTTTCAGAAAATATGGCCGAAGAAGATAATCAATCACTTCATAATGAAAATAATGAGAATAACCGTGCTAGAACACTTAGAGACCACATGAATCCCACAAGAACAAGTGCACCATCATGCATAGTTTTTCCTCCTGATGCATCTCATTTTAATTTTAAACCAGGCATTATTCAACTTTTACCTTCTTTTCATGGCTTAGAATTGGAAAATCCATACTTGCATTTAAGGGAATTTGAGGAGGTGTGCAACACATATAATAACTTAAATTGTAGCATGAACACCATCAGATTAAAGCTTTTTCCTTTTTCATTAAAAGATAAAGCTAAAACATGGCTACAAAATTTAAGACCTGGATCCATTCGTGCTTGGGATGAAATGCAACAACAGTTTTTAAAGAAGTTTTTCCCATCTCATAGAACAAACTCTTTCAAGAGACAAATCACCACTTTCACTCAAAAACCAGGAGAAACATTTTACAAATGTTGGGATAGGTATCGAGACTTGCTTAGTACTTGCCCTCATCATGGTTTTGAAACATGGAGATTGGTTTCACATTTCTATGAAGGGTTAACACCTAAAGATAGGCAAATGGTTGAATTGATGTGCAATGGAACTTTTGAAGATAAAGACCCTGATGAAGCAATGGAGTACTTAGACTTGTTAGCTGAAAATGCTCAAAATTGGGACACCGCGGGTACATATGAGGCACCGAGTAAAACTCAACTTCATACATCTAGTGGAGGTATGTACAACCTTAGGGAAGATCATGACCTCCAAGCCAAATTTGCATCTTTAGCTAGAAAAGTCGAGGCACTAGAATTGAAAAAGAGTGGTCAATTAAAATCTGTTGAAAACATTGTGTGTCAAATCTGTGAAACAAATGAACAGTCAACCAACGATTGTCCAACCTTGCCTTCTTTTAAGGAATGTCTCCATGAACAAGCCCATGCTTTAAACAGTTTCCAAAGGCCCAACCACAACCCATACTCCCAAATATACAACCCTGGTTGGAGAAATCACCCAAATTTCAGTTGGAAGAGTGAGAACAACAATGCACAAACTTCACAACCACCGTTTCAAGCACACCACAATTTCCAAAATTCTCATGGATATGCATTTCCTTATGCTCCACCTCTTAGAAGAAATCTTGAGGAAACATTGCATGCATTCATTGAAAAGCAAGAGACAATCAATACTCAACTTGCTCAAAACATGACAGATTTTAAAGATACTCTTGCTAAATTAACATCTGCTCTTAGTTTCCAAGAGAAAGGTAAGTTTCCATCTCAAACACAACAAAATCCCAAAGGGCAATACAATGCAAATGCAAGTAGTTCCGAAAGCCAACACATGGATCAAGTCAAATCAGTCACTACTCTGCGCAGCGGTAAGGTTATTGAAAAACCCTCTTTTGAACCTTATGAGAAAGATGATGAGTCAATCTCTGAGGGTAAGGAAGGGGTTGAATCTGAAAATTGCAACGAAACGACTGATTCACCGCCAGCACTTCCATTTCCTCATGCCATGACTAAACAAAGGAAAGTCAATCACAACTCAGAAATTTTTGAAATTTTCAAACAGGTAAGGATCAATATACCTTTGTTGGATGCTATTAAACAGGTTCCTTCCTATGCTAAATTTTTGAAAGATCTATGCACTGTGAAGAGGAAACTGAATGTGAAAAAGAAAGCCTTTCTAGCCGAACAAGTAAGTGCTATTCTTCAAAACAATAATGCTTTGAAATATAAAGACCCTGGTTGTCCTACAATTTCTTGCTTTATTGGAGAGCATAAAATTGAAAGAGCTTTACTTGATCTTGGTGCTAGTGTGATTTTACTTCCATATTCAGTCTTTCAGAGTCTCAATCTAGGTGAGTTAAAACCAACTTCTATATCTCTTTTACTTGCTGATAGATCTGTAAAAGTGCCTAGAGGAATAATTGAAGATGTGTTAGTACAAGTCGATAAATTCATTTATCCTGTGGATTTTATTGTCTTGGACACAGAACCTGTTGAAGCATGTAATTCATTTCCTGTTATTTTAGGACGTCCGTTTCTTGCAACCTCTAACGCATTGATTAATTGTAGGAATGGACTGATGAAGCTATCATTTGGAAACATGACATTGGAGATGAATATTTTCAACATTTACAAGCAACCTGGAGATGATAATGATTTACAAGAAGTAGATCATATTGACGAATTAGTTTATGATCAACTTGAATCTACTTTAAGTAAAAATGAATTGGATGAAACTGAAGATTTGCAAATGATTTATTCTGAGGAAGAAATCATGGATGAAACAAGCACCGAAAATGTTGATGTAAATCTTTTGTCAACATTGACAACAGATTCGACATCTAACATCACACCAATCGATGATTACTTTCCTAACGAATCCTTACTTTCTCTTAGTCCAATGCCTTGGTATGATAAAAATATCAATTTTCTTGCTTTAGGAGATTTGCCAACTGATTGGAGTATTCAAGACAAAGAAAAGTTTTTGAACGAAGTGAAGAGCTTTTATTGTGATGACCCTAACTTATTCAAATATTGTCCTAATCAAATCTTTCAAAGATTCATTCCCGACAATGAGGTAAGTAGTGTCATTAAACTTTGTCATTCTGAAGCATGTGGGAGTTATTTTTCTTTAAAAAAGACAGCTGCAAAAATCTTTCAAAATGGATTTTATTGGCCCACCATGTTCAAGGACACGCATGCATTCTGCAAAACTTGTGAAAATTGTCAAAAGATTGATACTGGTCAAAAAGTTTTGTTTTATAATTCTCAACTCTATGCACTCCCTAGAGAGCTAAGAACAAGATGGAGCAATCCCTATGGGGCCTGTGATATTGAGAATTCAATGAATGACAATGATTTTAAGGAAAATGGACATCGTTTGAAAGCTTACTTTGATAATTTTCCTAGTGAAAATGAATCAGCTGGTTTGAATGATCTTGTAGATAAAGGTTGATTATTTTGTTTTTCTCACATTTTCTTTTTTATGTTTCTTTTTGAGTGATTTTTGCAAGTTTCTTTCACCCCGGTCAAATGGCGGATAACGGTACTCCGTGACTTAAGTCGGTTCTTTCAGTTTCCCACAATTACTGATATCTGTGTATATATCTGTGTAATTCTTTGAATCTCTCTTCCAATTCTCATTTGAAAATGGACTCTAATCTTGAAAAATTGAAAAAGTATTTTCCCGCTCTGCCTCAGAATGCGATTACAAAAATTTACCGTGCTAGATGTGAAAGATTGAGATTGTTAATGAATCATGGAATTCCTGAAGATATTCGTTGGTTGATTGAAGCAAAGGTCCGATTATCAGGTGAGTCCTCTAACTTCATTTCACACATGCCTGGAACAGGTAAAAGCACTTTTGCAAAGAAGCGTCGTGCAAAACGACTGGATGTCTGTCATCGTTGTGCTAGATGGACTTGTAATACACAATGTCGTTCTTTAGGAATGGTATCTATAAACCGTGAAGATAAAATACAATTCATTAAGGATGGCCTGAGTAAGGAGTCTTTAGATAATCTTCTATTGACTCTTGAGACGCATCCTAGTGGAGATGTGCATCGTGCCATTCATGATTTATGGCCACTATTCCATAAAGAACATGATCGACTTAGTCTTGGGAATCTGACTAAAAAAGACCCTGTTTGCCAGTTTTTAAGAAAACTGGATGGGAAGCCTATCCCTGACCCATAGAGGGCGTTTAAGCCGTTCTTGGACGTAAAACCAAGGGAAGATGTGAGCCACAATCACAACTACCTGTACATACACATGTTTTTTTTCAAAAGTAAATAAATAAATAAATAAAAAGAGAGAGAGAGTGTGTGAGACTCCAGCTGGCCTCCATATAGATGTTATGATTGCCTTTCTACTTTCTCATCTATAAAACCCTATTTTCCTTCCTTTCGTTTCTACTCAACCCATACATTCAACAAATACAGAAGTGTGTAGAAATGGCAAGTTCCTCAAGTCATCAAATAAGAAATATTTGTGTTTTCGGTGGATCTAGTCCTGGGAAAGAAAAAGAGTTTTTAGAATCAGCAAATCATCTTGGTCAGGTGCTAGCTGAGAGAAAGATTCATTTAGTGTATGGGGGAGGCAGTCTTGGGTTAATGGGAGGTGTGTCAATAGCTGCATTTTTAGGAGGTAGTCAAGTTTTGGGGGTCGTCCCTAAAGCTTTGGCACAAGGGGACATCATTGGAAAAACAATTGGCGAGGAACTTCAGGTCTCCACAATGTCGGCTCGAATGAATGCAATGTTTAACCATGCTGATGCTTTCATTGCTTTACCAGGTGGTCTAGGCACATTGGAAGAGATCTTTCATATTTCCTCTTGGGCTCAATTGCACATTCACCATAAACCCATTGGTTTGTTAAATGTTAATGGTTATTATGATAAGTTGTTGTCTTTTCTTGATCATGCTGTGGAACAGGAATTTCTAACATCTTCTGCACGACAAATCATAATCTCTGCTTCTACTGCTGAACAATTGATTGACCAACTACAATCTTTCATTCCTGTGATTGATCCTTCCATGAGTCGCATAAATTGGTCATCTAAGGAAAGTCGTAAAAAGCTTAGATTGGATTTGAGCCTTCATTTGTGAATTTTTGTGTCTTTTGGTTTTATTATGTTTTGTTATTTCTTATTTTTGTTTCAGTGTGTTTCAGGTTTTGTTAGTGTTCGTTATTTCAGGTGATATCTTTTATACTCTATCTTTCTACCTTAGAACATTGAGGACAATGTCTCGTTTTGGTTGGGGGGAGAGGGTAGTAGTTGAAAAAAAAAAAAAAAAAAAAAAAAAGGGTTTTTCATTTCATAAAGCATGTGCATAATTGTTGTTACTAGGATGGCAGAGTAAAGGAGTTCTTTTGTTAAAGTGACTCTTGAGACGCATCTTAGTAACCATTCTTAACAAGGTCTATTATAATACTTCCTGAAATATTCAGGTTTACAAACTCTCGTATTGTTACCACTTAATTCTCATATACTTATTTAACATGTATTTTTAAACCTTAATTTACACACACACACTTTAACATATGATTGTGGGTTGCATATTGGATTATTACATTATTTATGTTCTTTTGTTAAAGGTAACAACTAAGGGAAAGGGATTGTATATAATTAAAAAAAAAAAAACATGAAAAAAAAAATAAAAAATAAAAAATAAAAAATGATGATAATAAAAATGTAGATAAGTTTGATTTCGTAGCCTCCCTAACCTAAGCAATTAAGCCCGAAGGGGTGTTTTAACACCTAATACCCTAAAGTCAACTGACTTGGGAGCTATTGGCCCAACGCTTGTTACATGGGTTGAGGAGAAAAGCTTAACGAAATCAAACATTGCACTATCTACATATCAGTATCTGCGACCCGAGTTACTAAGCTCGTAGGGGTGTCTTAACACCTAATGCCCTAAGACCAACTGGTCTGGGAGTCATTAGCTGAAAGCTCGTTACATGGGTTAAAGATGCATGATGTTTTTAAAGTATATGTATATAGAGTTTAAAAAAAAAAAGACAAAAATAGTAATCCCAACCCAAGGAAGTTAACCTTAAACATTAGAACAAAAATTTTGTTTTCTTCCAAGAAAAGCCCCATAATTATGTGTTGATACATTGAGCACAAAAGAAAGGTTTATTAATATCTTGTTAAGTGGTATTGAGCAGATATATAAATTTAATGAGAGTTTGTTTATCTGGATAGATTAATGGAAGTTAAATGATGAATACCTTGCTTTGTGAAATTTGCAAATTGTTTTAACGCTTTAATTACTAGGGACTAGTAATAAGCTGGTTGAGGGGTGTGATTAGTACTTAAAAGTGCATTTTTATCATGGTTTTATATCATCATTTTGCACTTGAAGTATCAATAACTCCTTAACTAAAATATGTTTTATAATAATGTATCTAATAATATAAGATACCTATAATTTGTGGTAAATGTCTATTTTTAATGCAGGCCTATCAAATAAATGAAAGGATTGATTGATGACTTGAAGAACTTAAATTGCAAGGATAAAGAGATGGTCAAACTTAGAGAAGAGATGTCGGTGCAATCCAAACCGGAACACTGTTCGGTAATTGGGCCATATCTGGAGCTACAGATCTCAGATTTAGGTCCAATTTATATGGATGGAAAGGTAAGACATAGGCCTACAACTTTCATATGGAGCCCAAGATCTAAAAAGGCCATTATCAAGTCCAAATTGTAGCAACAACAAAGAAGCCCGAATCTGTCTTCCAGCCCGAGCACTATTCGGTATTTTGGCCATATCTGGAGTTCTAGAAGTCTAAATAAGCTGCATTTTTTACACAAGAAAGCTGAGACAATTGCCTACAACTTTCATGTTTGCACCTGGCTCCAGTTTTGACGTTATCAATGACGTTTTGGGCAGACAAGAGAAGATAAGGATTGTCACCAAGTCAAAAGTTGGCCACCCACTTATCAATTAGTCATCAAATCAATAGTTCCCAATTTTGGCCTATAAAAGGAGGCATTTGCCATGCATTTAGGCATCTTGGTTTCCAGATCAAGATCATGCTCTTCCTTTCTCTCTTTGTATTTTTTGTAATGTTTATGCTTTACTTTCATTAATATCAAGTTTATGCCTTTCATTTCCTTTCCTTTACTTAGTTAACTTTTATGTTCTTATTTTGTTTATTTGTTTTCCTTTCTTTCATTATGTCTAGCTAAGTTAATTATGTCAAGGTGAAAAGGTTACACTAATGGTGTAAGAATAAGTATAATGTAAACTTAATATGGACTTTAATGTTTGATACTAACATGTTTTATATTTGTTATCTTGTTCACTCTTTAATACTTTGCTTGTTAAATGACTAATCTTGATTTATGTTGTATAACACTTGGTACAACAAATGCTTGGCACTTTCATAGCCCATAATGTATGGTATAACCGACACCTGAGCTATGAAAGGAACTTGATTTGTTGTTAACATAAGTTATAATCATGAATGCTTGACGAGATTTACAAGTATTAGCATTAATCGAATAAGATGACTAATGTAATTATGTTAACAATTTATAATCTCATTGGAACCTCCTTTATGTGTGGTTTCCAATTGAATAACAAGAGTTTATATTATACTTGTTTGACATACCATTAGTGGAATCTCTAACCTTGACATTTGTTATTATCATTGTTTAATCGTTACATTAATATTCCATCTCAAAGTTCTCATCTTCTTCTTCTCCTTCTTTTTCATTATTATTATTAATACTAGTACTATTACTATTACTATTATTATTATTAGTACTATTATTATTATTATTATTATTATTATTATTATTATAGTTGTTGTTATTGTTGTTGTTATTATTGCTATTATTGTTACTTATAATTGTTGTCTATAATTTGTACAATTAACCTCCCTGTGGTTCGACCCCGGTCTTGCCGGGTTATTTATTACTTCGACACTCCTGCACTTGGGAGAAGACATCAACATTTTTGTCGTGTCATTGGGATAGGTATCGAGACTTGCTTAGTACTTGCCCTCATCATGGTTTTGAAACATGGAGATTGGTTTCACATTTCTATGAAGGGTTAACACCTAAAGATAGGCAAATGGTTGAATTGATGTGCAATGGAACTTTTGAAGATAAAGACCTTGATGAAGCAATGGAGTACTTAGACTTGTTAGCTGAAAATGCTCAAAATTGGGACACCGCGGGTACTTATGAGGTACCGAGTAAAACTCAACCTCATACATCTAGTGGAGGTATGTACAACCTTAGAGAAGATCATGACCTTCAAGCCAAGTTTGCATCTTTAGCTAGAAAAGTCGAGGCACTAGAATTGAAAAAGAGTGGTCAATTAAAATCTGTTGAAAACATTGTGTGTCAAATCTGTGAAACAAATGAACACTCAACAAACGATTGTCCAACCTTGCCTTCTTTTAAAGAATGTCTCCATGAACAAGCTCATGCATTAAACAGTTTTCAAACGGCCAACCACAACCCATACTCCCAAAAATACAACCCTGGTTGGAGGAATCACCCAAATTTCAGTTGGAAGAGTGAGAACAACAATGCATAAACTTCACAACCACCGTTTCAAGCACACCATAATTTCCAAAATTCTCATGGATATGCACCTCCTTATTCTCCACCGCCTAGAAGAAATCTTGAGGAAACATTGCATGCATTCATTGAAAAGCAAGAGATAATCAACACTCAACTTGCTCAAAACATGACAGATTTTAAAGATACTCTTGCTAAATTAACATCTGCTCTCAGTTTCCAAGAGAAAGGTAAGTTTCCATCTCAAACACAACAAAATCCCAAGGGGCAATACAATGCAAATGCAAGTAGTTCCGGAAGCCAACATATGGATCAACACAAATCAGTCACTACTCTACGTAGTGGTAAGGTTATTGAAAAACCCTCTCTTGAACCTTATGAGAAAGATGATGAGTCAATCTCTGAGGGTAAGGAAGGGGATGAATCTGAAAATTGCAAAGAAACGATTGATTCACTGCCAGCACTTCCATTTCCTCATGCCATGACCAAACAAAGGAAAGTCAACCATAACTCTGAAATTTATGAAATTTTCAAACAGGTAAGGATCAATATACCTTTGCTGGATGCTATTAAACAGGTTCCTTCCTATGCTAAATTTTTGAAAGATCTATGCACTGTGAAGAGGAAATTGAATGTGAAAAAGAAAGCATTTCTAGCCGAACAAGTAAGTGCTATTCTTCAAAATAATAATGCTTTGAAATATAAAGACCCTGGTTGTCCTACAATTTCTTGCTTTATTGGAGAGCATAAAATTGAAAGAGTCTTACTTGATCTTGGAGCTAGTGTGAATTTACTTCCATATTCAGTTTTTCAGAGTCTCAATCTAGGTGAGTTAAAACCAACTTCTATATCTCTTTTACTTGCCGATAGATCTGCAAAAGTGCCTAGAGGAATAATTGAAGATGTGTTAATACAAGTCGATAAATTCATTTATCCTGTGGATTTTATTGTCTTGGACACAGAACCTATTGAAGCATGTAATTCATTTCCTGTTATTTTAGGACGTCCATTTCTTGCAACTTCTAATGCATTGATTAATTGTAGGAATGGACTGATGAAGCTATCATTTGGAAACATGACATTAGAGATGAATATTTTCAACATTTGCAAGCAACCTGGAGATGATAATGATTCACAAGAAGTAGATCATATTGATGAATTAGTTTATGATCAACTTGAATCTACTTTAAGTAAAAATGAATTGGATGAAACTGAAGATTTGCAAATGATTTATTCTGAGGAAGAAATCATGGATGAAACAAGCACCGAAAATGTTGATGCGAATCTTTTGTCAACAGTGACAACAGATTCGACATCTGACATCACACCAATCGATGATTACTTTCCTAATGAATCCTTACTTTCTCTTAGTCCAATGCCTTGGTATGATAAAAATATCAATTTTCTTGCTTTAGGAGATTCGCTAGTTGATTGGAGTACTCAAGACAAAGAAAAGTTTTTGAACGAAGTGAAGAATTTTTATTGTGATGACCCTACCTTATTCAAATATTGTCCTGATCAAATATTTCAAAGATTCATTCCCGACAATGAGGTAAGTTGTGTCATTAAACTTTGTCATTCTGAAGCATGTGGGAGTTATTTTTCTTCAAAAAAGACAATTGAAAAAATCTTTCAAAATGGATTTTATTGGCCCACCATGTTCAAGGACACGCATGTATTCTGCAAAACTTGTGAAAATTGTCAAAAGATTGATACTGGTCAAAAAGTTTTGTTTTATGATTCTCAACTCTATGTAGTCCGTAGAGAGCTAAGACCAAGATGGACCAATCCTTATGGGGCCTGTGATATTGAGAATTCAATGAATGACAATGATTTTAAGGAAAATGGACATCGTTTGAAAGCTCACTTTGATAATTTTCCTAATGAAAATGAATCAGCTGGTTTGAATGATCTTGTAGATAAAGGTTGATTATTTTGTTTTTCTCATATTTTCTTTTTTATGTTTCTTTTTGAGTGATTTTTGCTAGTTTCTTTCACCCCGGTCAAATAGCGGACAACGGTACTCCGTGACTTAAGTCGGTTCTTTCAATTTCCCACAATTACTGATATGTGTGTATATATTTGTGCAATTCTTTGAATCTCTCTTCCAATTCTCATTTGAAAATGGACACTAATCTTGAAAAATTGAAAAAGTATTTTCCCGCTCTGCCTCAGAATGCGATTACAAAAATTTACCGTGCTAGATGTGCAAGATTGAGATTGTTAATGAATCATGGAATTCCTGAAGATATTCGCTGGTTGATTGAAGCAAAGGTCCGATTATCAGGTGAGTCATCTAACTTCATTTCACACATGTTGTATAACACTTGGTACAACAAATGCTTGGCACTTTCATAGCCCATAATGTATGGTATAACCGACACCTGAGCTATGAAAGGAACTTGATTTGTTGTTAACATAAGTTATAATCATGAATGCTTGACGAGATTTACAAGTATTAGCATTAATTGAATAAGATGACTAATGTAATCATATTAACTATATATAATCTGATTGGAACCTCCTTTGTGTGTGGTTTCCAATTCAATAATAAGAGTTTATACTATACTTGTTTGATATACCATTAGTGGAACCTCTAACCTTGACATTTGTTATTATTATTGTTTAATCCTTACTTTAATATTTCATCTCTAAGTTCTCATCATCATCATCTTCTTCTTCTTCTCTTTCTTTATTATTATTATTATTATTATTATTATTATTATTATTATTATTATTATTACTATTATTGTTGTTATTATTGTTGTTTTATAATTGTTGTTTATAATTTGTACAATTAACCTCCCTGTGGTTCGACCCCGGTCTTGCCGGGTTATTTATTACTTCGACACTCCTGCACTTGGGAGAAGACATCAATCTTTTTGTCGTGTCAAGTTTTTGGCGCCGTTGCCGGGGAGGTAAGTCCTTGTATAAAATATAATATTTATTTTATTTTCTCTTTTCACTTTTCTTATATATAACTTTGTCTCTTTTATTTTGTTTCTCCTTATTTTGTTTTCTTCCTTCTTCTTTTGTTTTCTTCTTCCTTTTATTTTATTCCTACACGTGCATGAGAGTGTGGTCACGTACATCAAGTGGTAGACTTTGTAGGATATCCTCATCATTTTTAGAAAATATGGCCGAAGAAGATAATCAATCACTTCATAATGAAAATAATGAGAATAACCGTGCTAGAACACTTAGAGACCACATGAATCCCACAAGAACAAGTGCACCATCATGCATAGTTTTTCCTCCTGATGCATCTCATTTTAATTTTAAGCCAGGCATTATTCAACTTTTACCTTCATTTCATGGCTTGGAATTGGAAAATGCATACTTGCATTTAAGAGAATTTGGGGAGGTCTGCAACACATATAATAATTTAAATTGTAGCATGAACACCATCAAATTAAAGCTTTTTCCTTTTTCATTAAAAGATAAAGCTAAAAAATGGCTACAAAATTTGAGACCAGGATCTATTCGTGCTTGGGATGAAATGCAACAACAGTTTTTAAAGAAGTTTTTCCCATCTCATAGAACAAACTCTTTCAAGAGACAAATCACCACTTTCACTCAAAAACCAGGAGAAACATTTTACAAATGTTAGGATAGGTATCGAGATTTGCTTAGTACTTGCCCCCATCATGGTTTTGAAACACGGAGATTGGTTTCACATTTCTATGAAGGGTTAACACCTAAAGATAGGCAAATGGTTGAATTGATGTGCAATGGAACTTTTGAAGATAAAGACCCTGATGAAGCATCGAGTAAAACTCAACCTCATACATCTAGTGGAGGTATGTACAACCTTAGGGAAGATCATGACCTTCATGCCAAGTTTGCATCTTTAGCTAGAAAAGTCGAGGCACTAGAATTAAAAAAGAGTGGTCAATTAAAATCTGTTGAAAACATTGTGTGTCAAATCTGTGAAACAAATGAACACTCAACAAACGATTGTCCAACCTTGCCTTCTTTTAAGGAATGTCTCCATGAACAAGCCCATGCTTTAAACAGTTTCCAAAGGGCCAACCACAACCCATACTCCCAAACATACAACCCCGGTTGGAGAAATCACCCAAATTTTAGTTGGAAGAGTGAGAACAACAATGCACAAACTTCACAACCACCGTTTCAAGCACACTATAATTTCCAAAATTCTCATGGATATGCACCTTCTTATGCTCCACCTCCTAGAAGAAATCTTGAGGAAACATTGCATGCATTCATTGAAAAGCAAGAGACAATTAATACTCAACTTGTTCAAAACATGACAGATTTTAAAGATACTCTTGCTAAATCAACATCTGCTCGTAGTTTCCAAGAGAAAGGTAAGTTTCCATCTCAACCGCAACAGAATCCTAAGGGGCAATACAATGCAAATGCAAGTAGTTCCGGAAACCAACACATGGATCAAGTCAAATCAGTCACTACTCTACGCAGTGGTAAGGTTATTGAAAAACCCTCTCTTGAACCTTATGAGAAAGATGATGAGTCAATCTTTGAGGGTAAGGAAGGGGTTGAATCTGAAAATTGCAAAGAAACGACTAATTCACCGCCATCACTTCCATTTCCTCAAGCCATGACCAAACAAAGGAAAGTCAATCACAATTCTGATATTTATGAAATTTTCAAACAGGTAAGGATCAATATACCATTGTTGGATGCTATTAAACAGGTTCCTTCCTATGCTAAATTTTTGAAAGATCTATGCACTGTGAAGAGGAAACTGAATGTGAAAAAGAAAGCCTTTCTAGCCGAACAAGTAAGTGCTATTCTTCAAAACAATAATGCTTTGAAATATAAAGACCCTGGTTGTCCTACAATTTCTTGCTTTATTGGAGAGCATAAAATTGAAAGAGTCTTACTTGATCTTGGTGCTAGTGTGAATTTACTTCCATATTCAGTTTTTCAAAGTCTCAATCTAGGTGAGTTAAAACCAACTTCTATATCTCTTTTACTTGCCGATAGATCTGTAAAAGTGCCTAGAGGAATAATTGAAGATGTGTTAGTATAAGTCGATAAATTCATTTATCCTGTGGATTTTATTGTCTTGGACACAGAACCTGTTGAAGCATGTAATTCATTTCCTGTTATTTTAGGGCGTCCGTTTCTTGCAACCTCTAACGCATTGATTAATTGTAGGAATGGACTGATGAAGCTATCATTTAGAAACATGACATTGGAGATGAATATTTTCAACATTTGCAAGCAACCTGGAGATGATAATGATTTACAAGAAGTAGATCATATTGATGAATTAGTTTATGATCAACTTGAATCTACTTTAAGTAAAAATGAATTGGATGAAACTGAAGATTTGTGACACGACTAAAAGATTGATGTCTTCTCCCAAGTGCAGGAGTGTCGAAGTAATAAATAACCCGGCAAGACCGGGGTCGAACCACAGGGAGGTTAATTGTATAAATTATAAACAACAATTATAAAACAACAATAATAACAACAATAATAGTAATAATAATAATAATAATAATAATAATAAAGAAAGAGAAGAAGAAGAAGATGATGATGATGAGAACTTAGAGATGAAATATTACAGTAAGGATTAAACAATAATAATAACAAATGTCAAGGTTAGAGGTTCCACTAATGGTATATCAAACAAGTATAGTATAAACCCTTATTATTGAATTGGAAACCACACACAAAGGAGGTTCCAATCAGATTATATATTGTTAACATGATTACATTAGTCATCTTATTCAATTAATGCTAATACTTGTAAATCTCGTCAAGCATTCATGATTATAACTTATGTTAACAACAAATCAAGTTCCTTTCATAGCTCAGGTGTCGGTTATACCATACATTATGGGCTATGAAAGTGCCAAGCATTTGTTGTACCAAGTGTTATACAACATAAATCAAGATTAGTCATTTAACAAGCAAAGTATTAAAGAGTGAACAAGATAACAAATATAAAACATGTTAGTATCAAACATTAAAGTCCATATTAAGTTTACATTATACTTATTCTCACACCATTAGTGTAACCTTTTCACCTTGACATAATTAACTTAGCTAGACATAATGAAAGAAAGCAAAATAGATAAACAAAATAAGAACATAAAAGTTAACTAAGTAAAGAAAAGGAAATGAAAGGCATAAACTTAATATTAATGAAAGCAAAGCATAAACATTACAAAAAATACAAAGAGAGAAAGGAAGAGCATGATCTTGATCTGAAAACCAAGATGCCTAAATGCATGGCAAATGCCTCCTTTTATAGGCCAAAATTGGGAACTATTGATTTGATGACTAATTGATAAGTGGGTGGCCAACTTTTGACTTGGTGACAATCCTTATCTTCTCTTGTCTGCCCAAAACGTCATTGATAACGTCAAAACTGGAGCCAGGTGCAAACATGCAAGTTGTAGGCAATTGTCTCAGCTTTCTTGTGTAAACAATTCAGTTCATTTGGACTTCTAGAACTCCAGATATGGCGAAAATACCGAACAGTGCTCGGGCTGGAAGACAGATTCGGGCTTCTTTGTTGTTGCTACAATTTGGACTTGATAATGGCCTTTTTAGATCTTGGGCTCCATATGAAAGTTGTAGGCCTATGTCTTACCTTTCCATCCATATAAATTGGACCTAAATCTGAGATCTGTAGCTCCAGATATGGCCCAATTACCGAACAGTGTTCCGGTTTGGATTGCACCGACATCTCTTCTCTAAGTTTGACCATTTCTTTATCCATGCAATTTAAGTTCTTCAAGTCATCAATCAATCCTTTCATTTATGTGATAGACCTGCATTAAAAATAGACATTTACCACAAATTATAGGTATCTTATATTATTAGATACATTATTATAAAACATATTTTAGTTAAGGAGTTATTGATACTTCAAGTGCAAAATGATGATATAAAACCATGATAAAAATGCACTTTTAAGTACTAATCACACCCCCCAACCAGCTTATTACTAGTCCCTAGTAATCAAAGCGTTACAACAATTTGCAAATTTCACAAAGCAAGGTATTCATCATTTAACTTCCATTAATCTATCCAGATAAACAAACTCTCATTAAATTTATATATCTGCTCAATACCACTTAACAAGATATTAATAAACCTTTCTTTTGTGCTCAATGTATCAACACATAATTATGGGGTTTTTCTTGGAAGAAAACAAAATTTTTGTTCTAATGTTTAAGGTTAACTTCCTTGGGTTGGGATTACTATTTTTGTCTTTTTTTTTTTTTAACTCTATATACATATACTTTAAAAACATCATGCATCTTTAACCCATGTAACGAGCTTTCAGCTAATGACTCCCAGACCAGTTGGTCTTAGGGCATTAGGTGTTAAGACACCCCTACGAGCTTAGTAACTCGGGTCGCAGATACTGATATGTAGATAGTGCAATGTTTGATTCCCTTAAGCTTTTCTCCTCAACCCATGTAACAAGCGTTGGGCCAATAGCTCCCAAGTCAGTTGACTTTAGGGTATTAGGTGTTAAAACACCCCTTCGGGCTTAATTGCTTAGGTTAGGGAGGCTACGAAACCAAACTTATCTACATTTTTATTATCATCATTTTTTCTCTTTTTTTTTCTTTTTTTTTTTTCTTTTTTTTTTAATTATATACAATTCCTTTCCCTTAGTTGTTACCTTTAACAAAAGAACATAAATAATGTAATAATCCAATATGCAACCCACAATCATATGTTAAAAGTGTGTGTGTGTAAATTAAGGTTTAAAAATACATGTTAAATAAGTATATGAGCAGAATTAAGTGGTAACAATACGAGAGTTTGTAAACCTGAATATTTCAGGAAGTATTATAATAGACCTTGTTAAAAATGGTTACTAAGATGCGTCTCAAGAGTCACTTTAACAAAAGAACTCCTTTACTCTGCCATCCTAGTAACAACAATTATGCACATGCTTTATGAAATGAAAAACAAATTTTTTTTTTTTATCAACTACTACCCTCTCCCCCCAACCAAAACGAGACATTGTCCTCAATGTTCTAAGGTAGAAAGATAGAGTATAAAAGATATCACCTGAAATAACGAACACTGACAAAACCTGAAACACACTGAAACAAAAATAAGAAATAACAAAACATAATAAAACCAAAAGACACAAAAATTCACAAATGAAGGCTCAAATCCAATCTAAGCTTTTTACGGCTTTCCTTAGATGACCAATTTATGCGACTCATGGAAGGATCAATCACAGGAATGAAAGATTGTAGTTGGTCAATCAATTGTTCAGCAGTAGAAGCAGAGATTATGATTTGTCGTGCAGAAGATGTTAAAAATTCCTGTTCCACAGCATGATCAAGAAAAGACAACAACTTATCATAATAACCATTAACATTTAACAAACCTATGGGTTTATGGTGAATGTGCAATTGAGCCCAAGAGGAAATATGAAAGATCTCTTCCAATGTGCCTAGACCACCTGGTAAAGCAATGAAAGCATCAGCATGGTTAAACATTGCATTCATTCGAGCCGACATTGTGGAGATGACACGACTAAAAGGTTGATGTCTTCTCCCAAGTGCAGGAGTGTCGAAGTAATAAATAACCCGGCAAGACCGGGGTCGAACCACAGGGAGGTTAATTGTACAAATTATAAACAACAATTATAAAACAACAATAATAACAACAACAGTAGTAATAATAATAATAATAACAATAATAATAAAGAAAGAGAAGAAGAAGAAGATGATGATGATGAGAACTTAGAGATGAAATATTAAAGTAAGGATTAAACAATAATAATAACAAATGTCAAGGTTAGAGGTTCCACTAATGGTATATCAAACAAGTATAGTATAAACTCTTATTATTGAATTGGAAACCACACACAAAGGAGGTTCCAATCAGATTATATTTTGTTAACATGATTACATTAGTCATCTTATTCAATTAATGCTAATACTTGTAAATCTCGTCAAGCATTCATGATTATAACTTATGTTAACAACAAATCAAGTTCCTTTCATAGCTCAGGTGTCGGTTATACCATACATTATGGGCTATGAAAGTGCCAAGCATTTGTTGTACCAAGTGTTATACAACATAAATCAAGATTAGTCATTTAACAAGCAAAGTATTAAAGAGTGAACAAGATAACAAATATAAAACATGTTAGTATCAAACATTAAAGTCCATATTAAGTTTACATTATACTTATTCTCACACCATTAGTGTAACCTTTTCACCTTGACATAATTAACTTAGCTAGACATAATGAAAGAAAGCAAAATAGATAAACAAAATAAGAACATAAAAGCTAACTAAGTAAAGGAAAGGAAATGAAAAGCATAAACTTAATATTAATGAAAACAAAGCATAAAAAATACAAAGAGAGAAAGGAAGAGCATGATCTTGATCTGGAAACCAAGATGCCTAAATGCATGGCAAATGCCTCCTTTTATAGGCCAAAATTGGGAACTATTGATTTGATGACTAATTGATAAGTGGGTGGCCAACTTTTGACTTGGTGACAATCCTTATCTTCTCTTGTCTGCCCAAAACGTCATTGATAACGTCAAAACTGGAGCCAGTTGCAAACATGAAAGTTGTAGGCAATTGTCTCAGCTTTCTTGTGTAAAAAATTCAGCTCATTTGGACTTCTAGAACTCCAGATATGGCCAAAATACCGAACAGTGCTCGGGCTGGAAGACAGATTCGGGCTTCTTTGTTGTTGCTACAATTTGGACTTGATAATGGCCTTTTTAGATCTTGGGCTCCATATGAAAGTTGTAGGCCTATGTCTTACCTTTCCATCCATATAAATTGGACCTAAATCTGAGATCTGTAGCTCCAGATATGGCCCAATTACCGAATAGTGTTCCGGTTTGGATTGTACCGACATCTCTTCTCTAAGTTTGACCATCTCTTTATCCTTGCAATTTAAGTTCTTCAAGTCATCAATCAATCCTTTCATTTATTTGATAGGCCTGCATTAAAAATAGACATTTACCACAAATTATAGGTATCTTATATTATTAGATACATTATTATAAAACATATTTTAGTTAAGGAGTTATTGATACTTCAAGTGCAAAATGATGATATAAAACCATGATAAAAATGCACTTTTAAGTACTAATCACACCCCTCAACCAGCTTATTACTAGTCCCTAGTAATTAAAGCGTTAAAATAATTTGCAAATTTCACAAAGCAAGGTATTCATCATTTAACTTCCATTAATCTATCCAGATAAACAAACTCTCATTAAATTTATATATCTGCTCAATACTACTTAACAAGATATTAATAAACCTTTCTTCTGTGCTCAATGTATCAACACATAATTATGGGGCTTTTCTTGGAAGAAAACAAAATTTTTGTTCTAATGTTTAAGGTTAACTTCCTTGGGTTGGGATTACTATTTTTGTCTTTTTTTTTTTTTTTAACTCTATATACATATACTTTAAAAACATCATGCATCTTTAACCCATGTAACAAGCTTTCAGCTAATGACTCCCAGACCAGTTGGTCTTAGGGCATTAGGTGTTAAGACACCCCTACGAGCTTAGTAACTCGGGTCGCAGATACTGATATGTAGATAGTGCAATGTTTGATTTCTTTAAGCTTTTCTCCTCAACCCATGTAACAAGCGTTGGGCCAATAGCTCCCAAGTCAGTTGACTTTAGGGTATTAGGTGTTAAAACACCCCTTCGGGCTTAATTGCTTAGGTTAGGGAGGCTACGAAATCAAACTTATCTACATTTTTATTATCATCATTTTTTTATTTTTTCTTTTTTTCTTTTTTTTTTCATGTTTTTTTTTTTAATTATATACAATCCCTTTCCCTTAGTTGTTACCTTTAACAAAAGAACATAAATAATGTAATAATCCAATATGCAACCCACAATCATATGTTAAAGTGTGTGTGTGTAAATTAAGGTTTAAAAATACATGTTAAATAAGTATATGAGCAGAATTAAGTGGTAACAATACGAGAGTTTGTAAACCTGAATATTTCAGGAAGTATTATAATAGACCTTGTTAAGAATGGTTACTAAGATGCGTCTCAAGAGTCACTTTAACAAAAGAACTCCTTTACTCTACCATCCTAGTAACAACAATTATGCACATGCTTTATGAAATGAAAAACATTTTTTTTTTTTTTATCAACTACTACCCTCTCCCCCCAACCAAAACGAGACATTGTCCTCAATGTTCTAAGGTAGAAAGATAGAGTATAAAAGATATCACCTGAAATAACGAACACTGACAAAACCTGAAACACACTGAAACAAAAATAAGAAATAACAAAACATAATAAAATCAAAAGACACAAAAATTCACAAATGAAGGCTCAAATCCAATCTAAGCTTTTTACGGCTTTCCTTAGATGACCAATTTATGCGACTCATGGAAGGATCAATCACAGGAATGAAAGATTGTAGTTGGTCAATCAATTGTTCAGCAGTAGAAGCAGAGATTATGATTTGTCGTGCAGAAGATGTTAGAAATTCCTGTTCCACAGCATGATCAAGAAAAGACAACAACTTATCATAATAACCATTAACATTTAACAAACCTATGGGTTTATGGTGAATGTGCAATTGAGCCCAAGAGGAAATATGAAAGATCTCTTCCAATGTGCCTAGACCACCTGGTAAAGCAATGAAAGCATCAGCATGGTTAAACATTGCATTCATTCGAGCCGACATTGTGGAGACCTGAAGTTCCTCGCCAATTGTTTTTCCAATGATGTCCCCTTGTGCCAAAGCTTCAGGGACGACTCCTAAAACTTGACTACCTCCTAAAAATGCAGCTATTGACACACCTCCCATTAACCCAAGACTGCCTCCCCCATACACTAAATGAATCTTTCTCTCAGCTAGCACCTGACCAAGATGATTTGCTGATTCTAAAAACTCCTTTTCTTTCCCAGGACTAGATCCACCGAAAACACAAATATTTCTTATTTGATGACTTGAGGAACTTGCCATTTCTACAAACTTCTGTATTTGTTGAATGTATGGGTTGAGTAGAAATGAAAGGAAGGAAGAGAGGGTTTTATAGATGAGAAATTAGAAAGGCAATCATAACACCTATATATAGGCCAGCTGGAGTCTCACACTCTCTCTCTCTCTTTTTATTTATTTATTTATTTACTTTTAAAAAAGCATGTGTATGTACAGGTAGTTGTGATTGTGGCTCACATCTTCCCTTGGTTTTACGTCCAAGAACGGCTTAAACGCCCTCTATGGGTCGGGGATAGGCTTCCCATCCAGTTTTCTTAAAAACTGGCAAACAGGGTCTTTTTTAGTCAGATTCCCAAGACTAAGTCGATCATGTTCTTTATGAAATAGTGGCCATAAATCATGAATTGCACGATGCACATCTCCACTAGGATGCGTCTCAAGAGTCAATAGAAGATTATCTAAAGACTCCTTACTCAGGCCATCCTTAATGAATTGTATTTTATCTTCACGGTTTATAGATACCATTCCTAAAGAACGACATTGTGTATTACAAGTCCATCTAGCACAACGATGACAGACATCCAGTCGTTTTGCACGACGCTTCTTTGCAAAAGTGCTTTTACCTGTTCCAGGCATGTGTGAAATGAAGAAGTTAGAGGACTCACCTGATAATCGGACCTTTGCTTCAATCAACCAGCGAATATCTTCAGGAATTCCATGATTCATTAACAATCTCAATCTTGCATATCTAGCACGGTAAATTTTTGTAATCGCATTCTGAGGCAGAGCGGGAAAATACTTTTTTAATTTTTCAAGATTAGTGTCCATTTTCAAATGAGAATTGGAAGAGAGATTCAAAGAATTGCATAGATATATACACAGATATCAGTAATTGTGGGAAACTGAAAGAACCGACTTAAGTCACGGAGTACCGTTATCCGCCATTTGACCGGGGTGAAAGAAACTTGCAAAAACCACTCAAAAAGAAACAAAAATAAAATAAAATAAAATCAATAAAATAAAATAAAATAAAATCAATCTTTATATACAGGATCACCCAATTCAATAGAGTTATGTTCAACTGAAAAATTGTCAAAGTAAACTTTCAGACGATGTCCATTTACCTTGAAAACATTGCCATTCTTTGGATTCTCGATGTCATAGGCCCCATATGGATACACATGTTTCACAATAAAAGGACCGCTCCATCTTGATCTTAATTTTCCAGGAAATAAATGCAGTCGAGAATTATAAAGCAAGACTTTTTGACCAACATTGAAGGTTTTTCTCTGTATTTTCTTGTCATGAAACTCTTTAATTCTTGCTTTATGAATTCTTGAATTTTCATATACATCATTTCTTATTTCCTCAAGCTCATTTATTTGTAATTTTCGCAGTTGACTAGCATCATCCAGATTTGAATTGAAAGCTTTAATAGCCCAATAAGCTTTATGTTCAAGTTCCACAGGCAAGTGACAAGGTTTTCCATAGACTAGTCTATACGGTGACATACCTAATGATGTTTTATAAGCAGTTCGATAAGCCCAAAGTGCATCATTAAGTCTTAAAGACCAGTCTTTCCTATTAGGGTTCACTGTTTTCTCCAAAATATGTTTGATCTCCCTATTAGCAAGCTCTACTTGTCCACTTGTTTGAGGGTGATAAGGGGTGGCAACTTTGTGTGTGATTCCATATTTCTTCATTAAAGACTCAAATGGCTTGTTGCAGAAATGTGTTCCACCATCACTTATTATGGCTCGAGGGACTCCCAATCGACTCAAAATATTTTCTTTCAAAAACTTTATCACTGTTTTGTGATCATTGTTTCGACTTGGAATTGCCTCTATCCATTTTGAAACATAATCTACTGCGACTAATATGTATAAGAAACCAAATGATGGAGGGAATGGGCCCATGAAATCTATACCCCAACAATCAAAGATCTCAATGACAATAATAGGGTTTAAAGGCATCATGTGACGTTTTGAAATAGATCCCAACTTTTGACAATTTTCACAAGACTTGCAGAATGCATGTGAGTCTTTGAACATGGTGGGCCAGTAAAATCCACTTTGTAAGATTTTTGCAGTTGTCTTTCTTGATGAGAAATGGCCCCCACATGCCTCAGAATGACAAAATTTAATGACACTACTTACCTCATTGTCAGGAATGCATCTTCGAAATATTTGATCAGGACAATATTTGAATAAATAAGGATCATCCCAATAAAAGTTCTTCACTTCGTTCAAAAACTTTCTTTTATCTTGGGTATTCCAATGAGCTGGCAATTGTCCTGAAACAAGAAAATTGACAATATTAGCAAACCAAGGCATTGTAGAGACAGAAAGTAAAGATTCATCAGGAAAGTAGTCATCGATTGGTGTGATGTCAGTTTTCGAATTTGTTGTCAATCTTGACAAATGATCTGCGACAACATTTTCGCTGCCTTTCTTATCTTTGATTGTGATATCAAATTCTTGAAGTAATAAAATCCACCGCACCAATCTAGCCTTGGAATCTTTCTTAGAAAGAAGATATTTCAATGCTGCATGATCACTAAAAACAACAACAGGTGAGCCAACAAGATAAGATCTGAATTTTTCACATGCAAATACTACTGCAAGTAATTCTTTTTCAGTGGTGGTATAATTCATTTGAGCACTATTTAAAGTTTTACTTGCATAGTAAATTACATAAGGTTTCTTATCTTTTCTTTGTCCCAAAACAGCACCTACGGCATAATCACTAGCATCACACATTATTTCAAAAGGTAATGACCAATCGGGAGGTTGAATGATAGGAGCACAAGTAAGCAAATTTTTAAGTTTAACAAAGGCTTCTTCACAATGTTCAGTCCATTCAAAAATAGTATCCTTTGTTAGAAGGTTACTTAAAGGCTTAGATATTACACTAAAATCTTTGATGAACCTTCTATAAAAACCAGCATGTCCCAAGAATGATCTAACATCTTTAAGAGATTTTGGTGTTGGCAAGTTTGCAATTAACTCGATTTTAGATTTGTCAACCTCAATTCCTTTTGATGAAACAATGTGACCAAGTACAATGCCGTTTGTTACCATAAAATGACATTTTTCCCAATTCAGCACAAGATTCTTCTCTTCACACCTGGTTAAAACCTTTCCTAAATTAGTCAAACAATCATCAAATGAATCACCAAAAACAGAAAAATCATCCATGAAAATCTCAAGAAAATGTTCAACCATATCGCTAAATATACTAAGCATGCATCTTTGAAATGTGGCTGGTGCATTACATAATCCAAAAGGCATCCTTCGATATGCAAAAGTACCAAATGGACATGTGAAAGTAGTTTTTTCTTGATCTTCCAATGCAATTTCAATTTGGTTGTAACCTGAATAGCCATCTAGGAAACAATAAAATTCATGACCTGCAACTCTTTCTAGGATTTGATCCATGAAAGGTAAAGGAAAATGATCTTTTCTAGTCATTGAATTAAGTTTCCTATAGTCAATGCACATGCGCCAACCAGTAACAGTTCTAGTGGGAATTAACTCATTGTTCTCATTTGTTATCACAGTGACTCCAGACTTCTTAGGTACAACTTGGGTAGGACTTACCCATTTGCTGTCAGAAATAGGATAAATGATTTCATTATCTAGAAGCTTAATGACTTCATTTTTCACTACTTCTTTCATATTAGGATTTAGCCTTCGTTGCATTTCTCTAGAGGGTTTAGCATTTTCCTCTAAATAAATTCTGTGTGTACAAATCAAAGGACTAATTCCTTTTATATCAGCTATGGTCCATCCTAATGCTTTTTTGTGCATTTTCAGAGTTTGTAATAACTTACCTTCTTGATGTGCATTAAGTTTGGAAGAGATTATTACCGGAAAAGTTTCATTTTCTCCCAAAAATGAGTATTTGAGATTGGATGGCAACGGCTTCAAATCAGGTTTTGGTGGTTGAACACTTGAAGGTATGGACTTAATTGGTCGTGGTGGCAATTCCTCAATTTGTGGCCTCCAATTACTTGTCTTTGATTCTTCCTGAAAATAAATCATTTCCAAATCATCAGATTCATCAATCTCCATTTCATTGGAAGTGGTTGGAAATTGATCATGAATTAATTTTTCAGTAAAGTCCACTTCCTGTAAATCATTATCATCTCTAGGTTGCTTGCAAATGTTGAAAATATTCATCTCCAATGTCATGTTTCCAAATGATAGCTTCATCAGTCCATTCCTACAATTAATCAATGCATTAGAAGTTGCAAGAAATGGACGTCCTAAAATAACAGGAAATGAATTACATACTTCAACAGGTTGTGTGTCCAAGACAATAAAATCCACAGGATAAATGAATTTATCGACTTGTACTAACACATCTTCAATTATTCCTCTAGGCACTTTTATAGATCTATCGGCAAGTAAAAGAGTTATAGAAGTTGGTTTTAACTCACCTAGATTGAGACTCTGAAAAACTGAATATGGAAGTAAATTCACACTAGCTCCAAGATCAAGTAAGGCTCTTTCAATTTTATGCTCTCCAATAAAGCAAGAAATTGTAGGACAACCAGGGTCTTTATATTTCAAAGCATTATTGTTCTGAAGAATAGCACTTACTTGTTCGGCTAGAAAGGCTTTCTTTTTCACATTCAGTTTCCTCTTCACAGTGCATAGATCTTTCAAAAATTTAGCATAGGAAGGAACCTGTTTAATAGCATCCAACAAAGGTATATTGATCCTTACCTGTTTGAAAATTTCATAAATTTCAGAATTGTGATTGACTTTCCTTTGTTTGGTCATGGCTTGAGGAAATGGAAGTGTTGGCGGTGAGTCAGTCGTTTCTTTGCAATTTTCAGATTCATCCCCTTCCTTACCCTCAGAGATTGACTCATCATCTTTCTCATAAGGTTCAAGAGAGGGTTTTTCAATAACCTTACCACTGCGCAGAGTAGTGACTGATTTGACTTGATCCATGTGTTGGCTTCCGGAACTACTTGCATTTGCATTATATTGCCCTTTGGGATTTTGTTGTGTTTGAGATGGAAACTTACCTTTCTCTTGGAAACTAAGAGCAGATGTTAATTTAGCAAGAGTATCTTTAAAATCTGTCATGTTTTGAGCAAGTTGAGTATTGATTGTCTCTTGCTTTTCAATGAATGCATGCAATGTTTCCTCAAGATTTCTTCTAGGAGGTGGAGCATAAGAAGGTGCATATCCATGAGAATTTTGAAAATTATGGTGTGCTTGAAACGGTGGTTGTGAAGTTTGTGCATTGTTGTTCTCACTCTTCCAACTGAAATTTGGGTGATTCCTCCAACCAGGGTTGTATGTTTGGGAGTATGGGTTGTGGTTGGGCCTTTGGAAACTGTTTAAAGCATGGGCTTGTTCATGGAGACATTCCTTAAAAGAAGGCAAGGTTGGACAATCGTTGGTTGAGTGTTCATTTGTTTCACAGATTTGACACACAATGTTTTCAACAGATTTTAATTGACCACTCTTTTTCAATTCTAGTGCATCGACTTTTCTAGCTAAAGATGCAAATTTGGCTTGGAGGTCATGATCTTCCCTAAGGTTGTACATACCTCCACTAGATGTATGAAGTTGAGTTTTACTCGGTGCCTCATAAGTACCCGCAGTGTCCCAATTTTGAGCATTTTCAGCTAACAAGTCTAAGTACTCCATTGCTTCATCAGGGTCTTTATCTTCAAAAGTTCCATTGCACATCAATTCAACCATTTGCCTATCTTTAGGTGTTAACCCTTCATAGAAATGTGAAACCAATCTCCATGTTTCAAAACCATGATGAGGGCAAGTACTAAGCAAGTCTCGATACCTATCCCAACATTTGTAAAATGTTTCTCCTGGTTTTTGAGTGAAAGTGGTGATTTGTCTCTTGAAAGAGTTTGTTCTATGAGATGGGAAAAACTTCTTTAAAAACTGTTGTTGCATTTCATCCCAAGCACGAATGGATCCTGGTCTCAAATTTTGTAGCCATGTTTTAGCTTTATCTTTTAATGAAAAAGGAAAAAGCTTTAATCTGATGGTGTTCATGCTACAATTTAAATTATTATATGTGTTGCACACCTCCTCAAATTCCCTTAAATGCAAGTATGGATTTTCCAATTCCAAACCATGAAAAGATGGTAAAAGTTGAATAATACCTGGTTTAAAATTAAAATGAGATGCATCAGGAGGAAAAACTATACATGATGGTGCACTTGTTCTTGTGGGATTCATGTGGTCTCTAAGTGTTCTAGCACGGTTATTCTCATTATTCTCATTTTGAAGTGATTGATTATCTTCTTCGGCCATATTTTCTGAAAATGATGAGGATATCCTACAAAGTCTACCACTTGATGTACGTGACCACACTCTCATACACGTGTAGGAATAAAATAAAAGGAAGAAGAAAACAAAAGAAGAAGGAAGAAAACAAAATAAGGAGAAACAAAATAAAAGAGACAAAGTTATATATAATAAAAGTGAAAAGAGAAAATAAAATAAATATTATAATTTATACAAGGACTTACCTCCCCGGCAACGGCGCCAAAAACTTGACACGACTAAAAGGTTGATGTCTTCTCCCAAGTGCAGGAGTGTCGAAGTAATAAATAACCCGGCAAGACCGGGGTCGAACCACAGGGAGGTTAATTGTACAAATTATAAACAACAATTATAAAACAACAATAATAACAACAACAGTAGTAATAATAATAATAATAACAATAATAATAAAGAAAGAGAAGAAGAAGAAGATGATGATGATGAGAACTTAGAGATGAAATATTAAAGTAAGGATTAAACAATAATAATAACAAATGTCAAGGTTAGAGGTTCCACTAATGGTATATCAAACAAGTATAGTATAAACTCTTATTATTGAATTGGAAACCACACACAAAGGAGGTTCCAATCAGATTATATTTTGTTAACATGATTACATTAGTCATCTTATTCAATTAATGCTAATACTTGTAAATCTCGTCAAGCATTCATGATTATAACTTATGTTAACAACAAATCAAGTTCCTTTCATAGCTCAGGTGTCGGTTATACCATACATTATGGGCTATGAAAGTGCCAAGCATTTGTTGTACCAAGTGTTATACAACATAAATCAAGATTAGTCATTTAACAAGCAAAGTATTAAAGAGTGAACAAGATAACAAATATAAAACATGTTAGTATCAAACATTAAAGTCCATATTAAGTTTACATTATACTTATTCTCACACCATTAGTGTAACCTTTTCACCTTGACATAATTAACTTAGCTAGACATAATGAAAGAAAGCAAAATAGATAAACAAAATAAGAACATAAAAGCTAACTAAGTAAAGGAAAGGAAATGAAAAGCATAAACTTAATATTAATGAAAACAAAGCATAAAAAATACAAAGAGAGAAAGGAAGAGCATGATCTTGATCTGGAAACCAAGATGCCTAAATGCATGGCAAATGCCTCCTTTTATAGGCCAAAATTGGGAACTATTGATTTGATGACTAATTGATAAGTGGGTGGCCAACTTTTGACTTGGTGACAATCCTTATCTTCTCTTGTCTGCCCAAAACGTCATTGATAACGTCAAAACTGGAGCCAGGTGCAAACATGAAAGTTGTAGGCAATTGTCTCAGCTTTCTTGTGTAAAAAATTCAGCTCATTTGGACTTCTAGAACTCCAGATATGGCCAAAATACCGAACAGTGCTCGGGCTGGAAGACAGATTCGGGCTTCTTTGTTGTTGCTACAATTTGGACTTGATAATGGCCTTTTTAGATCTTGGGCTCCATATGAAAGTTGTAGGCCTATGTCTTATCTTTCCATCCATATAAATTGGACCTAAATCTGAGATCTGTAGCTCCAGATATGGCCCAATTACCGAATAGTGTTCCGGTTTGGATTGTACCGACATCTCTTCTCTAAGTTTGACCATCTCTTTATCCTTGCAATTTAAGTTCTTCAAGTCATCAATCAATCCTTTCATTTATTTGATAGGCCTGCATTAAAAATAGACATTTACCACAAATTATAGGTATCTTATATTATTAGATACATTATTATAAAACATATTTTAGTTAAGGAGTTATTGATACTTCAAGTGCAAAATGATGATATAAAACCATGATAAAAATGCACTTTTAAGTACTAATCAGGAGACCTGAAGTTCCTCTCCAATTGTTTTTCCAATGATGTCCCCTTGTGCCAAAGCTTTAGGGACGACCCCCAAAACTTGACTACCTCCTAAAAATGCAGCTATTGACACACCTCCCATTAACCCAAGACTGCCTCCCCCATACACTAAATGAATCTTTCTCTCAGCTAGCACCTGACCAAGATGATTTGCTGATTCTAAAAACTCCTTTTCTTTCCCAGGACTAGATCCACCAAAAACACAAATATTTCTTATTTGAGGACTTGAGGAACTTGCCATTTCTACACACTTCTGTATTTGTTGAATGTATGGGTTGAGTAGAAATGAAAGGAAGGAAAAGAGGGTTTTATAGATGAGAAAGTAGAAAGGCAATCATAACATCTATATGTAGGCCAGCTAGAGTCTCACACACTCTCTCTCTCTTTTTATTTATTTATTTATTTACTTTTTGAAAAAGTATGTGTATGTACAGGTAGTTGTGATTGTGGCTCACATCTTCCCTTGGTTTTACGTCCAAGAACGGCTTAAACGCCCTCTATGGGTCGGGGATAGGCTTCCCATCCAGTTTTCTTAAAAACTGGCAAACAGGGTCTTTTTTAGTCAGATTCCCAAGACTAAGTCGAGCATGTTCTTTATGAAATAGTGGCCATAAATCATGAATTGCACGATGCACATCTCCACTAGGATGCGTCTCAAGAGTCAATAGAAGATTATCTAAAGACTCCTTACTCAGGCCATCCTTAATGAATTGTATTTTATCTTCACGGTTTATAGATACCATTCCTAAAGAACGACATTGTGTATTACAAGTCCATCTAGCACATCGATGACAGACATCCAGTCGTTTTGCACGACGCTTCTTTGCAAAAGTGCTTTTACCTGTTCCAGGCATGTGTGAAATGAAGAAGTTAGAGGACTCACCTGATAATCGGACCTTTGCTTCAATCAACCAGCGAATATCTTCAGGAATTCCATGATTCATTAACAATCTCAATCTTGCACATCTAGCACGGTAAATTTTTGTAATCGCATTCTGAGGCAGAGCGGGAAAATACTTTTTCAATTTTTCAAGATTAGTGTCCATTTTCAAATGAGAATTGGAAGAGAGATTCAAAGAATTGCACAGATATATACACAGATATCAGTAATTGTGGGAAACTGAAAGAACCGACTTAAGTCACGGAGTACCGTTATCCGCCATTTGACCGGGGTGAAGAAACTCGCAAAAATCACTCAAACAGAAACAAAAATAAAATAAAATAAAATCAATATTTATATAAGAAACAAAAATAAAATAAAATAAAATAAAATAAAATCAATCTTTATATACAGGATCACCCAATTCAATAGAGTTATGTTCAACTGAAAAATTGTCAAAGTAAACTTTCAGACGATGTCCATTTACCTTGAAAACATTACCATTCTTTGGATTCTCGATGTCATAGGCGCCATATGGATACACATGTTTCACAATAAAAGGACCACTCCATCTTGATCTTAATTTTCCAGGAAATAAATGCAGTCGAGAATTATAAAGCAAGACTTTTTGACCAACATTGAAGGTTTTTCTCTGTATTTTCTTGTCATGAAACTCTTTAATTCTTGCTTTATGAATTCTTGAATTTTCATATACATCATTTCTTATTTCCTCAAGCTCATTTATTTGTAATTTTCGCAGTTGACTAGCATCATCCAAATTTGAATTGAAAGCTTTAATAGCCCAATAAGCTTTATGTTCAAGTTCCACAGGCAAGTGACAAGGTTTTCCATAGACTAGTCTATAAGGTGACATACCTAATGATGTTTTATAAGCAGTTCGATAAGCCCAAAGTGCATCATTAAGTCTTAAAGACCAGTCTTTCCTATTAGGGTTCACTGTTTTCTCCAAAATATGTTTGATCTCCCTATTAGCAAGCTCTACTTGTCCACTTGTTTGAGGGTGATAAGGGGTGGCAACTTTGTGTGTGATTCCATATTTCTTCATTAAAGACTCAAATGGCTTGTTGCAGAAATGTGTTCCACCATCACTTATTATGGCTCGAGGGACTCCAAATCGACTCAAAATATTTTCTTTCAAAAACTTTATCACTGTTTTGTGATCATTGTTTCGACTTGGAATTGCCTCTATCCATTTTGAAACATAATCTACTGCGACTAATATGTATAAGAAACCAAATGATGGAGGGAATGGGCCCATGAAATCTATACCCCAACAATCAAAGATCTCAATGACAATAATAGGGTTTAAAGGCATCATGTGACGTTTTGAAATAGATCCCAACTTTTGACAATTTTCACAAGACTTGCAGAATGCATGTGAGTCTTTGAACATGGTGGGCCAGTAAAATCCACTTTGTAAGATTTTTGCAGTTGTCTTTCTTGATGAGAAATGGCCCCCACATGCCTCAGAATGACAAAATTTAATGACACTACTTACCTCATTGTCAGGAATGCATCTTCGAAATATTTGATCAGGACAATATTTGAATAAATAAGGATCATCCCAATAAAAGTTCTTCACTTCGTTCAAAAACTTTCTTTTATCTTGGGTATTCCAATGAGCTGGCAACTGTCCTGAAACAAGAAAATTGACAATATTAGCAAACCAAGGCATTGTAGAGACAGAAAGTAAAGATTCATCAGGAAAGTAGTCATCGATTGGTGTGATGTCAGTTTTCGAATTTGTTGTCAATCTTGACAAGTGATCTGCGACAACATTTTCGCTGCCTTTCTTATCTTTGATTGTGATATCAAATTCTTGAAGTAATAAAATCCACCGCACCAATCTAGCCTTGGAATCTTTCTTAGAAAGAAGATATTTCAATGCTGCATGATCACTAAAAACAACAACAGGTGAGCCAACAAGATAAGATCTGAATTTTTCACATGCAAATACTACTGCAAGTAATTCTTTTTCAGTGGTGGTATAATTCATTTGAGCACTATTTAAAGTTTTACTTGCATAGTAAATTACATAAGGTTTCTTATCTTTTCTTTGTCCCAAAACAGCACCTACGGCATAATCACTAGCATCACACATTATTTCAAAAGGTAAGGACCAATCGGGAGGTTGAATGATAGGAGCACAAGTAAGCAAGTTTTTAAGTTTAACAAAGGCTTCTTCACAATGTTCAGTCCATTCAAAAATAGTATCCTTTGTTAGAAGGTTACTTAAAGGCTTAGATATTACACTAAAATCTTTGATGAACCTTCTATAAAAACCAGCATGTCCCAGGAATGATCTAACATCTTTAAGAGATTTTGGTGTTGATAAGTTTGCAATTAACTCGATTTTAGATTTGTCAACCTCAATTCCTTTTGATGAAACAATGTGACCAAGTACAATGCCGTTTGTTACCATAAAATGACATTTTTCCCAATTCAGCACAAGATTCTTCTCTTTACACCTGGTTAAAACCTTTCCTAAATTAGTCAAACAATCATCAAATGAATTGCCAAAAACAGAAAAATCATCCATGAAAATCTCAAGAAAATGTTCAACCATATCGCTAAATATACTAAGCATGCATCTTTGAAATGTGGCTGGTGCATTACATAATCCAAAAGGCATCCTTCGATATGCAAAAGTACCAAATGGACATGTGAAAGTAGTTTTTTCTTGATCTTCCAATGCAATTTCAATTTGGTTGTAACCCGAATAGCCATCTAGGAAACAATAAAATTCATGACCTGCAACTCTTTCTAGGATTTGATCCATGAAAGGTAAAGGAAAATGATCTTTTCTAGTCATTGAATTAAGTTTCCTATAGTCAATGCACATGCGCCAACCAGTAACAGTTCTAGTGGGAATTAATTCATTGTTCTCATTTGTTATCACAGTGACTCCAGACTTCTTAGGTACAACTTGGGTAGGACTTACCCATTTGCTGTCAGAAATAGGATAAATGATTTCATTATCTAGAAGCTTAATGACTTCATTTTTCACTACTTCTTTCATATTAGGATTTAACCTTCGTTGCATTTCTCTAGAGGGTTTAGCATTTTCCTCTAAATAAATTCTATGTGTACAAATCAAAGGACTAATTCCTTTTATATCAGCTATGGTCCATCCTAATGCTTTTTTGTGCATTTTCAGAGTTTGTAATAACTTACCTTCTTGATGTGCATTAAGTTTGGAAGAGATTATTACCGGAAAAGTTTCATTTTCTCCCAAAAATGAGTATTTGAGATTGGATGGCAATGGCTTCAAATCAGGTTTTGGTAGTTGAACACTTGAAGGTATGGACGTAATTGGTCGTGGTGGCAATTCCTCAATTTGTGGCCTCCAATTACTTGTCCTTGATTCTTCCTGAAAATAAATCATTTCCAAATCATCAGATTCATCAATCTCAATTTCATTGGAAGTGGTTGGAAATTGATCATGAATTAATTTTTCAGTAAAGTCCACTTCCTGTAAATCATTATCATCTCTAGGTTGCTTGCAAATGTTAAAAATATTCATCTCCAATGTCATGTTTCCAAATGATAGCTTCATCAGTCCATTCCTACAATTAATCAATGCATTAGAAGTTGCAAGAAATGGACGTCCTAAAATAACAGGAAATGAATTACATACTTCAACAGGTTGTGTGTCCAAGACAATAAAATCCACAGGATAAATGAATTTATCGACTTGTACTAACACATCTTCAATTATTCCTCTAGGCACTTTTATAGATCTATCGGCAAGTAAAAGAGTTATAGAAGTTGGTTTTAACTCACCTAGATTGAGACTCTGAAAAACTGAATATGGAAGTAAATTCACACTAGCACCAAGATCAAGCAAGGCTCTTTCAATTTTATGCTCTCCAATAAAGCAAGAAATTGTAGGACAACCAGGGTCTTTATATTTCAAAGCATTATTGTTTTGAAGAATAGCACTTACTTGTTCGGCTAGAAAGACTTTCTTTTTCACATTCAGTTTCCTCTTCACAGTGCAGAGATCTTTCAAAAATTTAGCATAGGAAGGAACCTGTTTAATTGCATCCAGCAAAGGTATATTGATCCTTACCTGTTTGAAAATTTCATAAATTTCAGAATTGTGATTGACTTTCCTTTGTTTGGTCATGGCTTGAGGAAATGGAAGTGCTGGCGGTGAATCAGTCGTTTCTTTGCAATTTTCAGATTCATCCCCTTCCTTACCCTCAGAGATTGATTCATCATCTTTCTCATAAGGTTCAAGAGAGGGTTTTTCAATAACCTTACCACTGCGCAGAGTAGTGACTGATTTGACTTGATCCATGTGTTGGCTTCCGGAACTACTTGCATTTGCATTGTATTGCCCTTTGGGATTTTGTTGTGTTTGAGATGGAAACTTACGTTTCTCTTGGAAACTGAGAGCAGATGTTAATTTAGCAAGAGTATCTTTAAAATCTGTCATGTTTTGAGCAAGTTGAGTATTGATTGTCTCTTGCTTTTCAATGAATGCATGCAATGTTTCCTCAAGATTTCTTCTAGGAGGTGGAGCATAAGGAGGTGCATATCCATGAGAATTTTGGAAATTATGGTGTGCTTGAAACGGTGGTTGTGAAGTTTGTGCATTGTTGTTCTCACTCTTCCAACTGAAATTTGGGTGATTCCTCCAACCAGGGTTGTATGTTTGGGAGTATGGATTGTGGTTGGCCCTTTGAAAACTGTTTAAAGCATGGGCTTGTTCATGGAGACATTCTTTAAAAGAAGGCAAGGTTGGACAATCGTTGGTTGAGTCTTCATTTGTTTCACAGATTTGACACACAATGTTTTCAACAGATTTTAATTGACCACTCTTTTTCAATTCTAGTGCCTCGACTTTTCTAGCTAAAGATGCAAATTTGGCTTGGAGGTCATGATCTTCCCTAAGGTTGTACATACCTCCACTAGATGTATGAAGTTGAGTTTTACTCGGTGCCTCATATGTACCCGCGGTGTCCCAATTTTGAGCATTTTTAGCTAACAAGTCTAAGTACTCCATTGCTTCATCAGGGTCTTTATCTTCAAAAGTTCCATTGCACATCAATTCAACCATTTGCCTATCTTTAGGTGTTAACCCTTCATAGAAATGTGAAACCAATCTCCATGTTTCAAAACCATGATGGGGGCAAGTACTAAGCAAGTCTCGATACCTATCCCAACATTTGTAAAATGTTTCTCCTGGTTTTTGAGTGAAAGTGGTGATTTGTCTCTTGAAAGAGTTTGTTCTATGAGATGGGAAAAACTTCTTTAAAAACTGTTGTTGCATTTCATCCCAAGCACGAATGGATCCTGGTCTCAAATTTTGTAGCCATGTTTTAGCTTTATCTTTTAATGAAAAAGGAAAAAGCTTTAATCTGATGGTGTTCATGCTACAATTTAAGTTATTATATGTGTTGCAGAGCTCCTCAAATTCGCTTAAATGCAAGTATGGATTTTCCAATTCCAAACCATGAAAAGAAGGTAAAAGTTGAATAATACCTGGTTTAAAATTAAAATGAGATGCATCAGGAGGAAAAACTATGCATGATGGTGCACTTGTTCTTGTGGGATTCCTGTGGTCTCTAAGTGTTCTAGCACGGTTATTCTCATTATTTTCATTATGAAGTGATTGATTATCTTCTTCGGCCATATTTTCTGAAAATGATGAGGACACCCTACAAAGTCTACCACTTGATGTGCGTGACCACACTCTCATGCACGTGTAGGAATATAATAAAATGAAGAAGAAAACAAAAGATGAAGGAAGAAAACAAAATAAGGAGAAACAAAATAAAAGAGACAAAGTTATATACAAGAAAAGTGAAAAGAGAAAATAAAATAAAAACTATAATTTATACAAGAACTTACCTCCCCGGCAACGGCGCCAAAAACTTGACACGACTAAAAGATTGATGTCTTCTCCCAAGTGCAGGAGTGTCGAAGTAATAAATAACCCGGCAAGACCGGGGTCGAACCACAGGGAGGTTAATTGTATAAATTATAAACAACAATTATAAAACAACAATAATAACAACAATAATAGTAATAATAATAATAATAATAATAATAATAATAATAATAAAGAAAGAGAAGAAGAAGAAGATGATGATGATGAGAACTTAGAGATGAAATATTACAGTAAGGATTAAACAATAATAATAACAAATGTCAAGGTTAGAGGTTCCACTAATGGTATATCAAACAAGTATAGTATAAACCCTTATTATTGAATTGGAAACCACACACAAAGGAGGTTCCAATCAGATTATATATTGTTAACATGATTACATTAGTCATCTTATTCAATTAATGCTAATACTTGTAAATCTCGTCAAGCATTCATGATTATAACTTATGTTAACAACAAATCAAGTTCCTTTCATAGCTCAGGTGTCGGTTATACCATACATTATGGGCTATGAAAGTGCCAAGCATTTGTTGTACCAAGTGTTATACAACATAAATCAAGATTAGTCATTTAACAAGCAAAGTATTAAAGAGTGAACAAGATAACAAATATAAAACATGTTAGTATCAAACATTAAAGTCCATATTAAGTTTACATTATACTTATTCTCACACCATTAGTGTAACCTTTTCACCTTGACATAATTAACTTAGCTAGACATAATGAAAGAAAGCAAAATAGATAAACAAAATAAGAACATAAAAGTTAACTAAGTAAAGAAAAGGAAATGAAAGGCATAAACTTAATATTAATGAAAGCAAAGCATAAACATTACAAAAAATACAAAGAGAGAAAGGAAGAGCATGATCTTGATCTGAAAACCAAGATGCCTAAATGCATGGCAAATGCCTCCTTTTATAGGCCAAAATTGGGAACTATTGATTTGATGACTAATTGATAAGTGGGTGGCCAACTTTTGACTTGGTGACAATCCTTATCTTCTCTTGTCTGCCCAAAACATCATTGATAACGTCAAAACTGGAGCCAGGTGCAAACATGAAAGTTGTAGACAATTGTCTCATCTTTCTTGTGTAAAACATTCAGCTCATTTGGACTTCTAGAACTCCAGATATGGCCAAAATACCGAACAGTGCTCGGGCTGGAAGACAGATTCGGGCTTCTTTGTTGTTGCTACAATTTGGACTTGATAATGGCCTTTTTAGATCTTGGGCTCCATATGAAAGTTGTAGGCCTATGTCTTACCTTTCCATCCATATAAATTGGACCTAAATCTGAGATCTGTAGCTCCAGATATGGCCCAATTACCGAACAGTGTTCCGGTTTGGATTGCACCGACATCTCTTCTCTAAGTTTGACCATTTCTTTATCCATGCAATTTAAGTTCTTCAAGTCATCAATCAATCCTTTCATTTATGTGATAGACCTGCATTAAAAATAGACATTTACCACAAATTATAGGTATCTTATATTATTAGATACATTATTATAAAACATATTTTAGTTAAGGAGTTATTGATACTTCAAGTGCAAAATGATGATATAAAACCATGATAAAAATGCACTTTTAAGTACTAATCAATTTGCAAATGATTTATTATGAGGAAGAAATCACGGATGAAACAAGTACCGAAAATGTTGATGCAAATCTTTTGTCAACATTGACAACAGATTCGACGTCTAACATCACACCAATCGATGATTACTTTCCTAATTAATCCTTACTTTCTCTTAGTCTAATGCCTTGGTATGATAAAAATATCAATTTTCTTACTTTAGGAGATTTGCCAGCTGATTGGAGCACCCAAGACAAAGAAAAGTTTTTAAACGAAGTGAAGAGCTTTTATTGTGATGACCTTACCTTATTCAAATATTACCCTGATCAAATATTTCAAAGATTCATTCCCGACAATAAGGTAAGTAGTGTCATTAAACTTTGTCATTCTAAAGCATGTGGAAGTTGTTTCTCGTCAAAAAAGACAATTGCAAAAATCTTTCAAAATGGATTTTATTGGCCCACCATGTTCAAGGACACGTATGCATTCTGCAAAACTTGTCAAAATTGTCAAAAGATTGATACTGGTCAAAAAGTTTTGTTTTATGATTCTCAACTCTATGCAGTCCCTAGAGAGCTAAGACCAAGATGGAGCAATCCTTATGGGGCCTGTGATATTGAGAATTCAATGAATGACAATGATTTTAAGGAAAATGGACATCGTTTGAAAGCTTACTTTGATAATTTTTTTAATGAAAATGAATCAAATGGTTTGAATGATCTTGTAGATAAAGGTTGATTATTTTTTTCTCACATTTTCTTTTTTATGTTTCTTTTTGAGTGATTTTTGCTAGTTTCTTTCACCCCGGTCAAATGGCGGATAACGGTACTCCGTGACTTAAGTCGGTTCTTTCAGTTTCCCACAATTACTAATATCTGTGTATATATCTATGCAATTCTTTGAATCTCTCTTCCAATTCTCATTTGAAAATGGACACTAATCTTGAAAAATTGAAAAAGTATTTTCCCGCTCTGCCTCAGAATGCGATTACAAAAATTTACCGTGCTAGATGTGCAAGATTGAGATTGTTAATGAATCATGGAATTCCTGAAGATATTCGCTGGTTGATTGAAGCAAAGGTCCGATTATCAGGTGAGTCCTCTAACTTCATTTCACACATGCCTAGAACAGGTAAAAGCACTTTTGCAAAGAAGCGTCGTGCAAAACGACTGGATGTCTGTCATCGATGTGCTAGATGGACTTGTAATACACAATGTCGTTTTTTAGGAATGGTATCTATAAACCGTGAAGATAAAATACAATTCATTAAGGATGGCCTGAGTAAGGAGTCTTTAGATAATCTTCTATTGACTCTTGAGACGCATCCTAGTGGAGATGTGCATCGTGCAATTCATGATTTATGGCCACTATTTCATAAAGAACATGATCGACTTAGTCTTGGGAATCTGACTAAAAAAGACTCTGTTTGCCAGTTTTTAAGAAAACTAGATGGGAAGCCTATCCCTGACCCATAGAGGGCGTTTAAACCGTTCTTGGACGTAAAATCAAGGGAAGATGTGAGCCACAATCACAACTACCTGTACATACACATGCTTTTTTCAAAAGTAAATAAATAAATAAATAAAAAGAGAGAGAGAGAGAGTGAGACTCTAGCTGGCCTACATATAGATGTTATGATTGCCTTTCTACTTTCTTATCTATAAAACCCTATTTTTCTTCCTTTCATTTCTACTTAACCCATACATTCAACAAATATAGAAGTGTGTAGAAATGGCAAGTTCCTCAAGTCATCAAATAAGAAATATTTGTGTTTTTGGTGGATCTAGTCCTGGGAAAGAAAAGGAGTTTTTAGAATCAGCAAACCATCTTGGTCAGGTGCTAGCTGAGAGAAAGATTCATTTAGTGTATGGGGGAGGCAGTCTTGGGTTAATGGGAGGTGTGTCAATAGCTGCATTTTTAGGAGGTAGTCAAGTTTTAGGAGTCGTCCCTGAAGCTTTGGCACAAGGGGACATCATTGGAAAAACAATTGGAGAGGAACTTCAGGTCTCCACAAAGTCGGCTCGAATGAATGCAATGTTTAACCATGCTGATGCTTTCATTGCTTTACCAGGTGGTCTAGGCACATTGGAAGAGATCTTTCATATTTCCTCTTGGGCTCAATTGCATATTCACCATAAACCCATAAGTTTGTTAAATGTTAATGGTTATTATGATAAGTTGTTGTCTTTTCTTGATCATGCTGTGGAACAGGAATTTTTAACATCTTCTGCACGACAAATCATAATCTCTGCTACTACTGCTGAACAATTGATTGACCAACTACAATCTTTCATTCCTGTGATTGATCCTTCCATGAGTCGCATAAATTGGTCATCTACGGGAAGCCGTAAAAAGCTTAGATTGGATTTGAGCCTTCATTTGTGAATTTTTGTGTATTTTGGTTTTATTATTGTGTTTTGTTATTTCTTATTTTTGTTTCAGTGTGTTTCAGGTTTGTTAGTGTTTGTTATTTCAGGTGATATCTTCTATACTCTATCTTTCTACCTTAGAACATTGAGGACAATGTCTCGTTTTGGTTGGGGGGAGAGGGTAGTAGTTGATAAAAAAAAATTGTTTTTCATTTCATAAAGCATGTGCATAATTGTTGTTACTAGGATGGCAGAGTAAAGGAGTTCTTTTGTTAAAGTGACTCTTGAGACGCATCTTAGTAACCATGCTTAACAAGGTCTATTATAATACTTCCTGAAATATTCAGGTTTACAAACTCTCGTATTATTACCACTTAATTCTGCTCATATACTTATTTAACATGTATTCTTAAACCTTAATTTACACACACACACTTTAACATATGATTGTGGGTTGCATATTGGATTATTACACTATTTATGTTCTTTTGTTAAAGGTAACAACTAAGGGAAAGGGATTGTATATAATAAAAAAAACAAAAAGAAAAAAAAAGAAAAAAAATAATGATAATAAAAATGTAGATAAGTTTGGTTTCGTAGCCTCCCTAACCTAAGCAATTAAGCCCGAAGGGGTGTTTTAACACCTAATACCCTAAAGTCAACTGACTTGGGAGCTATTGGCCCAACGCTTGTTACATGGGTTGACGAGAAAAGCTTAAGGGAATCAAATATTGCACTATCTACATATCAGTATCTACGACCCGAGTTACTAAGCTCGTAGGGGTGTCTTAACACCTAAAGCCCTAAGACCAACTGGTCTGGGAGTCATTAGCTGAAAGCTCGTTACATGGGTTAAAGATGCATGATGTTTTTAAATTATATGTATATACATTTAAAAAAAAAGGAAAAAAAAGACAAAAATAATAATCCCATCCCAAGGAAGTTAACCTTAAACATTAGAACAAAAATTTTATTTTCTTCCAAGAAAAGCCTCATAATTATGTGTTGATACATTGAGCACAAAAAAAGGTTTATTAATATCTTGTTAAGAGATATTGAGCAGATATATAAATTTAATGAGAGTTTGTTTATCTGGATGGATTAATGGAAGTTAAATGATGAATACCTTGCTTTGTGAAATTTGCAAATTTGTTTTCTATTTTAACGCTTTGATTACTAGGGACTAGCAATAAGCTGGTTGGGGGGTGTAGAGGGTAGTAGTTGATAAAAAAAAAATTGTTTTTCATTTCATAAAGCATGTGCATAATTGTTGTTACTAGGATGGCAGAGTAAAGGAGTTCTTTTGTTAAAGTGACTCTTGAGACGCATCTTAGTAACCATTCTTAACAAGGTCTATTATAATACTTCCTGAAATATTCAGGTTTACAAACTCTCGTATTGTTACCACTTAATTCTGCTCATATACTTATTTAACATGTATTCTTAAACCTTAATTTACACACACACACTTTAACATATGATTGTGGGTTGCATATTGGATTATTACACTATTTATGTTCTTTTGTTAAAGGTAACAACTAAGGGAAAGGGATTGTATATAATAAAAAAAAACAAAAAGAAAAAAAAAGAAAAAAAATAATGATAATAAAAATATAGATAAGTTTGGTTTCGTAGCCTCCCTAACCTAAGCAATTAAACCCGAAGGGGTGTTTTAACACCTAATACCCTAAAGTCAACTGACTTAGGAGCTATTGGCCCAACGCTTGTTACATGGGTTGACGAGAAAAGCTTAAGGGAATCAAATATTGCACTATCTACATATCAGTATCTGCGACCCGAGTTACTAAGCTCGTAGGGGTGTCTTAACACCTAATGCCCTAAGACCAACTGGTCTGAGAGTCATTAGCTGAAAGCTCGTTACATGGGTTAAAGATGCATGATGTTTTTAAATTATATGTATATACATTTAAAAAAAAAGAAAAAAAAAGACAAAAATAATAATCCCATCCCAAGGAAGTTAACCTTAAACATTAGAACAAAAATTTTGTTTTCTTCCAAGAAAAGCCTCATAATTATGTGTTGATACATTGAGCACAAAAAAAGGTTTATTAATATCTTGTTAAGAGGTATTGAGCAGATATATAAATTTAATGAGAGTTTGTTTATCTGGATGGATTAATGGAAGTTAAATGATGAATACCTTGCTTTGTGAAATTTGCAAATTTGTTTTCTATTTTAAGGCTTTGATTACTAGGGACTAGTAATAAGCTGGTTGGGGGGTGTGATTAGTACTTAAAAGTGCATTTTTATTATGGTTTTATATCATCATTTTGCACTTGAAGTATCAATAACTCCTTAACTAAAATATGTTTTATAATAATGTATCTAATAATATAAGATACCTATAATTTGTGGTAAATGTCTATTTTTAATGCAGGCCTATCACATAAATGAAAGGATTGATTGATGATTTGAAGAACTTAAATTGCAAGGATAAAGAGAAGGCCAAACTTAGAAAAGAGATGTCGGTGCAATCCAAACCGGAACACTGTTCGGTAATTGGGGCATATCTAGAGCTATATATCTCAGATTTAGGTCCAATTTATATGGATGGAAAGGTAAGACATAGGCCTACAACTTTCATATGGAGCCCAAGATCTAAAAAGGCCATTATCAAGTCCAAATTGTAGCAACAATAAAGAAGCCCGAATCTGTCTTCCAGCCCGAGCACTGTTCGGTATTTTGGCCATATCTGGAGTTCTAGAAGTCCAAATGAGCTGAATTTTTTACACAAGAAAGCTGAATTTTTTTTAATATTTATGCTTTGCTTTCATTAATATCAAGTTTATATGCCTTTCATTTCATTTCCTTTCCTTTACTTAGTTAACTTTTATGTTCTTATTTTGTTTATTTGTTTTCCTTTCTTTCAAAGGTTACACTAATGGTGTGAGAATAAGTATAATGTAAACTTAATATGGACTTTAATGTTTGATACTAACATGTTTTATATTTGTTATCTTGTTCACTCCTTAATACTTTGCTTGTTAAATGACTAATCTTGATTTATGTTGTATAACACTTGGTACAACAAATGCTTGGCACTTCACATTCACCATAAACCCATAGGTTTGTTAAATGTTAATGGTTATTATGATAAGTTGTTGTCTTTTCTTGATCATGCTGTGGAACAGGAATTTCTAACATCTTCTTCACGACAAATGATAATCTCTACTACTACTGCTGAATAATTGATTGACCAACTACAATCTTTCATTCCTGTGATTGATCCTTCCATGAGTCATATAAATTGGTCATCTAAGGAAAGCCGTAAAAAGCTTAGATTGGATTTGAGCCTTCATTTGTGAATTTTTGTGTCTTTTGATTTTATTATTGTGTTTTGTTATTTCTTATTTTTGTTTCAATGTGTTTCAGGTTTTGTCAGTGTTTGTTATTTCAGGTGATATCTTCTATACTCTATCTTTCTACCTTAGAACATTGAGGACAATGTCTCGTTTTGGTTGGGGGGAGAGGGTAGTAGTTGATATATATATATATATATATATAACTTTGTTTTTCATTTCGTAAAGCATGTGCATAATTGTTATTACTAAGATAGCAGAGTAAATGAGCTCTTTTGTTAAAGTGACTCTTAAGACGCATCTTAGTAACCATTCTTAACAATGTCTATTATAATACTTCTTGAAATATTCAGGTTTACAAACTCTCGCATTGTTATCACTTAATTCTACTCATATACTTATTTAACATGTATTCGTAACCTTAATTTACACACACATACTTTCACATATAATTGTGGGTTGCATATTGGATTATTACATTATTTATGTTCTTTTGTTAATGGTAACAACTAAGGGAAAGGGATTGTATATAATTAAGAAAAAAAAGAAAAAAAATGATGATAAGATAAGTTTGGTTTCGTAGCCTCCCTAACCTAAGCAACTAAGCCCGAAGGGGTGTTTTAACACCTAATACCCTAAAGTCAACTGACTTGGGAGCTATTGATGACACAATCAAAGAGTTGATGTCTTATCCCAAGTGCAGGAGTGTCAAAGTAAAATAACCCGGCAAGACCGGGGTCGAACCACAGGGAGGTGAATTATATAAATTACAAATAAAGAAAAAGAGTTGAAGAGAATAATAACAGAAAACGAGTTGAAGAAAATTTTAGGATGTGATATTGATGTAAGGATTAAACAATAACAAAACATATGTCAATGTTATAGGATTCACTAATGGTATTTCAAATAAATATAATACAAACTCTTTTTATTACTCAACTAGAAACCACACACAAAGGAGATTCTAATCGGATGATTTCTCGTTATTAGCTCATTATAAATTACTAACATGATCATATTAATTATCTTATCTAAGTAATACCATACTTATAAATATCATCAAGCATTCATGTTGCTAGTTTATGTTAACAACAAATCAAGTTCCAATCATAATAACGATGTCGGCTGAAAATTATGAAGGATCAAGATTAGTCATTTAACAAGCAAAGTATTAAAGAGTGAACAAGATAACAAATATAAAACATGTTAGTGTCAAATATTAAAGTCCATATTAAGTTTACATTATACTTATTCTTACACCATTAGTGTAACCTTTTCACTTTGACATAATAAACTTAGTTAAACATAATAAAAGAAAGAAAAATAAATAAATAAACAAAATAAGAACATCAATAAGATAAGAGTTAACTAAGTAAAGGAAAGGAAAGGAAAGGAAAGCCATAAACTTCATATTAATGAAAGCATAACATAAACATTACAAAAAATACAAAGAAAAAAAGCAAGAGCATGATCTTGATCTGGACACCAAGATGCCTAAATGCATGGCAAATGCCTCCTTTTATAGGCCAAAATTGAGAACTATTGATTTGATAACTAATTGATGAGTGGGTGGCCAACTCTTAACTTGATGACAATCATTATCTTCTTTTGTTTGCCCAAAACATCATTGATAACGTCAAAATTGGAGCCACTTGAAAACATGAAAGTTGCTTAGCTTTCTTATGTAAAAAATTCAGCTCATTTCGACTTCTAGAACTCCACATATGGCCAAAATACTGAATAGTGCTCGGGTTGGAGGACAGATTCAGGATTTTTTGTTGTTGTAACAATTTACACTTGAAAATGGCCTTTTTAGATCTTGGGCTCCATATGAAAGTTGTAGGCCTATGTCTTACCTTTCCATCCATATAAAGTAAACCTAAATCTGAGATCTATAGCTCCAAATATGATCTAATTACGAAATAGCAATAATAACAATGATAACAATAACAATAACAACAACAATAATAGTAATAGTAATAATAATAATAATAATAATAATAATAATAATAATAAAGAAAGTGAAGAAGAAGAAGAAAAAGAAAAAGATAAGAACTTGGAGATGGAATATTAATCTAAAGATTAAATATTAATCTAATGTTTAAGGTTAACTTCATTGGGTTGGGATTATTATTTTTTGTCTTTTTTTTCTTTTTTTATATATATACATATAATTTAAAACACCATGCATCTTTAACCCCTGTAATGAGCTTTCGGCTAATGACTCCCGGACTAGTTGGTCTTAGGGCATTAGGTGTAGATAGTGCAATGTTTGATTCCCTTAAGCTTTTCTCCTTAACCCATGTAACAAGCGTTGGGCTAATAGCTCCTAAGTCAATTAACTTTAGGGTATTAGATGTTAAAATACCCCTTCGGGCTTAATTGCTCAAGTTAGGGAGGCTACGAAACCAAACTTATCTATATTTTTATTATTATCATTTTTCTTCTTTTTTTTTGTTTTTTTTCTCCTTTTTTTTAATTATATGCTATTCCTTTCCCTTAGTTGTTACCTTTAACAAAAGAATAAAAATAATATAATAATCTAATATACAACCCACAATCATATGTTAAAGTGTGTGTGTGAAAATTAAGGTTTAAGAATACATGTTAAATGAGTATATGAGCAGAATTAAGTAATAATAATGTTAGAGTTTGTAAATCTAAATATTTTAGAAAGTATTATAAGAGACCTTGTTCAGAATGGTTATTAAGATGCGTCTCAAGAGTCACTTTCACAAAAAAAAAAAAAAAAAACTCCTTTACTCTACCATCCTAGTAACAATAATTATGCGCATGCTTTATGAAATAGAAAACAAATTTTTTTTTTAGCTACTACCCTCTCCCCCCAACTAAAACAAGACATTGTCCTCAATGTTTAAAGGTAGAAAGATAGAGTATAGAAGATATCACCTGAAATAACGAACATTAACAAACCTGAAACACACTAAAACAAATATAAGTAACAACAAAACACAATAATAAAACCAAAAGACACAAAGATTCACAAATGAAGGCTCAAATCCAATCTAAGCTTTTTACGGCTTTCCTTAGTTGACCAATTTATGTGACTCATGGAAGGATCAATTACATGAATGAAAGATTGTAGTTCGTCAATCAATTGTTCAGTAGTAGCAGTATAGATTATGATTTGTCGTGTAGAAGACGTTAGAAATTCATGTTCCACAGCATGATCAAGAAAAGACAACAACTTATCATAATAACCATTAACATTTAACAAACATATGGGTTTATGGTGAATGTGCAGTTGGGCCCAACAGGAAATATAAAAGATCTCTTCCAATGTGCCTAGACCACTTGGTAAAGCAATGAAGGCATCAACATGCTTAAACATTGCATTCATTCGAGCGGACATTGTGGAGACCTGAAGTTCCTCTCCAATTATTTTTCCAATGATTTCTCCTTGTGCTAAAGCTTCGGGGACGACTCTTAAAACTTGACTACATCCTAAAAATGCAACTATTGACACACCTCTCATTAACCCAAGACTGCCTCCCCTATACACTAAATGAATCTTTCTCTCAGCTAGCACTTCACCAAGATGATTTGCTGATTCTAAAAACTCCTTTTCTTTCCCAGGACTAGATCCACCGAAAACACAAATATTTCTTATATGATGATTTGAGGAACTTGTCATTTCTACATACTTTTGTATTTGTAGAATGTATGGGTTGAGTAGAAATGAAAGGAAGGAATAGAGGATTTTATAGATGAGAAATTAGAAAGGAAATCATACCATATATATGTAGACCAACTAGAGTCTCACACATAGTCTCTCTGTCTCTTTATTTATTTATTTATTTACTTTTGAAAAAGCATGAGTATGTACAGGTAGTTCTGATTGTGGCTCACATCTTCCCTTGGTTTTACGTCCAAGAACAGCTTAAACACCCTCTATAGGTCGGGGATGGGCTTCCCATCCAGTTTTCTTAAAAACTAGCAAACAAGGTCTTTTTTAATCAGATTCCTAAAACTAAGTCGATCATGTTTTTTATGAAATAGTGGCCATAAATCATGAATTTCATGATGCTTATCTCGATTATGATGAGACTTAAGAGTCAATAGAAGATTCTTTGTGTTTTGAAATAAATCCCACCTTTTGATAATTTTCACAGGTTTTGCGGAATGCATGTGATTCCTTGAATATGGTGGGCCAGTAAAATCCACTTTGTAAGATTTCTGCAGTCCTCTTTTTTTACGAGAAATGATCCTCGCGTGCCTTAGAGTGATAAAATTTAATGACATTACTTACCTCATTGTCAGGAATGCATCTTTGAAATTTAATTTTGGCCTATAAAAGGAGGCATTTGCCATGCATTTAGGCATCTTGGTGTCCAGATCAAGATCATACTCTTCCTTTCTCTCTTTGTATTTTTTGTAATGTTTATGCTTTACTTTCATTAATATCAAGTTTATGCCTTTCATTTCCTTTCCTTTACTTAGTTAACTTTTATGTTCTTATTTTGTTTATTTATTTTTCTTTCTTTCATTATGTCTAGCTAAGTTAATTATGTCAAGGTGAAAAGGTTACACTAATGGTGTAAGAATAAGTATAGTGTAAACTTAATATGGACTTTAATGTTTGATACTAACATGTTTTATATTTGTTATCTTGTTCACTCTTTAATACTTTGCTTGTTAAATGATTAATCTTGATTTATGTTGTATAACACTTGGTACAACAAATGCTTGGCACTTTCATAGCCCATAATGTATGGTATAACCGACACCTAAGCTATGAAAGGAACTTGATTTGTTGTTAACATAAGTTATAATCATGAATGCTTGACGAGATTTACAAGTATTAGCATTAATTGAATAAGATGACTAATGTAATCATGTTAACAATATATAATCTCATTGGAACCTCCTTTATGTGTGGTTTCCAATTCAATAATAAGAATTTATACTATACTTGTTTGATATACCAATAGTGGAACCTCTAACCTTGACATTTGTTATTATTATTGTTTAATCCTTACATTAATTTTTCATCTCCAAGTTCTCATCGTCTTCTTCTTCTTCTCTTTCTTTACTACTACTACTACTACTACTACTACTACTACTACTACTAGTATTATTATTATTATTATTATTATTATTATTATTATTATTATTATTATTATTATTATTATTATTATTATAGTTGTTGTTGTTGTTGTTGTTGTTGTTGTTGTTGTTGTTGTTGTTCTTATTGCTATTATTGTTGTTTATAATTGTTGTTTATAATTTGTACAATTAACCTCCCTGTGGTTCGACCCCGGTCTTGCCGGGTTATTTATTACTTCGACACTCCTGCACTTGGGAGAAGACATCAACCTTTTAGTCGTGTCAAGTTTTTGGCGCCGGTGCCGGGGAGGTAAGTTCTTGTATAAATTATAGTATTTATTTTATTTTCTCTTTTCACTTTTCTTGTATATAACTTTGTTTCTTTTTATTTTGTTTTCTTCCTCCTTCTTTTGCTTTCTTCTTCTTTTTTATTTTATTCCAACACGCGCATAAGAGTGTGGTCACGTACATCAAGTGGTAGACTTTGTAGGATATCCTCATCATTTTCAGAAAATATGGCCGAAGAAGATAATCAATCACTTCATAATGAAAATAATGAGAATAACCGTGCTAGAACACTTAGAGACCACATGAATCCCACAAGAACAAGTGCACCATCATGCATAGTTTTTCCTCCTGATGCATCTCATTTTAATTTTAAACCAGGTATTATTTAACTTTTACCTTCTTTTCATGGTTTAGAATTGGAAAATCTATACTTGCATTTAAGGGAATTTGAGGAGGTCTGCAACACATATAATAATTTAAATTGTAGCATGAACACCATCAGATTAAAGCTTTTTCCTTTTTCATTAAAAGATAAAGCTAAAACATGGCTACAAAATTTAAGACCAGGATCCATTCGTGCTTGGGATGAAATGCAACAATAATTTTTAAAGAAGTTTTTCCCATCTCATAGAACAAACTCTTTCAAGAGACAAATCACCACTTTCACTCAAAAACCAGGAGAAACATTTTACAAATGTTGGGATAGGTATCGAGACTTGCTTAGTACTTGCCCTCATCATGGTTTTGAAACATGGAGATTGGTTTCATATTTCTATGAAGGATTAACACCTAAAGATAGGCAAATGGTTGAATTGATGTGCAATGGAACTTTTGAAGATAAAGACCCTGATGAAGCAATGGAGTACTTAGACTTGTTAGCTGAAAATGCTCAAAATTGGGACACCGCGGGTACATATGAGGCACCGAGTAAAACTCAACCTCATACATCTAGTGGAGGTATGTACAACCTTAGGGAAGATCATGACCTTCAAGCCAAGTTTGCATCTTTAGCTAGAAAAGTCGGGGCACTAGAATTGAAAAAGAGTGGTCAATTAAAATCTGTTGAAAACATTGTGTGTCAAATCTGTGAAACAAATGAACACTCAACCAGTAACTGTCCAACCTTGCCTTCTTTTAAGGAATGTCTCCATGAACAAGCCCATGCTTTAAACAGTTTTCAAAGGCCCAACCACAACCCATACTCCCAAACATACAACCCTGGTTGGAGAAATCACCCAAATTTCAATTGGAAGAGTGAGAACAACAATGCACAAACTTCACAACCACCATTTCAAGCACACCACAATTTCCAAAATTCACATGGATATGCACCTCCTTATGCTCCACCGCCTAGAAGAAATCTTGAGGAAACATTGCATGCATTCATTGAAAAGCAAGAGACAATTAATACTCAACTTGCTCAAAACATGAGAGATTTTAAAGATACTCTTGCTAAATTAACATCTGCTCTTAGTTTCCAAGAGAAAGGTAAGTTTCCATCTCAAACACAACAAAATCCTAAAGGGCAATACAATGCAAATGCAAGTAGTTCCGGAAGCCAACACATGGATCAAGTCAAATCAGTCACTACTCTGCGCAGTGGTAAGGTTATTGAAAAACCCTCTCTTGAACCTTATGAGAAAGATGATGAGTCAATCTCTAAGGGTAAGGAAGGGGTTGAATCTGAAAATTGCAAAGAAACGACTGATTCACCGCCAGCACTTCCATTTCCTCAAGCCATGACCAAACAAAGGAAAGTTAATCACAATTCTAAAATTTATGAAATTTTCAAACAGGTAAGGATCAATATACCTTTGCTGGATGCAATTAAACAGGTTCCTTCCTATGCTAAATTTTTGAAAGATCTCTACACTGTGAAGAGGAAACTGAATGTGAAAAAGAAAGTCTTTCTAGCTGAACAAGTAAGTGCTATTGTGCAGAACAATAATGGTTTGAAATATAAAGACCCTGGTTGTCCCATAATTTCTTGCTTTATTGGAGAACATAAAATTGAAAAAGCCTTACTTGATCTTGGTGCTAGTGTGAATTTACTTCCATATTCCGTTTTTCAGAGTCTCAATCTAGGTGAGTTAAAACCAACTTCTATATCTCTTTTACTTGCCGATAGATCTGTAAAAGTGCCTAGAGGAATAATTGAAGATGTGTTAGTACAAGTCGATAAATTCATTTATCCTGTGGATTTTATTGTCTTGGACACAGAACCTGTTGAAGCATGTAATTCATTTCCTGTTATTTTAGGACGTCCGTTTCTTGCAACCTCTAACGCATTGATTAATTGTAGGAATGGACTGATGAAGCTATCATTTGGAAACATGACATTGGAGATGAATATTTTCAACATTTGCAAGCAACCTGGAGATGATAATGATTTACAAGAAGTAGATCATATTGACGAATTAGTTTATGATCAACTTGAATTTACTTTAAGTAAAAATGAGTTGGATGAATCTGAAGATTTGCAAATGATTTATTCTAAGGAAGAAATCACAGATAACAAACGCACAGAAAATGTTGATGCGAATCTTTTGTCAATAGTGACAACAGATTCGACATCTGGCATCACACCAATCGATGATTACTTTCCTAACGAATCCTTACTTTCTCTTAGTCCAATGCCTTGGTATGATAAAAATATCAATTTTCTTGCTTTAGGAGATTTGCCAACTGATTGGAGTATTCAAGACAAAGAAAAGTTTTTGAACGATGTGAAGAGCTTTTATTGTGATGACCCTAACTTATTCAAATATTGTCCTGATCAAATATTTCAAAGATTCATTCCTGACAATGAGGTAAGTAGTGTCATTAAACTTTGTCATTTTGAAGCATGTGGAAGTTATTTCTCGTCAAAAAAGAGTGCTGCAAAAATCTTTCAAAATGGATTTTATTGGCCCACCATGTTCAAGGACACACATGCATTCTGCAAAACTTGTGAAAATTGTCAAAAAATTGACACTGGTCAAAAAGTTTTGTTTTTTGATTCTCAAATCTATGCATTCCCTAAAGAGCTAAGATTAAGATGGACCAATCCTTATGGGGCCTGTGATATTAAGAATTCAATGAATGACAATGATTTTAAGGAAAATGGACATCGTTTGAAAGCTTACTTTGATAATTTTCCTAGTGAAAATGAATCAACTGGTTGGACTGATCTTGTTGATAAAGGTTAATTTTTTTTTTCTCACATTGTTTTTGTGTTTCTTTTTTAGTGATTTTTGCTAGTTTCTCTCACCCCGGTCTAATGGCGGATAACGGTACTCCGTGACTTAAGTCGGTTCTTTCAGTTTCCCATAATTACTGATATTTGTGTATATATTTGTGCAATTCTTTGAATCTCTCTTCCAATTCTCATTTGAAAATGGACACTAATCTTGAAAAATTGAAAAAGTATTTTCCCGCTCTGCCTCAGAATGCGATTACAAAAATTTACCGTGCTAGATGTGCAAGATTGAGATTGTTAATGAATCATGGAATTCCTGAACATATTCGCTGGTTGATTGAAACAAAGATCCGATTATCAGGTGAGTCCTCTAACTCCTCCATTTCACACATGCCTGGAACAGGTAAAAGTACTTTTGCGAAGAAGCGTCGTGCAAAACGACTAGAAGTCTGTCATCGATGTGCTAGATGCACTTGTAATACACAATGTCATTCTTTAGGAATGGTATCTATAAACCGTGAAGATAAAATACAATTCATTAAGGATGGCCTGAGTAAGGAGTCTTTAGATAATCTTCTATTGACTCTTGAGACGCATCCTAGTGGAGATGTGCATTGTGTACTTCATGATTTATGGCCACTATTTCATAAAGAACATGATCGACTTAGTCTTGGGAATCTGACTAAAAAAGACCTTGTTTGCCAGTTTTTAAGAAAATTGGATGGGAAGCCTTTCCCCGACCCATAGAGGGCGTTTAAGCCGTTCTTGGACGTAAAACCAAGGGAAGATGTGAGCCACAATCACAACTACCTGTACATACACATGCTTTTTTTTCAAAAGTAAATAAATAAATAAATAAAAAGAGAAAGAGTGTGTGAGACTCCAGCTAGCCTACATATAGGTGTTATGATTGCCTTTCTAATTTCTCATCTATAAAACCCTCTTTTCCTTCCTTTCATTTCTACTCAACCCATACATTCAACAAATACAGAAGTGTGTAGAAATGGCATGTTCCTCAAGTCATCAAATAAGAAATATTTGTGTTTTTGGTGGATCTAATCCTGGGAAAGAAAAGGAGTTTTTAGAATCATCAAACCATCTTGGTCAGGTGCTAGCTGAGAGAAAGATTCATTTAGTATATGGGGGAGGTAGTCTTGGGTTAATGGGAGGTGTGTCAATAGCTGTATTTTTAGGAGGTAGTCAAGTTTTAGGGGTTGTCCCTGAAGCTTTGGCACAAAGGGACATCATTGGAAAAACAATTGGAGAGGAACTTCAAGTCTCCATAATGTTGGCTCGAATGAATGCAATGTTTAAGCATGTTGATGCTTTCATTGCTTTACCAGGTGGTCTAGGCACATTGGAAGAGATCTTTCATATTTCCTCTTGGGCTCAATTGCACATTCACCATAAACCCATAGGTTTGTTAAATGTTAATGGTTATTATGATAAGTTGTTGTTTTTTCTTGATCATGCTGTGGAACAGGAATTTCTAACATCTTCTGCACGACAAATCATAATCTCTGCTACTATTGCTGAACAATTGATTGACCAACTACAATCTTTCATTCCGGTGATTGATCCTTCCATGAGTCGCATAAATTGATCATCTACGGGAAGCCGTAAAAAGCTTAGATTGGATTTGAGCCTTCATTTGTGAATTTTTGTGTCTTTTGGTTTTATTATTGTGTTTTGTTATTTCTTATTTTTGTTTCAGTCTGTTTCAGGTTTTGTCAGTGTTTGTTATTTCAGGTGATATCTTCTATACTCTATCTTTCTACCTTAGAACATTGAGGATAATGTCTCGTTTTGGTTGGGGGGAGAGGGTAGTAGTTGATAAAAAAAAAATTGTTTTTCATTTCATAAAGCATGTGCATAATTGTTGTTACTAGGATGGCAGAGTAAAGGAGTTCTTTTGTTAAAGTGACTCTTGAGACGCATCTTAGTAATCATTCTTAACAAGGTCTATTATAATACTTCCTGAAATATTCAGGTTTACAAACTCTCGTATTGTTACCACTTAATTCTGCTCATATACTTATTTAACATGTATTCTTAAACCTTAATTTACACACACACACTTTAATATATGATTGTGGGTTGCATATTGGATTATTACATTATTTATGTTCTTTTGTTAAAGGTAACAACTAAGGGAAAGGGATTGTATATAATTAAAAAAAAAAAAGAAAAAAAGAAAAAAAATGATGATAATAAAAATGTAGATAAGTTTGGTTTCGTAGCCTCCCTAACCTAAGCAATTAAGCCCGAAGGGGTGTTTTCACACCTAATACCCTAAAGTCAACTAACTTGGGAGCTATTGGCCCAACGCTTGTTATATGGGTTGAGGACAAAAGCTTAAGGGAATCAAACATTGCACTATCTACATATCAGTATCTGCGACCTGAGTTACTAAGCTCGTAGGGGTGTCTTAACACCTAATGCCCTAAGACCAACTGGTCTGGGAGTCATTAGCTGAAAGCTCGTTACATGGGTTAAAGATGCATGATGTTTTTAAATTATATGTATATAGATTTAAAAAAAAAAGAAGAAAAAATGAAAAGAAAACGACAAAAATAGTAATCCCAACCCAAGGAAGTTATCCTTAAACATTAAAACAAAAATTTTATTTTCTTCCAAGAAAAGCCCCATAATTATGTGTTGATATATTGAGCACAAAAGAAAGGTTTATTAATATCTTGTTAAGAGGTATTGAGCAAATATATAAATTTAATGAGAGTTTGTTTATCTGGATAGATTAATGGAAGTTAAATGATGAATACCTTACTTTGTGAAATTTGCAAAAAATTTTAACGCTTTGATTACTAGGGACTAGTAATAAGCTGGTTGAGGGGTGTGATTAGTACTTAAAAGTGCATTTTTATCATGGATTTATATCATCATTTTGCACTTGAAGTATCAATAACTCCTTAACTAAAATATGTTTTATAATAATGTATCTAATAATATAAGATACCTATAATTTGTGGTAAATGTCTATTTTTAATGCAGGCCTATCAAATAAATGAAAGGATTGATTGATGACTTGAAGAACTTAAATTGCAAGGATAAAGAGATGGTCAAACTTAGAGAAGAGATGTCGGTGCAATCCAAATCGGAACACTGTTCGATAATTGGGTCATATCTGGAGCTACAGATCTCAGACTTAGGTCCAATTTATATGGATGGAAAGGTAAGACATATGCCTACAACTTTCATATGGAGCCCAAGATCTAAAAAGGCCATTATCAAGTCCAAATTATAGCAACAACAAAGAAGCCCGAATCTGTCTTCCACCCCAAGCACTGTTCGGTATTTTGGCCATATCTGGAGTTCTAGAAGTCCAAATGAGCTGAATGTTTTACACAAGAAAGCTGAGACAATTGCCTACAACTTTCATGTTTACAACTGGCTCCAGTTTTGACGTTATCAATGATGTTTTGTGCAGACAAGAGAAGATAAGGATTGTCACCAAGTCAAAAGTTGGCCACCCACTTATCAATTAGTCATCAAATCAATAGTTCCCAATTTTGGCCTATAAAAGGAGGCATTTGCCATGCATTTAGGCATCTTGGTGTCCAGATCAAGATCATACTCTTCCTTTCTCTCTTTGTATTTTTTGTAATGTTTATGCTTTACTTTCATTAATATCAAGTTTATGCCTTTCATTTCCTTTCCTTTACTTAGTTAACTTTTATGTTCTTATTTTGTTTATTTATTTTTCTTTCTTTCATTATGTCTAGCTAAGTTAATTATGTCAAGGTGAAAAGGTTACACTAATGGTGTCAGAATAAGTATAGTGTAAACTTAATATGGACTTTAATGTTTGATACTAACATGTTTTATATTTGTTATCTTGTTCACTCTTTAATACTTTGCTTGTTAAATGATTAATCTTGATTTATGTTGTATAACACTTGGTACAACAAATGCTTGGCACTTTCATAGCCCATAATGTATGGTATAACCGACACCTAAGCTATGAAAGGAACTTGATTTGTTGTTAACATAAGTTATAATCATGAATGCTTGACGAGATTTACAAGTATTAGCATTAATTGAATAAGATGACTAATGTAATCATGTTAACAATATATAATCTGATTGGAACCTCCTTTATGTGTGGTTTCCAATTCAATAATAAGAATTTATACTATACTTGTTTGATATACCAATAGTGGAACCTCTAACCTTGACATTTGTTATTATTATTGTTTAATCCTTACATTAATTTTTCATCTCCAAGTTCTCATCATCTTCTTCTTCTTCTCTTTCTTTACTACTACTACTACTACTACTACTACTACTACTACTACTACTACTAGTATTATTATTATTATTATTATTATTATTATTATTATTATTATTATTATTATTATTATTATTATAGTTGTTGTTGTTATTGTTGTTGTTGTTGTTGTTGTTGTTGTTGTTGTTGTTGTTATTATTGCTATTATTGTTGTTTATAATTGTTGTCTATAATTTGTACAATTAACCTCCCTGTGGTTCGACCCCGGTCTTGCCGGGTTATTTATTACTTCGACACTCCTACACTTGGGAGAAGACATCAACCTTTTAGTCGTGTCAAGTTTTTTGCAAATGCCTCCTTTTATAGGCCAAAATTGGGAACTATTGATTTGATGACTAAGTGATAAGTGGGTGGCCAACTTTTGACTTGGTCACAATCCTTATCTTCTCTTGTCTGCCCAAAACTTTATTGATAACATCAAAATTGGAGCCAGTAGTAAACATGAAAGTTGTAGGCAATTATCTCAGTTTTCTTGTGTAAAACATTCAGCTCATTTGGACTTCTAGCACTCCAGATATGGCTAAAATACCGAACAGTGCTCGGGCTGGAAGACAGATTCGGGCTTATTTGTTGTTGTTACAGTTTGGACTTGATAATGGCCTTTTTAGATCTTAGGCTCCATATGAAAGTTGTAGGTCTATGTCTTACCTTTCCGTCCATATAAATTGGACCTAAATCTGAGATATATAGCTCCAGATATGACCCAATTACCGAATAGTATTCCAGTTTGGATCGCACCGACATCTCTTATCTATGTTTGGCCACCTCTTTGCCTTTGCAATTTAAGTTCTTAAAGTCATCAATAAATATTTTCATTTATGTGATAGGCCTGCATTTAAAATGAACATTTACCATAAATTAAAGGTATCTTATATTATTAGATATATTATTATAAAACATGCTTTAGTTAAGGAGTTATTGATACTTCAAGTGCAAAATGATGATATAAAACCATGATAAAAATGCACTTTTAAGTACTAATCACACCCCTCAACCAGCTTATTACTAGTCCCTAGTAATCAAAGCGATAAAACAATTTGCAAATTTCACAAAGCAAGGTATTCATCATTTAACTTCCATTAATCTATCTAGATCAACAAACTCTCATTAAATTTATATATCTGCTCAATACCTCTTAACAAGATATTAATAAACCTTTCTTTTGTGCTCAATGTATCAGCACATAATTATAGGGCTTTTCTTGGAAGAAAACAAAATTTTTGTTCTAATGTTTAAGGTTAACTTTCTTGGGTTGAGATTATTTGTTTTTGTCTTTTTTTTCCTTTTTTTTAATGTATATACATATAATTTAAAAACATCATGCATCTTTAACCCATGTAATGAGCTTTCAACTAATAACTCCCAGACCAGTTGGTCTTAGGGCATTAGGTGTTAAGACACCCCTACGAGCTTAGTAACTCGGGTCGCAGATACTGATATGTAAATAGTGCAATGTTTGATTCCCTTAAGCTTTTCTCCTCAACCCATGTAACAAGCGTTGGGCCAATAGCTCCCAACTCAGTTGACTTTAGGGTATTAGGTGTTAAAACACCCCTTCAGGCTTAATTGCTTAGGTTAGGGAGGCTACGAAACCAAACTTATCTATATTTTTATTATTATTATTTTTTCTTTTTTTTTCATGTTTTTTTTCTTAATTATATACAATCTCTTTCCCTTAGTTGTTACCTTTAACAAAAGAACATAAATAATGTAATAATCCAATATGCAACCCACAATTATATGTTAAAGTGTGTGTGTGTAAATTAAGGTTTAAGAATACATGTTAAATAAGTATATGAGCAGAATTAAGTGATAACAATACGAGAGTTTGTAAACCTGAATATTTCAAGAAGTATTATAATAGACCTTGTTAAGAATGGTTACTAAGATGCGTCTCAAGAGTCACTTTAACAAAAGAGCTCCTTTACTCTGCCATCCTAGTAACAACAATTATGCACATGCTTTATGAAATGAAAAATAATTTTTTTTTCTTATCAACTACTACCCTCTACCCCCAACCAAAATGAGACATTGTCCTCAATGTTCTAAGGTAGAAAGATAGAGTATAGAAGATATCACCTAAAATAATGAACATTAACAAACCTGAAACACACTAAAACAAAAATAAGAAATGCAAAACACAAATATTATGCTATTAATAAAAAGAAAAGACAAATTTTTACAAGCTAAGACTCAAATCGCAGTTGTAATTGTGGCTCACATCTTCCCTTGGTTTTACGTCCAAGAACTGTTTAAACGCACTCTATGGGTCGGGGATAGGCTTCCCATCCACTTCTCTTAAAAACTGGCAAACAGGGTTTTTTTTTTTAGTCAGATTCTCAAGACTATGCCAAGCATGTTCTTTATGAAAATGGGTTCCTAAGTTATGAATTGCACGATGCTTATCTTGACTATAATGAGACTTAAGAGTCAATAGAAGATTATCTAAAGACTCTCTATGTTTTGAAATAAATCCCACCTTTTGATCATTTTCATAGTTTTTGCAAAATGCATGTGACTCCTTGAATATGGTGGGCCAGGAAAATCCGCTTTGTAAGATTTCTACAATCCTCTTTTTTGACGAGAAATGATCCCCACATGCCTTAGAGTGATAAAATTTAATGAAATTACTTACCTCATTGTCGAAAATGCATTTTATAAATATTTTATCAGGACAATAATTGAATAAGTAAGGGTCATCCCAACAAAAATTTTGCTCGTTGCTCAAAAATTTTCTTTTGTCTTCAATACTCTAGTGAGCTGGGAAAAATCCTGAAGTAAGAAAATTGATATTTTTAGCAAACCAAGGCATTGAACTAAGAGAAAGTAGAAATTTATCAGGAAAGTAATCATCAATTGGTGTGATGTCGGGTGTCGAATCTGTTGTCACTTTTGATAAAAGATCTGCATCAACCTTTTTGGTGCCTTTTTCATCCTCGATTTCTTCCTGATTGGTCATGGCATGAGAAAATGGAAGTGCTGGTGGAGAATCAGTCATTTCTTTGTAATTTTTAGATTCAACCCCTTCCTTACCCTTAGAGATTGACTCATCATCTTTCTCACAAGGTTCAAGAATTGGTTTTTGAATAACCTTACCACTACAAAAAGTGATGACTGATTTGACTTGATCCATGTGTTGACTTCCATAACTACTTGCATTTGCATTGTATTGCTCCGTGAGATTTTGCTGTGGTTGAGATGGAAACTTACCTTTCTCTTGAAAATTAAGAGCAGATGTGAATTTTGCAAGAGTATCTTTAAAATCTATTATGCTTTGAGCAAGTTGAGTATTGATTGTCTCTTACTTTTCAATGAATGCATACAAAGTTTCCTCAAAATTTCTTGTAGGAGGTGGAGCATAAGGAGGTGCATATCCATGATAATTTTGGAAATTATGGTGTGCTTGAAACTGTGGTGGTGAAGTTTGTGCATTGTCACTATTCCAACTGAAATTCGGGTGATTTGTCCAACCAGGATTGTATGTTTGTGAGTATGGGTTGTGGTTGGGCCTTTCGAAACTATTTAAAGCATGAGTATATTCATGGAGACATTTCTTAAAAGAAGGCAAGGTTGGACAGTTATTGGTTGAGTGTTCATTTGTTTCACATATTTGACACACAATGTTTTCAACAGATTTTAATTGACCACTCTTTTTCAATTCTAGTGCCTCGACTTTTCTAGCTAAAGATGCAAACTTGGCTTGAAGGTCATGATCTTCCCTAAGGTTGTACATACCTTCACTAGATATATGAGGTTGAGTTTTACTCGGTGCCTCATAAGTACCCGCGATGTCCCAATTTTAAGCATTTTCAGCTAACAAGTCTAAGTACTCCATTGCTTCATCAGGGTCTTTATCTTCAAAAGTTCCATTGCACATCAATTCAACCATTTGCCTATCTTTAGGTGTTAACCCTTCATAGAAATGTGAAACCAATCTCTATGTTTCAAAACCATGATGAGGGCAAGTACTAAGCAAGTCTCGATACCTATCCCAACATTGGTAAAACGTTTCTCCTGGTTTTTGAGTGAAAGTGGTGATTTGTCTCTTGAAAGAGTTTGTTCTATGAGATGGGAAAGACTTCTTTAAAAACTATTGTTGCATTTCATCCCAAGCACGAATGGATCCTGGTCTTAAATTTTGTTGCCATGTTTTAGCTTTATCTTTTAATGAAAAAGGAAAAAGCTTTAATCTGATGGTGTTCATGCTACAATTTAAGTTATTATATGTGTTGCACACCTCCTCAAATTCCCTTAAATGCAAGTATGGATTTTCCAATTCTAAACCATGAAAAGAAGGTAAAAGTTGAATAATACCTGGTTTAAAATTAAAATGAGATGCATCAGGAGGAAAAACTATACATGATGGTGCACTTGTTCTTGTGGGATTCATGTGGTCTCTAAGTGTTCTAGCATGGTTATTCTCATTATTTTCATTATGAAGTGATTGATTATCTTCTTCAGCCATATTTTCTGAAAATGATGAGGATACCCTACAAAGTCTACCACTTGATGTACGTGACCACACTCTCATGCACGTGTAGGAATAAAATAAAATAAAAGGAAGAAAGCAAAAGGAGGAAGAAAACAAAATAAAAGGAAACAAAAGAAAAGAAACAAAGTTATATACAAGAAAAGTGAAAAGAGAAAATAAATACTATAATTTATACAAGAACATACCTCCCCGGCAACGACGCCAAAAACTTGACACGACTAAAAGATTGATGTCTTCTTCCAAGTGTAGGAGTGTCGAAGTAATAAATAACCCGGCAAGATCGAGGTCGAACCACAGGGAGGTTAATTGTACAAATTATAAATAACAATAATAAGCAACAATAATAGCAATAATAACAACAACAATAACAATAACAACAACTATAATAATAATAATAATAATAATAATAATAATAATAATAATAATAATACTAGTAGTAGTAGTAGTAGTAGTAGTAGTAGTAGTAGTAGTAGTAAAGAAAGAGAAGAAGAAGACGATGATGAGAACTTGGAGATGGAAAATTAATTTAAGGATTAAACAATAATAATAACAAATGTCAAGGTTAGAGGTTCCACTAATGGTATATCAAACAAGTATAGTATAAACTCTTATTATTGAATTGGAAACCACACACAAAGGAGGTTCCAATCAGATTATATATTGTTAATATGATTACATTAGTCATCTTATTCAATTAATGCTAATACTTGTAAATCTCGTCAAGCATTCATGATTATAACTTATGTTAACAACAAATCAAGTTCCTTTTAAAGATCAGGTGTCGGTTATACCATACATTATGGGCTATGAAAGTGCCAAGCATTTGTTGTACCAAGTGTTATACAACATAAATCAAGATTAGTCATTTAACAAGCAAAGTATCAAAGAGTGAACAAGATAACAAATATAAAACATGTTAGTATCAAACATTAAAGTCCATATTAAGTTTACACTATACTTATTCTCACACCATTAGTGTAACCTTTTCACCTTGACATAATTAACTTAGCTAGACATAATGAAAGAAAGAAAAATAGATAAACAAAATAAGAACATAAAAGTTAACTAAGTAAAGGAAAGGAAATGAAAAGCATAAACTTGATATTAATGAAAGCAAAGCATAAACATTACAAAAAATACAAAGAGATAAAGGAAGAGCATGATCTTGATCTGGAAACCAAGTGCTCGGGCTGGAAGACATATTCAGGCTTATTTGTTGTTGTTACAGTTTGGACTTGATAATGGCATTTTTAGATCTTAGGCTCTATATAAAAGTTGTAGGTCTATGTCTTACCTTTCCATCCATATAAATTGGACCTAAATCTGAGATATATAGCTTCAGATATGACCCAATTACCGAATAGTGTTCCGGTTTGGATCGCACCGACATCTCTTTTCTAAGTTTGGCCACCTCTTTGCCTTTGCAATTTAAGTTCTTAAAGTCATCAATCAATATTTTCATTTATGTGATAGGCTTGCATTTAAAATGAACATTTACCATAAATTAAAGGTATCTTATATTATTAGATATATTATTATAAAACATGCTTTAATTAAGGAGTTATTGATACTTCAAGTGCAAAATGATGATATAAAACCATGATAAAAATGCACTTTTAAGTACTAATCACCTTTCTCTTGAAAACTAAGAGCAGATGTGAATTTTGCAAGAGTATCTTTAAAATCTGTTATGCTTTGAGCAAGTTGAGTGTTGATTGTCTCTTGCTTTTCAATGAATGTATACAAAGTTTCCTTAAAATTACTTCTAAGAGGTGTAGCATAAGAAGGTGCATATTCATGAGAATTTTAGTAATTATGGTGTGCTTGAAATGATGGTTGTGAAATTTATGCATTGTTGTTCTCACTCTTCTAACTAAAATTTGGATGATTTCTCCAACCAGGGTTGTATGTTTGTGAGTATGGGTTGTGGTTGGCCCTTTAGAAACTGTTTAAAGCATAGGCTTGTTCATAGAGACATTCCTTAAAAGAAGGCAAGCTTAGACAGTTATTGGTTAAGTGTTCATTTATTTCACATATTTGACACGCAATGTTTTCAATAGATTTTAATTGACCACTCTTTTTCAATTCTAGTGCCTATACTTTTCTAGCTAAACATGCAAACTTGGCTTGGAGGTCATGATCTTCCCTAAGGTTGTACATACCTCCATTAGATGTATGAGGTTGAGTTTTATTTGGTGCCTCATAAGTACCCGCGGTGTCCCAATTTTGAGCATTTTCAGCTAACAAGTCTAAGTAACTTCATTGCTTCATCAGGATCTTTATCTTCAAAAGTTCCATTGCACATCAATTCAACCATTTGTCTATCTTTAGGTGTTAACCCTTCATAGAAATTTGAAACCAATCTCCATGTTTCAAAACTATGATGAGGGCAACTACTAAGCAAGTCTCGATACCTATCCCAACATTGGTAAAATGTTTCTCCTGGTTTTTGAGTGAAAGTGGTGATTTGTCTTTTGAAAGAGTTTATTCTATGAGATGGGAAAAACTTCTTTAAAAATTGTTGTTGCATTTCATCCCAAGCACGAATGGATCCTGGTCTCAAATTTTATAGCCATGTTTTAGCTTTATCTTTTAATGAAAAAGAAAAAAGAATTAATCTGATGGTGTTCATGCTATAATTTAAATTATTATATGTGTTGCACACCTCCTCAAATTCCATTAAATGCAAGTATGGATTTTTCAATTCTAAGCCATGAAAAGAAGGTAAAAGTTGAATAATACCTCGTTTGAAATTAAAATGAGATGCATCAGGAGGGAAAACTATGTATAATGTGGTGCACTTGTTCTTATGGGATTCATGTGGTCTCTAAGAGTTCTAACACGGTTATTCATATTATTCTCATTATGAAGTGATTGATTATCTTTTTTGGCCATATTTTCTGAAAATAATGAGGATACCCTATAAAGTCTACCACTTGATATACGTGACCACACTCTCATGCACTTGTAGGAATAAAATAAAAGGAAAAAGAGGAAAGAAGAAGAAACAAGAGAAAATAAACAAAGTTATATACAAGAAAAGTGAAAAGATAAAATCAATTAAATACTACAATTTATACAAAACTTACCTCCCCGGCAACGGTGCCAAAAACTTAACATGACTAAAAGATTGATGTCTTCTCCCAAATGCAGGAGTGTCAAAGTAATAAATAACCCGGCAAGAATAGGGTCGAACCACAGGGAGGTTAATTATACAAATTATAAATAACCACAATAGCAATAATAACAATAACAACAATAACAACAACAACAACAACAATAACAATAATAGTAGTAGTAGTAGTAGTAGTAGTAGTAATAAAGAAAGAGAAGAAGAAGAAGAAGAAGAAGATAAGAACTTGGAGATGGAATATTAATCTAAAGATTAAATAATGATAATAACAAATGTCAAGGTTAGAGGTTCCACTAATGGTATGTCAAACAAGTATAGTATAAACTCTTATTGTTTAATTGGAAACCACACACAAAGAGGTTCCAATCATATTATAGATTGTTAACATGATTACATTAGTCATCGTATTCAATTAATACGAATACTTGTAAATCTCGTCAAGCATTCATGATTATAACTTATGCTAACAACAAATCAAGTTCCTTTCATAGCTCAGGTGTTGGTTTTACCATACAGTATGGGCTATGAAAGTGCCAAGCATTTGTTGTACCAAGTGTTATACAACATAAATCAAGATTAGTCATTTAACAAGCAAAGTATTAAAGAGTGAACAAGATAACAAATATAAAACATGTTAGTGTCAAATATTAAAGTCCATATTAAGTTTACACTATACTTATTCTTACACCATTAGTGTAACCTTTTCACCTTGACATAATAAACTTAGTTAAACATAATAAAAGAAAGAAAAATAAATAAACAAAATAAGAACATCAATAAGATAAAAGTTAACTAAGTAAATGAAAGGCATAAACTTGATATTAATGAAAGCAAAGCATAAATATTACAAAAAATACAAAGAGAGAAAGAAAGAACATGATCTTGATATGGAAAACCAAGATACCTAAATGCATGGCAAATGCCTCCTTTTATAGGCCAAAATTAGGAACTATTGATTTGATGACTAATTGATGAGTGGGTGGCCAACTCTTGACTTGGTAACAATCCTTATCTTCTCTTGTCTACCCAAAACGTCATTGATAACGTCAAAATTGGAGCCACTCAAAAACATAAAAGTTGTAGGTAATTGTCTCATCTTTCTTGTATAAAACATTTAATTCATTTCGACTTCTAAAACTCCAGATATGGCCAAAATACTGAACAGTGCTCGGGCTGGAGGATAGATTTGGGCTTCTTTGTTGTTAAAATAATTTGGACTTGAAAATGGCCTTTTTAGATCTTGGGCTCCATATGAATGTTGTAAACCTATGTCTTACCTTTCCATCTATATAAAGTAGACCTAAATTTGAAATCTATAGCTCTAGATATGATCCAATTACCGAACAGTGTTCCGGTTTAGATTGCACCGACATCTCTTTTTTAAGTTTGGCCATCTCCATATCCTTTCAATTTCAGTTCTTAAAATCATCAATCAATCCTTTCATTTATATGATAGGCCTGCATTTAAAATGAATATTTACCACAAATTAAAGGTATCTTATATTATTAGATATATTATTATAAAACATGCTTTAGTTAAAGAGTTATTGATACTTTAAGTGCAAAATGATGATATAAAACCATGATGAAAATGCACTTTTAAGTACTAATCATTAACAATTTATAATTTGATTGAAACCTCTTTTGTGTGTGGTTTCCAACTAAATAATAAGAGTTTATACTATACTTATTTGACATACCATTAGTAGATCCTCTAACCTTGACATTTGTTGTTATTATTGTTTAATTATTACATTAATCTTCAATCTCAAAGTTCTCATCAACTTTTTCTTTTTTTTCTTTATTACTACTACTACTACTACTACTACTACTACTACTACTACTACTACTACTACTACTACTACTACTACTATTGTTATTGTTGTTGTTGTTGTTGTTGTCGTTGTTGTGTTGATATTATCTATAATTTATACAATTAACCTTGTTATGGTTCGACTCCGGTCTTGTTGGGTTATTTATTAGTCCGACACTCCTGCACTTGGGAGAAGATATCAATCTTTTGGTTGTGTTATGGAGCTTTTTTATATTTCATTTTTTAAAAAATAATGTAATGACTTTATTATCTTTACATTTAAAATTCTCAAATCTTGATTACAAGGGCTCATTCATAATTTTATAATGGTTTTTTTTACAATAATTATGTGGTCAAAACATGTGATGAACGGATCAAGCTCTACCGTCTTCGACCAGCACATGTAATTGACTCCAATAAGAGAAACCGTTGTTTCTCTATATCATTCTATTCATCTCAGCATACTCTTCTTTTTTAGAGAGCACATGTGTTAAACAACCTCTGGGTTGTGGGTATATTTTCCATTGAAAACTCTCTTATTAGCAATTCATAAATATTATGTAATAGAATAGTGTAATGATATTTTTCTCCTCCACCCAAAAATCTTAACAATGGTTACTACGAGCATTAAAGTCTTTTCACATGGTATTATTGTCATTTTCAAATTCATTGAGGACAAATATATCTTGTCATTTTCAAATTGACATGGTATTTTTATATTTTCACAATAATTTTTTTATTATTATAATGTCACATGAGAGGTAATTTAGTAATTGACTAAATTGAAAAATAATAAACACCAAAATGCCTTTAAAATGGAAAAATTGTAAACCTTGATCTAGGGACTTTTTGATTTTTTTTTTCACAATAGTTTTTCATAATTATAAATTTAGCTCATGAGTGATTTTATATTTTGATAAATAAACAAAAGGGTGAGCATGTCAAAGTCACCAATGCATTTTAGATGGCTCGAGAGGCAACTCCAAACATTTAAAAATACCCTTTCGCCATGTTTTTAAAAGCATCAGCATGTTCTCTTCATATTAATGTAATGCAAGTCTCTAAAAGTAGTATGGTTTATCACTAATGGGCTCTTCTTCTTTTTTCTTTTTTTTTTCTCTTTGAAATTTACAATTTTACCTTTTTTTATGATGATATTTCAATTTTTATTATTTTTAATTTAAATTTTTTTATCTTGACTCTTTTATAGAAATTTTATTTGTTTTCAATTATATTCTTCGATTTAAATTTATGGTATTATATATTTTTTAATTTGAACCTTTTATGAAAATTATTATTCTTTTCAGTTTCATTTTTCAATTAAAATATTATTTTTTGATGTCAATTTTTATTTTCATTGTATTTTTTTTACTGAATTGATTTTTCTTTTTAATTTCATTATTTAATCAAATAAAGAAAATTATTTTATTTTTTAATTTTGATCTTTATTATTTTAATTCTTTTTTAAAATTAATTTTTTTATTTTATTTTTTAATATTTAATTGATTAAGAATTAAACTTCATAATTTTTTCAAATTAGATATTTTATGTTTAATAATAACTTTATAATTCTTTTGATTTTTTTTATTGAATTATTCAAATCTTATTATTTAACTAACAGATTTGATAATATATCTCAAGTTAATTCAACCCTGATTATTAAGATTAGTTTTTTATGTTATTTTTTATCCTATTTGTTCTTTTATTTGAGTTGTGGATCTATTTATTTTTTCTTAACCGGGAAAATAATCGCAATTTCTACTCAGCAGGAACAGATCCCATATTTTACTGTCATCACTCGAACGTCGACCGGATGGGGGACTTGTGGAAGAAAATACCTGGAGGCAAGCGAAAGGTTATAGAGGATCCTGATTGGCTTAATTCAGAGTTTCTTTTCTGGAATGAGAATAAAGAGCTGGTTCGAGTAAAGGTTAAAGATACTCTTGACACCAAGAAGCTAAGATATGGCTTTCAAGATGTTCCTATTCCTTGGCTGAAAACTAGACCACCACCAAAATTAACAAGGCATGAAAAATCACGTCGTGCAGCTGAAAAAAGCATTGTATTAACACCAATTAGTGCATTCCCTGTTGTCGTGGATAAAGTCACAATTGTGGAGGTTTCCAGGTAAGGAAATCAAGAAGCGCGACGGAGAAAGAAGATGAAGATAAGTTCTAGTTATTGAAGGGATTAAGTATGAAGAAAATCAATTAATTAAGTTTCATGTCCTCGTCAACGATGAGCATGATTCACCCGGTGGACCAGACGACGGTGGTGATCTAGTTACCATTGATAGTGTCAAGATTGAGTTTTGTTGAAACCTTAAAGAAACATAGTTTAATTCATCAATTTCTAGCTTTGTTTTTTAAAAATTATTAGTTTGGATATTATAAACTTTATAATTATCAAAAATTTATATAATTATTAATATAAAAATTAAAAAAATTAATCAAAATACATATAAATTAATATAAACATCTACAATTAAAATAATTAAATTTATTGCTTACTGATGGGGGGTTGTGCTACCATTTTCTTTTCTTTTCTTTTTTCTTAATCCTTTGTTCTCTTTCTATATTAATAGACAGTGAATTTTCTCTACTTTCTTTCAGTTTAGATATGATAATGATTTCTTTGATTTGTTCTTCACATGAAATAAAATAAATAAAAAGTTCAGAAGAAATTAGTTGTGGTTTCTTTTCTTTTTTGTTAAAAAAAAAATCCATCTTCCTGTTAACTTTTCTCAGCCTGGCAGCGTGGCAGGCCAAGCGAGCCTGTATAGAAATATTAGACCCGAATTGAACATTTATCTTGTTCGATACAGTAGATATATACGACTTGAATTAAATCACCTTGTTCAAAATTCAAGTAAGTTAATCTTATTAATTTAAATTTTTTAAAAAATAAAACATTATTATTTTAGACTTTTTAAAATGAAAGATAAATATGATTTTTAAAAAAATTTAATTTTTTTTCGTAAACTAGCTAAAACTAGATTTCAAATCAAAATTACGAAGTTAACCTGAGGTCTTATATGACTAGGCCTTTATGGGGAAACAAAAAGAAAAGGAGAGGAGAAAATGTATCTTCCCCGTTAAATTTATAATCATCCTTCGCTGCAATGTATTTACCTTTACTATACTATGATACATCATCAGGAGTAAATTAGTCTTTTATCCTTGATGTCTTGAAATATTTCATGAGGTTTATTTTTATTTAATTATTTTCTAATTTTAAATAGATATTTCTGTGTGTGTATTAAGTTAGTTAGTTATTATTTTTTTTACTCATGTTTTTTATCAAAATAATTTTTATTACGAGTGTGTTTGTTTAATAAAAGTATAAGTTCAATTACTGTAATTAAAGTGATTTTTTCTCTCTCTCTTTTATCTTTCCAGTATCCTAGAGGCGGCTTGAAATCCATGTTCATGCTTTTTCTTGTTTTTCTTCTCTTTGGTGAGTTTCAATTTTGATCTTCTATCATAAGTTCAATTAATGGGCCCTATCCCATTGTTTTCTTTAAAGACTTTAGTAGATTTGAGAGGCCTAGTTAAGGGTCGGAAGAAATAACATGCTTTCTCTATTCAATAAAAAAAAAACCTCTCTCATTCTTATCCGACGAAGGGAAAGGATAAAAAAACCTCCATTCTAGCTTTATAAGCATCCTCAGTTTCAACATGTATGTTGCAGTACTCTTTTCTATAGGAGTCGAAAAGAATAGTAGAAGGAAAACAAAGAAAGGAAGTATTATCCTTTTCAAATGCAAATATAAAAATATGGTGTTATTAATTTATACTTTGCCTTTGAGCATAGATAATACATTACATTTCATGGAATCGTTACTTTAATTAAAAACCCAGCAACACCGTGAAGGGACAAAAATAAAAATAAAAGCAAGAAGAAGAGGAATAAGAGTGCAAGACCCCGAAAGGTACTTCCTACCTCGTGAATGATCTTATGAGAAATTGGAAGATCTCACCCTTTTTACACTGAAGCCGCGCTTCATCATCGTAGGTGGGTTGACTAATGCGGCGGTGGACGAGGAGTGTTTCGATTGCAAAAAGAGGAGGTTTTTCATTCTATTTTTAAGAGAGAAGAAACAAAAAAAAAAAGATCCAAATTTAAAAAATTCTCATCGCAAGATAAATAGCCAATTTTCTACACCTCTCGCCTGTACTATAACATGATGTACAGTATAATTAGTACAAAAACGCAAGGCAGTACTATAATTAGAGGTTTTTTGTTTTCTTTTTCTTTCAAAAGTGAACTATATATCTTATTCCCCCAAAAAATCTGTTTTTTCCTTTTCGTAAAATCGTTTTTGAAAAGGCAACGTAGTTTTACTTCTATTTCCATAGGGCATATATTACTAAAAATAAGGTTAAAATTCAATCATGTGTGTTTGTGTTTGTGAAGATCAAGAATATACCTAGATACATAATATAAATCATTAAAACTAGGTGTGATAACTTTTAATTTTTTTGGTTTCAAGGTAAAAAACAATCAACTCATAAATTTTATATTTTAGATTTTATAATCAGACCAAATTGAAAATCAATCTAAACTTTAAACCTCTAAGAATTTAAAACTAAAATAAATAAAAATTAAAATGAATTTAAATATATGATCAATATGTTAAAAAAATAATAATTTGAAAATGTGTTGATATAAATACCAATTAAAAATCAATAACATTACCATGAAACGGTATTAAATTTATAAATAAACTAAATAATAATAAAATAAAATAAATATAGTTTGGAATGAGAACATAATCTCGAGAGTTTATTGTAATAACTGAAACAACAATCCGTGCAAAGATAGCATAAAAAAATTTAGATTTTAACGTAAAATTATTAATATAAACCGTGGTTAAAAATCTAGAACACCTTGCACACCCGTTGCAAACCATTTACAAGTATTACACTGCTCACACCTAACTCTCCATTGTAGAATTTATGAGCACCTTCTTTATTATTACGACAACCACCTACTAGTGTTACGTGATGGCCACCCGCTTCTTTATTGTCGTGCAACGTGTGCAGGTGCATGAATTGTTAGCATGAGCAACCACCTTATTAGTATGGTACATGTTTTTGTTATGCTTCTTCTCTGTTTTTTAATTGAGTTGTATTTTATTATTGTTGAATTTGCTACCCAGATCAAAATAACCTCACCCTCCTTTGCACTAATTAAAAAATCAATGTTGAGCGGTACTTGCATAAGTTCAAAATTTCACATTACCCAAGTTTTTGTGTTTATGTTTTAATTCTCATCAATTATTTATATAATTTAATCTCCAATTTTCATTTTGTTTATATTTTTTTTTTTCAATTGATGTAGTTTCATGGTCACAACCGTATAAAAACTAAAAACTTTTCTATATAAATTATATTTATGATGGTATTGCAAGAAGTTTAATAATAATTCACATGGTTGCTTTTACAATGTATTAATAATAAAATGTAAATTAATAAAATTAAAAATTAAAAAATTATCACATCTTTATATTTTTTTTCAAATTATAATCACAAAAATTACTGCAATACCAAATACAATTTAACTATATTTATAAAGATCTTTATGATTTTTTAATTTTATATTATATATATAATTATTTTAATACATTAATATAAAAAATAAAAAAATTATATTAATATATTTTTAAATAAAAAATATTTATTGCAGTTTAAAATAAGTTATAGCTTTTGATGTTTTTACTGTACTTTTTGAATAAATTTTGATCTAAATGTTCTGATTTTATTTTATATGTTTTATTCTACACTTGAAAAACCTCTAAATTAAATTGAATCTTGTTTAATTTAATTAATTAAACTATCCAAGTATAAATTATAAAAAGATATTTTTTATTATTATTTTCAATAATAATGATATTAAAAATAATTATTACTATTTTCATTAAAAATTATATTGATTTTTTAAAATTAGATTTATCATCAATATATATGATTTATATTCATTGTTTTTATATTTATACTTAAAATAATGGATGCTTGATATCCTATTATATTATATAATATTTACCTATTGAATAAATGAATTTACGAAGAATCTAACTTTATTGACTAAGAACATATAAGTTAGACTATTGAATCATCTTTGATTACTTTAAATTTTAAAGGATAAAAAGATATTTTTTTATGATTAGAATGACTTTGATGAAAATGATTAACTATTAAAATATTTAGTTAATGATTTTTCCTATGTGTTATCACAAGATCAAAATCTTTATTTTTATTTTAATGATAAAGATGATATTTGATTTATGTTTTTTTATTAAAATATTTTATTTTTTTAATATTTTGATATTTTATTTAAGTTGAATTAATTTAGTTAAAATTTTATTTAATTTTGATTATTTAGAATATTTTAAATTTTAAAATTATATTTGTTTGATATTATATTATATAATTTATAATTAATTTATCTTGAATTTAAATTTTATATATATAACAACACTAAAATAAAAACTAAAATATTTTATTTTAATTAAAAATACAAAATACTTATCAAAACAAAATTGAAAACCTTGAAAATAAGTAATTGCATCGTTGTCCTTCGTCCAGTCTAATATAGCATGCGAAGAAAATGCTGTACGCATTGTCGCGCACCACTAACGTCGCTGCCAGCCTGTGCAGACTTGCTATGCGACCACAGTTTTTTTCCTAAATGCCAAAAAAAGAAAAAACACATGTACTGGATTGTCGTCTAGGCATTTAAAGGCGGGATTGCGAATATCCAATAGGCAATAGTCCAAAACATCTATTCTGCCTTTGAATTCTCGTCGCACTAGCTGGGTTCTTACCAAACTATTTACAGCGAAAAGTCTCCCATTTATTATTGTTTAATTCGAAAGAGCTGCTCTTCTGTGAAGTTTAACTGTGTCTAGTTACTTGTTTATGTTTGATCTATGATTTTAGTCGTTTGGTTCGGTAAGAAAACATGAAAAAGGAAAAAATCATTAATTTTTTACATGTGGCAATTATTATTCTTTTCATGAGAGATAATTACATCTATATTTCAAAGAAAAGACTTGAATCCTTGTTAATTTTTTATATTATTTTATAATCATTTCATTTCAATGTGTTTATATAAAAATAATATAAAAATATTATTTTAATAGATTCAAAAATCATTGGTTCAATTGATTCGTTATTTATATTTTATATTATTTACTTTTGTATTATTATAGTTGTCGTGTCATAATTGATAAAGTGATTAAAGATTCATGAAACCTATCCTATATCGAAGAAAAAAAAAAGATGACGACACGTCATGATCAAACCGGCTCCATGCAAGTGATGAAAGAAAACTCTCCCGCTAGACACGGGAGAGCAACGGGTCCTCCGTGGACGGATGGATGCGTCGGCTGAAATCAAAAAGGAAAAGAAAGTTCAAACTGAGATTTGATTTAAGTGTTTGATGAGTTCCGTGAATCGATTGGCCATCGCCCAGCGGACCATGCTTTCATTGACTACTCGCAACACCCTCATGTTTATCGTTTCTCAAAAACAAATTAATTTTTTTATTTTAAATTAATATTAGTTAATATTATTTAAAAATAAAAAAAATTATTTAATATATTTTTAAACAAAAATTACTCTAATCACATCCAAACAGTCTATTCATAAATCTACAACCATTTTGATGGTGGCTTTTTCAAACAGGACCAGTGGCCTCATACATACTTATTAATTATTTGAGTGTGTATGGATTCCGTACTCATTAATTCAAAAAAATATGTTTTAATTATATACCAAGTAATGAATCCATAGAAAAGGTGTGCTTAATAGTAAAATTTAAGGATCATATATGTACTCAAAATTATATCTTCCAGTTTTTTTATATATTTTTTTATATAATAATTATAATAATTGAGAATGGATCACATCACAACCCTCAATTTTGTTTCTTGCATGGAATCCGATTTTAACTATATAATTTCGGTATTAGAATTTTAATATCAAGTTTTAATTATAAAATTGTAAAACAGATATAAGTATAAATTTTAATATCAAGTTTTTTTAATTAAAATAAATAGCATAAGATAGCAATGAGCATGATAAGTTTTCAATTTATGAAATTTTATCTAATAATTTTAAGATTTAATTTGATATAATTATTTAATATAATATCAAAGGTTTCAATAAAAATATAACATCCAATAAAAAATTTCAAATCTAAATTATTTTTCAAATGCAAAAGTATAAACTATTAGTGAGGGAAATGCTGGAGATATAATCTCATGTAAAAAACGATGAAGAATGATTAACTTACAACAATCATTGACTCTTTAATGTAACCTAATATGTGAATTGATTTTTCATTTATAAGAAGACAAAGGCAAAAGAAAAAGGGTGTCCTCTCCCTTTTGAAATAAAATTGATTAAAAGTGTTGTAATCAACTAGTTAGATTTGAAATTTACTTTTTAAGATTATTAATTTATTTTTTTATAAATTTTATATAATTAAAAATTTATATATAATTATTAATTTTAAAATTTATAAAATTAATTAAGATATACTAAGCTGATATAGAAAACTACACTAATTAAAAATAATAATAAAGTCAATCAGGTGCGTTCATTTGATAAGGCTATCACGGATTTGCTATTTGGAAAAACAAAACAAGAGAATCACGGAACTGGTTATATAATCTTATGTATTACGTGAGTGCTCGTTTGTCATTGTCTTATTTAAATGTTTTTAAAATTATTTTTCACATGTTTTTTAAATAATTTTAATATATTAATATTAAAAATAAAAAATATTATTTTAAAATATTTTATAATTAAAAAAATACTTTTAAAAAATATTACACATTATATTACTGTATGACAAAATACATATTAAACTATGATCCTCACAAGATTTTGTTAATATTTAGTGTTAAGGTAATAATTGTTTTTTAAAATATTTTTTATTTAAATATATTAATATATATATATATATTATTTTTAAAAATTATTTTTAATATTAACATATAATTTTTTAAAATATATATATATATAATAATTTAAAATAAAAAAATTATATTTTTTTAAAACACAATTCCGAAAAAACAAACATTATCCTCACAATTTGAACGGTCGCTGTCGTTGGTATTTTCCCTCCCATACAGGATTTGCTTTACAGCTAGATTGATGTTTACGTGGCTGGAGCTTTTTTATTATCTTATAAAACATTGTTTACTCAAAACTTTAAATTTTTTTATTTGAAATTAATTTTTTTAGTTTTTTAAATTATTTAATATATTAATATTAAAATTAAAAAATTATTTTAAAACATAATTTATTTTATATTTCAAAAACAGAAACTTCCTATCAGAAACATATAAAAAACACAAAAAACAAATATATTCTTGATGGTATTTGTAGGAATTATTCAGAAGATGATAATAATTAATTTTTAAAATATTTTTTATTTAAAAATATATTAAAATAATATATTTTATTTTTTAAAAATTATTTTTGATATTAACATATAAAATAATATGAAAATATAAAAAAATATTAATTTAAAATAAAAAACAAAAAAATTAATTCTTTTAAAAAACATTTTTAAGACAAAGGCGATGTCGTCTGCGGTGCTATAATGTCCATGTGCAGCGTATCAAGAGGTTCATATGGCGCTGTCGTCTGCGGTGCTATAATGTCCATGTGCAGCGTATCAATAGGTTCATCTGTGATGATGACGATCTTTATTAACAAAAATTAAAAAATTAAAAAAATTGTTGCATAAATATGTGATGTGATAGTTGATATATTGGAATTGCCAATAATCACGTCTGCGGATCTATCAGGGATTTCTCTTCGATACCATAGCACCAAGGAGACTGCTTAAATATTTCTTTGCAATTAGATGGAGCTAGGTTAGTTTAAGCTTAAATAAATTATTTTACCTTCTCTATGATCCTTGTTAGGTCATTAATTAAAGACACTAATACTATATTAAAACCTTGTATGGGCTAAAACTCATTTTCTTTTAATACTTTTAATATTTGATTTTTTTTAATAAAAGAAAAAATATTCAAAATATATTAGGGTATTGGCTATATGCAATACACAAGAAAATATTTTTTTTAGACATACACAAAAAAAAAAAAATACATGAAAAAAAAAGAACAATCTTATTTGTTTTTTAGGATCTAGAGTCTAGCTCGGCCCATGTGACGGAGCTAAATCCAGTAGGCTTAGTTGGATCACTAGTTACATGATATAGTATTGAGGTAATTAAATTCACATCCACACAATGCCGATCACTTCAAATGCAAATGCAAAAACTGGGAGAGAAAAGACATAGCTTACCTAGTCTGAGACGGATGAAGACGCTAAAGCTTTTTTTGTTTGCGATCGGTGGGTACTATTTTTAGAGACAATATAAAACGATGGAAATGTTGGTTTAGCTTATTAGTACTTAAAAGTGTATTTTTATCAAGGTTTTATATCATCATTTTACACTTGAAGTATCAATAACTCCTTAACTAAAGCATGTTTTATACTAACGTATCTAATAATATAAGATATCTTTAATTTATGATAAATGTTCATTTTAAATACAGATATATCACATAAATAAAATGATTGATTGATGAGTTTAAGAATTAAAATTGAAAAGGACAAAAAGATGCCAAACTTAAAAAAGAGATGTCGGTATAGTCCAAACCGGAACACTATTCGGTAATTGGATCATATATAGAGCTGTAAATCTCGGATTTAGGTCTACTTTATACTAATAAAAAGGTAAGATATAGGCCTACAACTTGAATATAGAGCCCAAGATTTAATAAGGTCATTTGAAAGGAAGAAGAAAACAAAAAAAAAAACAAGAGAAAAGAAACAAAATTATATTCAAGAAAAGTGAAAAGAGAAAATAAAACAAATACTATAATTTATACAATAACTTACCTCTCCAGCTACGACGCTAAAAACCTGACACGACCAAAAGATTGATGTCTTCTTCTAAGTGCAAGAGTATCGAAGTAATACATAACCCAGCAAGACCGGAGTCGAACTACAGAGAGGTTAATTGTATAAATTATAGATAACAATAATAACAACACCACTAGCATTACCAACAACAACAACAATAATAATAATAATAGTGGTGGTGGTAGTAGTAATAGTAGTAGTAATAATAATAATAATAATAACAACAATAATGAAGAAGAAGAAGAAGAAGAAGAAGAAGTTGAAGTTCATGAGAACTTTGAGATGAAAGATTAATATAAGGATTAAATAATGATAACAACAAATGTCAAGTTTAGAAGATCCACTAATAGTATGTCAAACAAGTAAAGTATAAACTTTTATTATTCGATTAATGCTAATACTTGAAAACCACACACAAAGAAGGTTCCAATCAGATTATAATTTGTTAACATAATTACATTAGTTATCTTATTCGATTAATGCTAATACTTGTAAATCTTATCAGGTATTCATGATTATAACTTATATTAACAACAAATTAAGTTCATTTCATAGCTCAGGTGTCGGTTATACCATACAGTATGATGGGCTATGAGAGTGTCGAGTATTTGTTGTATCAAGTATTATACAACATAAATCTAGATTAACCATTTAACAAGCAAAGTATTAAAAGTAAACAAGATAAAAAATATAAAACATGTTAGTATCAAACATTAAGGTCCATGTTACGTTTATACCATATTTATTCTTACATTATTAGGGTAATATTTTCACCTTGACATAAGAAACTTAACTAAACATAATGAAAGAAAGAAAAATAAATAAACAAAATAAGAACATAAATAAGATAAAAGTTAATTAAGTAAAGGAAAAGAAATGAAAGGCATAAACTTGATATTAATGAAAGCAAAACTTAAGCATTACAAAAATACAAAGAGATAAAGCAAGAGCATGATCTTGATCTGGAAACCAAGATGCCTAAATGCATAGTAAATACCTCCTTTTATAGGCTAAAATTTAAAACTATTAATTTGATGACTAATTGATGAGTGGGTGGCAACTCTTGACTTGGTGACAATCTTTATCTTCTCTTGTCTGCCCAAAACGTCATTGATAATGTCAGAATTGAAACCACTTAAAAAATAAAAGTTGTAGAAAATTATCTCAGCTTTTTATAAAAAAAAATGGAGGTCATTTGGACTTTTAGAACTCCAGATATGGGCCAAACACTGAACAATGTTCGAGTTGCAGGATAGATTCGGACTTCTTCATTGTTGCTACAATTTGGACTTGAAAATAGCCTTATTAAATCTTGGGCTCCATATGAAAGTTGTAGGCCTATGTCTTACCTTTCCATCCATATAATGTAGACCTAAATCTGAAATATGACCCAATTACTAAATAGTGTTCCTGTTTGGATTGCACCGACATATCTTTTCTAAGTTTGACCATCTCTTTGTCCTTTCAATTTCAGTTCTTAAACTCATTAATCAATCCTTTTATTTATGTGATAAGCTTGCATTTAAAATGAACATTTACCATAAATTAAAGATATCTTATATTATTAGATATGTTAGTATAAAACATGATTTAGTTAAGGAGTTATTGATACTTCAAGTGCAAAATGATGATATAAAACCTTTATAAAAATACACTTTTAAGTACTAATTACTATTATTCTGAGATTTTTTATGTAACATAACTATGAATATTTTAACAGTTCCTTTGATTGAATTAATATACTAGTTGTTGAGTGTTTCATTTTATACTTAATGCTTGTACATGTTTGGTCAACATTTGCAAGATATAGAACTCAATTTGAGACTAAAAAGTGATAATTATTTTAGTCATTGTTTGAAATACCTTAAGAAATTTATAGGATAGAAATATCTTTGAAACTTTTGTAATCCTTAAAGGTTTTAAGGTGCCTAATAAATTTTGACAAGTTCAAAAATTTTATAGAGTATATAAAGTTTACTTGTTTTAAGGTGCTTCATTAATACACGAGAGAGATTAGTGTTTAAATTATAAAAAATTGATTATTAATATTAAAAATAATTAATATAATTGAGAATAAACTTAAAATAACATGGTTTAAAATTTTTTTTTTTAAATTAGTCTAGATTAAATTTTAGATTAATAGAGTTAACCCAAACATTTTAGATTAATAAATCACCGAGTTAACCCAAACAACGGGGTATATGGTATGTTTTTCTCCTCTGTTTTTTCTTCACGGTATCCTAGAGGCTGCTTTTCAACTTGAAAATGTTCATGCTTTTTCTTGTGTTTTTTCTGTTTGGTGACTTTCATTATTTTCTCTCGGTTCAATTAAAGGACCGTATCCCACTGTTTCCTTCGAAGACAACATTAGTAGACATAACATAAATGTTTGTTTTCTTTTTCACATGCTCTCTCTATTCAATAAAATAATAATTAAAAATACCTCTCATTTTAATCTTATCCGACGAAGGACAAAAGGTGTGTGCGTGTGTGATACTCTTCTCCGTTGTCCTTTTCTTTTGCACCCCGCATCTTTTGTCCTCTTATATATATATATATATATATATATATATATATATATTCTCCATTTTAAGTAAAAAGGAATAAAGGAAAACAAAGAGAGGAAGTATTAACCTTTTCAAATGCTAATATTGACACTAAGGAAATGTTACAGAAAAAAAATAAAACGCTGCACATCAAATGTTTTTAAGAGATTAATGGATTCAAATATACAATATGATGTTATTAAAATGTATTTTAAGACTGAAAATAACTTTATAGAAATTACTAGCATTATGTTTTAGTGTTTAAAATGAAAGATTTTGATTTGTATGACCAAAACCATCAGTCTTCTAATTATCTACCAACCAAACGGTTACTGTCAAATATTTTTAGGAAAACTAACGCGTCTCTTTTGTAGTTCAATCATCTTTTTTCTTTGCCTTTATTGTTTTAAAAATAAAAATTTATATTTTAAAATTTATAAGTTCATAACACACTAAAACAATATTAATAAAAATTATAAAGTATTTACGAGATTTCCACTATATTCCATTTAAGGACTGAAAAAGACTTGTTTTCAATGTAGCCTGGCACTGCCACCTGACATCCTTTTAAATACGCACAAGTACACCTACTACCTCATATCCTTCTGTCATGCAAAGCAAGTAGTAGTTGATCTTTTGTTGTCACCATCACTAGAAAACCACTCACACACTGTAACACTCTTCGTTCAACCTCTATTGTAAGAGATAGTGGAGCTTTTAGCTTTTCTTATTAAGAATAAAAAAGTATTTTCTTCGAACATCCATCAATATATTAAAAAAAGCTCATATTGACCACCAATTCACATCAAACCAATACAAATTTACAAGTCTCGTAAAAATAACAAAAGGGAAAAATTCAATCCCTTATTTACAATCTTCAAAAAGGCAATCAAAATAACCATTTCTTGAAGACTCCAAACCAAATCTTATAACTATTAAATTCAAAGAAGAAACAATTAATTAAGAATTATAACCTTATTTGTAAAAATAGTCTTATTTGTCGCTACAATATATGGGACTTTAATATCCATATATCAAAGCCAATTTGTACTAAGAGTGTTGAAGAGTGTACCCAGGTATGTAAGCATTATGTATGGGGCCATTACTCTCAATATCTAAATCTTAACCCTAACCCTAATTTTTTCAATAGTTGCTTCAAGCATACCTTCTTTCTTAACAATAACGTCTTCAATTATGAAGAAAAGTGGAACTTGAAAAATCTAAAAGAAAATCTAACATGAGAAAATAATTTTAATATCATAACAACAATAAATAAAACCCTAACAAAAATAGTAGATTGGAAGGAGAGAGATGGAAAGTAACGTATAATGGACAAAGAGTAGAAAATAAAGGGAAGAAACATTAGAAGGGTCAGGGGTGGAGACAAACATTTTACAATTACCAGCGGAATAATTATTTTTGATAAAAAAAATAAAGATTTTTTTATTATTTTTTATAAAAATACCAAGGGAAATTAATTTTTTCAGTAATGTAAGAAATAGCTGAAAAAATTAACAAATAAATTATTTTTTCATCATTATTTAACGGAGCAAACTAACCTCTCAATAATGGTATTGATAATAATTTTTTTAAATTAATTCTTTCAGAAAGTAGTAGTAATTTAATTTTTTTTTAAGTTGTGAGTTTCTTTTAAACTACTTAAGTGTGATTAATTCTTAATTTTTAAAATTTTTATGATCATGTATTTATATCATTATCAACTTATTTTGAAGGTTTTTCTTTAAATAAAAGGTTTTTTAAGTTGTGAGGTTTTCATTTCCAATGTGTATTATCTTTCTAGTTTTAATAACTTGATTATCATATTAATTTTAATATGTAAATTTGATTTTCATATAAAAGAGTTGAATCTTATTTTGGATGATATATTTAAATTAATCTTTTGTATTACTCTTCAATTTTATTTTTTTTAAAGATGTATCATTGCTCAATATTAGTTGCACTTTGCAATAATAATAGTTCACTAGATATCTATTTTATAACACTAATAATGGTACTCGTTTATAACCTTTTCTTCTTCTATTTAATGGGTAATCCAACGCGTCTTAAGCTAAATAATAGAGATAGTTTGTTCCTATTACATAATTATAATTGAGAAATTATAGTCATTGAAAGTTAAACCTTAAGAAAGTTATCGGATATACAACTTCCAATCTAAACATGCTTTTGTAATTGATCTTGTCAATTTATATTTAGAGACAAACCAGAAAAATAGTATTTGGGGTTGAAATTGGATAACCTATTATTTTTAGGTGAAAAAATGTATTTTTTTTATAAAATAAACTTTGAGTTGGAGGGTTCAATTACAAAATTTTAAAATATTAGACCTAAAATGTAACATTTTTTTTAAGTTTGAGGTATTATAGTTCCAACCATACAACCCTATTACACCCGTGCACGGTGGCCAAATAACATCTTTTTTGACCCTTGGAGAAGATTCGATTCGTCACATGCTTAGTGTCGACAAAATGTATACCAACTTGTTCAAAAAAATATAAAAATTGCTTCATCCATTATTTAACAATATGTGTGCTTTCATTATTTAACATTTTTATCTATTTGTTTTTCTTTTTATTTTTTACTCTTATGGCCTTTATCTTAGTGTCGAACTCTTTCTAATCTTGTTTTATAATTATTAATGTTATGAGATTGGTTTAATGATTATAGAGGTTAGCTCCATTACTAGGAGGCTAACATAAAGGATGTGTTTTTAGAATTATCACAGAAGAAATTTTAAGGGTATTTAGAAATGCAGTAAATGTTATTTTTAAAAATATTTTTTGTTTATAAATACTATAAAATAATATTTTTTATTTTAAAAAATTATTTTAATACTAACATGTTAAAATAATGTGAAAATATTAAATAAATTAATTGAAAATATTTAAAAAAATATATATACCAAAACAAGCATCATTAAAATGAAATACAGATGCTGCAACTTTTGATAAACAAGGTTTATCTGAGACTGGTGTTCCATTCAGGGACCATCACTTGAGATTCTGGTGCCTTTTCTCCTGTCCCACATGCTCAGAAGGCTATAGCTGTGGAAAAGGCGTCGAAGATTAATGCCCATTGTCCACATCCTCAGAAGGCTCAATGAATTTTTTAATCTGACCACATAAATGCAATAAGTTGGCTGTAAAAGGACAACGAGGACAGAACATGGAGGATGCATAATTTCATGTCCGTTCCTCTGAGGTTGTGTCATGTAATTTGTAATAGTGATTTTATTTGAAAATATATTAAATAAAATTTTTTATATTAAAATAATAAAATTATAAAAAATATTAATTTTTTTATAAATATATTTTTAAAAAATAAAAACTATCTAATCCCAAATTTATATTAACTGGTTGCCTCTATTATCTTCTTTCAATTCAAATAGATTTTTTTAATTAATATTAGTAGTTAGATTATTTTATACACACCTTAATTAATTATATAAATATTAAAATTAGTAATTATATAAATCTCAAATGAGTTTTTAACTTATAACTATTTAGGTGAAGATTTTTTTTTTTAATAAAAAGATTTACAGATCACATTCACTCGGATTGAGATTATTTTAATGGAAGCCAAAGTAGTCGCTTTAGCATAGACATTTCTTATAAAAGGTATCCAAGAATCCTTCACTCCCACACCAAACCAAACTATGGCTTCCTGTATCTCTCTTACCAGTAGCATCCCTTTAGCAGCCTGCTCTTTCTTGCCTTCCTTCCCAGAAACACACCGAGTTTCCAGAATTACAAAGCCAAACCGTCACAATATCCCGATTGTTTCTTGCAAATCAGGCAAAAATGATAACGAACAAAACCCTACCACCAGAAGAGATCTGCTTATTGGTCTCGGTGGACTCTATGGAGCAACTAGTCTTAGTGATCCATTTGCCTATGCGAACCCCATTGCAGTCCCAGACATAACCCAATGTGAGCTAGTTAACCTGCCATCCGAAAGTGACCCCTCGAACTGTTGCCCTCCAACATCCACAAAGATCAAGAACTTCGAATTCCCTTCTGCGTCCTCCCCAATGCGCATTAGGCCTGCTGCTCATTTAGTTGATAAAGCCTACGTAGCTAAATACGCCAAAGCCATTGCACTGATGAAAAGTCTTCCTGACGATGATCCACGTAGCTTCAAGAACCAAGCTAACGTTCATTGTGCTTATTGTGATGGTGCTTATCACCAAGCAGGCTTTCCTGATTTAGACCTTCAAATTCACTTCTCGTGGCTCTTCTTTCCCTGGCATAGAGCCTATTTATACTACTTCGAAAGAATCTTGGGTAAACTGATTGATGATCCAACTTTCGCTTTGCCTTTCTGGAATTGGGATGCCCCTGCCGGCATGCAAATGCCAGCCATTTTTACTGACCCCCAATCACCACTTTATGACCCTCTTCGCGACGCGAATCACCAACCTCCGACATTGCTTGATCTTAATTACGCCAAAGGAGATGCGAATCCAGACCCTGCAAAAGCAGAGGAATTGTATGCAAGCAATCTGAACGTCATGTACAGGCAAATGGTGTCCGGTGCCACGAAGCCTACTCTCTTTTTTGGAAAACCATATCGTGCTGGTGATGATCCAAGTCCTGGAATGGGAACAATTGAGACCACCCCACACACTGAGATTCACATCTGGACCGGCGACCCCAATCAAACTAATGGGGAAAATATGGGCAATTTCTACTCAGCAGGGAGAGATCCCATATTTTATTGTCATCACTCGAACGTCGACCGAATGTGGGACTTGTGGAAGAAAATACCAGGAGGCAAGCGAAAGGATTTCGAGGATACTGATTGGCTTAATTCAGAGTTTCTTTTCTGGAATGAGAATAAAGAGCTGGTTCGAGTAAAGGTTAAAGATACTCTTGACACCAAGAAGCTAAGATATGGCTTTCAAGATGTTCCTATTCCTTGGCTGAAAACTAGACCAACACCAAAATTAACTAGGCAGGAAAAATCACGTCGTTCAGCTGAAAAAAGCGTTGTATTAACACCACTTAGTGCATTCCCTGTTGTCTTGGATAAAGTCATAAGTGTGGAGGTTTCCAGGCCAAAGAAATCAAGAAGCGCGACGGAGAAGGAAGATGAAGCTGAAGTTCTAGTTATTGAAGGGATTGAGTATGAAGAAAATCAATTAATTAAGTTCGATGTCCTCGTCAACGATGAACCTGATTCACCTGGTGGACCGGACAAGTCCGAGTTTGCAGGAAGTTTCGTCAATGTGCCTCACAGGCATGCAAAAAAATCAAAGACGACCATGGTATTGGGGATTACAGGATTGTTGGAAGATCTGGAAGCTGAAGGAGATGATACCCTTGTGGTGACTTTCGTGCCTCGGTCTGGTGGTGATTTTGTGACCGTAGCTAATGTCAAGATTGAGTTTGTCGCTGACTGATCATGGTGATGAGAGGACATATGCTACCATTTTCTTTTCTTTTCTTTCCTTTTGCCTTTTCTTGTTTTTTCTCCTTTTATGTTAGAATTCAGTGAGTTCTCTCTTTTTTATTTCAAGATGCTCATCTAATGGACCGTATTTCAATTTAGATACTACAATGGTTTCTTAGATTTGTTGCCAGAAGGTAACCAGACCCCTATGGTAAAAAATCATTGTCATTTTAGACTTTTCTGAAATGATACATAAACCTAAAACAATTATAGTAAAAATAATAATATTTATAATATCAATAATATAAATAATATTATTTTTTATATTATTAATTTAATTATAGTAAAAATAATAATGTTTAAAATATTAATAAAACTATTTTTAATATTAATACATTTAATTATAGTAAAAATAATAATATTTATAACACAAATAGAACTATTTTTTATATTAATGTATTTAATTATAAAAAAATATTTTTAATACAAATAGTAATATTTTTAATATTTTTAATAATAAAATTTATAATAATTATAATATAAATAATAATATCTTTTAATATAGTTATATAGTTAGATCCAAGAATATTAAATCTAATTACTTAACTAAACTTAAAATTAATGAGTTTGATCAGATCATCAAACTTAAATATATTTTAAAATATTTATTTTTATTTATATCTAATTTTATAGTTAGACTCAACAGTATTAATATCATATACAAATATCAAAATCAAAACTAATAATTTTTATAATTAGACTCAACAGTATTAGTATTATATACCATTATCAAAACCAAAACTAAACAGTATTAGTATTATATACAATTATTAAAACCAAAACTAATAATTTTTAGTAAAAAAAATAATATTCTCAGCCACAATTATAGATCCAAAATACAGTAAAACAACATCCACCTATCTAGGACTTGATAATATTTATAACTTGAATATTAATAATTATATTGAAAATAATAATATTTATAATTTGAATAATATTATTTTTTATATTAATATTTTTAATATTAATAAGTCTTGTATGACTCGGCTATAAGGACAAACAAAAAGTAAAGGACACAAGCTATGGGATGTAAGAGAAAAGAAGAGGAGAAAATGTATCTTCCCCGTTAAATTTACAATCATCCTTCGCTTCAATGTATTTACCTTTACTATACTATGATACATTACTAGGAGTAAATTAGTATTTTATCCTTGATGTCTTGAAATATTTCTTGAGGTTTATTTCTATTTAATTATTTTATAATTTTAAATAGATATTTGTATGGAAGTCAATGATATATATATATATATATGTATATGTGTATATGTGTGTATATATATATGTATATGTATTATATATATATATATATGTATATGTATTATTCTTTGTTTACTCATGTTTTTTACCAAAATAATTTGTATTAGTAGCGTGTTTGCTTAATTAAAACTATATGTAATTAAAATAATTTTTCTCTCTCTCTCTTATCTTTTCAGTATCCTAGAGGCGGCTTGAAATCCATGTTCATGTTTTTTCTTGTTTTTCTTCTCTTTGGTGAGTTTCAATTCTTCTCTTCTATCATAAGTTCAATTAATGGGCCTTATCACATTGTTTTCTTTAAAGACTTCAGTAGATTTGTGACATGCTTTCTCTATTCAATAAAATAAATAGTAATAATAATAATAATAATAATAATAATAATAACCTCTCTCATTCTTATCCGACGAAGGAAAAGGACAAAAAAACCTCCATTCTACCTTCATAAGCATCCTCAGTTTCAACATGCACGTAGCAGTACTCTTTTCTATAGGAGTCGAAAAGAATAGTAAAAGGAAAATAAAGAAAAGAAGTATTGTCCTTTTCAAATGCAAATATACAGTATGATGTTCCTAATTTATACGTTGCCTCTGAGAATAGATAATACATTACATTTCATGGAATCGTTACTTTAATTAAAAACTCAGCAACACCGTGAAGGAAAAAGATAAAAATAAAAGCAAGAAGAAGAGCAATAAGAGTGCAAGACCCCGAAAGGTTCCTCCTACCTCGTGAATGATCTTGTGAGAAATTGGAAGATCTCTCCCTTTTTCACACTTGGGTCATTGAGAAAAGTGCGAGGTCCAGCCAGCTTGCAATGTCCATTGACGCCGCGCTTGATCATCGGAGGTGGGTTTACGACAGTCGACAAGGAGTGTTTCGATTGAAAAAGAGGCAAATTTTATAAAATTCTCATTGCGATGGGCAGATAAATGGCCAATTTTCTACGCCTCTCGCCTGTACTACAACATGATATACAGTACAATTAGTACAAAAACGCAAGGCAGTACTATAAGTAGAGATTTTCTGGTTTCCTTTTCCTTTTCTTTTTCTTTCAAAAGTGAACTATATACCTTATTCCCCAAAAAAAATCTGCTTTTTTCTTTTCGTAAAATCGTTTTTGAAAAGGCAACGTAGTTTTACTTCTCTTTCCATAGAGCAAATATTACTCTAAAAAAGTTAAAATTCAATCCCATGTGTTTGTGAAAATCAAGTATATACCTAGAAAGATAACATAAATCATTAAAATTAGGTGTGATTATTTTTAATTTATTCGATTTTGGGGTAAAAAAGCAATCAAACCATAAATTTTATATTTTAGATTTTATAATCATCTACATTGTTAACCTCTAGAAAGTTTAAAATAAAATAAATAAAAATTAAAATGAATTTAAATATGTGATCAATAGGTAAGAAAAGGAAATAATGGTATGAAAAAGTGTGCTGGTAAATCACGGTTGAAAATCAATAATGTTATTATAAAATGATATTAAGTTTGTAAATAAACTAAATGATGAAAAGATAAAAAAATATATTTTAAAATAAAAAAATAATCATGAGGATTTATTGTAATAATTGATATGATTCATGTAAAGATGACATAAATTTTTTTTAAATTTTAATGTAAAATTATCTATCGACCAGTTTTATACTATATATCAAGTATAATTCTCAATACAACCATCATACCATCTTAAAATCTTACAATAGTCTCCTAACATAATTTTCTATATTATGTTAAAATTCCATAGCAATGACAAAATAATGTGTGGGTTCAATTGTTAAGTTTATTATCTAAAAGAACTTGAAAATTTTGAAAGATTTCTTGCTATTTACTACTAAATTTTATTTTATAGATTTTATAATCGAACCAAATTGAAAATAAGTCCAAACTGTAAATCTGGTTTATTATCTAAAAGAACTTGAAAATTTTGAAAGATTTCTTGCTATTTACTACTAAATTTTATTTTATAGATTTTATAATCGAACCAAATTGAAAATAAGTCGAAACTGTAAATCTTGGGCAATTTAAAAATAAAATAAATAGTAAATAAATAAATAAAATAAAAATAAGTTTAAATATGTGTTCAATAGGTTAGAAAAAAAAATTATATTAAAAGGTATTGATATGAGCCTCGGTTAAAAATAAATAACACCTAATTTGCAGAATTTATGAGCGCACGCCATATTAGTGTGGCATTACACAACGATTTACTAGTATTGCGCTGCACACACCGAATTCTTTATTGAGAATTTATGGACACATTCTTTATTAGTATGACATTATGCAACCACCTATTAGTATTACGAGATGGACACCCCCTTCTTTGTTGTGTAGCTATTTGGGCGTGTGCACGAATTGTTAGTGTGAGCCTTTCCTTGTCTCATCAATGACTAGTATGCTGCTACCATACCTCATTAATTAATGGTAAAATATAATAATTAATAATTCATTTTATAAGTTATTTAACATAATTAAAAAACTAATATTTTTTTTAAGTAAATGAGTATTGAAGTAATAAATAACTCGGCAAGACTGAAGTCGAACCATAAGAAGGTTAACTGTACAAATTATAGATAATAATAATACAATAACAATAACAACAATAGTAACAACAACAACAACAACAGTAGTAGTAGTAGTAGAAATAATATAATAATAATAATGAAGAAGAAGAAGAAGAAGAAGAGGTTAATGAAAACTTTAAAATAGAAGATTAATGTAATGATTAAACAATGATAACAATAAATGTCAAGGTTAGAGGATCTACTAATGGTATGTCAAATAAATATATTATAAACTTTTATTATTCAATTCGAAACCACACATAAAGAAGGTTCCAATCAGATTATAAATTGTTAACATGATCACATTAGTTATCTTATTCGATTAATGCTAATACTTGTAAATTTCGTCAGGCATTCATGATTATAACTTATGTTAATAACAAATCAAGTTCTTTTCATAACTCAAGTGTCGGTTATACCATACAGTATGAGTTATGAAAGTACCAAGCATTTATTGTACCAAGTGTTATACAACACAAATCTAGATTAGTCATTTAACAAGCAAAGTATTAAAGAGTGAACAAGATAACAAATACAAAACATGTTAGTATCAAACATTAAAGTTCATGTTAAGTTTACACTATACTTATTCTTACACTATTAGTATAGCATTTTTATATCGATATAGTAAACTTAACTAAGCATAATGAAAAAAAGAAAAATAAATAAACAAAATAAGAATATAAATAAGATAAAAGTTAACTAAGTAAATGAAAGGCATAAACAAGATATTAATAAAATAAAACATAAGCATTATAAAAATACAAAGAGAAAAGGGAAAAGCATGATCTTGATTTGAAAATCAAGATGCCTAAATGCATAGCAAATACCTCCTTTTATAGGCCAAAATAGAAAACTATTAATTTGATGACTAATTGATGAGTGGGTGACCAACTCTTGACTTGGTCACAATCCTTATCTTCTCTTGTCTGCCAAAAATGTCATTGATAATGTCATAATTGGAACCACTTGAAAACATGAAAGTTGTAGGAAATTGTCTCAACTTTCCACAAAAAGATATTGGAGCTTATTTTGACTTCTAAAACTCTAGATATAGGCCAAACACTGAATAGTATTCGAGCTATAGGACAAATTCAGACTTCTTCATTGTTACTACAATTTGGACTTAAAAATGGCCTTATTAAATCTTGGGCTTCATATGAAACTTGTAGGCCTATGTCTTACCTTTCCATCCATATAAAGTAGACCTAAATCCGAGATTCATAGCTGACACGACTAAAAGATTGATGTCTTCTCCCAAGTGCAGGAGTGTCGAAGTAATAAATAACCCGGCAAGACCAGGGTCGAACCACAGGGAGGTTAATTGTACAAATTATAAACAACAATTATAAACAACAATAATAACAATAATAACAATAACAACAACAACAACAACAACAACAACAACAACAACAACAACAACAACTACAACAACAATAATAATACCAGTAGTAGTAGTAGTAGTAGTAGTAGTAAAGAAAGAGAAGAAGAAGAAGAAAATGAGAACTTGGAGATGGAATATTAATGTAAGGATTAAACAATGATAATAAGAAATGTCAAGGTTAGAGGATCCACTAATGGTATGTCAAACAAGTATAGTATAAACTCTTATTATTCAATTGGAAACCACACACAAAGGAGGTTCCAATCAGATTATATATTGTTAACATGATTACATTAGTCATCTTATTCGATTAATGCTAATATTTGTAAATCTCGTCAAGCATTCATGATTATAACTTATATTAACAACAAATCAAATTCCTTTCATAACTCAGGTGTTGGTTATACCATACATTATGAACTATGAAAGTGCCAAGCATTTATTGTACCAAGTTATACAACATAAATCAAGATTAGTCATTTAACAAGCAAAGTATTAAAGAGTGAACAAGATAACAAATACAAAACATGTTAGTATCAAACATTAAAGTCCATATTAAGTTTACACTATACTTATTCTTACACCATTAGTGTAACCTTTTCACCTTGACATAATAAATTTAGCTAAACATAATAAAAGAAAGAAAAATAAATAAACAAAATAAGAATATAAATAAGATAAAAGTTAGCTAAGTAAATGAAAGGAAATGAAAGGCATAAACATGATATTAATGAAAGCAAAGCATAAACATTACAAAAAATACAAAGAGAGAAAGCAAGAGCATGATCTTGATCTGGAAACCAAGATGCCTAAATGCATGGTAAATGCCTCCTTTTATAGGACAAAATTAGGAACTATTGATTTGATGACTAATTTATGAGTGAGTGGCCAGCTCTTGACTTGGTGACAATCCTTATCTTCTCTTGTCTACCCAAAACGTCATTGATAACGTCAAAATTAGAGCCACTCAAAACATAAAAGTTGTAGACAATTATCTCATTTTTCTTGTGTAAAAAATTCAGCTCATTTGGACTTCTAGAACTCCAGATATGGGCCAAATATTGAAAAGTGCTCGGGCTGGAAGACAGATTCAGACTTCTTTGTTGTTGCTATAATTTGGACTTGAAAATGACCTTTCTAGATCTTGAGCTCGATATGAAAGTTGGAGGCCTATGTCTTACCTTTCCATTCATATAAAGTAAACATAAATCTGAGATCTATGGCTCCAAATATGACCCAATTACCAAACAGTGTTCCAGTTTGGATTGCACCGACATCTCTTTTCTAAGTTCGGCCATCTCTTTATCCTTTCAATTTCAGTTCTTAAATTCATCAATCAATCCTTTCATTTATGTGATAGTCCTGCATTTAAAATGAACATTTATCACAAATTAAAGGTATCATATATTATTAGATATATTATTATAAAACATGTTTTAGTTAAGGAGTTATTGATACTTTAAGTGCAAAATGATGATATAAAACCTTGATAAAAATACACTTTTAAGTATCAATCACACCCCCCCAACTAGCTTATTACTAGTCTCTAGTAATCAAAGCGTTAAAATAAAAAAAAATACTTTGCAAATTTCACAAAGTAAAGTAGTTATCATTTAACTTCCATTAATCTATCCAGATAAACAAACTCTCATTAAATTTATATACCTGCTCAATACCTCTTAACAAGATATTCATAAACCTTTCTTTTGTGCTTAATGTATCAACACATAATTATGGGGCTTTTCTTGGAAGAAAACAAAATTTTTGTTCTAATGTTTAATGTTAACTTCCCTGGGTTGAGATTATTATTTTTGTCTTTTTTTTAATATATATATATATATACATATAATTTAAAACATCATGCATCTTTAACCCATGTAACGAGCTTTCAGCTAATGACTCACAGACTAGTTGGTTTTAGGGCATTAGGTGTTAAGACACCCCTACGAGCTTAGTAACTCGGGTCGCAGATACTGATATGTAGATAGTATAATGTTTGATTCCCTTAAGCTTTTTTCCTCAACCCATGTAACAAACGTTGGGCCAATAACTCCCAAGTGAGTTGACTTTAGGGTATTAGGTGTTAAAACACCCCTCCAGGCTTAATTGCTTAGGTTAGGGAGGTTACGAAACCAAAATTATCTACATTTTTATTATTATTTTTTTTCTTTTTTCTTTTTCTTTTTTTTTTCTTTTTGTTTGTTTTTTTTAATTATATACTATCCCTTTCCCTTAGTTGTTACCTTTAACAAAAGAACATAAATAATGTAATAGTCCAATATGCAACCCAAAATCATATGTTAAAGTGTGTGGGTGTAAATTAAGGTTTAAGAATACATGTTAAATAAGTATATGAGTAGAATTAAGTAATAACAATGCGAGAGTTTGTGAATTTGAATATTTCAAGAAGTATTATGATAGTTGTAGGCATATGTCTTACCTTTCCATCCATATAAAGTAGACCTAAATCTGAGATATATAGCTCTAGATATGACCCAATTACCAAACAGTGTTCTGGTTTGGATTGCACCGACATCTCTTTTCTAAGTTCGACCATCTCTTTATCCTTTCAATTTCAATTCTTAAATTCATCAATCAATCCTTTCATTTATGTGATAGTCTTGCATTTAAAATGAACATTTACCACAAATTAAAGGTATCTTATATTATTAGATATATTATTATAAAACATGCTTTAGTTAAGGAGTTGTTGATACTTCAAGTGCAAAATGATGATATAAAACCATGATAAAAATGCACTTTTAAGTACTAATCACCAGGTGTGAAGAGAAGAATCTTGTGCTGAATTGGGAAAAATGTCATTTTATGGTAACAAACGACATTGTATGGAATTGGGAAACATGCTTTTATTGTGATTGGTTTGTTGGATAATCTTGAGGTAAAGTAATATTTTTTTAAGTTTATTTACCTAACTTAGTTAATTAATATATGATGTTATCATAATTTTATAGAGGTTTGATATAAGTCATGGATGATTGTTCATGGATGTCTCGAGATTCACCCCAAGGACTGCGAAGGATTGATTATTGTAATGGAGTTTAGGGTTTTATTAATTTTGCAACATCTATTCCTAGAAATTTTACTGGAGGCGGTATTAGGTATTCATTCAGGAAGTGTCAAAATAAAAAAAATATATGCATCCAGATTTTATAATGATGCATCTTCTACACAAAGGGTTTATGGAGAATTACTAGTGTTGGTGTGCACATGGAGAAGTATTTGTTAGTAAGAGGAGAATATAAGAAATGGTGGTTGGGTCAACTTCGAGTGCTAGCAACATGCATGAAGCGGTAAATGACAACACTAATCCTTACAGAAATATGGTTATAGATGCAATGAGAATGAATCAAGATAATGTTAGTCAATGTCCAATCATAGAAGAAGAACCTAATTTAGATGCAGCTAGGTTTTATGATTTGTTGAAAGATTTTGATGAATCATTATGGGATGGCTGCACAAACCATAGTAAAGTATTGGCCATAGCATAAGTGTTCACCATCAAGTCAGATCACAGGTTGAGTAAGGCTAAGTATGACAAAATTATTGAAGGGGTGAGAAGCATTTTACCTAAAGGGAACAAGCTGAAAAAGAACTTCGATGTTGCGAAGTCCATGATGAAACCTCTTGGTTTAAGATACCAGAAAATTGACATATGCCCTAACTTCTGCATGTTATACTACCTTGAAAATGCTGAGATGACCGAGTGCATGACATGTGGGCATTCCCATTAAAAACCTAGAATTGGCAGGGAAAAGACTCTAGTGACATATAAAAAACTTAGATACTTCCCGATCACACCTAGACTGCAGAGGTTATTCATGTTACCAAGCACATGATGCAGTTGATGGAATGATGGTGCATCCTTCTGATGACAAAGCGTGGAAACGCTTTAACAGTGTTCATCCTCACTTTTCAGCTGAATCAAAAAATGTGCATCTTGGGTTGTGTATAGATGGATTCAACCCATTTAAATCATTTGGTGCTCCTTATTCTTGTTGGTCGGTCATACTCACAGTTTATAACTTGCCACCGGGAATATGTATGAGGCCGGAGTTCATGTTTTTATCTACTGTCATACCTGGTCCAAGCAGTCCAAGGCGGAATATAGATGTTTATCTTTAACCATTAATTGATGAGTTGTCGCAATTGTGGTTTTCTAGATCTCTGACTTATGATACATTGAGGAAACAAAATTTTCTTATAAGGATGGCTTTGATGTGGACTATTAATGATTTTTCAACTTATAAAATGCTTTCTGGTTGGAGCACGTATGGGAAACTCGCATGTCCATACTGTATGGAAAATAGCAAGGCATTCACGCTTGCAAATGAAGGTAAAACTTTTTTTTTTTTTTACTGTCACTGTTGCTTCTTGCCACTTAATCACAGGTACAGAAAGAATAGAAAATATTTCTTTGTTGGTAGAGTTGAAAAAGATGTTGCATCCTGGCGTCTTTCTAGTAAAGAATTGTATGATGTTGTATCAGACTACGGTGACATTGTGTTTAGCCTTCAATCAGGTAAGCAAAAGTTTTCTGGCTTTGGTTTGACCCATAATTGGGTAAAATAAAGTATCTTTTGAGAGCTTTCTTATTGGAAGATCAATCTGCTCTGTCATAACCTTGACATCATGCATATTGAAAAGAATGTGTTTGAGAACATTTTCAACACCGTCATGAATGTGATGGGAAGACAAAGGACAACATTAAGACTAGATTAGATATAGCTTTATACTATAACCATAAATATAGAGTTGGTTTATGATGAATCACGGATCACAAAACCAAGAGCAAGCTTCGTGTTAGAGAAAAATGCACAACTGCTAGTCTACAAATGGCTTAAGAGTCTATGTTTTCTGGATGGACATGCATCGAACATATCAAGACTGGTTAATATAGAGGACTGCAAATTGTATGGAATGAAAAGTCATGACTGCCACATATTTATACAAACACTCATTCCATTAGCTTTTCGTGATTTGTTGCCAAAGAAAATTTGGGATGCACTCACGAAGATCAGTCATTTCTTCAGAGATATATACTCCAGCAAGTTGAATGTTAAGCACATTGAGAGGCTTCAAATGAATATCATCGGGACACTATGTAAACTTAAGATGATATTCCTTTCATCATTTTTTTGACTCAATGGAGCATCTCCCTATACATCTAACATATGAGGAAAAAGCTAAAGGACCGGTTCAATATAGATAGATGTACCCATTCGAACGTTTAGATATTATAGTTGTAATGTAATTCATATATAAAAGTATTTTCTATGTTTTTCTTAATTTAAAAAACTTGATTTATTCAATGTAGGTACTTGTTTAATCTCAAGAAAAAAGTTAAGAACAAGGCGCATGTTGAGGCTTCGATATGTGAGGCCTATATTATTGAGGAGATCTTAACATTTATTTCGTACTATTTCAAATCTCATTTGACAAAGAGAATCAATCGCGTTCCACGACATGATGATGACGGTGAAGTGCCTTCTAGTGGGAAATTGTCAATATTCTCCAATACTGGACGACCCACACCTAAAAATACTATAAGAGGAAGATATTTGTTGGAAATAGAGTTTAAACAAGCACACAACTATGTTCTATTTAACTGTGATGAGCTAAGACCTTTTATTCACTAAATTTATATATGTGTAATACTAATTAAACTTTGTTAGTAATATACTGTTAATTATATATTATAATATCATGCACTTATTATCACTTGCAGGCAACATCGACAATCTTTGCTCTCCAATAACTCACAGCTGACTGAATCCCAGATCTTTTAATTACAAGATGAACAATTTTCCACATGATTCAGAACATATATAAGCACTATTACAAACTCATTCTAACTTGTAAAATTACTACACATATGTATGTCATTATGAGATTCTCATTTATTTACTGTTTATTGATGTACATTACACACAAGGTTTATCAAATGGAAAGGAGTGCGCCTAAGTCATTGTCTTCACTAAGCCTGAGGCCTAAAAGAAAATGTAAATGCTACAACGGGTATTTTATTAATTGATATGTTTTCCATATTGAAGAATACAGGCAAGGAAGAAAGACATATAACAACAGTGTTTGTGTTAAGGGATCCATTAGTAGTGAGTTAGAAGTTGACTACTATAATAAATTAGAAGAGGTCGTCGAACTACAATATCATAGCGAGCAAAATAAAGTGTTTTTATTCAAATGCTATTGGGATGACACAACTGACAGAGGAATCAGAGTTGATCTCCACTATGATCTGGTCGAAATCAACTCAAAAGCTAGACTCTACAATATAAACTATGTCTTTGTTTTCGCAAAGCAATGTCAACAAGTTTATTAAACATACACCCCTTCATATAAAAAGGATCGATCAAGAGTGGATTGGTTGTCCGTTTTAAAAATGAAACCTCAGGGTCGTGTCGAGGTTGTTTAGGATGAGAATGAAGACACAAGTGTGCAAGATGAAGTCTTTCAAGTCAATGAGTTAGTTGAACCATATCAAGTTGCTCCTTCGATTGAATTGGAAGAAAATTCAAATTTTCATGTTTTCGGTGATAGTCTTGTTAATGTTGACGTAGAGGAGTTGCGTGTTGTTTTGAGCTCTAGTGGACAAGCAAATGTCAATGAAGAAGATGATATCCATATTGAAGATTACAATGAAGGTGATGACTATTCAATTGATGATGATGAAGAAGAAAATTCTGACTAACTGATTAGTACTTAAAAGTGCATTTTTGTCATGGTTTTATATCATCATTTTGCACTTGAAGTATCAATAACTCCTTAACTAAAATATGTTTTATAATAATGTATCTAATAATATAAGATACCTATAATTTGTGGTAAATGTCTATTTTTAATGCAGGTCTATCACATAAATGAAAGGATTGATTGATGACTTGAAGAACTTAAATTGCAAGGATAAAGAGATGGTCAAACTTAGAGAAGAGATGTCGGTGCAATCCAAACCGGAACACTGTTCGGTAATTGGGCCATATCTGGAGCTACAGATCTTAGATTTAGGTCCAATTTATATGGATGGAAAGGTAAGACATAGGGCTACAACGTTCATATGGAGCCCAAGATCTAAAAAGGCCATTATCAAGTCCAAATTGTAGCAACAACAAAGAAGCCCGAATCTGTCTTCCAGCCCGAGCACTGTTCGGTATTTTGGCCATATATGGAGTTCTAGAAGTCCAAATGAGCTGAATTTTTTACACAAGAAAGCTGAGACAATTGCCTACAACTTTCATGTTTGCACCTGGCTCCAGTTTTGACGTTATCAATGACGTTTTGGGCAGACAAGAGAAGATAAGGATTGTCACCAAGTCAAAAGTTGGCCACCCACTTATCAATTAGTCATCAAATCAATAGTTCCCAATTTTGGCCTATAAAAGGAGGCATTTGCCATGCATTTAGGCATCTTGGTTTCCAGATCAAGATCATGCTCTTCCTTTCTCTCTTTGTATTTTTTGTAATGTTTATGCTTTACTTTCATTAATATCAAGTTTATGCCTTTCATTTCCTTTTCTTTATTTAGTTAACTTTTATGTTCTTATTTTGTTTATCTATTTTGCTTTCTTTCATTATGTCTAGCTAAGTTAATTATGTCAAGGTGAAAAGGTTACACTAATGGTGGAAGAATAAGTATAGTGTAAACTTAATATGGACCTTAATGTTTGATACTAACATGTTTTATATTTGTTATCTTGTTCACTCTTTAATACTTTGCTTGTTAAATGACTAATCTTGATTTATGTTGTATAACACTTGGTACAACAAATGCTTGGCACTTTCATAGCCCATAATGTATGGTATAACCGACACCTGAGCTATGAAAGGAACTTGATTTGTTGTTAACATAAAGTTATAATCATGAATGCTTGACGAGATTTACAAGTATTAGCATTAATTGAATAAGATAACTAATGTAATCATGTTAACAATATATAATCTGATTGGAACCTCCTTTGAGTGTGGTTTCCAATTCAATAATGAGAGTTTATACTATACTTGTTTGATATACCATTAGTGGAACCTCTAACCTTGACATTTGTTATTATTATTGTTTAATCCTTACATTAATATTTCATCTCTAAGTTCTCATCATCATCATCATCTTCTTCTTCTTTTTCTTTATTATTATTATTATTATTACTACTACTACTACTACTACTACTAGTACTATTATTATTATTATTATTATTATTATTATTATTATTATTGTTGTTGTTGTTGTTGTTGTTGTTGTTGTTGTTGTTGTTTATAATTTGTACAATTAACCTCCCTGTGGTTCGACCCCGGTCTTGCCGGGTTATTTATTACTTTGACACTCCTGCACTTGGGAGAAGACATCAATCTTTTAGTCGTGTCAAGTTTTTGGCGCCGTTGCCGGGGATATCTTCTATACTCTATCTTTCTACCTTAGAACATTGAGGACAATGTCTCGTTTTGGTTGGGGGGAGAGGGTAGTAGTTGATAAAAAAAAAAAAAATTGTTTTTCATTTCATAAAGCATGTGCATAATTGTTGTTACTAGGATGGCAGAGTAAAGGAGTTCTTTTGTTAAAGTGACTCTTGAGACGCATCTTAGTAACCATTTTTAACAAGGTCTATTATAATACTTCCTGAAATATTCAGGTTTACAAACTCTCGTATTGTTACCGCTTAATTCTGCTCATATACTTATTTAACATGTATTCTTAAACCTTAATTTACACACACACACTTTAACATATGATTGTGGGTTGCATATTGGATTATTACATTATTTATGTTCTTTTGTTAAAGGTAACAACTAAGGGAAATGGATTGTATATAATTAAAAAAAAAACATGAAAAAAAAAAGAAAAAAAAGAAAAAAAAATGATGATAATAAAAATGTAGATAAGTTTGGTTTCGTAGCCTCCCTAACCTAAGCAATTAAGCCCGAAGGGGTGTTTTAACACCTAATACCCTAAAGTCAACTGACTTGGGAGCTATTGGCCCAACGCTTGTTACATGGGTTGAGGAGAAAAGCTTAAGGGAATCAAACATTGCACTATCTACATATCAGTATCGGCGACCCGAGTTACTAAGCTCGTAGGGGTGTCTTAACACCTAATGCCCTAAGACCAACTGGTCTGGGAGTCATTAGCAGAAAGCTCGTTACATGGGTTAAAGATGCATGATGTTTTTAAATTATATGTATATATTTAAAAAAAAAGACAAAAAAAAAGACAAAAATAATAATCCCAACCCAAGGAAGTTAACCTTAAACATTAGAACAAAAATTTTGTTTTCTTTCAAGAAAAGCCCCATAATTATGTGTTGATACATTGAGCACAAAAAAAGGTTTATTAATATCTTGTTAAGCGGTATTGAGCAGATATATAAATTTAATGAGAGTTTGTTTATCTGGATAGATTAATGGAAGCTAAATGATGAATACCTTGCTTTGTGAAATTTGCAAATTGTTTTAACGCTTTGATTACTAGGGACTAGTAATAAGCTGGTTGGGGGGTGTGATTAGTACTTAAAAGTGCATTTTTGTCATGGTTTTATATCATCATTTTGCACTTGAAGTATCAATAACTCCTTAACTAAAATATGTTTTATAATAATGTATCTAATAATATAAGATACCTATAATTTGTGGTAAATGTCTATTTTTAATGCAGGTCTATCACATAAATGAAAGGATTGATTGATGACTTGAAGAACTTAAATTGCAAGGATAAAGAGATGGTCAAACTTAGAGAAGAGATGTCGGTGCAATCCAAACCGGAACACTGTTCGGTAATTGGGCCATATCTGGAGCTACAGATCTTAGATTTAGGTCCAATTTATATGGATGGAAAGGTAAGACATAGGCCTACAACGTTCATATGGAGCCCAAGATCTAAAAAGGCCATTATCAAGTCCAAATTGTAGCAACAACAAAGAAGCCCGAATCTGTCTTCCAGCCCGAGCACTGTTCGGTATTTTGGCCATATATGGAGTTCTAGAAGTCCAAATGAGCTGAATTTTTTACACAAGAAAGCTGAGACAATTGCCTACAACTTTAATGTTTGCACCTGGCTCCAGTTTTGACGTTATCAATGAAGTTTTGGGCAGACAAGAGAAGATAAGGATTGTCACCAAGTCAAAAGTTGGCCACCCACTTATCAATTAGTCATCAAATCAATAGTTCCCAATTTTGGCCTATAAAAGGAGGCATTTGCCATGCATTTAGGCATCTTGGTTTCCAGATCAAGATCATGCTCTTCCTTTCTCTCTTTGTATTTTTTGTAATGTTTATGCATTACTTTCATTAATATCAAGTTTATGCCTTTCATTTCCTTTTCTTTATTTAGTTAACTTTTATGTTCTTATTTTGTTTATCTATTTTGCTTTCTTTCATTATGTCTAGCTAAGTTAATTATGTCAAGGTGAAAAGGTTACACTAATGGTGGAAGAATAAGTATAGTGTAAACTTAATATGGACCTTAATGTTTGATACTAACATGTTTTATATTTGTTATCTTGTTCACTCTTTAATACTTTGCTTGTTAAATGACTAATCTTGATTTATGTTGTATAACACTTGGTACAACAAATGCTTGGCACTTTCATAGCCCATAATGTATGGTATAACCGACACCTGAGCTATGAAAGGAACTTGATTTGTTGTTAACATAAAGTTATAATCATGAATGCTTGACGAGATTTACAAGTATTAGCATTAATTGAATAAGATAACTAATGTAATCATGTTAACAATATATAATCTGATTGGAACCTCCTTTGAGTGTGGTTTCCAATTCAATAATGAGAGTTTATACTATACTTGTTTGATATATCATTAGTGGAACCTCTAACCTTGACATTTGTTATTATTATTGTTTAATCCTTACATTAATATTTCATCTCTAAGTTCTCATCATCATCATCATCTTCTTCTTCTTTTTCTTTATTATTATTATTATTATTACTACTACTACTACTACTACTACTAGTACTATTATTATTATTATTATTATTATTATTATTATTATTATTATTGTTGTTGTTGTTGTTGTTGTTGTTGTTGTTGTTGTTGTTGTTGTTTATAATTTGTACAATTAACCTCCCTGTGGTTCGACCCCGGTCTTGCCGGGTTATTTATTACTTTGACACTCCTGCACTTGGGAGAAGACATCAATCTTTTAGTCGTGTCACTAACTATAAAAAAGAAGCCTTGTGTAAAATGCTTTTTTTCACGTAATTTAGATTATGGATGATATATCTTGTAACATGAAATATTTATTGTTTAAGTATTGTTGTTATTGTTTTGTGCAACAGACAATTTATCATTTAAGTTTTTGCAGGAAGGTAAATAGGTAATACAAACAAAACCTTTCTTGTACAATGCCACAATCACCGACGTCTATACTGACGGAATATGTCCTTTGGTATTTCATAGAAAGTTCAAAAATAATTATTAGAAATGCCACAATCACCGATATGCTTATCGATTGAATAATGTCTGTCGACATTTCATAGAGAGTTTGAAAACAATTACTTGAAATGCCACAATCACCTACGTCCATATCGACAGAATATGTCCGTTGGTATTTCATAAAGAGTTCAGAAATAATTACTTGAAATGCCACAATCACTGACGTTCGTACCGACAGAATATTGTCCGTCGGTAAGTTGTTGGCAGGTCAATTTTACCAACAAAATTACCGACGAACTGTACGAATTCCAAAGGCTGGTGCATTAAATGCATCTCTAACCGTGTTATTTTACCGACAGAATTACTGTTAGACCACGAAAAATATGGAGGGTCATTAAAATTTTTGGTGCGAAATTCAAAAAATACCAACAAAATTCTAACACTTCATGGATGAAATAAATTAAACTAATAATTAATTTTATCGATGAATCCATTAGTAAAGTTGCCATATAAGTTCCAGTGGCTGCCCCTTCAAATCATTTTTTCTTCTCCTCCGTTTTTCACCTTAAATTTTGATTTTTTTCCTCTCCATTCTTCAAAGGTTTCACCTCTAATCTCTAGCAAGTTTTCTTATGAATCTTCATCAGTTTAAAAGCTATGTGTTTTTTCTATTTCATTTTACTTTGAGGGTTTTTTTTTTGCAATTTTTTTTGTTATGTTTTTTGTTTTGGTGTATTTTTTGTAATGTAGATAAAGTCTTGAATTCAACATAGTATTAAAGTAAGCATATTTCATTCCTAAAGTCTATAGTTTTTTTTTTGAATTTATTGAATATTTTTTATTGTTGCGTTAGCATAATTATTATTAGTTAATTTGTTGAATATTTATTGTTAATGTTGAATTTACGTTAGAATTAGTAATTGAATATGTTGGAATAATTATTAATTTTACTCTATTATTGCATGATTTGTTGACACGACTAAAAGATTGATGTCTTCTCCCAAGTGCAGGAGTGTCGAAGTAATAAATAACCCGGCAAGACCGGGGTCGAACCACAGGGAGGTTAATTGTACAAATTATAAATAACAATTATAAACAACAACAATAATAATAGTAATAACAATAATAATAATAATAATAATACTAATAGTACTAGTAGTAGTAGTAGTAGTAGTACTAATAATAATAATAATAATAATAATAATAATAATAATAATAATAATGTAAGGATTAAGCAATAATAATAACAAATGTCAAGGTTAGAGATTCCACTAATGGTATATCAAACAAGTATAGTATAAACTCTTATTATTGAATTGGAAACCACACACAAAGGAGGTTCCAATCAGATTATATATTGTTAACATGATTACATTAGTCATCTTATTCAATTAATGCTAATACTTGTAAATCTCGTCAAGCATTCATGATTATAACTTATGTTAACAACAAATCAAGTTCCTTTCATAGCTCAGGTGTCGGTTATACCATACATTATGGGCTATGAAAGTGCCAAGCATTTGTTGTACCAAGTGTTATACAACATAAATCAAGATTAGTCATTTAACAAGTAAAGTATTAAAGAGTGAACAAGATAACAAATATAAAACATGTTAGTATCAAACATTAAAGTCCATATTAAGTTTACATTATACTTATTCTTACACCATTAGTGTAACCTTTTCACCTTGACATAATTAACTTAGTTAGACATAATGAAAGAAAGCAAAATAGATAAACAAAATAAGAACATAAAAGTTAACTAAGTAAAGGAAAGGAAATGAAAGGCATAAACTTAATATTAATGAAAGCAAAGCATAAACATTACAAAAAATACAAAGAGAGAAAGGAAGAGCATGATCTTGATCTGGAAACCAAGATGCCTAAATGCATGGCAAATGCCTCCTTTTATAGGCCAAAATTGGGAACTATTGATTTGATAACTAATTGATAAGTGGGTGGCCAACTTTTGACTTGGTGACAATCCTTATCTTCTCTTGTCTGCCCAAAACGTCATTGATAACGTCAAAACGGGAGCCAGTTGTAAACATGAAAGTTGTAGGCAATTGTCTCAGCTTTCTTGTGTAAACAATTCAGCTCATTTGGACTTCTAGAACTCCAGATATGGCCAAAATATTGAACAGTGCTCGGGCTGGAAGATAGATTCGGGCTTCTTTGTTGTTGCTACAATTTGGACTTGATAATGGCCTTTTTAGATCTTGGGCTCCATATGAAAGTTGTAGATCTATGTCTTACCTTTCCATCCATATAAATTGGACCTAAATCTAAGATCTGTAGCTCCAGATATGGCCCAATTACCGAATAGTATTCCAGTTTGGATTGCACCGACATCTCTTCTCTAAGTTTGACCATCTCTTTATCCTTGCAATTTAAGTTCTTCAAGTCATCAATCAATCCTTTCATTTATGTGATAGGCCTGCATTAAAAATAGACATTTACCCCAAATTATAGGTATCTTATATTATTAGATACATTATTATAAAACATATTTTAGTTAAGGAGTTATTGATACTTCAAGTGCAAAATGATGATATAAAACCATGATAAAAATGCACTTTTAAGTACTAATCACACCCCGCAACCAGCTTATTACTAGTCCCTAGTAATCAAAGCGTTACAATAATTTGCAAATTTCACAAAGCAAGGTATTCATCATTTAACTTCCATTAATCTATCCAGATAAACAAACTCTCATTAAATTTATATATCTGCTCAATACCTCTTAACAAGATATTAATAAACCTTTCTTTTGTGCTCAATGTATCAACACATAATTATGGGGCTTTTCTTGGAAGAAAACAAAATTTTTGTTCTAATGTTTAAGGTTAACTTCTGATTAATACTTAAAAGTGCATTTTTATCATGGTTTTATATCATCATTTTGCACTTGAAGTATCAATAACTCCTTAATTAAAGCATGTTTTATAATAATATATCTAATAATATAAGATACCTATAATTTGTGGTAAATGTCTATTTCTAATGCAGGTTTATCATATAAATGAAAGGATTGATTGATGACTTGAAGAACTTAAATTGCAAGGATAAAGAGATGGCCAAACTTAGAAAAGAGATGTCGGTGCAATCCAAACTGGAACACTGTTCGGTAATTGGGCCATATATGGAGCTATAGATCTCAGATTTAGGTCCAATTTATATGGATGGAAAGGTAAGACATAGGCCTACAACTTTCATATGGAGCCCAAGATCTAAAAAGGCCATTATCAAGTCCAAATTGTAGTAACAACAAAGAAGCCCGAATCTGTCTTCCAGCCCGAGCACTGTTCGGTATTTTGGCCATATCTGGAGTTCTAGAAGTCCAAATGAGCTGAATTTTTTACACAAGAAAGCTGAGACAATTGCCTACAACTTTCATGTTTTCACCTGGCTCCCGTTTTGACGTTATCAATGACGTTTTGGGCAGACAAGAGAAGATAAGGATTGTCACCAAGTCAAAAGTTGGCCACCCACTTATCAATTAGTCATCAAATCAATAGTTCCCAATTTTGGCCTATAAAAGGAGGCATTTGCCATGCATTTAGGCATCTTGGTTTCCAGATCAAGATCATTCTCTTCCTTTCTCTCTTTGTATTTTTTGTAATGTTTATGTTTTGCTTTCATTAATATTAAGTTTATGCCTTTCATTTCCTTTCTTTTACTTAGTTAGCTTTTATGTTCTTATTTTGTTTTTCTATTTTGCTTTCTTTCATTATGTCTAGCTAAGTTAATTATGTCAAGGTGAAAAGGTTACACTAATGGTGTGAGAATAAGTATAATGTAAACTTAATATGGACTTTAATGTTTGGTACTAACATGTTTTATATTTGTTATCTTGCTCACTCTTTAATACTTTGCTTGTTAAATGACTAATCTTGATTTATGTTGTATAACACTTGGTACAACAAATGCTTGGCACTTTCATAGCCCATAATGTATGGTATAACCGACACCTGAGCTATGAAAGGAACTTGATTTGTTGTTAACATAAGTTATAATCATGAATGCTTGACGAGATTTACAAGTATTAGCATTAATTGAATAAGATGACTAATGTAATCATGTTAACAATATATAATCTGATTGGAACCTCCTTTGTGTGTGGTTTCCAATTCAATAATAAGAGTTTATACTATACTTGTTTGATATACCATTAGTGGAACCTTTAACCTTGACATTTGTTATTATTATTGTTTAATCCTTATATTAATATTTCATCTCTAAGTTCTCATCATCATCATCTTCTTCTTCTCTTATTATTATTATTATTATTATTATTATTATTATTATTATTATTATTATTACTACTACTACTACTACTACTACTACTACTACTACTCGTAGTATTATTATTACTATTATTATTCTTATTATTATTGTTATTATTATTATTATTATTGTTATCGTTATTACTAATGTTTATAATTGTTGTTTATAATTTGTACAATTAACCTCCCTGTGGTTCGATCCCGGTCTTGCCGGGTTATTTATTACTTCGACACTCCTGCACTTGGGAGAAGACATCAACCTTTTAGTCGTGTCAAGTTTTTGGCGCCGTTGCCGGGGAGGTAAGTTCTTGTATAAATTATAGTTTTTATTTTATTTTCTCTTTTCACTTTTCTTGTATATAACTTTGTTTCTTTTCTTTTGTTTCTTTTTATTTTGTTTTTTTTCCTCCTTCTTTTGCTTTCTTCTTTTTTTTTTTTTTTTAGACGTGCATGAGAGTGTGGTCACGTACATCAAGTGGTAGACTTTGTAGGGTATTCTCATCATTTTCAGAAAATATGGCCGAAGAAGATAATCAATCACTTCATAATGAGAATAATGACAATAACCGTGCTAGAACACTTAGAGACCACATGAATCCCACAAGAACAAGTGCACCATCATGCATAGTTTTTCCTCCTGATGCATCTCATTTTAATTTTAAACCAGGTATTATTCAACTTTTACCTTCTTTTCATGGCTTAGAATTGGAAAATCCATACTTGCATTTAAGGGACTTTGAGGAGGTGTGCAACACATATAATAACTTAAATTGTAGCATGAACACCATCAGATTAAAGCTTTTTCCTTTTTCATTAAAAGATAAAGCTAAAACATGGCTACAAAATTTGAGACCAGGATCCATTCGTGCTTGGGATGAAATGCAACAACAATTTTTAAAGAAGTTTTTCCCATCTCATAGAACAAACTCTTTCAAAAGACAAATCACCACTTTCACTCAAAACCAGGAGAAACATTTTACCAATGTTGGGATAGGTATCGAGACTTGCTTAGTACTTGCCCTCATCATGGTTCTGAAACATGGAGATTGATTTCACATTTCTATGAAGGATTAACACCTAAAGATAGGCAAATGGTTGAATTGATGTGCAATGGAACTTTTGAAGATAAAGACCCTGATGAAGCAATGGAGTACTTAGACTTGTTAGCTGAAAATGCTCAAAATTGGGACACCGCGGGTACTTATGAGGTACCGAGTAAAACTCAACCTCATATATCTAATGAAGGTATGTACAACCTTAGGGAAGATCATGACCTCCAAGCCAAATTTACATCTTTAGCTAGAAAAGTCGAGGCACTAGAATTGAAAAAGAGTGGTCAATTAAAATCTGTTGAAAACATTGTGTGTCAAATCTGTGAAACAAATGAACACTCAACCAACGATTGTCCAACCTTGCCTTCTTTTAAGGAATGTCTCCATGAACAAGCCCATGCTTTAAACAGTTTCCAAAGGCCTAACCACAAATCGTACTCCCAAACATACAACCCTGGTTGGAGAAATCACCCAAATTTCAGTTGGAAGAGTGAGAACAACAATACACAAACTTCACAACCACCATTTCAAGCACACCACATTTTCCAAAATTCTCATGGATATGCACCTCCTTATGCTCCACCTCCTAGAAGAAATCTTGAGGAAACATTGTATGCATTCATTGAAAAGCAAGAGACAATTAATACTCAACTTGTTCAAAACATGACAGATTTTAAAGATACTCTTGCTAAATTAACATCTGCTCTTAGTTTCCAAGAGAAAGGTAAGTTTCCATCTCAAACACAACAAAATCCCAAAGGGCAATACAATGCAAATGCAAGTAGTTCCGGAAGCCAACACATGGATCAAGTCAAATCAGTCACTACTCTGCGCAGTGGTAAGGTTATTGAAAAACCCTCTCTTGAACCTTATGAGAAAGATGATGAGTCAATCTCTGAGGGTAAGGAAGGGGATGGATCTAAAAATTGCAAAGAAACGACTGACTCACCGCCAGCACTTGGTGAGTTAAAACTGGTTGTCCTACAATTTCTTGCTTTATTGGAGAACATAAAATTGAAAGAGCTTTACTTGATCTTGGTGCTAGTGTGAATTTACTTCCATATTCAGTTTTTCAGAGTCTCAATCTAGGTGAGTTAAAACCAACTTCTATATCTCTTTTACTTGCCGATAGATCTATAAAAGTGCCTAGAGGAATAATTGAAGATGTGTTAGTACAAGTTGATAAATTCATTTATCCTGTGGATTTTATTGTCTTGGACACAGAACCTGTTGAAGCATGTAATTCATTTCCTGTTATTTTAGGACGTCCATTTCTTACAACTTCTAACGCATTGATTAATTGTAGGAATGGACTGATGAAGCTATCATTTGGAAACATGACATTGGAAATGAATATTTTCAACATTTGCAAGCAACCTGGAGATGATAATGATTTACAAGAAGTAGATCATATTGATGAATTAGTTTATGATCAACTTGAATCTACTTTAAGTAAAAATGAGTTAGATGAATCTGAAGATTTGCAAATGATTTATTCTGAGGAAGAAATCACGGATGAAACAAGCACCGAAAATGTTGATGTTAATCTTTTGTCAACAGTGACAACAGATTCGACATCTGGCATCACACCAATCGATGATTACTTTCCTAACGAATCCTTACTTTCTCTTAGTCCAATGCCTTGGTATGATAAAAATATCAATTTTCTTACTTTAGGAGATTTGCCAGCTGATTGGAGTACCCAAGACAAAGAAAAGTTTTTGAACGAAGTGAAGAACTTTTATTGTGATGACCCTACCTTATTCAAATATTGTCCTGATCAAATATTTCAAAGATTCATTCCCGACAATAAGGTAAGTAGTGTCATTAAACTTTGTCATTCTGAAGCATGTGGAAGTTGTTTCTCGTCAAAAAAGACAATTGCAAAAATCTTTCAAAATGGATTTTATTGGCCCACCATGTTCAAGGACACGCATGCATTCTGCAAAACTTGTGAAAATTATCAAAAGATTGATACTGGTCAAAAAGTTTTGTTTTATAATTCTCAACTCTATGCAGTCCCTAGAGAGCTAAGACCAAGATGGAGCAATCCTTATGGGGCCTGTGATATTGAGAATTCAATGAATGACAATGATTTTAAGGAAAATGGATATCGTTTGAAAACTCACTTTGATAATTTTCCTAGTGAAAATGAATCAACTAGTTGGAATGATCTTGTAGATAAAGGTTGATTATTTTGTTTTTCTCATATTCTTTTTTTTTTGTGTGATTTTTGCAAGCTTCTTTCACCCCGGTCAAATGGCGGATAACGGTACTCCGTGACTTAAGTCGGTTCTTTCAGTTTCCCACAATAACTGATATTTGTGTATATATTTGTGCAATTCTTTGAAGCTCTCTTCCAATTCTCATTTGAAAATGGACACTAATCTTGAAAAATTAAAAAAGTATTTTCCCGCTCTGCCTCAGAATGTGATTACAAAAATTTACCGTGCTAGATGTGCAAGATTGAGATTGTTAATGAATCATGGAATTCCTGAAGATATTCGCTGGTTGATTGAAGCAAAAGTCCGATTATCAGGTGAGTCCTCTAACTTCATTTCACACATGCCTGGAACAGGTAAAAGCACTTTTGCAAAGAAGCGTCGTGCAAAACGACTGGATGTCTGTCATCGATGTGCTAGATGGACTTGTAATACACAATGTCGTTCTTTAGGAATGGTATCTATAAACCGTGAAGATAAAATACAATTCATTAAAGATGGCCTGAGTAAGGAGTCTTTAGATAATCTTTTATTGACTCTTGAGACGCATCCTAGTGGAGATGTGCATCGTGCAATTCATGATTTATGGCCACTATTTCATAAAGAACATGATCGACTTAATCTTGGGAATCTGACTAAAAAAGACCCTGTTTGCCAGTTTTTAAGAAAACTGGATGGGAAGCCTATCCCCGACCCATAGAGGGCGTTTAAGCCGTTCTTGGACGTAAAACCAAGGGAAGATGTGAGCCACAATCACAACTACCTGTACATACACATGCTTTTTCAAAAGTAAATAAATAAATAAATAAAAAGAGAGAGAGAAAGTGTGAGACTCCAGCTGGCCTACATATAGGTGTTATGATTGCCTTTCTAATTTCTCATCTATAAAACCCTCTTTTCCTTCCTTTCATTTCTACTCAACCCATACATTCAACAAATACAGAAGTGTGTAGAAATGGCAAGTTCCTCAAGTCATCAAATAAGAAATATTTGTGTTTTCGGTGGATCTAGTCCTGGGAAAGAAAAGGAGTTTTTAGAATCAGCAAATCATCGTGGTCAGGTGCTAGCTGAGAGAAAGATTCATTTAGTGTATGGGGGAGGCAGTCTTGGGTTAATGGGAGGTGTGTCAATAGCTGCATTTTTATGAGGTAGTCAAGTTTTAGGAGTCGTCCCTGAAGCTTTGGCACAAGGGGACATCATTGGAAAAACAATTGGAGAGGAACTTCAGGTCTCCACAATGTCGGCTCGAATGAATGCAATGTTTAACCATGCTGATGCTTTCATTGCTTTACCAGGTGGTCTAGGCACATTGGAAGAGATCTTTCATATTTCCTCTTGGGCTCAATTGCACATTCACCATAAACCCATTGGTTTGTTAAATGTTAATGGTTATTATGACAGGTTGTTGTCTTTTCTTGATCATGCTGTGGAACAGGAATTTCTAACATCTTCTGCACGACAAATCATAATCTCTGCTCCTACTGCTGAACAATTGATTGACCAACTACAATCTTTCATTCCTGTGATTGATCCTTCCATGAGTCGCATAAATTGGTCATCTACGGGAAGCCGTAAAAAGCTTAGATTGGATTTGAGCCTTCATTTGTGAATTTTTGTGTCTTTTGGTTTTATTATTGTGTTTTGTTATTTCTTATTTTTGTTTCAGTGTGTTTCAGGTTTTGTCAGTGTTCGTTATTTCAGGTGATATCTTCTATACTCTATCTTTCTACCTTTAAACATTGAGGACAATGTCTCGTTTTGGTTGGGGGGAGAGGGTAGTAGTTGATAAAAAAAAAAAAAATTGCTTTTCATTTCATAAAGCATGTGCATAATTGTTGTTACTAGGATGGCAGAGTAAAGGAGTTCTTTTGTTAAAGTGACTCTTGAGACGCATCTTAGTAACCATTCTTAACAAGGTCTATTATAATACTTCCTGAAATATTCAGGTTTACAAACTCTCGTATTATTATCACTTAATTCTGCTCATATACTTATTTAACATGTATTCTTAAACCTTAATTTACACACACACACTTTAACATATGATTGTGGGTTGCATATTGGATTATTACATTATTTATGTTCTTTTGTTAAAGGTAACAACTAAGGGAAAGGGATTGTATATAATAAAAAAAAAAAACAAAAAGAAAAAAAAAAAGAAAAAAAAATGATGATAATAAAAATGTAGATAAGTTTGGTTTCATAGCCTCCCTAACCTAAGCAATTAAGCCCGAAGGGGTGTTTTAACACCTAATACCCTAAAGTCAACTGACTTGGGAGCTATTGGCCCAACGCTTGTTACATGGGTTGAGGAGAAAAGCTTAAGGGAATCAAACATTGCACTATCTACATATCAGTATCTGCGACCCGAGTTACTAAGCTCGTAGGGGTGTCTTAACACCTAATGCCCTAAGACCAACTGGTCTGGGAGTCATTAGCTGAAAGCTCGTTACATGGGTTAAAGATGCATGATGTTTTTAAATTATATGTATATACATTTAAAAAAAAAAAAAGAAGAGAAGTAAAAAAAAAAAAAAAGAGACAAAAATAATAATCTCATCCCAAGGAAGTTAACCTTAAACATTAGAACAAAAATTTTGTTTTCTTCCAAGAAAAGCCCCCCATAATTATGTGTTGATACATTGAGCACAAAAGAAAGGTTTATTAATATCTTGTTAAGAGGTATTGAGCAGATATATAAATTTAATGCGAGTTTGTTTATCTGGATAGATTAATGGAAGTTAAATGATGAATACCTTGCTTTGTGAAATTTGTAAATTGTTTTAACGCTTTGATTACTAGGGACTAGTAATAAGCTGGTTGAGGGGTGTGATTAGTACTTAAAAGTGCATTTTTATCATGGTTTTATATCATCATTTTGCACTTGAAGTATCAATAACTCCTTAATTAAAGCATGTTTTATAATAATATATCTAATAATATAAGATACCTATAATTTGTGGTAAATGTCTATTTCTAATGCAGGTTTATCATATAAATGAAAGGATTGATTGATGACTTGAAGAACTTAAATTGCAAGGATAAAGAGATGGCCAAACTTAGAAAAGAGATGTCGGTGCAATCCAAACCGGAACACTGTTCGGTAATTGGGCCATATCTGGAGCTATAGATCTCAGATTTAGGTCCAATTTATATGGATGGAAAGGTAAGACATAGGCCTACAACTTTCATATGGAGCCCAAGATCTAAAAAGGCCATTATCAAGTCCAAATTGTAGCAACAACAAAGAAGCCCGAATCTGTCTTCTAGCCCGAGCACTGTTCGGTATTTTGGCCATATCTGGAGTTCTAGAAGTCCAAATGAGCTAAATTGTTTACACAAGAAAGCTGAGACAATTGCCTACAACTTTCATGTTTTCACCTGGCTCCCGTTTTGACGTTATCAATGACGTTTTGGGCAGACAAGAGAAGATAAGGATTGTCACCAAGTCAAAAGTTGGCCACCCACTTATCAATTAGTCATCAAATCAATAGTTCCCAATTTTGGCCTATAAAAGGAGGCATTTCCATGCATTTAGGCATCTTGGTTTCCAGATCAAGATCATTCTCTTCCTTTCTCTCTTTGTATTTTTTGTAATGTTTATGTTTTGCTTTCATTAATATTAAGTTTATGCCTTTCATTTCCTTTCTTTTACTTAGTTAGCTTTTATGTTCTTATTTTGTTTTTCTATTTTGCTTTCTTTCATTATGTCTAGCTAAGTTAATTATGTCAAGGTGAAAAGGTTACACTAATGGTGTGAGAATAAGTATAATGTAAACTTAATATGGACTTTAATGTTTGGTACTAACATGTTTTATATTTGTTATCTTGCTCACTCTTTAATACTTTGCTTGTTAAATGACTAATCTTGATTTATGTTGTATAACACTTGGTACAACAAATGCTTGGCACTTTCATAGCCCATAATGTATGGTATAACCGACACCTGAGCTATGAAAGGAACTTGATTTGTTGTTAACATAAGTTATAATCATGAATGCTTGACGAGATTTACAAGTATTAGCATTAATTGAATAAGATGACTAATGTAATCATGTTAACAATATATAATCTGATTGGAACCTCCTTTGTGTGTGGTTTCCAATTCAATAATAAGAGTTTATACTATACTTGTTTGATATACCATTAGTGGAACCTTTAACCTTGACATTTGTTATTATCATTGTTTAATTGTTACATTAATATTTCATCTCAAAGTTCTCATCATCATCATCATCTTCTTCTTCTTCTCTTTTTATTATTATTATTATTATTATTATTATTATTATTATTATTATTATTATTATTATTACTACTACTACTACTACTACTACTACTACTACTACTACTACTACTACTACTACTACTACTCGTAGTATTATTATTACTGTTATTATTCTTATTATTATTGTTATTATTATTATTATTATTGTTATCGTTATTACTAATGTTTATAATTATTGTTTATAATTTGTACAATTAACCTCCCTGTGGTTCGATCCCGGTCTTGCCGGGTTATTTATTACTTCGACACTCCTGCACTTGGGAGAAGACATCAATCTTTTAGTCGTGTCAACTTCCTTGGGTTGGGATTATTATTTTTGTCTTTTTTTTAAATCTATATACATATAATTTAAAAACATCATACATCTTTAACCCATGTAACGAGCTTTCAGCTAATGACTCCCAGACCAGTTGATCTTAGGGCATTAAGTGTTAAGACACCCCTACGAGCTTAGTAACTCGGGTCGCAGATACTGATATGTAGATAGTGCAATGTTTGATTCCTTTAAGCTTTTCTCCTCAACCCATGTAACAAGCGTTGGGCCAATAGCTCCCAAGTCAGTTGACTTTAGGGTATTAGGTGTTAAAACACCCCTTCGAGCTTAATTGCTTAGGTTAGGGAGGCTACGAAACCAAACTTATCTACATTTTTATTATCATCATTTTTTTTTCTTTTTGTTTTCTTTTTTTTGTTTTTATTTTTTCATGTTTTTGTTTTTTTAATTATATACAATCCCTTTCCCTTAGTTGTTACCTTTAACAAAAGAACATAAATAATGTAATAATCCAATATGCAACCCACAATCATATGTTGAAGTGTGTGTGTGTAAATTAAGGTTTAAGAATACATGTTAAATAAGTATATGAGCAGAATTAAGCGGTAATAATACGAGAGTTTGGAAACCTGAATATTTCAGGAGGTATTATAATAGACCTTGTTAAGAATGGTTACTAAGATGCGTCTCAAGAGTCACTTTAACAAAAGAACTCCTTTACTCTGCCATCCTAGTAACAACAATTATGCACATGCTTTATGAAATGAAAAATAATTTTTTTTTTATCAACTACTACCCTCTCCCCCCAACCAAAACGAGACATTGTCCTCAATGTTCTAAGGTAGAAAGATAGAGTATAGAAGATATCACCTGAAATAACGAACACTGACAAAACCTGAAACACTGAAACAAAAATAAGAAATAACAAAACACAATAATAAAACCAAAAGAAAAAAAAATTCACAAATGAAGGCTCAAATCCAATCTAAGCTTTTTACGGCTTTCCTTAGATGACCAATTTATGCGACTCATGGAAGGATCAATCACAGGAATGAAAGATTGTAGTTGGTCAATCAATTGTTCAGCAGTAGAAGCAGAGATTATGATTTGTCGTGCAGAAGATGTTAGAAATTCCTGTTCCACAGCATGATCAAGAAAAGACAACAACTTATCATAATAACCATTAACATTTAACAAACCTATGGGTTTATGGTGAATGTGCAATTGAGCCCAAGAGGAAATATGAAAGATCTCTTCCAATGTGCCTAGACCACCTGGTAAAGCAATGAAAGCATCAGCATGGTTAAACATTGCATTCATTCGAGCCGACATTGTGGAGACCTGAAGTTCCTCTCCAATTGTTTTTCCAATGATGTCCCCTTGTGCCAAAGCTTCAGGGACGACCCCCAAAACTTGACTACCTCCTAAAAATGCAGCTATTGACACACCTCCCATTAACCCAAGACTGCCTCCCCCATACACTAAATGAATCTTTCTCTCAGCTAGCACCTGACCAAGATGATTTGCTGATTCTAAAAACTCTTTTTCTTTCCCAGGACTAGATCCACCGAAAAAACAAATATTTCTTATTTGATGACTTGAGGAACTTGCCATTTCTACACACTTCTGTATTTGTTGAATGTATGGGTTGAGTAGAAATGAAAGGAAGGAAAATAGGGTTTTATAGATGAGAAAGTAGAAAGGCAATCATAACATCTATATGTAGGCCAGCTAGAGTCTCACACACTCTCTCTCTCTTTTTATTTATTTATTTATTTACTTTTGAAAAAAACATGTGTATGTACAGGTAGTTGTGATTGTGGCTCACATCTTCCCTTGGTTTTACGTCCAAGAACGGCTTAAACGCCCTCTATGGGTCGGGGATAGGCTTCCCATCCAGTTTTCTTAAAAACTGGCAAACAAGGTCTTTTTTAGTCAGATTCCCAAGACTAAGTCGATCATGTTCTTTATGAAATAGTGGCCATAAATCATGAATTGCATGATGCACATCTCCACTAGGATGCGTCTCAAGAGTCAATAGAAGATTATCTAAAGACTCCTTACTCAGGCCATCCTTAATGAATTGTATTTTATCTTCACGGTTTATAGATACCATTCCTAAAGAACGACATTGTGTATTACAAGTCCATCTAGCACATCGATGACAGACATCCAGTCGTTTTGCACGACGTTTCTTTGCAAAAGTGCTTTTACCTGTTCCAGGCATGTGTGAAATGAAGGAGTTAGAGAACTCACCTGATAATCGGACCTTTGCTTCAATCAACCAGCGAATATCTTCAGGAATTCCATGATTCATTAACAATCTCAATCTTGCATATCTAGCACGGTAAATTTTTGTAATCGCATTCTGAGGCAGAGCGGGAAAATACTTTTTCCATTTTTCAAGATTAATGTCCATTTTCAAATGAGAATTGAAAGAGAGATTCAAAGAATTACACAGATATATACATAGATATCAGTTATTATGAAAAACTGAAAGAACCGACTTAAGTCACGGAGTATCGTTATCCGCCATTTGACCGGGGTGAAAGAAACTTGCAAAAATCACTCAAAAAGAAACAAAAATAAAATAAAATAAAATAAAATAAAATCAATCTTTATATACAGGATCACCCAATTCAATAGAGTTATGTTCAACTAAAAAATTGTCAAAGTAAACTTTCAGACGATGTCCATTTACCTTGAAAACATTGCCATTCTTTGGATTCTCGATGTCATAGGCCTCATATGGATACACATGTTTCACAATAAAAGGACCGCTCCATCTTGATCTTAATTTTCCAGGAAATAAATGTAGTCGAGAATTATAAAGCAAGACTTTTTGACCAACATTGAAGGTTTTTCTCAGTATTTTCTTGTCATGAAACTCTTTAATTCTTGCTTTATGAATTCTTGAATTTTCATATGCATCATTTCTTATTTCCTCAAGCTCATTTATTTGTAATTTTCGCAGTTGACTAGCATCATCCAGATTTGAATTGAAAGCTTTAATAGCCCAATAAGCTTTATGTTCAAGTTCCACAAGCAAGTGACAAGGTTTTCCATAGACTAGTCTATAAGGTGACATACCTAATGATGTTTTATAAGCAGTTCGATAAGCCCAAAGTGCATCATTAAGTCTTAAAGACCAGTCTTTCCTATTAGGGTTCACTGTTTTCTCCAAAATATGTTTGATCTCCCTATTAGCAAGCTCTACTTGTCCACTTGTTTGAGGGTGATAAGGGGTGGCAACTTTGTGTGTGATTCCATATTTCTTCATTAAAGACTCAAATGGCTTGTTGCAGAAATGTGTTCCACCATCACTTATTATGGCTCGAGGGACTCCAAATCGACTCAAAATATTTTCTTTTAAAAACTTTATCACTGTTTTGTGATCATTGTTTCGACTTGGAATTGCCTCTATCCATTTTGAAACATAATCTACTGCGACTAATATGTATAAGAAACCAAATGATGGAGGGAATGGGCCCATGAAATCTATACCCCAACAGTCAAAGATCTCAATGACAATAATAGGGTTTAAAGGCATCATGTGACGTTTTGAAATAGATCCCAACTTTTGACAATTTTCACAAGACTTGCAGAATGCATGTGAGTCTTTGAACATGGTGGGCCAGTAAAATCCACTTTGTAAGATTTTTGCAGTTGTCTTTCTTGATGAGAAATGGCCCCCACATGCTTTAGAATGACAAAATTTAATGACACTACTTACCTCATTGTCAGGAATGCATCTTCGAAATATTTGATCAGAACAATATTTGAATAAATAAGGATCATCCCAATAAAAGTTCTTCACTTCGTTCAAGAACTTTCTTTTATCTTGGGTACTCCAATGAGCTGGCAGTTGTCCTGAAACAAGAAAATTAACAATATTAGCAAACCAAGGCATTGTAGAGACAGAAAGTAAAGATTCATCGGGAAAGTAGTCATCGATTGGTGTGATGTCAGTTTTCGAATCTGTTGTCAATCTTGACAAGTGATCTGCGACAACATTTTCGCTGCCTTTCTTATCTTTGATTGTGATATCAAATTCTTGAGGTAATAAAATCCACCGCACCAATCTAGCCTTGGAATCTTTCTTAGAAAGAAGATATTTCAATGCTGCATGATCACTAAAAACAACAACACGTGAGCCAACAAGATAAGATCTGAATTTTTCACATGCAAATACTACTGCAAGTAATTCTTTTTCAGTGGTGGTATAATTCATTTGAGCACTATTTAAAGTTTTACTTGCATAGTAAATTACATAAGGTTTCTTATCTTTTCTTTGTCCCAAAACAGCACCTACGGCATAATCACTAGCATCACACATTATTTCAAAAGGTAATGACCAATCGGGAGGTTGAATGATAGGAGCACAAGTAAGCAAATTTTTAAGTTTAACAAAGGCTTCTTCACAATGTTCAGTCCATTCAAAAATAGTATCCTTTGTTAGAAGGTTACTTAAAGGCTTAGATATTACACTAAAATCTTTGATGAACCTTCTATAAAAACCAGCATGTCCCAAGAATGATCTAACATCTTTAAGAGATTTTGGTGTTGGCAAGTTTGTAATTAACTCGATTTTAGATTTGTCAACCTCAATTCCTTTTGATGAAACAATGTGACCAAGTACAATGCCGTTTGTTACCATAAAATGATATTTTTCCCAATTCAGCACAAGATTCTTCTCTTCACACCTGGTTAAAACCTTTCCTAAATTAGTCAAACAATCATCAAATGAATTGCCAAAAACAGAAAAATCATCCATGAAAATCTCAAGAAAATGTTCAACCATATCGCTAAATATACTAAGCATGCATCTTTGAAATGTGGCTGGTGCATTACATAATCCAAAAGGCATCCTTCGATATGCAAAAGTACCAAATGGACATGTGAAAGTAGTTTTTTCTTGATCTTCCAATGCAATTTCAATTTGGTTGTAACCCGAATAGCCATCTAGGAAACAATAAAATTCATGACCTGCAACTCTTTCTAGGATTTGATCCATGAAAGGTAAAGGAAAATGATCTTTTCTAGTCATTGAATTAAGTTTCCTATAGTCAATGCACATGCGCCAACCAGTAACAGTTCTAGTGGGAATTAACTCATTGTTCTCATTTGTTATCACAATGACTCCAGACTTCTTAGGTACAACTTGGGTAGGACTTACCCATTTGTTGTCAGAAATAGGATAAATGATTTCATTATCTAGAAGCTTAATGACTTCATTTTTCACTACTTCTTTCATATTAGGATTTAGCCTTCGTTGCATTTCTCTAGAGGGTTTAGCATTTTCCTCTAAATAAATTCTGTGTGTACAAATCAAAGGACTAATTCCTTTTATATCAGCTATGGTCCATCCTAATGCATTTTTATGCATTTTCAGAGTTTGTAATAACTTACCTTCTTGATGTGCATTAAGTTTGGAAGAGATTATTACCGGAAAAGTTTCATTTTCTCCCAAAAATGAGTATTTGAGATTGGATGGCAACGACTTCAAATCAGGTTTTGGTGGTTGAACACTTGAAGGTATGGACTTAATTGGTCGTGGTGGCAATTCCTCAATTTGTGGCCTCCATTTACTTGTCTTTGATTCTTCCTGAAAATAAATCATTTCCAAATCATCAGATTCATCAATCTCAATTTCATTGGAAGTGGTTGGAAATTGATCATGAATTAATTTTTCAGTAAAGTCCACTTCCTGTAAATCATTATCATCTCTAGGTTGCTTGCAAATGTTGAAAATATTCATCTCCAATATCATGTTTCCAAATGATAGCTTCATCAGTCCATTCCTACAATTAATCAATGCATTAGAAGTTGCAAGAAATGGACGTCCTAAAATAACAGGAAATGAATTACATTCTTCAACAGGTTGTGTGTCCAAGACAATAAAATCCACAGGATAAATGAATTTATCAACTTGTACTAACACATCTTCAATTATTCCTCTAGGCACTTTTATAGATCTATCGGCAAGTAAAAGAGTTATAGAAGTTGGTTTTAACTCACCTAGATTGAGACTCTGAAAAACTGAATATGGAAGTAAATTCACACTAGCACCAAGATCAAGTAAGGCTCTTTCAATTTTATGCTCTCCAATAAAGCAAGAAATTGTAGGACAACCAGGGTCTTTATATTTCAAAGCATTATTGTTTTGAAGAATAGCACTTACTTGTTCGGCTAGAAAGGCTTTCTTTTTCACATTCAGTTTCCTCTTCACAGTGCATAGATCTTTCAAAAATTTAGCATAGGAAGGAACCTGTTTAATAGCATCCAACAATGGTATATTGATCCTTACCTGTTTGAAAATTTCATAAATTTCAGAGTTGTGATTGATTTTCCTTTGTTTGGTCATGGCTTGAGGAAATGGAAGTGCTGGCGGTGAATCAGTCGTTTCTTTGCAATTTTCAGATTCATCCCCTTCCTTACCCTCAGAGATTGACTCATCATCTTTCTCATAAGGTTCAAGAGAGGGTTTTTCAATAACCTTACCACTGCGCAGAGTAGTGACTGATTTGACTTGATCCATGTGTTGGCTTCCGGAACTACTTGCATTTGCATTGTATTGCCCTTTGGGATTTTGTTGTGTTTGAGATGGAAACTTACCTTTCTCTTGGAAACTGAGAGTAGATGTTAATTTAGCAAGAGTATCTTTAAAATCTGTCATGTTTTGAGCAAGTTGAGTATTGATTGTCTCTTGCTTTTCAATGAATGCATGCAATGTTTCCTCAAGATTTCTTCTAGGAGGTGGAGCATAAGGAGGTGCATATCCATGAGAATTTTGGAAATTATGGTGTGCTTGAAATGGTGGTTGTGAAGTTTGTGCATTGTTGTTCTCACTCTTCCAACTGAAATTTGGGTGATTCCTCCAACCAGGGTTGTATGTTTGGGAGTATGGGTTATGGTTGGCCCTTTGAAAACTGTTTAAAGCATGGGTTTGTTCATGGAGACATTCTTTAAAAGAAGGCAAGGTTGGACAATCGTTGGTTGAGTGTTCATTTGTTTCACAGATTTGACACACAATGTTTTTCAACAGATTTTAATTGACCACTCTTTTTCAATTCTAGTGCCTCAACTTTTCTAGCTAAAGATGCAAATTTGGCTTGAAGGTCATGATCTTCCCTAAGGTTGTACATACCTCCACTAGATGTATGAGGTTGAGTTTTACTCGGTGCCTCATAAGTACCCGCGGTGTCCCAATTTTGAGCATTTTCAGCTAACAAGTCTAAGTACTCCATTGCTTCATCAGGGTCTTTATCTTCAAAAGTTCCATTGCACATCAATTCAACCATTTGCCTATCTTTAGGTGTTAACCCTTCATAGAAATGTGAAACCAATCTCCATGTTTCAAAACCATGATGAGGGCAAGTACTAAGCAAGTCTCGATACCTATCCCAACGTTTGTAAAATGTTTCTCCTGGTTTTTGAGAGAAAGTGGTGATTTGTCTCTTGAAAGAGTTTGTTCTATGAGATGGGAAAAACTTCTTTAAAAATTGTTGTTGCATTTCATCCCAAGCACGAATGGATCCTGGTCTCAAATTTTGTAGCCATGTTTTAGCTTTATCTTTTAATGAAAAAGGAAAAAGCTTTAATCTGATGGTGTTCATGCTACAATTTAAATTATTATATGTGTTGCACACCTCCTCAAATTCCTTTAAATGCAAGTATGGATTTTCCAATTCTAAGCCATGAAAAGAAGGTAAAAGTTGAATAATGCCTGGTTTAAAATTAAAATGAGATGCATCAGGAGCAAAAACTATGTATGACGGTGCACTTGTTCTTGTGGGATTCATGTGGTCTCTAAGTGTTCTAGCACGGTTATTCTCATTATTCTCATTATGAAGTGATTGATTATCTTCTTCGGCCATATTTTCTGGAAATGATGAGGATATCTTACAAAGTCTACCACTTGATGTACGTGACCACACTCTCATGCACGTGTAGGAAAAGAATAAAAGAAAACAGAAAACAAAAGAAGAAGAAACAAGAGAAAAGAAATAAAGTTATATACAAGAAAAGTGAAAAGAGAAAATAAAATAACTACTATAATTTATATAAGAACTTACCTCCCCGGCAACGGCGCCAAGAACTTGACACGACTAAAAGATTGATGTCTTCTCCCAAGTGCAGGAGTGTCGAAGTAATAAATAACCCGGCAAGACCGGGGTCGAACCACAGGGAGGTTAATTGTACAAATTATAAACAACAATTATAAAACAACAATAACAACAACAACAATAGTAATAATAATAATAATAATAATAATAGTAGTAGTAGTAGTAGTAGTAGTAGTAGTAGTAGTACTAATAATAATAATAATAATAATAATAATAATAATAATAATGTAAGGATTAAGCAATAATAATAACAAATGTCAAGGTTAGAGATTCCACTAATGGTATATCAAACAAGTATAGTATAAACTCTTATTATTGAATTGGAAACCACACACAAAGGAGGTTCCAATCAGATTATATATTGTTAACATGATTACATTAGTCATCTTATTCAATTAATGCTAATACTTGTAAATCTCGTCAAGCATTCATGATTATAACTTATGTTAACAACAAATCAAGTTCCTTTCATAGCTCAGGTGTCGGTTATACCATACATTATGGGCTATGAAAGTGCCAAGCATTTGTTGTACCAAGTGTTATACAACATAAATCAAGATTAGTCATTTAACAAGCAAAGTATTAAAGAGTGAACAAGATAACAAATATAAAACATGTTAGTATCAAACATTAAAGTCCATATTAAGTTTACATTATACTTATTCTTACACCATTAGTGTAACCTTTTCACCTTGACATAATTAACTTAGCTAGACATAATGAAAGAAAGCAAAATAGATAAACAAAATAAGAACATAAAAGTTAACTAAGTAAAGGAAAGGAAATGAAAGGCATAAACTTAATATTAATGAAAGCAAAGCATAAACATTACAAAAAATACAAAGAGAGAAAGGAAGAGCATGATCTTGATCTGGAAACCAAGATGCCTAAATGCATGGCAAATGCCTCCTTTTATAGGCCAAAATTGGGAACTATTGATTTGATGACTAATTGATAAGTGGGTGGCCAACTTTTGACTTGGTGACAATCCTTATCTTCTCTTGTCTGCCCAAAACGTCATTGATAACGTCAAAACGGGAGCCAGTTGTAAACATGAAAGTTGTAGGCAATTGTCTCAGCTTTCTTGTGTAAACAATTCAGCTCATTTGAACTTCTAGAACTCCAGATATGGCCAAAATACCGAACAGTGCTCGGGCTGGAAGATAGATTCGGGCTTCTTTGTTGTTGCTACAATTTGGACTTGATAATGGCCTTTTTAGATCTTGGGCTCCATATGAAAGTTGTAGACCTATGTCTTACCTTTCCTCCAGATATGACCCAATTACCGAACAGTGTTCCGGTTTGGATTGCACCGACATCTCTTCTCTAAGTTTGACCATCTCTTTATCCTTGCAATTTAAGTTCTTCAAGTCATCAATCAATCCTTTCATTTATGTGATAGGCCTGCATTAAAAATAGACATTTACCCCAAATTATAGGTATCTTATATTATTAGATACATTATTATAAAACATATTTTAGTTAAGGAGTTATTGATACTTCAAGTGCAAAATGATGATATAAAACCATGATAAAAATGCACTTTTAAGTACTAATCATTTGTGTTTCATTTTTTCCATTTATTTTGATTGTTAGTCTAGAGTTTTGTTTTTTGAATTTATTGTTTTGTTGTGTTGGCATAATTATTGAATAATGTTTTGAATTGTAATTGTTAATGTTGAATTTACCTTAGTATTAGTAATTGAATATTTTGAAATAATTGTTAATTTTACTCTATTATTGCATGATTTATGTTTAATTTTTTCCATTAATTTTAATTGTTAGTCTAGAGTTATTTATTTATTTATTGAATATATTTTATTGTTGTATTGGCATAATTGTTGAATAATTTGTTCAATTGTAATTCTTAATATTGAATTTACCTTAGGATTAGTAATTGAATATGTTGGAATAATTAGTATAGATTGGGTCAATTGGTTGTTATTATTGTTAATATATGTAGGTTTGTGGATTTAGGTAGTATCCAGTATAGAAGAGGTGTAGTCAAATTATTTTTTTTACATTTGAAATTAATTATATAATTATTTGTATAAAATTATGTAGATGCGTAGAATGAAAATCAGAGCTGGTCGCAGTCGCTCACGTATGGTCGTAGTTAGTTCGTCTAGCAGCGAGGATGGTATTTCCTTAGGTGCCTCTCCTACACCACCTATACCGTCAACCGATGCTGCCTCTTCCAATGCTAGTTCACAACGCAGAGGCGGTGTGCCTTCACAACGAATCAATTTACCCATAAGTACGAGGCATAGTGGAAGGACAATCTTTCAATATAAGTTTGTTAAGGGTTTAGTTTTAAAAAAATAAATTACAACATAATTTATGAAGTAATCACTATTGAATTTATTTCATTTATTTTCAGGTTCATAAACATTGAGGCCGCTTAAGTAATATCATCGGCGTTTAGTTTCAATGGAGTCAGATATCCAAGCATTCTCAATGGATACCTTAAATCAATGTATGGTTTGATAGATTTGAGGTTGATCTTAATTTATAATTTTTAGCTTATTTCTAATAAATTATTAATATAATTGTAAATAAATTATTATTTTTATTTTAAAATTAATTATTTATACACAGAATAAATTCTGCTGGGACAGTAAGCATAACACTATTGCAAGGAGGGCGTGGGAAAATCACGCAGTAACTAGGTAACATCGAAAACAATACAAGATTTTTTTTAGAAAAAAATTTATATTTCAAAATGTAATTTTTGGTTGTGTGAAATAGGTTGCGTGATTTTCGGTATGATGCATAAAAAAGGGCAAAAAAAATCACGAGAGATAGGGGTTTCCAAGGTTGAAATGATGTTATGGTTTGGAGGGATTTCAAACCGATATACATCCCTGAAGATATATGGCCACAATATCTTGAGCACATGACATCTGAGCAGTTCACACAACACTTACAGTCCGGTGCTGGCAACTGAAATCAGCCAATTCATAACTCGGTGACAATGCATACTAGCGGCTCTATTTTGTATGCCGCACATGCGAAACAGATGGTAAGATTAATTTAAATGAAATATATCACTAAATTAAGTTGTTAATAAATCTTTTTTCATTATAGGCTGCGTCTCTTGAACGTGAGCCGAGTCCGATGGAGCTGTTTGTAAAGACGCATATGCGAAGTCAAGACTGCCAAAAGGAGATGCAATAGTTCATTGATAATCGTGCTCAACATTTCATTGTATGTTTGTTCAACTATTTTATTTTGTAAGTTATTATGTTTATGGAATTGAATATGATGATTTTTTTTAGGAGACCTATAATAATCAGTTGAGGGAGAGATACGAGGACGATATTTTGACCCATCTGGAATTTGATTTGAATTTGTGGATGGAGATTGGATCGTCAGGTGGACCCGAGAAAAATCGGGTTTATGGGCTCTCTAACACTACAGTCGACAACTTATAGTCGGGCTGTAGTGTTTCAACCATTGGGAGCTCCCAATCAATATCGAGCTCTCAATCTAAGGAGTTTGTGGCCTTGTAGCAACACATAACTCAACTCACCGAAAAATATGACCACCTATCAGCGGAGTACGCACAACTCAAAGCGTCTTATGCACAACAAAGAGCGAAGTCTAAATAACTCAAAGCATCTCAAGCACAACAAAGAGCAGAGTATGAACAACAACAAATGACTTATGAACAGCTTCGTAAAATGGTCATGAAGATGGCAACACAGAGTGGAACATGTGTGCCTAATCCTTTTTGGCTGTATAACCACCAGCCTCTTCCTCAAGAACATCTTCCTCCTCCAGCTCCACCTTTATATTAATTTGTAATAAACATTATTTACCTTTAAAATTTCATTTAATATTTTTTTAAAACATATTATTTGTAATGAATATTATTTAACTTTGATTTTTGATTTTTGATGTTTAATATGAATTTTATTTGCATAATTGGTTTATATTACCATTAATTTATATAATTTTATATTATATATTCTAAATAATTTTTTAAAAACAAATGTAGGAAAAAAGTATTAGAAAGGCTTTTACTAACGGCATGAATCCATCGGCATTTGACTGTCACATTCACCGACGTATTTACATATGGATATATTCAGTCGGTATTTCATAAACTCATCGACGGATTCATTCCATCGGTATATGACAGTAATTGCCACAATTACCGATGAATTTATAGATGGATATATTTGGTCGGTATTTCAAAACACTCACCGATACATTCACCGATGAATTGGTTCTATCGATTAAACATGATATCACTGACGGAGTAAAATCCGTCGATATATTTCAAGTGGGAAACTTTGGCGCGCAAATTCCTTCTGTAAAACCATCAGTAATTTTTTTTTTGTGTTTCCGACTAATATGGTGATGGAATGTGGAATTACCGACGAGAGGAAAGCCAACGAACGTAATCCGTAAGTGAAGATGTCGGTAAATAAATCACCGACGAACTGGTAATCATACACCGAAAGAATATTTCCGTCGGTAAAACTGTGAAATCTTGTAGTGTAAGAGTCCTGGCTAGCACAACTTTAAAAAAAATATCAAATATATTTCATGTTTATAATTGAACCACTTTAACTATAATTTTAGTTAACTTGTGTTGATATCCATTAATATGTATAATCAATATCTTTTTATGCAATGATAGAGGATGGATGAACTTATTCAGGGACAAAGTCAAGAATATCACAAGACTTGAAAAAACATCATGAAATATTTTATAAATTTGGGAGGCTGTAGTAATTAGTTTCAAGAGTTTACAACCAACAAATGCCTGAACTTTAGGGACTTGAGTGATTTTTTGAAAATCCTGAGACACCATGGCCTCATCGACCACTGCTTATCGACCGACAGAGATGGTGCGCCGGTGGATGACTCCTTCAAATTTAGCTGTTTAAGAACTTGTCTTCTATTATAATCAAAGAGTCGGTATGGCTATGTTTAAGTTTGTTTTCCACTTCCTTATAATTTTATCCCGGTTAATGAAATGTAATTTTTATTTTTAACCACGCCAATAAATAAGTTTTGCACTTAGGTTACGAGAAATTGCTTTTACATATTTTTGCTATGCTTTTTTTATGCTTTTTATTGAGTTGTATTTTATTATTGTTAAATTTATTACCCAGACCAAAATAACATCACCCTCATTTTAACTAATAAAAATGAATAGTGTTTTTTTGAAGATTTTTTAATTTTAGATTAATTTTTATATATATTTTTAAATTATTTTAATACATTAATAAAAAAATAAAAAATAATATATTTTTAAATAAAAATATTTAAAAACAAATATCTACCGCACTTAAAAATAGGTTATAGCTTTTAATGTTTTCACTGCAGCGCTTGCGATAACTAGTCGCCATCATGTCCTTCTTCCAGTCTAATATAGCATGTGAAGAAAATGCGGTACGCATTCTCGTGCACCACTAACGTCGCTGTCAGCCTGCCTCCACTGGTGACCGTAATTGGTATGGTTATCCTCTACACAGACACTTGCCATGCGACGACAGTTTTTTTTCTAAATGCCAAAAAAGAAATATGGATTGGATTGTCGTCTAGGCATTTAAAGGCGGGATAACGAATATCCAATTGCGTATATAATCCAAAATCTTGTCGTGATAGCTGGGTTCTTACCAGACTATTAACGGCTAAAAGTCTTCCATTTATTATTGTTTAATTTGAAAGTGCTGCTCTTCTGTGAGTTTTTCTGTGAACTGTTTCTAGTTACTTGTTTATGTTTAATCTATGATTTTTGTCGCTTGGTTCGGTAAGAAAACATGAAAAGGGGAAAAATCACTAATTTCATAAATGTGGCAATTATTAGTCTTTTCATGAGAGACAATTAAATCTATATTTCAAAGAAAGGATTTGAATCTTTGTTGATTTTTTATATTATTTTAAATCATTTCATTTGAATGTGCTTATATAAAATAAATATAAAAATATTATTTTAATACATTAAAAAAATCATTGCTGCAATTGGTTTATTATTTATATTTTATATTATTTACTTTTGTATTATTATATTTGTCGTGTCATAATTGATTAAGTGATTAAGATTCATGAAACCTATCCTATATCAAAGAAAAAAAAAGAAGAGGACGAGGAAGTTGCCTGATGATGACACCACGTCATGATCAAACCGGCTCGATGCAAGTGATGAAAGAAAACTGCCCCGCTCGACACATGATAACTACTGGTGCACCGTGGACAGATTGGTGCGTTGGCTGAAATCAAACACGGTACGAACTGAGAAAGTTCAAACTGAAATTTGATTTAAGTGTTTGATGAGTTCCGTGAATTGATTGACCATCGCCTAGTGGACCATGCTTTCATTGACTACTCCCACTTCAGTTTTACCAACCACATGTTTGTCGTTTCTCAAAAAAAAATTATTTTTTATTTTAAATTAATATTTTCATACTATTTTAATCAATGTAAAATATAAATTTTAAAAAATAAAAAATATTATATTAATATATTTTTAAATAAAAATATTTTAAAAAATAACTACCATCATATTATTACCTATAACATGCTAAAACCACGTTGATGGTGGATTTTTCAAACAATTGAGTTACCTCAAATCTTTAATTATTTGAGTGCTAATGAATTTCATATTCAAAACAATATGTTTTAATTATATACCAAGTTAATAATCCAGGGGAGGGTGTGCTTAAAGATAAAATTTAAAAATTTTATAGTTATCCAAAATTATTTTTTTATTTTTTTATGATATAAAAAATCTTATATCAACCAATATATATTAATATATATTGAGAATGTAGCACATCACAAAGTTTTTTCTATGAAATCCAATCTTAACTATTTAATTCAACATGGTATTAAAACTTTAATGGTAAAACAATTATAAATTTAAATTTTATTATTAAATTCTCTTTTTAATTAAAATAAATAGTATAAGATAGCAATGAATATGTATACATTTTAAATTTATAAAATTTTATTTAATAATTTTAAGATTTAAGTTGTTATAATTATTTAATATAATATCAAAAGTTTCAGAAAAAAATTTAACGAGCCAATAAGAGTTTTAAAATCTAAATTATCTTTTAAATGCAAAAGTACAAACTATTAGTGAGGGAAATGCTGGAGATACAATCTTATGTATAAAGGATGAAGAACGATTAACTTACAACAATCCTTGGCTCTTTAATTTAACCTATCACAATCGACATATGAAATAATTTTTCAATTGTAAGAAAATAAAGGCAAAATAAAATGGGTGTCCCTCTCCCTTTCGAACACGTAATGTGTCGACCAAGAAAATAAAGTCAATCAGGTAGATTCATTCAATCAGGCTCCAATCACGTAACTGGTTTTATTTAGTCAAAAAAATAGGTCTACAACACACACAAAAGAGCAACACGCATCCTATTTTAGAATGACCAAGAATTAGGTGAGTGCTTGTTTTTCATGTCTTAAAATTATTTTTCATATGTTTTATTTTTAATATATCAATATTAATAATTAAAAAATATTATTTTCATATATTTTTAATTAAAAAATACTTTTAAAAAAAATTTCCTGCTGCAATAATATATATCCACGATTAAAATATATGCTAAACTATCTATCTTCTCAAGATTTCAATAGTATTTGATACTGTATTAATAATTATTTTATATTTGAAAATATATAAAATAATATATTTTTTATTTTTTTTTAAAATTATTTTTAATATTAACATATCAAAATAATTTAAAAACATAAAAAATAAAATAAAATAATTTTTTTTTATAAAAACACAATTCCAGCAAGAAAACAAACATTATCCTCACAATTTAAACGGTTGCTATCGTTGTTATTTTCCCTACTATACAAGATTTGCTTTACAGCTAGATTGATGTTTACGTGGCTGGAGTTTTTTTTTTAGTTTATTTTTTAAATTATTCTTAATTATTTGAATCTTTTATGAATAAAAAAATATTATTTTAATTTATTTATAAATAAATAAAATTTAAAATATAATTTTTACCATCCTCATACACAAATACATAAACAAAAACATAAAAAACCATGGAAATTGTTGATAATACTTACAGTTTACTTATTTTTTTGTATTTTAATTTTTTAATTTTTTTGTTTTAAATTAATTATTTTTAAATTATTTTAATATACTAATATCAAAAATAATTTTTTAAAATTTAAAAAATATATTTTTTAAAAATATCTGCATTAATACTATTTGAACCTGTTTCGCAGTATGATTGCGGTTGTTTTTCAAATAATTTTTATTTTGAAATACATGTTAATAATATTTTTTTAATTTTTAAAAAATTATTTTTTATATTAATATATTAAAATAATTTAAAATATAAAAAATATATTAAATTTTACTAAAAAACTTTAAATTTTTTAATATCATGTAACACCGCTTTCCAGGTGGGTAAGGCACGTTTGCGGTGCTTTGTCCATCTGCAGCGTATGCATAAATAAATATGTTGATGAGATAATTTTTATTAAAAAATTAAAAATTGTTGAAGTTATCACTACATGTGATGTGATAGTTGATATACTGGAATTGCTAATAATAACCACGTCTGCGAATCTATCAGGGCTTTCTGTTCGATACCACAGCACCAAGGAGACTGCTTAGATATTTCTTTGCAATTAGATGGAGCTAGGTTAGTTTAAGCTTAAATATTTTGCTATTTACGATTAGTGAGTTTTTTTAGTCTTTTATATCATAACAACCTGTTATTCCTAATTTACAATTTTCCAACACTAGAAGGTGCTATTAATATAATTTTTTTACTATTTTTATTCCAATCAAAATAACCTGTAGGTGACCTGTTCTATATCATTTGTATTATTTTACATTCTCCAGGTTCTTTGTTAGGTCATTAATCAAAGATCCTGATACCATATTAAATGAAAGTAGTTGGGTTTAGCTTCTATCCCAAAACTTAAATCTTATTGTGGTCCTTCATTTTCAAAATTATATGTTAATATTCTATTTTATGTAATGAAAATGAGATTTGTTTTCTTAACCTACCTGTTTGCACAAAAAAAATATATAAATTTTTTTATTAAAAAGCTTGGATTTTCTAAAGTTTCAATAACATATTATATTTGTTTCTGCTCAAAACATTTAAATCTTACAATGGTGTTATTTACGATTGATCTCAACATTACTTGTCATATTTTGTAGTGAATAATTAGTATTTTTACTTCATGGATATTTAGAGTACTATAAAAAAAATAAAATTAAAAATATCAATATAATTTTTTTGTATGTATATTATAATGATTTTTATTAGCAGAAAATTACCTAATTACATGTCAAGTTAATTGTAAATTAAGTGGTTGGGTCATGTACTTCATTTGATTTAAGAATGTGTATACATTTATGATATAAGTGATACCACATAAATAATCATGTTCAAATTAAACTAAGCTTATTGTAAAGTTCATTATGTAGTCATATGATATTCAAAATGAGTTGGAGCACTTTTAAACATTTTCATTGGAGTTCTTGTTACCATAATATATCCTAAAACTTTCATTCTAGGTGTTTATACAAATAAAGTGCCCTACTCAATTTTATTCTTGTTACTTTACTATTTATGATCACTTTATCATGTCATTAAGATCTAAAAAAAAAATTAACTATAATATTATGCAGGAGGCATGAAAATGTTATTATACATGCTTTATAGTTAGTGTGTAATTAAATATCACACAAACTTTATTTAAGTAAATCATATATATATATATATATATATATATATATATATATATATATATATATTTAAAAAGCATATTTTATCTTTAAAATTTATTTAAGTTTGACTAATAAGTCTAGAATAAAGATAAAGACTTTAAAATAAAAATACTTTTCTTAGTTAATTATAAAGTAATTATAGTTATAAGGATTTATGTTGCAAGTATTTTTTTTAAATATTCATGTTCAATTATTTATTAATTCTTTATTAAGTATATTAATTAGAGTTATTGAGTCTGATTCATATTATGTTTTTTTTCTTTATAAAAAGAAACAAATGTTTTAATAAGTTAAATAATTAGGAATTAATAGAACTAATATAGGTAAATACTTGTTAGATGATAAATATAATAAACTGACCCACTTAGAAATCTCATAAGGGAAGATTATCCATATCTATGAAAAGATTCATACTTAAGTTGCGTGAATAATCTTTAGACTCAAGATTACTAATTTATTTATGAAAATACTATATTTTGATCATGACTACAAGTTTCCTTAATCAAAGCTAAAAAAAATATGCATATATTGTGTAAAATATAAACTATGTGAAGATATTTAAATGATTAAGAGAGGACTCATTATCCTAGGTAAATTAGAAAAAAATATTCTATATATTTCTAAATAGTATTGAGTATAAAATCTTTGTATATGGTAGAATAAAAATATTTCAAATCTTATTTAAAGAATTAATGACTATAATATTAAAAATAAATATGATTTGACATAGTAAATACACTTCATGCTCAAATGTCTAAATTAAAATATTATAGATGAAAAGACAAAAGTTACATGAAAAACTAAGATATTAAATCAAATTAGGAGTGTTCACGGTTCGGTTCGGTTCGGTTCAGACCTAAAAAACCAACCGAACCGAATTATAGAATTCTTATAAAAAATTACCTGAACTGAACTAGAAACCGGTTCGGTTAAATTCAATTTAAAAAAAAAACTGGGAAAAAATTTGGTTCAGAAGATAGTTTTTTTTTTTTTTAATTGGCGTAACCCTTTTTAAATTTTAAAGTAGCCTTCTTTGAATTTGAAAGGAAACTTATATTCAACTTTTACAATGTTAAGTTAATTCACATTGCTGGCTTTGATATGAATTGGTAAATTTTTAATATGAATTAAATTCTGGATAATTAACACAACGAAAAGATTGATGTCTTCTTTCAAATGCAGGAGTGTCGAAGTAATAAATAACCCAGCAAGACCGGGGTCGAACCACAGAGAGGTTAATTGTACAAATTATAAATAACAATAACAATAACAACAATAATAATAGTAGTAACGACAATAATAATAATAATAATAATAATAATAATAATAATAATAATAATAATAATAATAATAATACTAGTAGTACTACTAATAATAATAGTAATAGTAATAGTAATAATACTAATAATAAAGAAAAAGAAGGAGAAGAAGAAGATGAGAACTTTGAGATGGAATATTAATGCAACGATTAAACAATAATAATAACAAATGTCAAGGTTAGAGGTTCCACTAATGGTATGTCAAACAAGTATAGTATAAACTCTTATTATTCAATTGGAAACCACACACAAAGGAGGTTCCAATCAGATTATAGATTGTTAACATGATTACATTAGTCATCTTATTCGATTAATGCTAATACTTGTAAATCTCGTCAAGCATTCATGATTATAACTTATGTTAACAACAAATCAAGTTTCTTTCATAGCTCAGGTGTCGGTTATACCATACATTATGGGCTATGAAAGTGCCAAGTATTTGTTGTATCAAGTGTTATATAACATAAATCAAGATTAGTAATTTAACAAGCAAAGTATTAAAGAGTGAACAAGATAACAAATATAAAACATGTTAGTATCAAACATTAAAGTCCATATTAAGTTTACATTATACTTATTCTTACACCATTAGTGTAACCTTTTCACCTTGACATAATTAACTTAACTAGACATAATGAAAGAAAGAAAAATAGATAAACAAAATAAGAACATAAAAGTTAACTAAGTAAGTGAAAGGAAATGAAAGGTATAAACTTGATATTAATGAAAGCAAAACATAAACATTACAAAAAATACAAAGAGAAAAAGGAAAAGCATGATCTTAATCTGGAAATCAAGATGCCTAAATGCATGGCAAATGCCTCCTTTTATAGTCCAAAATTGAGAACTATTGATTTGATTACTAATTGATAAGTGGGTGGCCACCTCTTGACTTGGTGACAATCCTTATCTTCTATTGTCTGCCCAAAACATTATTGATAACGTCAAAATTGGAGCCATTTGAAAACATGAAAGTTGTAGGCAATTGTCTCAGCTTTCTTGTGTAAAAACTTTAGAACAATGCTCGAGCTGGAAGACAGATTCAGGCTTCTTTGTTGTTGCTACAATTTGGAGTTGAAAATGGCCTTTTTAGATCTTGGGTTCCATATGAAAATTGTAGGCCTATGTCTTACCTTTCCATCCATATAAATTGGACCTAAATCTGAGATATATAGCTCCAGATATGATCCAATTACTAAACAGTGTTCCTATTTGTGTTGCACCGACATCTCTTTTCTATGTTTGGCCATCTCTTTATCCTTGCAATTTAAGTTCTTAAAGTCATCAATCAATCCTTTCATTTATGTGATAGGCCTGTATTTAAAATGGACATTTACCACAAATTAAAGGTATCTTATATTATTAGATATATTATTATAAAACATGCTTTAGTTAAGGAGTTATTGATACTTCAAGTGCAAAATGATGATATAGAACCATGATAAAAATATACTTTTAAGTACTAATCAATAATAATTTGAATAATAACATGAATTAAAATCCCATATAGATGCAAATTTGGTGACTTTTAATATGATTTTCAAAGTACTAAATCAATGTTGTATGCAATATGCATGATCAAATTTAAACACTGCAAATTAAAAGTTTGTTCACACTAGAAAAGTTAACATTAACAAGCGGATACATTAACAACTAGTAATAAATTATCATAAACATCCGACATAGTTTGAACTTTGAAGGAAAAAATTCCAGCAACACTAGCATCTAAAAATTCCAGCAATGGCAGCATCCAAAAATTCCACCAAGGATAGTACTATAAAAAAAACACTAGCAAATTAGCTACATATTAGAGTTCAACTATTGAAAGAATTAAGTATGCATAATTTTAAAGGGAATTAACAAGGTAAAGTAAATTAATTACCCAAAACAATTATATTTCAAGATTGCATCAAACCACCAATACTACTTACAAACAATCAGTTGAGATTTTTAAACTTTCACCAAATTCTACAAAAACATAAATTAAAATGTTAGATTAAACATATATAAATAAATAATATTATAAAATAACTATATTTACATTTGTAAGAGAAATTACCTGACTCAATCATTTTAGAATTTTCAATATAATCCATGAAGGTTCTAATGTTGATTGGAATTGGTGCTAAACTCAACCAATTCTAACAACAAACAAGTGCTTGCACTGTCGATGGAGATAAAGAGCTTCGGAATGGATCTAATATACGACCACCAGTACTGAATGCTGCTTCAGAAACAACTGTAGATACTGGGATGGCTAATACGTGTTGTGCAACCTTAGAAAGAATCTTGTATTTTGTAGCATTACACCTCCACCAACCTAAAATATCTAATTTAAAATCATTTAGATCCTCACAATCATCACTCAAATACCTCTCAACCTCATTTTTCTTTTGGACACCGCCTTCTTCCTCTAAATGTTTTTTGAATTGAGAAGCTAAGTCATCCAACATATCATCATTTAGCACCATTAAATCAACATTCATATTTTCATTTATACTAGTTACGACACTATGAACAACCTCAATATTCTCATCAACATTCATATAATGCTCAAACAACCTTAGTAAAGTATCTTTAACCTTAATTGTAAAATTTTCAGCTTCTTCAATATCATACAATCTTCCAAAACAAAATCTCACATACTTCAATTTGAAATGAGGATCTAACACAACAGCCACATATAACAAAAAATTTTGTACATCTTGATCCCCCCAATATTTTTTATACTTTGCCATCATATTCTTCGCCATTTTACTTACATAAACATCTTCACTTCTACAAAGTTGAAATATGCTTGTGTGCATGGAAATCAATTCATGGAAGAAAGAATTAGATGTCACATATAACGAGCCGAAAAATTTTAATGTAACCGTGTAAAATAATTTCAAGAACTTGACAAAAGATCTAGCCTTTTCCCAATCTTTTAAAGTAGAAAGACCTAAGTTTTTTTATTTTCCCAACCTCAAAATAACTCAAATACCTAGGATCAGTTTCTTCTAACCTCATAAAAACCACATCAAATGTAGCAGCCACATCTAGCATCATATATGTAGAGTTCCATCTAGTTGTAATATCCAAGCAAACAGATTTTTTACTCCCAATTTTCAATCTCTCCGCACATTGGTTAAAAACAAGTTGTCTAGAAGGAGATGATCTAACAGACCTTACTGCATTTCTAATTTTAACCACTGAATCAACAATATCTTTTAACCCCGCACATACAATAAGATTAACAATATGCGCACAACATCTAATATGCATGAAGTCATTTGACAATATATTAGTTGCCCACCCATTGTGACTCCTTTTAGATATTTTATTGTCAAATTATTTGAACTTGCATTGTCTACAGTAACTGTTAAAATCTTATCAATTCCCCATTCCAATAAACAACTCTCAATTGCTTGGCCAATGGTTTCACCTTTATGATTAGAAACTTGACAAAAGTTTAGAATTCTTTTATTCAAGTTCCAACCTTCATCAATCCAATGAGCAGTCAAACACATATAATTAATATTTTGGATTGATGTCCAAGTATCAGTTGTTAAACATAAATGTTGATCCTTAAGAGCTTTCTTTAATTTCTCCTTCTCAACTAAATAAATCTTCAAACAATCTCTCCAAATCATCAAACGAGAAGGAACATCAAATCTAGACTACATTGCTTTACAAAATGATTTGAATCCTTTGTTTTCTATAAAGTTTAAAGGTAGCTCATCAAGTATAATCATTTTTCCAAGGGCTTTTCTACACTCTTCATAATTATAACCCACTGCCTTAACAGTTACCAAATGTTTCTCTCCATTATCACCCCCCTCTATTTTAGGCTTAGGTTCTAAAACTAAAGTTTTTTGTTTTTGATCAATGATAAAAGGAAATTTTTTGCATACACCTAGATGACTCCGCATGTTCCTAGTCCTATTAAGTATAGTATGACATGCATAGTCTTTTCTACAATACTTACATGCAGCCCTAGGAATTTTAGGATTACCATCTAGTTTTTTAAAGTGATCTCAAATTTGGGATGTTTTTCTTTTACTACATCTAGAAGGTGGATTACCTTCTTCGGTGTTGCTGTTTGTACTGGAGGTAGTAACTGGAACTGGAATAGGCAAAGAATTTGGCTCCGAACTTGAAGGATTTGACTCATTTGATATAAGATCTTCGTCATTATCCATCTGAAATTAAGAAAACAATAACATGAATCAACATCTGACTACAATTAAGAATCAAACAGAAGTTAAGCATCATGTTAGGTTCATAGTCCATACAATTGCAAAAAGGCATATATCACCTCTTTATTATAAAAAAACTTGCATATTACCATATTGTAATGGACCAATTTTTATTCTAAAATTGAAGGAAAGAGCAAGCAAAACCCTAAAAGTCTGTGGCATTTACACATGTTGATCCAACACATTTTACCCAATCAAGGCCTCAGTTCCATTAACTTATTAGGATTTTCATTGAATTATTTCATTCCCCCATATGGATTCTCATGCAATCTCTCTTTTATATAATTATTAGCACTTAGCAATTAGCAGAACAAAACATTTGATACCAACACCTAATTACCGAATTCTAATAGTAGAGGGAGCTGTGGAGTTCTTTTTTTTTTTTTCCATCTTGACATCTACAGTCCCGTTCATGCATGCTACAACCTGTCAAATGTTTTCAGGTTGGCCATGTGCTATGTACCTATTGGTTGTCTCGTCGTAAAAATTGGTAGATGAAAAGGAAGGGCATTGAGAGTGGGCCATAGAATCTAATGCCTGGAAATTGATTAGTGGTTGCACGTTACCTCTACTTAGAATTCTCTACTCCAACATATTCGTTGTCATCATAATTAACAAGATGCTTCGTTCATGTTGATTCCAGGCCAAAAAACTAACAAAAAACATTTCGGGTTCTCTTCACAGTTAAGCCTGTGACAAACGGTACCAATGATACCATCAAGGTAGTGGTTTTTTGTCAGGAGGAATTTTATTAGGGAACAAAAATAAGGTTCTAGAAATGTCATGTGTGTGTGTGTTGCAATGGCAAAAGTATTGTATCAAGCTGTAGGGACAGGACTTAATTTGTTGGCTGGATGAACTCCATATGACATCAAGGTGTCTTTACTCAGGTTTATAAAGCAGACAAATTAAAAGACGGGAGGAAGTATGAACACATAGTATTCAAATAGCTCCTTATATGGAAAGTAAAGGATATAATCTCACTAGAGAAATTAACATTTACATTTTACATTTATCTTCTTCTTCTTATTATTTTTACATTTGATACCAATGCCTATTAGACTATTACAATTAACATTTACAAATCATACATAAAGAAGATGAACCTATTACCAAAATAAAATGGAATGAACTTAGTCACTTACTGTCAGTAGCCCATAATTAATACAATAAAAAATAAATTGATAGCTAAACAAAGCAATTAAGATAAAAAAAGATTGATAAACCGATACATAGAACTTGAAAGGAGAGAAGGTCAGGGAAAAGGGGCAAACCTGAAGAAATATGTTAAAACCCTAACTACAAACCTGCAAGAGGACAGAAATAGAAGAAGCAAAGGTTAGAGATCTGTAATGAAACAAATGTAACAATTACTACTTATAAGTCGAATTAACATATGGATAAACATTAAACTTTACCTCTTTAACTCTTTTTGCTGCAAATGAGGAGAGACGCCGAGGGGTTTTGTTTTAGTATTTTTCTAGCAGCAAGTAGCCAACTATACAAGAAAGGATGCAGAGGTATAGGTTGTTTAATTATTGATTAGCTAGAGAAGAGATGGATGAAGGGGACAAGAGGCTGAGATGATGAAAATTGAAGGGGAAAGGAAGAAGAATTAATCTGGTAGGGGAGGCGGCTTCAGAAGTAAAGTGTAGTATAATTTAGGTTTAGGTTTCTTTACTATTTATACTAGGTTATTTTTTACTTAATTTTATGGGTGGACTAGTTCGGTTCATCGGTTTCAGTGGAAAAACCGAAACCGAACCAAACCAAAAATATTTCTAGTTTTAGTAATCGGTTTAACCAGTTTTTTTATCTCAGTTCGGTTTTCTCGGTTAATTTTTCATCGGTTTTTTTGATTATTCGGTTTTTTTGAACACCCCTAAATCAAATCATATACTACTTTCCTATATTTGAGAGATTATGACTTATTACTAGAAAAATAAACTAGGAAAAATATTTCATTCAAATAATAATAAAAAAACTAGAAAAGAATCATAATAAAGAATAGGAAAATAAAATAAAAAATTATTTATTTTTCCAAAAAAACTCATGTATTAATCTCTCTAGATTGAAAGAAACTCGTTAAATTCATTCTTTAATTACAACTATCATCTATCAAGAAGATCATTTGTGCTTAGACAATCTCTTCATAGCTTCTTTGTACGAATCATCTCATTATGAATCCTTAACATAACACTTTTATATAGATTGTCTCATCATGAATTTCAATATCAAAATGTTAAATGTCAACAATTGATGTAGACAAAAACAACATAGTAGTTGAACTTTTTTTTTCCAAGTGGAACCTCTTTAACCTATTCTACATAAACACATCCTATTTTTCAATATCTTCTAGTATGGTTGTTCGGTCGCACATAACAAATAAAAATAATCACCAAGAATTATTAGGCTATAATATCAATTGATGCAGACAACAACAAAAAATAAAAGGGTTTCTTGCATTATCAAAACCCTTAAACACCAAAAAATACTATAATTATGAAATCCTCAAGAATACCGAAATAAAAAAAAAATTCCTTTTAAATAGAAAAAAACTAAAACAACATTAAAATAAATAATAATAAAATATTTATTTTTTTAGAAGCTCATCCATTATTATTTTAAAAAATCTTGTTAAAACATTCTTAACAACAGAATCGATGAATAAAACATCATATGATGAATGAAACATCATACTTGTAATTTTAGCTGAAAAATATATAATATTTAAAAATATGAAAAGTCATATTGTGTTTTTTTTTATTATAATTTATAAGTTTATTGGTCGCATTTTATTATTATTTTTATATAATAATTAATTAAAATTTTAATTTCGCAGGACCTTTTTTTCTCTTTGAGCATGAAGTAATATTTTGTAATAAGATCATTTGATTCCAAGCACGGAAAGTAAATAAGATGTTAGTAGAAAGTCTGAATGCGAGAGAATGAGAGAGAAAGAAGTATAGGGGTGGAAGGTAGCCTGCTGCGTGATCATCCAAAATAAAACGGCCTTTAGACAAGTCAAAATGGTTTCGCCACTTGTCAAGATCTCATAGGAAATAGCAATATGTCGTTCTCAACTTTAATTGATATGTTACTGAATGAAAAGTAGTATTGTACTAAAATTAGTATGCCCTCATCTTATATAAAGGTCCTTTAACTTTTCTTTATCCCTCATAGAACAACCAATTTCCAAACCATGGCCTATAACCTTTCTCCTCTCACCACCTCCCCAACTGCTATTTCCACCTCCTCTCTGTGCCCCTCAATCCTGAAAAAACACGCTCCATTTGTAGCTACAAATCAAAGCCATCCCAATTTTCATACAGTTTCATGCAAAGCCAGAAATGATGATCACCAGAACCCTTCCACGAGAAGGGATGTCCTCATTGGTCTAGGAGGTCTCTATGGGGCAACCAATCTCAGCGATTCATTTGCTTATGCTAAACCAATCCAACCTCCGGACATAGCTGACTGTAGCATAATAAACGAGCCAGATCCTGAAAATCCCACAAACTGTTGCCCTCCATTAACCAGGAAGATCATCGACTTCAAGCTCCCTTCTCAAAATGAGCCATTGCGAATTAGACGCCCTGCTCATCTAGTTGATGAAAACTACATTGCCAAATATAATAGAGCCATTGCGCTAATGAAACAACTCCCTGAAGATGATCCACGTAACTTCACACAGCAAGCCAATGTCCACTGTGCTTATTGTGATGGTGGTTATCACCAAGTAGGGATGCCAGACTTGAATTATCAAGTTCACTTTAGTTGGCTGTTCTTTCCCTGGCATAGATACTATCTCTACTTCTACGAGAGAATCTTGGGCAAACTGATTAATGATCCCACTTTTGCTTTACCATTCTGGAATTGGGATTCCCCTCAGGGGATGCAGATACCAGCCTTCTTTGCCGACCCTAAATCGGCAGTCTATGACCCGCTCCGTGACAAGAGTCACCAGCCACCAAAAATTATTGATCTTGACTTCCCAGGTGTAGACTTTCCTTTGCCAGACCCAGTTCAAGTGGCTAGCAATCTTAATGTAATGTATAGGCAAATGGTGACTGCCAAGTATCCTACGCTCTTCATGGGTCGACCATACCGTGCCGGAGATGAACCAGAACCTGGAGCTGGTTCACTCGAAGATGTCCCACACACTACAGTTCACATCTGGACCGGTGACGCAGACCAACCGAATCGTGAAAACATGGGTGTTTTCTATGCAGCCGCGAGAGATCCCATCTTTTTTGCTCATCATGGGAACATTGACCGATTGTGGGAAGTATGGAAGAGATTACCAGGTGGAAGAAGAGAGAATTTCACCGACCCTGATTGGCT